>CM053749.1:12095676-12167415 GCA_028658305.1 Pachyuromys duprasi | reverse complement strand
TGTTAAGTTCTCAGCACAGATACCAACCAGCACAACTCACAGGTCCTACCCAAGTCAAGTGGGCCAGTGAGTGAGAGGAAAGGCATATATTTACAAACCACAAGTCACTTTTTGAGAGTATTTTGTGACAGCAAAACCCACCCTCTTCGAAGGAGTGAACATCTCAGTCTTAATTTTACATTAAGGTGTTGGTTGTTTTTTTTTCTTTTTCTTTTTTCTTTTTAAGTGAGAATTTGAAAATTTCTTGGAATCATTTTTCAGGGTTTACAGCTGAGGATTGGCAAATGAACCTTGCTTATTTTTAAAACAGTTTTTTGAGTGGATGAATTTAGCAGGCTAGCCATAGAATTAGATAAATAAATGTGTGGGTACACATATCTTTATCAGTGAAAGCTGAAATAATTACTATCCTCAGTACCTGGCTTGGCACCATACTGTATTTTAAATTCTAAGGCTAAACAAAGTGCTAGATAGCAGGAAATTATATTTACAGATTAACAAACCATGGCATTCTTTTTCTTTTTCGTTCATTCTTCCTTTTCATACCTGATAAATACATTTGGCATCCAACTGCTTGAGGAGGAAGGGGGATTGGGAGAAATACAGAGCTTACCATGAATCCCCAGGAACTTGCTGTGATGTCACTGCAAGCTCCGTGTGAACGTGGGTGGTGTAAGCTCCAAGAGTGAGTGGGGGAGCAGTGGAAGAGACATGTCGCTTCCAGACAAGCAGCCAGCCGCTCTCCCTGCCGCCTTCACTGCTGCGTACGACCAGCTCACTAAAAGCAAGCTTCCAGAGTGCAGAATGGATTCCCCCAAAGAAATCGGGCAGGATGGATTTGAATGGCAGAGGACAGAGGGTAAACTGAATGAAATCGGGCTGAATGTCAGCATGGACGGGCAGCTGAAAGACGGGATTGTGAAGAATACCAGCTTCCTGGAACAGGATAAGCTCTGCTTTTTTGAGGGGAAGCTAGACAAAGAACTCCACATTGAAGAGCCTAATAAGGCATATCAAGCAACCTCAAGTCACCTTCAGAGCAGGTATGTGATTTCAGGAACCTGTCAGCCCTCGGAGGGGAACTTAGTACACCAGACGACAGCTGAGTTACACCTGGGACTCACAGAGGGACAAGACAAAGTCACTACAGTTCAGGGAAAGGTGACAGGAAAGAATGGACTAGAGACCAAGAGCCAGCCAGAATTGAATTTTCCTGGGGCCGATGACATTCTCACTCAGTATGGTAAGGAGCAGGAAACCAGTGCTTGGAACCCCAACTTTTACTCAGTGGCTCAGAGCCCTCAGGTTTCCAGAGCTGCAACTCCGGGAAAAGAGAATGGCCATATTTCCAGCTCCCTGGCGCTCGGGTTGATGAATAACTCTGGGCAGCTTACTAACAAGTCCCCACTACTGGTGGCTATCACCCACCCAGCCCCAACTATTGAGCATTCACTCACCACCAGTCCACCAGTCACTATGGTGGAATTCTCTCAGGAAAATTTGAATGCAGGCTTTCACGGCCCAGGCCAGGATAAGGAGCTGGAAAAATTGATTTCTACTGAGGGACCAGTGCTCGACCAAGCCCCCCAGCAGAAAAAGGCAATCCGCAGAGCCCTATCTGAGTGTTATCACCTCTCAGTGCCCCCAGCTGTGAATCTTGCTGATAAGTACCCTGAATTGCCTGCCCGCGAGGAGCTTCCTTCAGGCCTGCTGCCTCCCACCAGTAGCCCAATGCCAAGCCCTATGCCCAGGAAACTGGGAGTGCCTGCCATGAGGCGCTCCATGACAGTGGCTGAGGACCAGTCAGCTAGCTGCAGATTGAACGCTGGGGAACTGCCCAGCCCATCTGCTTCAGAAGTACCTACTCCTTTAACCTTTGAGGAACCAGTGGTCAAGAAGAGAGAAGAACTGGTCCACTTCAGCAACAACAGCAGCAGCTTTGGGAAGAAGGACCTGGGCATTGCTGGGGTGTATCTCCACAGTAAGCTGGAACAGATTCCTGAAGGAAACAGCAAGGAAAAGGGACAGGAAGATACTAGAGAGACAGGAGTTGATCCATGTCTCTTCATCTGCCAGGGAGGTGAGAAACAGCCAGGAAAGAAAGAAATTGAGGTCACTGCAACCCAGAGCACTCCATCCCTGCTGTGTGAAGAGACCCCACGTGATGGTATGTTTCTAAATTTTGCCTCCACTGGGAACCAGCAGACAGTGAGGAAGGAGCCAAATTGATAGATTACCGTCAGGAGCATCAGCAGCTTGTTACTCCTGGAATCTGGGACTGCCCGGGGCTGGGGGTGGGGGGGAGCTTAATTTCCTTGTTGGAAGCTAGGCAAGAGAACAAAGTGAATCTGGCTGGGTCACTCTGAATGCCTGACAGGGCGCTGGCTGGCTGTGTTGACGATGGTGGGGCCAGGAAGGGTGGACATTAAAAACTAGAACTGCTTAGCCTCATGCCACCCTCCCTGTCCCATCCCCCATCCTTCCACCCCTCTGATCCTGATGGTTTGACCCAAATGATTATTAAGCTCAGACCATCCCACTGCCGCTGATTGCTTTGCTTTGCTGAGATTCACAGTGGGTTGATCAACACTAACCCCTTTTAAGTTGTACAGTTTGGGTGGAAGCTGTTTTCTGTTCTGATTTTGAGAACGTTTTACTTTTGTAAAGTTGGAAAAAGAACCTTTTATACCAGGCTGTTTAATATTCTCCTCCTGTCCTTCATGTTTGACCCTATTCGTGCTTCTAGTTTTCTCTTTTTGTGTGGGAAGGAGGAGAAGAAAGGAAATTGAGGAGAGGAGAGACTTTCCACCCAGTGAACTGCTGAGTGCTGCCTGTCTCTTTGTGTCTCTTTATTGTGTCGCTTCATTGCCTTTGTTTTTTTCTCCCTCTCCTCCCCCACTGCTGGCATTGTTAGTTGTCTAAAAAAAGCTTGTTTTTCTCTGGGTCCAGTTTGACCGAAAAGGACCTATTTCACTAGAGTGTTTGTTAATGGGGATTTAAAACACGTGTAGTCAGTTTTCCTAGGACCTATTCTCAATATTCTCTTGAGTACATTTTCATGAAATGCTATTTTTAATTTATAATTGAGGGAGGCATGTACCAGGTTTGCAGAATCTGCTCTTCTTTCCATCTTTCCATGCTTTGTGGGATCAAACTCTTTGTCAGGCTTGTACAACAAGCACTTTTACCTGAGCAGCCATCTTGGAACACCATCAGATTTTTTGTCTTTATTTTAAATGGACTAGGCAAAAAAGCTTTTGTTTCCTCTGTAGTCTCTTATGATGCAAGCTTATAAAAGAATCCAGGTGCCCTGGGCCTTTGCAAACTTCTGGCAGTAGCAGGACTTAGAAGGTCCTTATGGACAGGATTTTCTCATCATTATGTTTATCCACAGAAGCCCGTGATGGTCGAGGAGAGTTAGTGTCATGCATCCTCTAGGCAGTAGTGAGTGAAGACTTGATTTTTTTTTTTTTCCCTTTTAATTGTTGCTTCCTTCATCCTCCCCACCCTCCTTTTATTTCCCTTTTTTGTCAGGGGCGGGATACTAGGAATTAACTCCCAGGCTCATAAATACACAGGATGGCTTGGTAAACTGCCAAAACTCTGATTGACTTTAGTGTGTGACACAGGATTGTAACTCTTTTTTTTTTTTTCTTCCAAGCCTGGCTGGATAGTGACTTGTGAGGGTTTGTTAGTTGGAGAACAGGTTCATTCTAGTTCACGCTAAGAGAGGTTTGTGCTTATAGGAAAAGCATTCTCAACTGACTGACAAATCCACTGACTCACTCACTCACCTATACATTTCTGAATTCCAACACTAAGCCATAGAGAGTGATTAACATGCTTCCCACTGGTTAGTCACTGTCTGGGTGCTAGAAACTGTCATCCTTAAGCAACTTAACCACCTAGTCAAGGGCTTGGTTAGGGGTGGCTAAAAGGTTTTTTTGAGGGAGATCCTTTGTTTGTTTGTTTTTTGGCTTTTCGAGACAGTTTCTCTGTTTAGCCTTGGCTGTCCTGGACTCAAATTTGTAGACCAGGCTGGCCTCGAACTCAAAGCAATCCACCTGCCTCTGCCTTCCCAAGTGCTGGGATTACAGGCGTGTGCCACTGAGCCCAGCTAAGCCTGGTATTTAAAAACAGGCTTGCCGACAGTTCAAAGGTAAATTCTTCCAGGTAAAGGAACTCACGTAAACAAAGGCTTGAAGCCAGTTTGGGGAGGTGCATGCCTCTAATCTCACCACTTGATCGGCCGAGGCAGGACGAGTTCTGTGAGTTTGAGTTGCGGAGTGAGAACCTGGCAAAGAAGGCTTGTGCCAGGCAGTGATGTATATGTGCCTCTGGTCCCAGCGCTCGAGGCAGCGGTAGGAGAATCTCTGAATTGGGGGTCCCAAAACACAGAGAAACCCTGTCTCAAAAACACCAGAAAGAAAAGAAAGAAAGAAGCAGTGGAAAGGAGAAAGCAGTCCAAAACTAAGATGGCTTTATTCATTATAAGGAGTATTTATATACAGGTCATAGAAGAATCTCATGGAAGCTAAGTCAAGGACACATCCAGGCTGTAGCTAATGTGTGTCTCTAGGGGTTCTTTGCTGCTCTCTGTCCATATGTTTCTTCCCCTTGTGGGAATTTTGTTGTCGTCTAGAAAAAAAAAATTATAATAGGTAAAATGCCTTTAAATGGATACCCATTCTTAACTAAGCTCCAAATGCTATACTAAGAAATTTCTTGACTGTTTACTACTATGTTTCCTGCCAAATGACATAGCCCAAGGTCTATGTGGGGAAGACCCTTGTTCCTAATAGGTAGAATGAACTGGAAGAGGTAAAGCAGCGATAATTTCCAGCCTGATGATGCAGGCTAAGACTGGGTGGCAAGGCCAGCTGGGGTTATAGGATAAGTTGGACAGCTTAATGATAAATGCAAAAATAAGAAAAAGTGCAAAATGTAGGAGGCTTCATCTAATAACTAATAATGTGCACTAGAAAAGCCTCCAATATACAGATGTGAGAGGAGACAGATGCTATGTAAATCAGTCCAGAAAGGACCAAAGCCTTTGTGGTTTGCCCCAGCTTGATAGCCCCCTTCCCCTCTCAGGAATGGCTTTTTTTGTCTCCCCTTAATAAACTGCCTTTATTTCTAGCCGTTAAAATATATATATATGAAAAAGGGCAGAGGATGTGTCTAGTGATATGGAGCTTGTCTAGCATGTATGAGATCCTGGTTCAATCTCCAGACCTTCAGAAGGAAAACAAACCAAAAAGCTATAGTTATAGACTGGCTGTGGTGGGCATGTGGTGGTGCTTGCATTTAGGCAGGCAGGTGCAATGTCAGGGGCATTCTGGTCTATAAAGTTCGAGGGCTATATGGAGAGACCTTGTCTCTCAAAAATAAATAGAAGGCAAAACAAAAGAAACAGCAAAATAGAAGCAGGTTTATGGTAAGTAGGCTTAATTTTTGTCTATTGTGGTTTTTTATATCTATTTCTCCCTTCTCCACCCCAGTCCCTTCCAGCACCAGGTAGGAGAGAGAGGTCAGTGGGGAGAGGGGCATTGTTCTCTTTAGCTACTTCCTGCTGGTTAAAGTTGTTGGGTTTCTTGGGGCAAGTACAGTCATTGTTTCAGAAGATCTCCAACTTCTTCTCAGCAAACTGCAATAAAAACAACCAGGAGCACCAGCAGCCTCCTCCTCCTCCTTCAGAGCTACTCCCCTTCCGCCTCTGGCATTTATACCCTTTTAAGAGTCCCCAGAATTAAACTGTCTGCATCTGGCAAAGATCATGTCCCTCTCAGAGCCCACATGAGACAAAATGTCTGCTGCTTTGGACAATGTAATGCAACCCCATATCCTGTCCCTGGGATTAAAACAAAAGCATGCGTACATAACATGAGTTTTTAAAGACACCAGAAATTCCACTATAATAGTGTGTATATTGCTGGGAATTTGAGTGTACTTTTCCGAGCAGGTAGTACCAATACTGGAAGGCTCATTGGAACAGCTTAGGAAGGGGTTAATATAATGAATTATTTTTCGGACCTTCTGTTTTCTTTCTTTATTTACTTGCTGATCATTTATTTATTTATTTTGAAGCTATGGCAACATTTGGCTCACAGTCTCCGGAAGTGGCGAGCAGTGGCAGTTAATGCTTATGTGAGCAGGTGCAGATGCTGCTGTGCACTTACAAGACTTCACTGAGTGTCTGTGCTGTTTACTGAGAACCCTGTGCTGGCGAGAAAGAGTTAGTGTGAGAGGCAATGGCAACAAATCTCTTTAGCTTCTACAGAACAGAAATATTGCTAAACTGATAGTTTTTGTTTTGTTTCTTTGGCATCTAAAACTAAAACTTTTTTTAAAACTGAAAACTGCATAAAGCTCAAACATAGATACAACAACATACATGCACATAGGAATATTCTATGCAAGAAAACATCAAGATAAGGTTATATTGAGTCATCTTTTCCTGTTCCTCATTAAATACAACTATGTTCCAGGCATAGCTTCCTATAACAGAAGGTTTTGTAAAGGAACCTGAAAAGTTTTGAACCTCAGAACCTATAGAACCTGTGGGAGCAGTAGGCTCCCAGTGATTTTCCTTTTTTTCTTTCTTTTTTTTTTTCTTTCTGTATTTCTGGAGAGGCTTACAACCCAGAATTCCAGCAAGTAGACAATAATGATAATAATAATAATATGAAAAGACAGTTGTGGGGGCTGGAAAGATGGCTCGGTGGTTAACAGCACTGTCTACACTTCCAAGAGGGCCTGAGTTCAACTCCTGGCAACCACATGGTGGCTCACAACTATATATAATGAGATTTGATGCCCTCTTCTGGCGTGCAGGTGTACATGCAGATAGAGAACTCTCACATAAAATCAATAAAAGACAGTTATGGTAAGGCCTATTTACCTTGGTTTCATTCCTTCAGGGTGAAGGCAGGGAATAAAGGCCTGTAAATTGTCATGTGATGTCCACATGAACACCTTGGTACCCCCTGCCACATATACAATAAATAAGTAAATGGAATTTTTTTTTAAGGATAGGAAAAAGTAAGCCTGGCAAAAGCCTAGTTGTAAACCCTGGTTTTATGCCTATACCAGCACTGAGCAGTCTGCCTGTGATGATAGAGCTTCTGACAGACACATTGTCTCAGCAAAAGCAGCTGTTGACCTTATCCACCCACAATGGCAGCGATTGGGGGTGGGGGGCATTCCTTGCCATCACCAAGTAAGCATTGTGGACATATATAACTGCTTGACAGTCCTCTACCCAGGGGCTGGGGGTTGGGGGTGGGCCTACATAGCTTTCTTTCTAGCTCCTTCTGCTTAGCAGCAGGTCAAAACCAAATAGAAAACGTGTTCACCCCACACAGTCAGGAGATGCTCTCTCCTTCCCATGACTTAATTCCTACCTTGTGATACCCAATGACCCAGGGAATTGCTTTCAATTTTTTCAAGCAGTACCAACATAGATGGGAAGCCCCAGTGAGGCCAGAAAGACAGAGCAGGTCAGAAAATTACTGCTAGGGCTCTGTATGCTACATTTCACTTGAGCTATAGCCAAAATGTACATACTAAATATAATGGTGATTGCTTGCTACAGTACATACTAGAATTTTAAAGCAGGCATCAAGAAAATTGCTTTAACAAATAGTTACAAGTTTTCTTGGAGGAAAAAAAAAATGAGGACCCGGTGAGATATCTTAGTAGATAAAGGTACTTGCTGACAAACTGAGTTCAGTCTCTACATGGTGGAGAGAACCAAGGTCCAGGTCATCCTCTGACCTCCACAGGCACATAGTGGCATGTGTGAGCTTGTGCACCTGCACTCCTCATATGCACCAAAAATAAATAAAAGTCATCAGTTATTTTTAACAATCACCACATCTGTCTGTCTGACTATCTAGTATTTCTTTATTTCTTTATTGGGGTTTGAACATTTGAGCAAGAGTGTGCCTCGCCATGGACTTGGTAATCAGAGGAAGACTTGGACTCCGCTTTCTCCAGCGTGTGGCTCCTGGGGATTGTATTCAGGTCGTCAGGCTTAAGGCCATGCAATTTTGTCTGTCAAGCCATCTTGTTGGTCCCTAAATGTTTTTAAATAGAAAGAAAGAAAAAGAAATGAAAACTTAGAAGATCTCAAGGATGAAATATGTTACTTTTAAAATTGGCCAAATGTTAATTGTAGATATTAGAAAACAAAACAAAGAAATCAAAAATAAGGCCATATAGCTGGGCATGGTGGCGCATGCCTGTAATCCCAGGCAGGTGGATCCTTGTGAGTTCGAGACTAGCCTGGTCTAAAAAGTGAGTCCAGAACAGCCAAGGCTCTGCAGAAAAACTGTCTCCAAATAAATAAGTAATAAATGAAAAAGTAAGGCCTTATATCACGATGGCAATCCATATTCGTCATCCCTGGATTCGTCTCAGGAAGGTAACCTGGACCACAGAATTGAAACCTTTTCTCATTTAAAAACAAAAACAAATCTTAAAGCAATAGAAATAGGATAGAACCAGTTACTCAGAGGTGTGGATATAGCTCAGTGGAAGAGCACTTGTCCTGGGTCCTGTTCTTTCATGGATTAGTGAATTTGGCATATGAGTAGAAATTACTCAGTTCAGTCATTTGAATAATAGCAAAATGATTCTTAGGACAAAGTACAATAATGAAAAACCTATGCATTGCTACTATCTTCAGAGTCGCTAGGGGAGAAAGAGGACCTAAGACGCAGTGGCCGTTGAAAGAAATCATAATCAAGTGTGCCAAATTTGGCAGACAGTGGCTTAAAGATTGAAGAAAGTAGCCAGTGGTTGTGGCACATGCCTTTATTCCCAGCACTCAGCAGGCACTCAGAGGCAGATGGAACTCAGTTCAAGGCCAGCGAGGCCTACACAGAGAAACCCTGTCTTGAAAAAAAAACAATCCCCCAAAATAAAAAATATATACAGATTTAAGGAAGTGAACAAATTCTAAATGTGAAAAACTAAACTTTTTTCAAGTTAGCTTGAACTTTTACAAGAAAAAAAAGATAATCTTGAAAGCAGCAGAGAGGGACTGCGCGTTCTCTCTGAGAGAGTGAATGGCTGCCTTTTTGACTTTGCAGTTACAAGGTGTTTTCTCAGGGCTGTGAACAAGAAATAAATCTAAGACACCTTTTATGCCTGTGTGTTTGTGTGTATACGGGTGTATAGAACACTTTGTGTGGAGGCCTGAGAACAACCTTAGGTCTCATCCTCAGGAACACAATCTCCCTCCTTTGAAGCAGTCTCTCCTTGCCCCGAAGCTTACCATTTACCAGACTGCATGGCCAGTCTCTACCTCCCTAACACTGGGATTACCAACAGGCATTTTTTGCCTGTGGATTTTAGGGATCAAACACAGGTCACCATGCGCTTGCTTTCCCTACTGAGCTATCTGTATCTCCAGCCCTTAGGACCTTTAATTTTAAAGTTGGGGTTAGGGGCTCAGAATATAGCTCAGCACAGTGTGTTTGCCTAGAATGTATAAGTCATGAGTTCCACTGCAGAAAATCAAAGTGAGGTGGGTCGAGGTTCTTAAGTGGAAGTAAAAGTTTAGTAGTTTATTCTAAATAATTGAACTTGAATGCCAACACTTACAGCACCTACCAAGAAGCTGTACAAAGCAATGAATTTCAAAAGGTTAATTTAGAAATTCTAAAAGATAATCAAATAGTTCATACAACAGCAAAAGGATCCAAGATAGGAACTGTCAACTTTCTCTCTCTCTCTTTTCAACATTTATTTTCATCTCATGGTTGTTTCCCTGCATGTCTGTGTATCAATGCATGCAGTGCCTGTGGATGCCTTAGAACTGGGTCTATGTGTTACAGCATGGGTGCTGGAAATCCAGGTCCCCTGGAAAAGAAGTCAGTGCTCTTAACCTTTGAGATCTCTCCAGCCCTTATTGTTCAGGTTTTGAGACAGGATCTCATATAGCCCAGGCTGGCTTTAAACTTACTCACGATGTAGCTAGAGCTGGCTTTGAACTCTGCCTGCTTCTACTTCCCCCAGGACTGGAATTATAGGCTGTGCTACTTTCCTGGCTTACCTTTTTATAGTCTCATAAGACATTAGCATTTCTGTGACCTATTTGCATATTATTTTGAGCTTTTTTTGTGGATTGTTGGCTTTACATGAGTTACTGATACCTGGGCCTAGGCGTGGTAGCACAGGCCTGTAATGACAGCATTTAGGAAAAGAGGGCAGAGGATAAGGAGTTCAAGACCAGCATCTGTTATGGCAAAGCCAGTCTTCAAAAATAAAAAGAGGCCACAGGGTGTAGCTTAGTTGGTAGTTTGTTCACTCAGCATCCCCAGAGCCTAGGTTTGTTCACATAAACGTGGTCCATCAGTACAATTCCGTAATCCCAGCACTCGGGAGGTGGATACAGGGGAATCAGAAGTCATCCTCATCTATGTAGTGATTACCAGGCCAACCTTGGCTACATGAGATTCTGTCTTAAACAAAAAGCAGTAACAAAAGAGTTACTGATTTGTAGGAGTTTATTTATATAATCTCTTTGTATTTGAGATGTGGCTTAAATATTTTCTTTTGTTTGGTGGTTGCATTTTGGGTTTTATGACTGTTATACTTTTTGTGATTATGGATTTTGGGCCAGTCAGAAAACCTTCACATTAGGACTGCACATTTCATAGTATCACAGTGCTTTTAGGCATATTTTTTTGACTTCTGAAGCATCTCCTGTATGGAGAGTAGCTTTGCTAGCTTAGGCTGATGTCCATGGATCTCAGCCTTGTTGGAAATCTAGGTCACTGTTAGAATTGGAGCAGCTTAATCTCACATCCTCTGTAAAGTGGTTCTTTACAGGGAAAGGAAGTAAGGGAGGTTATTGAACCATCTGGCTCTTGCCCCATCTCTCAGCAACCTTTATTCCAAGGGATAGATTATGGCAGAAGAGGTTTTTATCCCCTTTGTTCTTAGGCAGTTGGTGTTTGGATGACAGAAGTTCTTTGTTGGTATCAAGGGGATGGGGAACATTAAGGGCTGTTTTTTTGTGGGGTTTTTTTGGTTGTTTTGTTTTTTCCCACTGATCATCAGGGCAAATCCTGCTTTGCTTCAGCACAGGGATAAGTGCGCAGAGCTCCTAGAACTGTTTGAACCTAGAGAGAACGACAGCCATCCATCTTAGTAGCATAGCCCTTTGCCGTGCTTCAGAATGGGGCACTAGGCATGGATCTCTCAGCAGAGCCTTCTGTGTTTAAAATGGTTGTAAAACACATTTGCTTAGGATAATTCCTGTTGACTCTCCACGGTTTAGGAATAGCCAGGCAAGAAGAAGGAAAGGCTGCTGTGGGTGTAACCGGAAATGATATCACTACCCCACCAAACAAGGAGCTACCACCAAGCCCAGAAAAGAAAGCAAAGGTAGGTACAAGAGTGAATGGTGGTTATACTTTCCTGTAATTTAAAAAAAAAACCTTCTGCTGTTATTGTTTGAATTGTGAATACAATGTCTTTTTTTCTGAGCTGTCTTGGCTTTCTTTAAATTCAGATGTTCTTAGAAAATATATTCTCATTTTCTCATACAGCCTATCCCAAATACTAAAATCTTCTGCTTTCCACTTTTATAGTATATCTGTGTAAAATGTTCAATAGATATTTGTTTTCTATGTTGAAAATTAAATCTAGGACCTTGTACTTCCTCTATGAGCGCTCTACCACTATGCTCATGGCTTTTTCATAGTCTACCATAGTCAATTTATAAATGACTTACTAACAATAAAAGGTAATTGTAGACTTATTCTGAAATTTGTTCATGAAGGGAATGAAGGCTTTCAAACATAGCTTCAGAAATGTCCTCTTGTACTTGTTAAACACATAGGTGCCCATTTTACGGTATAGTTATGCTGTCTTGTCAAAACATAGGTAAGAAAGTAGGGTGTGGTGCCCGTACTGTAATCTCAACAGTTTGGGAGCCTGAGGCTAGAGGATCATAAGTTGTGTGCCAGCCTGGGTAACATATCAAGATCATATATAATTTTTAAAAACTCTAATAATGGTTTAATCACTTGCTGATGGCTTTATTTTTAGAATTCTTACAACCACCAAAAGTTAATTAATGACAAAGTTATTACTAAAATTGTTTAGGAACCAAACTCCTGGAGGAATATGTGGCACTGTGATTAAGAAAGCATTTTTACAGACCTGGAGATGTAGATGAGTAGTAGAATATGTGCTTAGTATGTCTAAGACCTTGGGTCCAACTAAGACTAAAGAAAATTATAGTTTCTTAAACTTCATCTTGCTATCTATCACTTTTACTATTTATTGAGCTCAGAAGAAAGGAATGCTAATTTTCAGTTGCATCAATCCTCATTGCTTATAATTTTACTTTGAATTGTGCAATTTATACTTTTTTATTTGTTTTTATTCTTGTCTGTGTGTTTGATGTTCTTTAAAAATTAAAAATTAAAAATTAAACAACCATCATCCTAAAGCCTTTGGCCACTACTCAGCCTGCAAAGACGTCAGCATCGAAAGCCAAAACACAGCCCACTTCTCTCCCTAAGCAGCAAGCTCCCACCACCTCTGGTGGGTTGAGTAAAAAACCCATGAGCCTCGCTTCAGGCTCAGTGCCAGCCGCCCCACTCAAACGCCCTGCTGCCACTGCTACCGCCAGGCCCTCCACCCTACCTGCAAAAGACAAGCCGAAGGTAAGTAGCCATCCATATACGGGGCCAGGAAAAGATTCCTTCTCTGAGTTCCAGGTCCATAGCCAGGCTCTTGTTGCTGCAGATGATGAGCTGGTGGGATTGGGAAAGGGTAGGGAAAGGCTAGTGGGCGCTATGAAAGCCAGTGTGGTGGCTGCCCAATGTTGAGATCATAAAACTAGAAAACCTTTTATTCTTTTTGCCTTTATCTGCACTGACCAAGAGCCATATTGCATCTGCTTCTGTTCTTCCTTTTTCTTAACTGTTCTCTACTCTTTTCCTGCTAATGTACCCTGATCCGTTTCCTATGATCTACATACTGACCATGTACTGTTTGGGATAGGCCATACTTCTTACTTTCAATTCAGTTATTTTCCTTTCTTTTTAATCATCCTACAGAATTACGTTTTTCCCATACCCTAGCAACATACTGACTCTTCTAGCTGAACTTAGCAGGTTCCAGGATCATGTGACAGCTTACTCTGCTTTCAGCTTTAGGCCACTTCTCACTGGGCTCCTTGTGATGTTCTTCTTTCTGGTTCACATTTAATGCTCCACTTGTTTTCTGGACTTCTCCTAGAGGACGGGAGGGTGCAAGTTGTGGCTGCCTTCCTTAAGCTCTTATTTGAGAGAGGCCTTTAACTTAACCTATTGTTGTCTTTTAAGTTCAGGTGGGAAATGATTCGCATGTGGTACTGTTGTACTTTAATCTTGTAAAGGAAACCTAGGGGTTGTCATCTTAAACTGAAACTCTGGCTAAGAAACAGAAAAACCCTATCATAGACTAGAAATGATGTTGTCTTATAAGGCTTGCTTTCTGAACCTTATTTATCTGGTTGGCTTCCATTCTAGATCTTTAGCAAACAATCTGTTTCATTAAGAGGCTAAAGGGAAGGTGACTGGCATCAGGGACAGTAGATCTTCTCTTAACACTTTTTGAACAGTACTCCTGGCAAGAAAGAGGAGGCAGCAGGAATGAAGAGATGTGTCTAGTGAAGTTTCGCTCTAATAATAAAATTGAAGTGTACTATATTAGCTGCCTGATATATATAATTCCTTGAGTATTCTCAACCATCCATAATATAAATATTGTTATCCTTTTTTTTTTTAATTCTGTAAGCTTAAGCTTAATCAATGGCCTTAAGTAAAGTCTATGACTAAGTGGCAGAGGTTTGAGCCTAGGTCTAACTCCATTTCTGAAGTGTGGGTCCCACAACACTGTTTAACTATGACTTGATAGGCAGTGTTTCAAGAGCAATTTATAGGCTTAAGGATGTGACATGTAGCTGAGCACCATGGGCATATATTTGATCAAGCCCTGCATGCAGGAAGCTGAGGCAGGAGGGTTATGATTTGCAGGCTAATTTGAGCTCCAGAGCATGAAGGAGTGACCAGTATTCTTGTAAATGTCCCTGTTACTTTTCCTTCAGATAAAGATAAATGAAAATATTTTAAGAGAGTGGTTCACTGAAGTCTCATTAGGCTACTTCTGCCCTTAAAGTGTTAGATTTATAGAAGCAAACAGTTGGTACACATACATACATTCAAGCATACACATAAAATATATAAATTAAGGACTGGAGAGATGGCTTAGCGGTTAAGAGCACTGGTTGCTCTTCAAGACGACCTGAGTTCAATTCCCAGCACCCACATGACAGCTCAATCTGCCTGTAACTCCCATTCTAGGAGAGTCAACACCCTCATACACACTGCACGCAAAAGACTAATACACATAAAAATAAATCATACTTATATGTGTATATACACACACACAACATAGATATTAAAACAAGAGCAAACTGAAAAGAGTGCAGATACCTGATTCTGAACTTGAGAATCTGTGTATGCATTAAGACTTGATTTGATAGAATATGGTAGGAGACCAACCCTAAATTCTTTTCTGTTGTTAGTAGCCTTGTTTTTCCAGACAAGGTTTCTTTTTGTAGTCCTGGCTGTCTTGGAACTCAACTCTGTAGACCAGGCTGTTTGTTTCTTTGATTCTGTATCACCCCAACTCTAAATTTCTAACGTTCCCTTAACTGACCCTCGCTTGAACAGTATTCCATGCCTGATGATGACTAGGCCTGCCCCTTCTTGTCACATCTCTGCTGTCAGTCTTCCCATCCTGTAAGTCCCTTATATTTTATCATAAAAGCTGGGCTATAGCAATGCTGTGTTCTGATCTTCTTTATTCAGATAAAAAAAATAAATTTTGGGGGCCCAGTGTTCCAAGAAGACACTTGGGTTCAGGCTCTGACTCTCATTTGACTAATAACCTTTCATCTTCAGGAGTGCTGTCCTGTCCCACTGCTCTAGTTAAATGTTATCCAAAAGAATGGCTAAATTAGGTGAATATAACTTTTAGCTTCTGATTCTTATGTTTATTAAATCTTTTTGAGTGAAATGTTTGCAGTGGATCTCAAGCACAAATAGATTGTGGTGTGATACACCCTTTAGGGTTATCCTTTCCACTGGATTGATGGAGATTGACTCCATTTCCAGACTCAAAGCACAGGGCTCCTTATCTGGCCACTTGCACTGGAGGGCTTTCTTGTTTTGTTTTGGGATATTTTGTTTGGTTTTGTTTGTGGTCTCATGCTGTGCACAAGTCTGTTTTGGAACTCACCATGTGGCTTATGCTTGCCTCATCTCATAACAGTCAATCCAGACTCAGCCTTCCAAATGTGCTGATGACATTACCAGCAGTTATCTGGAGTCTTGATCTTATGCCTTCCTGTTAGTCACTGCAGAGTCCGCAGTGCCTCCTTGTTTGGGGTCATGAAACCCTCGGGACCATCACTGACTACAACTCTTAATCCCACTTTTCCATTTCCAGCCCATTACAGAGGCTAAGATTCCTGAAAAGCGGACATCGCCATCCAAGCTTGCATCTGCCCCAGCCCTCAAGCCTGGACCTAAAACCACCCCAACTGCCTCAAAGGCCACCTCTCCCTCAGCTCTTGTTTCCACTGGGCCAAGCAGCAGAAGTCCTGCCACACCCCAGCCTAAGAGGCCCAGCAGTGAGTATGACAAAGTCTTCCTTCCCCTGTGAGCCAGTGGGAAGCTTCTGGTTGTAACTGCTGACAGTGTAGTGACTTCTTCCTACAACAACCCTCAGTGTTCGGCCTTAACAAGTCCTCATCTCTGAGTGAGCGTAGCAGCTGTATGTATTCAGAAAAATCTTGAGTGAATTCTCAGATGACTTAGTTACTTCTTAGTGATTCCACAGATCCCAGCACCTTGTGTTTGTGTGGCCAGCTCTGTAGTAAAATACTTGGAATGTATGCGAGGCCTAGGTTCACTCTCCATTGTGCAAAAAAAACAGGTAATTTAATTCCAATTTAATAGGCATATTTAGTAAGCTACTCTACGGCCATGCATAAGTCATCATTGGGACTGATGATACGCCCTTGTATACTGTTCGCACAGTCTTCATGTGGCTGTTTAATCTTGTACTGTGTCCCAGAAATAAGCACCGTCACCAGCTCAACATGGATGTTCTGTAATGGTCACATGAATGATGAATCTCAGCTGATCTCTTATTAAATACACTAATTTGTTTGTGCAGCTACTAAAACCGAGGGGAAGCCTGCTGCTGTCAAAAGGATGACTGCTAAGTCTGCACCAGGTAATGCGTGATATACCTGACTGAAGCCTAATGCGCCTTCCCCAGCTCCACCCACTTCATGAACTCCTGCTACTTGTCATTTTTTTGCAGCTGACCTGAGTCGCTCAAAGACCTCCTCTGCCAGTTCTGTGAAGAGAAACACCACTCCCACTGGGTCAGCACCCCCGGCAGGGATGGCGTCCACTCGAGCCAAGCCCATACCTGCACCTTCCCGGCCTTCCGTGGCTCTTTCTGTGGACAAGAAGCCCACCTTGGCTAAACCTAGCTGCTCTGCTCCCAGGCTGAGCCGCCTGGCCACTACTACTTCTGCCCCTGACCTGAAGAGTGTTCGCTCCAAGGTTGGCTCTACAGAAAACATCAAGCACCAGCCTGGAGGAGGCCGGGTGAGTCTAGGGCTTGGGGACCTTAGCATGCTACCTTCTGCTTCTCTGCCACATTCAGTCACCAAAAGTGCTTCCTAGGACACTGCGTTTAGCACCAGGAAATTCTAGTCTGGGCTGTTGCCACCACAATATAAGGGTGGCCTAGGCGGAGTTCTATGTTTTCTCTTCCTGTGAGGAGCTCCTATTCAGTGTGTTAGGATTTAGGTTTACATTTCTCTTTGGGAAAGAAAGAATACAAAGAGCTTTCCTTATAAGAATTCTAGAAAGCTGGACACGGCATTCCTGCCTTTGATGTGAGTACTGGGGTGACAGAATAGCAGAATCACTATGGCTAGGCACAGGGGTAAAGAGAGCATGGAGAGAAAACTTCAGAAACTAAGAGGCATTGGACATGAACCCAGTGATTGTTGGTTATTGTTGATTCTTACCAGACACACTTATTCCTTCATCCCATGATGTTGTAGGTCTATGTCCAAATGAGAACTGGGTGCCCCCTCTGGTGTCCCAGAGGAACTGTGCTATGAAATGAACTACATACTCTGGCTTTTCTAAACCACAGTGCTTCACTTTAAGAAGGTTCTGAGGCCAGGTGGGGTAGAACAACTTTAATTCCAGCAGAGGGGAGGCAGAGGCAGGAGGCTCTCTGAGTTTGAGATCAGCCTGTTCTACATAGTGACTTTCATGACTACATAGAGAGATTCAGGCTTTTTTCTTTTTTAGGGGGTGGGTGGGGGACAGCAACAGCAGCTAAGAGTGTTCTGGGGCCAACACTTAACCACCAAACCCGACACATGAATTTGATCACAGAAACCCTAAGATGGAGGAGAAAATTGACTCCTACGAGTTGTCTTTTGGCCTCCACACACGTGCTGTGGCACAAGAGAGCGTGTGCATGCTTTCACACACACTGACTTTTCCAAGACTCTTCTGGTTGTATGGATCACAGATTTATGTATTAAGTGTCAGCAGCTATTACCCACATTGTGGAAAAATTGGTAGAAAGTTCACCTGAGACTCCTCATCCCTGGAGTAGTTACAGCCTCTCTTACATCCTCTGCTAGCACTTGAACTATTCTGACAGTGTCTGGAGTGGGATACTTAAATTGCATTAATCCAACTGTTAAAATTGAGTTGGGGCTCGAGCAATGATGGTAGTTAAGAACTCAGGCTTAATTCCTAGAATCCACACTGTGGCTCACAACCATGTGTATGTAACTCCAGTTCCTGGGAAGCCAGTGCCCTCTTCTGGTCTCTGTGAGCACCAGGCGTGCACATGTTATGTGTATGCAAAACACTCATACACGGTAAAAAAAATTTTAAGTGATTTAAAGAAATTGAATAAGCACAAAAATGCAGCAGAATTCTGGTTCATGTGGAAGACATTGATAACAGACTGGGATCATTCGGACATAGGGCCTCAGAGTTGCTTTTGGTAAACAGTGGTGGCTGTGGAACAATCAGGCCAGTGTCTGGGCTGAGCCAAAAATGACCCTTGTCCCCATCTTTGCTCTTATGTTTTTTATGCTACAAAAATGTGAAGTTTTAAATAACTTGGGCTAGTGTTTGGGTTATTGTCTATTGCCAGTGTACCTGGCAAATGTCATGCTTACCCTCACTGGTGACTGAGCATATGCATGGACACCGCAGAGCATTAGAGCCCAGAGGGCACTGACATTTAAAGTGACAGTCTCACACCTGCTCACAAAGAATCCACTGATTTGATCTTCTCAGTCATTCTCCATAACTGTGTGATCGCTTCTTTGTTTCAGCTTTGGCCTGTGGTTCCTCTTCCTGTGCCTCTTGCTCAGGAATCTCTGGATCTAGCCTAGGAATATGTTGTCCTAGGGGCAAGGGGGACCTGCTTCTTTCTGCCTGACATCCTGACCTTGGTTTTTTCTTCTCCCACCTTCTTCCTTCCTTGGCATCTGGCTCTCATCTTGGTTTGAAACTTGCCCCTTCCCCCTTTATCTCCATCCAGGCCAAAGTAGAGAAAAAAACAGAGGCAGCTGCCACAGCTGGAAAGCCTGAACCTAATGCAGTCACTAAAGCAGCCGGCTCCATTGCGAGTGCACAGAAACTGCCTGCGGGGAAAGTGAGTTTTGTTTAGGCTAACCTCTCTGAGGTAAAATGGGTCATCATTCTTCTAGCCTGAGTCATTTTCCCTTCTATTCTACTTTGTTCCTGTTCTTACCTAGTTCCTACTTCTTCCTGTGTTCCTTCCTCTAGTTAATGACTCAGCCATTGGACAATTTTTTTATGTCGACCCTGAAAACTAACCAAGTTGTGAGATCATACCCCATTGGGGACTTGACAGTCAGTTCCTTGACATTTGAAACTCATCTAAGATACATACAAATCCATCAAAGCCAGGTTCTTCCTCAGAAGTCAGGGCAGTGGCAGTATCCGGAACGCTGCTGCCCCATTTTCTGACCATAAAGCTTCTGCTGGGTCTGGAGACAGATACACCTGTCTGGCTTGGCTAACAGTGATCCATTGTTAAAGACATGAAAAAGTTAAGAAGTGGAAAGAGCATGGTAATGTGTCTGTGTTACTCAGGATGGTCTCTGTGTTCTACAGGAAGCACAGCATGTTTCATTTACAAACATGCTCCTCTTGTTCTGAGGAGAAGGAAGGGCCTTTCTTCTTGAGCTCTGTATATTTCTCAGCTGCAGGGCTAAGGTGCTGCAGGGCAGCCTGGCTGTGCTCTCCTTAATTGTGCATCACTGTAGTACCATTTCAGTTGTTCTTTTTGTACTGCATCTCACCAACACAGAATTATACTTCAAAGGATTGTAAAACCAGACGTGCTACCTATAAACCCAGCAGTGCTATGGGTGAGGCAGGAGGACCCAGGACCATGCTTAGGGTACATAGCAAGTACCAGGCTGCCCTTATCTACTTCAGACAAACAAAAATGAAGTCGGTCCTCATCTGTCAGTGTTTCCAAAACAGATGGGTGAGATGTCTGAGCTGCTAAGGCTATGGCCTGTGCTCTCCCTGGTGTCAGGTTCAGGATTCTGATCATTTGCCTTCTTCTATGAACAATGTGTCTTCCTTCCTGTTATCAGATCTGTGCTGTTAGCCAGCTGCCTAACAATTCTTAGAGCAGCCTTTGTTTCCAGGAGTAACTCTGGTTGCAACAGTCCCAGGTCAGAGCATCAATATCTATCATTACTGAAAAATGCATGAGCCCTTGTGTCCAGCTTTCAGAGAAAGGTCTCAACAAGAAGGTGGGCCCATATTTCTGTGGGCTTCGGGGGGCCTGTTGCTGTGTGAGTCTTAGAGACCCAGGAGCAGGAAGGACAGCCACATAGCACTGTGCAGCATGCTTTTGTCTCGTGTTGTTTGCTCATTCCCTTCCTTGCTTTCACATTCTTTTCCTGTGTTTTTCAACTCCTATTCTAATGAACGTGGGGACAGAAGTTTAAGGACACTCTTTGGTAGCCGTAGTGGTCACATTTGGACTCCCTGCTTGCTCTGTGTCAGTTCTAACTAGTCCTTTCCCTCTGTGTTGGTTTTTTTCCCCCTTTTTGTTTTCTAACACTCCAGGTCCAGATAGTCTCCAAAAAAGTGAGCTACAGCCATATTCAATCCAAGTGTGGTTCCAAGGACAATATTAAGCATGTCCCTGGAGGTGGCAATGTAAGTATAAGCTCTGGCCAGTTGGCTAATGAGGCGTAGTCCCTGTGGGAAACTTGGGTGGGGGAGGTGGGAGAGGAAAAATGGAAGAGGACACGAAGGACCTTCCCTACTGTGACAGGATCACAGTGGCCTGGGTTGGGCCCTTACCAAGAAGCAGTCCTGCCAAGTAAAGGGAGCTGGAGGCCCATACATATTTTTGTGGGTGTCCTGAGGGTTCCCTAAGCCACAGCTAGTGATACTCCGGTGTCCTCACCTCACCACCATGTGTCAGAGGCTTTGTATTATTTGCTAGCCCCATTTGCTGGGGATGCACAGACTTGACGTGTGCCTGGGCAAAGCCCTGCCCTGAGACAGGTACCCGTATCCCCCAAGGCTTGTGCTTGAAGCTTTGTCACTGTAAATCACTATTAACCAGAACTCATCCTCCCACTCCTGCTTCTGAATTCTCCCTTCGTGTTCGCTTTTCTTTCTACTTTCCTTCCTTCGTCTTCTCCTTTTAGTCCCTTTCGTCTGTTCATCTAAACATCCTCCTTATCACATTGCTGTTTCGTGTTAGTTCTTTGTGTGTGTTGGGGGTGCTGGTGATTGCAGCTTACAGGGAGATTCTGGTTTAGGGAAAACGACACCAGAAGTCATCATTCAGAGGGTGTTTCCCACTGACAGGACCTAGGCAGATTGGAGTCTGCAGAGCACTACCTTGGGCTCGGACTGGGCCACCACATATGGCCCCTGTTCTCGCCTCCCTTTCAAAAGACACTGGCCCATGTTGGTGTTTTTGATTTTTGTTTTTTTGCAATACACTTTGTTCATCTTTGCCATCCTGAACACTCTGTGCCACTGTTCTGTATGCTCGGACCATCCTGCCCCAGGTCTGCAAACACCCTCTACAGCTTTACTTTGAGGAATCCAGCCAAGAATATTCCTTCCTACAGTTAAACCTCATAGTTTAACCAGGAAGCATGTCCTTCCTGGTTAGAACTCACCATGGTTCTATTTCTGTTTTGTTTTGAGACAAGATTTCTTATTTGTAATCTTGACTATTCTGGAACTTACTCTGTATTGACCAGGAACTCAGAGATTCACCTGCCTCTGCCTCCCTGAGTGCTGGAATTAAAGGTGTGCGCCTACACCCGGCCCAGCTTGAGATTTTATGGAAGTTTGGACTCTGTTTCACCCTTGTAACATGGAGAATAAGTGCTCAGATCTATGGGCTGCGCACAGCATGTGTTGGTGCGTGTAGGATGACACAGACCAGCCATACCCTGTGAAATGCATAGGTAGAGCAGAGCAGAGTGGCCTATGATTGGTTGTGTATTGAGGTGTTCCTTCAAGAGATAGATAGAAGTTTAATGTGGTGGCACACTCCTTTAATCCCAGCACTTGAGTTTGAGTCCAGCTTGGTCTACATATTGAGTTCCAGGACAGCCAGGACTACATAGAAAGACCCTGTCTCAAATAATAAATAAAATCAACCAACTAGAAAAGATAAATGTGTTTGCCGGCTGTCAGGCTTCACTGTGGAGAAGGGCACCCAGTGAAGGAAGCACATATCTTAGACCATAAAAGAAAGTAAAGAAACTGACTACAGATACTTCCACCTGCCAACCAAGGAGGCCCTGTTAAGCCAGTAGACTAAGAATACCTTGAAATTTAATAGATGGGGACATTTGTTAGTATTGACTGTATAGGGTCTGTTTCCTTTAATCTTAAGGTCCTTTTGTACTCTACAAGTAACTCTCCTTTGCTTTCAGCTATTGCTTGTTGTTGTTGTTGTCTTTCTTTTGGGGTGGGGTGGCTGAATAAACTGCATGTACTGTTGACTCATGCCATAGTGCATGTATAGAGTTCAGAAACAGCCTTGATCAAGCTCCTGCACCTTGTTTGAGACAAGATCTTTTACTGTTATCTGCTACATACCCCAGACAGACTGGGGATTCTTGTCTCTTACTCCTCTCTCGCTGTGTGAGCTGTGATATTACAGGTGTTGTGTATGAATCTAGGTTTGTATGTGGCATCTATAGATTTGAACTAGGTCCTCACATTGTATGGTAAGCACTTTTATCCATGGAGCTATCTTTCTAGTCCATACAACAGGTATTAGTTTTGCTGTGTTTCGTTTAGGTTTCTTTGTCCTGTAGTTTTTCTTTAAATTGGTTAAGTTTGCATTTTACTTGCACAGCTTGATGTGACTCTTCTGTCCATCGGGCAGCAGTTGTGTTTACACCATCATGAGACTGCAGTATCCCTTGAGTTTTGGGCTGGAATATAATATGTCTTATTATATTTGCCTCATTAGCTTTTCTTTCTTTGAGGATTAGCTAGGAGATAAAGAAAGGGAGTAACTTCACATTTTGAAAGGAGCCCAGCCCCTGTTGCACACATGATCTTGTCAGCAGTTCAGTCTGTGACGTAGCATCTAAATGAAAGCCTATGGGAAGCCTGAAGAAAGCAAATTGTGTATGGTCAGAGCAGACTCCCAGGCACAGGCTTAGGGATGCACAGTACTGTGCCTGCAGCACTCCTCTTGGCTGCTTGAAAGGAGGTAGTTAGGGTTCATGGTGAGGTGTATATCTTCCATGGCTAAAAAGCTTTAAAAATTTGGAAAATCACCACAGCCCCACATATGGTACTTTCTAATCTCAGCATCTGAAGGCTAAGGCCCACATCAGCAAAGATGAACTCGTCTCACAACAAAGCAAAGTATGTGTTGCTGTGTTTTATTGCATTTCTTGTTTGTTTGTATAAAATGTGCCAAGTAGGGCTGGGGGTGGCTCAGTGGATATTCAGTTCTCAGTACCCACATGACCGCTCACACTGAATGTATCTGACTCTTCCAGCCCCCGTAGGCACCATATATGCAAGTGCTGCATATTCATCACATGTGGGCAAAATATTCATACACTATTAATAAAATCACGTTTTAACATAAAATGTTTCAGATTTAAATTGATAACTTTATTCTACATTTAAAAGATAAATCTTTGCAGTGATCGAAAATAGCCTAAGTGCTGAGTAGTAGCTGCGGTGTTGATGTTTGCAGCATAGTACAGATCATTTTGTGGTCCTTTTGTGCATTCTGTTTTGCTGGGAGACAGGTTGTGTCATGAAGCCCATAGGAGTTCATAGCCTTACAATTGGCCTGGGGACATGCTTAGAAAAGCTCTGGAAGGAAATTCAGTAAGTGACAGTCTAGGGTTCTCTGGGCAAGGAGTTTGATAGGTAAGGTTTTGAGATGGAACCAGATGAGCATTTTAGGAGAGCCTTGATATTGATGTTGTACCCTGCACAGTGGAGCAGTTCCAAAGGGTGGAAAGAAAGACTTGGAGGTGGGGTCAAAGGTAAAGAGAACGCCATGGTAGATCATGGGCTTTCAAGCACTTTAAGAGGTGGCCTTGACCTTGAACAGACAGAGGAAGGGCATTACTAAGGGAGCTGGTGAAGGTGAGGTGGGCTCATCCATGGCTCGTGCCTTCTCTCTGAGTGTATTTGCTTTCCGTTTTTCTGCTCAGGTTCAGATTCAGAACAAGAAAGTGGACATATCCAAGGTCTCCTCCAAGTGTGGGTCCAAAGCTAATATCAAGCACAAGCCTGGTGAGTGGCTCTGTCTGTGCCTGAGACTCCCTCGGTAGGTAGACCTTCACGGGTCATCCGGGTGGTCTTCCAGCTGGGAAGTTTTCATGACATCAAAACTAGGAGCCGGTTCTGGAGAGGTGGTACAGCATTACAGTGTGTGCTGCGTGAAGACCCAACTTTGCATCCCTGGAACCCACGTAAATGTCATTGGGCATAGTAACCAACTTGTGATTACAGTGCTGGGAAGTAGAGACAGGATACCCAGAACAAGCTGGCTAACTCAACCAGCCAATAGGCAAGTTCTGGGTTCAGTTGAGAGACTGCAAGGAAGTCTGACATTTAACCTTAGGCATCCGTAAGCATAGGAACCCCCACATGTGCACATACATGCATTCATGTGCTCTACACACATGAAAAAGAAAGACTTACTTCTGAGTTAACCTCCCACCCGGGGTGCCTGGTAGACACAGCACAGCTTTCCATTCCTGCCAGAGATAGCAGCTGGGTGCTGCTTTCTATTGGAGGAGGAACAGTTTGTTATGGCCATTTTCACAGCTGTCCCTTGGTGATATTTACATCCTGTCCCTGGCAATGCTGTATGCCATGTGCCTGGCACTGTTGACCTGACCTAGCCCACCACTTTAGCATTCTGGGAGCTGGCGCTGAAGGAGTGGTAGCTCAGACTTCTCTCAGAGCCAGTAACCGATGGAGCCCAAGCAGAGGTCCTGACTGCCAGTCTTGACAGGAGAAGGGAGGGCATGTGGAAGGCTGTTTGACCCTGAGGATCTGGTAGCAGTACCATGGCGTTTCCATCTGGCAGCAGCATCGTTGCCAGTGTCCTACAGAGGCTTCTGAGAAGAGCCTGAGGTCTTGCTAAGGCTCAGGCCCTGGTTCCTGGCCCCAGCAGATAAGGGTTGGTTTGAGGTCTTGCTCCAGAAGCCGGCACACAGCTGGCAGAGCCGGTGTCTCGGGATCGGCTACCCAGGCCAGTTAAGGTGAAGGCACAGAAAATTCCCTTCTTCTCAGAGGCTTCCAGTCAAGGTTGTTTGTTTTGCTTGTTTTGTTTTGTTTTTTGTTTTTGTTTTTGAGGCAGTGTCTCACAGTGTAGCTGTGGAATTCACTGTGGTCTGGGGTGGTTTTGACCTTGTAGTGGTCCTCCTACTCACCCTTCCAATTATTGGGATTGTGAAATCCAATTTAGAGTGTATTCTTCCATGAGGGACCAAACACTGTTATCCTTAACTAATTGTTTATCCTACCGCCCTTTTGTCCATGTATATGAGATCTCTCTTGCCTAATGGCGCAAAGTGAGTTAAAGGATTGCTTTTGCCAGAGCTAGCTCTATAGCGGGAAAGAAACCTTTAAGTTGGTCAGCTATCTATTGCTGTGGTTTTATCTACTTTATTTGGGTTTTTATGCCTCTACCTCCCTTCCAAACCCCCAACACCAGATAGGAAAGAGAGAAGGTTAGAGGGGAAAGGGGGTGTAGACTTCCTTTGGGGCAAGTCCAATTTTCCTAGTCAGGATATTCAGCAGCCCAGCAAACAGCAAATGCAGCAGCAAGGAGAGCAGCCTTCTTCTTTCGAGCACCCCCATCCATCTCTGGGCTCGGACATTTATACTCTTCAGAGTCCTCAGAATTAAACAGTCTCTAGCTGGCAAAGACCACACTCTTCTCAGGGCCCGAGACACCGTAGTAATAGCTGGACAAACTAAAGCAGTCCCACACCCCATACCTGGGTTAAAACAAAAACATGTTTTGTAACATAATTTGACACTCATGCTCCCACCACAGGTCCCTGGGTCGTTGTGGGCTGAGTCCAGATGGGAAGGAGCAGACAGATGAGAGCGTTTGCAGCCCAGTCCAGCCTTCTTCCTGAGCCCCGGCCTGCCAGTCCCTCTCATTCTTGCTCCTGTGTGCAGTCCCTTCACTTTCACCCCAGAGAGCTGTTCTCAACTCAGACTTCTGAGCCTACTTGCTCTATTTCACTATTCCTCCTTTTCATTCTGTGGCTTAGGCAGTCAATATCTGTATCCTGTCCCTGTCATTCACCAAGCATCAACCTGAGCAAATAAAAAGAGTCATGGCCCTCGCTGATGGGGCCCTAATGAGAATCAGTGAGACCTGGCGAGTCAGGAGCTAGCGTCAGGTAGGCCTGCAGTGGCTTGAGGGCCTTCCCCTTCCTGGGCAGAGTGCCACTGCCTCTTTTGTCCTTAGAACCACCCTAGAGCTGGGCGTTATCTTGTTTCTAGAAGGGACACAGAGCCACCCATGGTCAGGCTCAGGTTCCTGGCTTGGCTTATAGGTGTAATCTGCCACCCTCAGTGACCAGTTCCTTTGTTGTTCCAGGTGGAGGAGATGTCAAGATTGAAAGTCAGAAGTTGAACTTCAAGGAGAAGGCCCAGGCCAAAGTGGGATCCCTTGATAACGTGGGCCACCTGCCTGCAGGGGGTGCCGTGAAGGTAGTGATCGAGTCTCCAGTATATAGCTAGAGTGGTGTGGCGACCTTGAGGTTGGGATGGAGCTTAGCAGGCCTGTCACCGCCCCTCAGTGTCGGGAGTCACATGTTCATTCACGCCATTGCTGTCTCCATTTCACAGTTATTGAGGTGGAGGAGGTGAAGAGCCAGAAACCACCTCTCAGCTGGTGGCAGTGTCTGTTGCCAAGAGCTATGGCCTGCCTCATTGCGCCCTTCCCAGCCATTTTCTGAGGGAATTCGGGGTGGGACACAAATGACAAGGCAACCTGGGGTTCTTCACATGATTCTATTGACTTAATTTTAAACTCTCACAGACGGGGCTGCCGGAGGTGCCCGGACTCTAGAAAAGCATTAGAGCAGAGGCAGACTTGTTCCGTATCTGACACTGGCTGGGCTTTCTCCTCTCCCGTGCCTCTCCTCTTTCCTCTCACCTCTTTCAGTGCTGAGACCTTTTGTGTGCCAAGATCCCATCTATCCTTCATTCCGTGTCACGGGCAAGTAGAGAGACCCATTTGGGTTGTAGTGTACAGGCTCCTAAGCACAAGGCTGCAGCTCTGGGTCTCAGGGGACATGAACAGGGAGCAGGGACCAAGCAATGTATGTGTCTTCCCTCCATGCCTACTCACCCAGTGCTGGCCATTCTGTAGCTGTCTTCTCCAGCTTTCTGGTTCCAGCCCTGGCTCCACCTCAGGGAACATTCCAAGGGGGTGGGGCTTGAGAGGACGCCATCCTTCAGTGTGTCTCAAGTGAGACATTTGGTCACTGGTTTATGGCCACAGCATTGAGTCATTGCAGCCCGGGCTTTCCATGCCAGGTTTATATTATTTCCTTTCTCACTTTACCCTATATATCCCTGTCTGTCTCCGCTGTCCCCTGGTGTGCTTTCTGGGACATGCATGGTCTATCTCATTAAAATCGCCCACTCTTCTGTTTTATGCTTGACCCATGCTATATACATATATATATGTGTGTGTGTGTGTATGTGTATATAAGTATATATATGTATATATGTGTGTGTGTATATATATGTGTATATATGTATGTGTGCGTGTGTGTGTATACATATATATATCCAATTTCGTCCTCCACAGGCCCCTGAAACACTTCTGGGCCACACCTCTTTGAATACCTTTTTCTGCTTCCTCTATGTCCATGGATGCTAGGACAGTGCCCAGCATAAAAAGTGCTCTATTGTGAGGGGATCTTACCACACAACTAAGTAGGGTGCCTATTTAGTTGGCCCTCTCTAAGTACTGGGCCAACCCTGCTTCCCAGCCAGGCATAAACCACTGATGTGTGCTCTTGAGGGTTACTGCTATCTGTTGTTGTTAGAGCCATTTTTTTATTTGGTATCAACCTTAGAGTCACAAAGTTCCATAAGGAGACTCCCAAGAGGGGCATTAGCTCAGCAGCTCCAGGCTTGAGAGTCAGTGTTGGAGGAAATAGAGGTGGACACCTTGTAGAGCTGGTGGTTGCTGGGTGGGGGGGGGGAGGGCAGGAAGTCAATGTGTGAAGTCACCGCCATCACCCCATTTCACTCCCTCCCCAGCTGACCCCTCACTGTCTCCCCACTGTTTCATTGTAGACTGAGGGCGGTGGCAGTGAGGCCCCTCCGTGTCCAGGCCCCCCCGCTGGGGAGGAGCCAGCCATCCCTGAGGCTGCGCCTGACGCTGGCACCCCTACTTCAGCCAGTGTCCTCAGTGGCCACACCACCCTGTCAGGGGGTGGTGACCAAAGGGAGCCCCAGACTTTGGACAGCCAGATCCAGGAGACAAGTAAGTGGCTGGGCTCGGCCTAAGGGCCAGCCAGGGGCCCTGTCACTGGCTGAAAATTGAAACTCCTTTGTTTTATGACTGGAGTGTGACCTAAATTTTAACAAAGTAACCTTTTATCTTCCAGGCATCTAATGATGACATTCTGGTCTCGTCTTCCATCTCCCCTGTGTTCCTCTCTTGTCTTCCCCCTCCCCCTTGTTGCCCTCTCCCATCCCTCCTCACGTGTCACTGCAGATTGAGACCTACAGGCTGACGTTCCGGGCAAATGCCAGGGCTCGCACCGACCATGGGGCCGACATTGTCTCCCGGCCTCCTCACTTCCCTGGCGGCCCAAGCTTGGGGCCCCGGCCCCTGGGCTCCTATTCCCGGGCTGTCTACTAGACTTGTAAGCTCTTGGGTGCTGGGCAGCCCCTTTAGGCCTTCTTCCCTGCCTCGCTTGCTCAAGGGGGCGGCAGCAGCCCCGCTGCCCTCACACCTCCTTCTGGACCCAGTTCCAACGCTGTCATCCCGCCGCCGCACAACTGCTCCATGGATAAAGTGGGGAGGGGAGGGGAGGCTGGTGGGGTCTCTGTGGGATCTAGGGGTGGGGAGCTGGATTCTAGCCTCCACTGTTTGGTTTTTTTGGACCAAACTGGAAAGAAACTGACAAACACTCCCTCTCTTCCCTGGTTCAACCTGGAGGGACTAGCAGAGGTGAACTCCAGGCGGTGACCAGCACTGACCGAATCCCCAGGAACCTAACTAAACCACTGCCTCTCCTTGATGACACAGTGCAGGCCACCATGCAGGTGGTACCAGGCCCTTTTGCTGCCCCCGCCTCGTTAGTCAGGGGCAGTACCTGTCCCCACTGCTTAGTCTTACCTGAATAGCTGCTGTCTCACTTTTTTGTTTTATTCGTTTTAACCCCTCCTAATAACCTATGAACTGGTGGTGTAGTAGCAGGTTGAAGCCATGTGTAAATGAGAGTTCTCAGTAGGTAGTGAAGGAAGCGGGAGGGAGAGTCTGAGTCTCCGCTGAGGAGGCCCTGCTCCGGGCAGTTTGGGACCCTGTAGGAAGGAGAGTAAGCAGTGGGGCTGCTGCCGAGTGAACAGTGGGACAGCTAGGGTGGGTCACGGGCCCGGCTGTGTGGGTATTGTGTGTATGCTGCTTTTCTAACCAAGAGGCTGGTTTTGGTGGTCAATGTGTGATAAAAACAAAAAACAAAACAAAACAAAAAACAGGGCTGGAGAAATAGAAATGAAAGTCAAAATCCCTGGCCTGCACCTGTAGGACATGGTACCCAAACCCTCGTGACAGGGAGCCTGAGATGCCCAGAACGCATGTTGAACAGTGGGGAATCAGGTGTGGAAATTTGGAACTAAAATGCATGAGACTGGGGCCATCCCACTTTTCTTCTGGTATGACTGGAAAGGAAGAACAGGAGAGGCCAGCCGCGGTGATGAGCCGTCCCAGCATGGTCTGTTTATGGGTGGGATGGCTGCAGTGGGGAGAAAGTCCCAGGAATTGTATCAACACAAGATTCTTATTGCACTTGTATTTTTTTTATTATTATTAAAGTTTGCATGGTTTCTAATAAAGGATTCAAACCTAAGTTTGCAGTGAACTGGTCTGGGAGTGTCTCAGGGCTCCTCTGGGGGGCATTTTCTGCTGGGCAGATTTGCCTCTCAGGAGGCGGACCCACACTTGACCCCCTTGGCCCTCCCCGACAGCCTCCACTCTGCTTCAGTGCAGCCTGAGCAGGTAGATGTCGCTACTATCTCTGTGCCAAGGGAGGGCATCCCTGGGCCTGAAGGTCCTCTCCATTTCTGAAAATCTTGATACCTAACCCTGGCTTTCCGAACACACAAGGAATTGCTGTGGCCTCTAGACAAAGGGCTGCCGAGCCATCTGTGGAACTCTTCTTGGAGCCTTCATTGTATTTTGCACCAAGAAGGGGCGAGATGGAGCTGGGAAGGATGCAGTGGGGACCAGGGTGATGGCGGCTAAGGGCAGAAAGGTACTTGCTACCCTCCTTGATGTTGGGGCCTTGATGCTGAGAGTGACAGGAAACAAGTCCACCTGCCAAGAGAAAGGAAGGGGGTCCAAGCTCTCTAGGTAGGTCCCTGGAACGGTCCCACGAGCCCGAGAAAAGCCGAGAGGGCTGGACTAGTAGATCGGGACCACAGGCCATACAATGTGTATACTTTGAAACGTTTGGGATAAGATCTCTCTGTATTTTCCAGTTTGCTCATGGCTTAGCCATTATCTGTGTCTGTAGTGGTTGTACTGACTTAACCAATAAAGCTGCCTGACACCCCACTATACATAGTGGCTTCTGTCATCTGTGGTCTCCGTACCTACCTACAGTAAGCAGTAGTGCACATTGGTTTGACATCTTCAGCCCCCCAACCCCCTTTATCTGTGAGACACGGGTGTGGCCGAGGATAAATGCCCAGGGTTCCCGGCAGGACTCACGTGGATCAAGCATGCCTCGATCCTTGTTCTACAAACCCGTGAGGACATGTCACAGGCCCTGTGCTGTGGCCTTCATTAGGAGCCGCCACAGTGCTGGGGCTGGCCAAACAATGTGTTGACGGCTCTGGTGGCTCATTCATGGGACGTGGGCCACAACGGTGAAACATCTGTCCATTTCCCCCGGTTTGGGGCCAAGAACCCACAGATCACCGAGAGGAGCCGCCCTTGGGGAGGACATCAGCACTCACAAGGGATAAATATAACTTTATTTTAAATAAACATTTGCACTCTGTACACAGCCCCAGAAGAGGGGCTCAGTCATCCGCTGTCTTGCGCACGTCAAAGCTGCCACAAGGTCCTCGAAGCAGCTCTGCCAGCAGTGCAAGCAGCTGCCCGTGTTCCTGCTGCACGCTTAGTGGAAGTGCAGCTAGCTCACTGCGGAGGCTCCGCTCTACCATTCGGCCTAGGGCTCGCCGCAGCTCCCTTAGCAACCGTACAGTCCGTGAGTCACCTTCCAGCCGCAGCAGGTCACTGTCACTCAGGGAGATGGTGGCCCGGCGCCCATCATCTGGAAAGAGCAAGGACGGGGAGTGTATCCTCTTGGGGTCATGGGTAGCCTTTGGGGTGTTGGGAGTGAGAGGTACCCACCTCGGATGTGGACGTCCCCATCTGTTAAGAGCAACACAGCTAGTGGGTGCACCTGGGAGGAATCTCGAACAAACACGCTACCGTTGGACTTGACCGCCATGAAATATGTCAGCCATCGGCTCCGTAACCGGGTAGCCTCCCTAGGGAACAAAGTGCTGTGTGAAGCTACACCTCTGGCATTCTCTGGGGCCCTTTGTAGCTAATCGTGCTTGCCACCCACCTGTTAATGGTCGACTTATGCAGCAAGATGTTGCCAGATTTGGTCCTGTAAGTGACACTGTTGGGCTTGAACTTGCCCTGCCGAGTGACCTTACCTTGCCTCACCTAAAGGGACAGAGGAAAAGATGAGCAAAGACCTAAGTGTGGAGAGAGGTAGGGACCCGGTGAGCTCCCAGTCCTAGAGGAAGCACCTGGATGAGGTTGGGGTAGAGGCCGGCCATCAGCACACCCTTCACCAGCTCCTCTTCCTCGCTGTACTCATTGCACTGAGCAGAGGGCAGCGTGCAGTCAGAAGGCTTTCCCACTAGGAAAGCCTCATAAATGTTCTCTGAGAACTGCTTGATGAGCCCTAGGGAGGCAAAGTGCAGTATGAACAGAGGCCCTGCCTCAGCTGGGAGCTCTGTGGGTGGGAGGTGCTCGGGATACACTCTTGGGGGTCAGGCTGACCGTGGATGAAGCGCAGGCTGGGGGCGTACAGAAGGTTTTCTTCCAGGTAGTTTTCCCGGGAGGTGCGGTCCTGCCAGCGCAGCACCTCTTCCCAGCCAGCCACAGCCCGAACGAAGGCCAAATGGTCACTGCCACTGTCGTGGCTCAGCAGTGCTTTCACCTGGGAGAGAAGAACGCACAGGGGTCAGGAAGAGTGACTAGAGTCCACCTCAGGACAGTGGGTGAGGTATGAAGAGACAAAGAGCAAGAGAGCTACAGGAAGCACTGGGTCTAACCTTGTCCACCTCTGCCCGGTTCTGCAAACTGCTGCTGAAGGGGTCCCGGGTAAGGCAGGAAACAACCACCAGCAGTGGGTGCAGGCAGCGGAAGATGGCAGCCAACACTATGGCCTTGGCCAGTCGGGGGTCAGTAGAGATGTGGGCCAGGCGCTGCCCCAAGGTGGTCAGGTATTCCCGCTGGTCCAGCACCCCTGCAACAGCTCAGCTGTCAGTCCCACCCACGAGCCATCCCGCAGCCCGACCACGCCCAGCCTTCATTCACCGATCTCCTGGAGTAGTATCACGGCCTCATCCACGGCCTTGATGTTCGGACTGTCCACAGCCTTGGAGAGGAACTCCACCGCCTAAAGCAACAAGAAGCGCACCCCGTGAGCCAGTGGCCCTCCTGCCCTGTCCGGAGCCAGCCCTCCCCAGCCCTGCTGCTGCCGCACCGTCTTCTCAGGCATGTGGATTTTGGCTTGCAGCACCAGGTTCTCGAGAGGCGTACGCAGGATCTCTGGCACTTGGAAAGGAACCATTTTCTCCAGCCTGCTCCTCGGGAACAAGTGGTAGGCAAACCCTGACTGGCAGCGGCCTGCCCTGCCCCGGCGCTGAATCACATTTGCTCTCGATACCCACACGGTCTCCAGGCAGGATACCTGGGGGAAGGCAGGAAACCTACACATTCTGCAGGCCTCATCTGCCCACTTCTCCAGCCACCCTCATCACCCCTCATCAGCGACATTTCTCCTAAGTTTGGCCTCACACAGAAAGGATGTCTACAACAGATCAGGACTAGGGGCAACCTCAGAACTGGAGTCATTTCCCCAATGGGCCCAAGAGAGAGGCGCCACCTTGGTCTTCAGGTCATAGCGTTCCTCTTTGTGCAGACCGCTGTCCACGACATGCACAATGTCGTTAACTGTGATGGAAGTTTCGGCAATGTTTGTGGCCAATACAATCTTGCGCACACCAAGTGGAGGCTGCTGGAATATGGCCTTCTGGTCCATCATGGGGATATTGGAGTGCACTGGTGGGTAGCAAGATGCAGAAGAGTTTCAGGCACTATTCCAGCCAGAAGTCTCACACTGAGGGCGGGACAAAAATTTGAATCTCCCACCTGTCCCTGATTAAAACTGAAGCCCTGAACTACACCTCTGGGGAAAAATGGTCAAAGTAAGAAACCTGGGTCACCTGAGTATAAGTCACTCCCTACCACAGAGAGCAAGCCCCATTAGGGTACACACCCAGACTCTCACCTGGTAAGATGAGGTACTTGCTCTCATGCATGCCCAGGGCCTCCTGGAGCCGCTGCTGCACTCCTTTGATTTCTTGCCAACCAGGCAGAAAGCACAGGATCCCACCTGCAAAGGGGCCCTGCAGCCATGAGCTGGTTGGTCCAGCTAGTAGGAAAAGAGAGTAGCTTAAAATAGGGAGAAGCACCCACCTGGTTCCCCACGGGCATCGATGTGCAGAACCAGTTCAGTCACAAGGTCCAAGTCAAGTGCACACTCGTCTTCAGACTGGGGTGGGGGAAGAAAGGCCAGTCACTGTTAATGCGCTAGGGGCCACACATTGAACACACTGAGGGTGAGCTACGGTATGTGAACTCTAGCTCTCACATATTTGCCACACACAAAGGCATGATCATTCCGCAGTTTTTATCAAGGAGACAGTCTTGGGAAGATAATATGCCCTATCTACCATGAGGACAGGGAAGACAGGAGTGAGAGGAAATCTCAGGGACCCTGGGGTACATATGGGGGGGGGTGTCCCTCACCTCATGGTGCCGATGCCGGTGTGGGTACTGGTGTTTGCCCAGCTTGGCCAGGATGTCCTCCAGGTAGTGCTCCTTGACAGGATACATGAAGCCAGGCACCTTGATGACGGGGCAGCCCCCAAAGTAGCGGGAGAAGCGCTCATTATCTCCTGTGGCACTCATGAGCACCAGCCGCAGGGATGGGTTGAGCCGCTGCAGGCCCTTGAGCAGAATCAGCAGGAAGTCTGTGTTCACATCCCGCTCGTGGACCTCATCGACGATGACGTGGCTCACACCTTCCAGGCTGGGGTTGCTCTGCAGCTTCCGAAGCAGGATACCCACAGTGCAGAAGAGCAGCGCCCCGCCTCGGGCTGGGGGCTTGCTTTCCAAGCGTACCTGGAAACCCACGTTCCGGCGCAAGGAGGGACCCAGTTCATGGCTAACCCGCTGCGCCACAGACACGGCTGAGATACGGCGAGGTTGCGTGATGATCACGTTGCAGCGGGCACCTCGGCCCTCAGTTACATAGCGCTCCAATAGCAGCTGAGGGATGCGTGTGGTTTTCCCACAGCCTGTGTCCCCAGAGATGACCACCACTGGGTGCTGTTCGATGGCATTGAGGATAGTGTCCCGATGAGGGTCCACAGGTAGCTGGGGGGCCTCCTGCCAAACTGGCCCTCTCCTCCGCCACAGCTCTAGCAGGCTTTGGCTGAGGCGCAACTCCTCAGCTTCCGACAGGGGCATGTATGGCTTGCCTGTGATAGGGTCACTCAAGGGCCCTGAGTCCTTGCCTAATGGCAAGACGTCATCATTCTGCAGCCGGAGTTCTGGGGAAATCCATGAACTGTCCACCGGGTACTAGAGGACGAGGAAGCAAGCAAAATGATAGAAGTGCCTGTCTTCCTCCTCCATGCAGTCAGCCCCACCAAAGGATTCACCTGGGTGGGATGTTTAGGGCCCAACCCACAGAGCAGAGAACTTGATTGGGCTATGACTGCCCTGACACCCTCGTAGGCGTAACTAAGGGGACTGAGGGCAAGGGCTCCCTGCTCAGAGGGCGATCTTCTGCCTGTTGTAGGCAGAAGCAGCCTTCAGTGTGGAGAGGGAGACAATGGGATGGAAGGCAGGACTCTTACATGACTCAGGAAGGCCTCTATCTTGCGAAGGATGGGCTCGGGCACCTGGATGGTACATGGCCGGCGCTGGGTCTCACCCAACTCACGCAAGGAGGCCAGGTTGTACATGGCATGGGTAAGCGGCTCATTGTTCCTGTCCACCAGGCCCAGGCTCTACAGAAGGACACGTATGGTTCAGTCTATGGTCCAAGATCAGGCAGGCTGATCTTGAGGGACGTGGTAAGCTATCTTACAGATTTTGGTTTTAGTGAGGAAAGGACAAATGTAGAACTAAGACAATGTCAACCTGCATAAACCTGTAGTTTAAAAAGCCAACTAGTTAATATTGATTTAGGAACTAAACTTTATCAGGCATAGTGCTGCTACCAGTAACACCAGCGCTGAAAAGGTAGAGGTAAGAGGCTTGGCATCAATTCCAAGGCTAGCCTGGGCTACACAGTATAACTCTTATCTTCAGTAAGGTAAAAAAAAAATTTTAGCAACTAAATGTTGCCTAGACAGATGGCCCAAAACAGACTTCTCGGGTGTAGCCACAGCCCTTCGGTATCCCAGAAGACCAATCTCATTCTCACAAACTCCCAATACACCGGAGAGAATGAGGCAGTCCCTTAAGGTCCAGACTCCACAAGGCTCTCCCTGTGCAGACTCCCCATGGCTTTCCCACCTAGATCCTGCTAGCAAGTCATGCAGCTAACTGTTTCTGGCCAGTGCCATCTGTAAGGCCATCATACAGAAGTGCATGGAATGTCCTGGAAATGTCTGAACACGATAAAATGGGCCTTTTAAAGGAAAATACCCGCCTGCACCTTTTTGTTTTTCGTGACAGGGTTTCTCTGTGTGGCCCTGGCTGTCCTAGAAACTCACTCTGTAGACCAGGCTGGCCTCGAACTCAGAGATCTGCCAGTGTCTGCCTCCCAAGTGCTGAGATTAAAGGTATGCACCACCACAGCCCAGTCAGGTTTGTTTTTTTAAATTTATTAAATACAGCCTTGCTGTGGGCGGTGGTACCTCACACCTTTAATCACAGTACTCAAGAAGGCAGAGGCAGGTAGACATCTGTGAGTTCAAGGCCAGCCTGGGCTACAGAGTAAGTTCCAGGGCACCCAGGACAGTTACACTGAGAAACCCTATCTCAATAAAATAAAATAATAAAATAAATAAAATAAAATAAAATACAACCTTGCTCTGAGCCCAGACCAGCCCTGCTCTCACGATGATCTTCCTGCCTTGTCTTCCAAGTACTAGGAAAATGTATACAGCTCCACCACGTCATGGACTCCTCATTCTCCAAGCTGACAAGTGTACCTTTCACCATCAGAGGGATCTAAGACATGGCTTCCGAAACCAAATTCACAAATGTACATCAGCCGACTCAGGAAGGCAGGCTCAAAACTGAACCTCTATCATGCTTGAGATGAACTCACTTCTCTTGTTAATCAGGCACAACGCTAATTCTAAAGATGTGGCATCAGCCAATGCCAAAGCTCTTTCAAGGGAACTGTCATAGTGGCCACCAAGGGTGAGGAATACCCTGTCTTCAATTCCCAACCCTGAGCAGAAGAAAGAAGAAAAGTTCGCCAGGCTTAGTGGCATCCGCTGATAATCCTACCATTCAGAATGCTGAGACAGGACTGAGTTGTAAGTCAACCAGAGCTACAGAGCAGGTGCCAGGCCAAGCTGAGCTGGGATGCAGTTAAGCTGCCTGATCCGCCTAAAGCTCCGGGTTTGCCCAGCATTTAATGGTGGCCCAGGCTCGTGGACGGCGAAGGCAGAAAGAGCAGAGCTCAAGGTTACCCTCGGCTGCGGAGCAAGTACCAGACCAGCCTGGGACACACCAGACCCTGCCTCAAATTAAAAAAAAAGACGGTGTGCCTGCCACCAAGTCTGACGAGTTGACTTTGATCCCGATGATCCATATGCTAAAAGAAGAACTTACTCCTGCATCGTAAATGTTTCTAAAACACGGGGGTGGGGTGGTGGGGTGGTGGGGTGGTGGAGACACACCCTGTCAGCCGTAGGCCACATTGCCATCACCTTAAAGTCACTTTGTTCCTCAATTTTCATTCTAGATGCACATCAGATTGTTCTCTTGGCCACCAAGGTTAGATGGATCTCATCTAGCCTCATAACCCACGCTGTAGTTTCACAGCTATCTGCCTGTAAGACAGCACTCTGGTTTTACTGAGGCTCCGGCCAGGTGCTGAGCTCACAAAGTCCCTGCGCAGAGACTCTGGGGAAGTAGACATGAGAACAGTAGTGACAGACAAAAGCAAAGGTGGGTTACCAGATCCTTTCCTACCTGAGTACAAACAGCCCAAGGCCTGGTGTGAGTTTAATTTCCTAGAAAAGTGGACTGATCTATCAGACAAAGGGATTTACCTTCAATTTCTTGCAAGCCAATGCTGCTGCCTTATTCTCAGCCTCAGCTTTGCGGCGCCCTTTAGCAACAAAGGTCATGGGACAGGGCCACAGCAGAGTAAGCGTAGCCAGCTTGGTCTTGGTACCCACAGTATGGAACTGCATGAGGTTCTACGGGGAAGGGAAGTGAGGAAGTTACAAAAGGATGGGGAAGGAAAGAGACTGGTGGGTTGTCTAAGCATCTCATTCCAGAGATGAAGCTAACCATAATCTCTACAGTGAACAGCCACACCAGACTGGGTACAACCAGACATGGTTCTGTATTGTGACTTCCCTCTTCCCTCTGCTCTATGCCCTTCATCCGTTCTGAGCTTGCTTCTCAATTTCTGTCACAGAAGATGGTGTTCATGCAAAGCCACTATCTGTCTTCCTAACCCACATGTGATAAGCACTTTCCTCAGGAAAGTCTGGGGCTGAAGCTGTTAGCATGACCCCAAATCTAAGCATTTCCTGACAAGAGACTTTATGTTTCCGCTTCAGTGCTCTCCTGAGAGCCTCGCTGTGACATCAATGATGACGTGATCCACACCTAAGGCACTCCATTCCTACTCCCTCACACCCCTAACCTACTTCCAGTCAGCAGTCCCGAGCCTATACCCTGTATGGCTTCCCCTCCACCAAGGATCCTATATCCTTCTAGCTGGCCTAGGTAGGAGCTGAGATAGACACCGCAGCACTGCCCCCCCCCCCCCACAAGGCTGGCTTCCCGCTTAGCTCTGGGAAGAGAGGCATAAGAACAGAGGCTGCTCAGGCATGCACTTCTGGGACAGCGGCTCACCTTGGCTGTGGAGGAAGATGTTGCAATCTGAATCACTTTGGCCAGAAGGTTCTTGGGAAGTGGAAACTGGGTCAGAGCTCTAATAGCACTGTCATCATCTGTCATTTCAAAGGAGCCCCCCCTACAAGGACAAACAGTTGAGGTAAAGAGTCTGCTGTCTTCCTAGGCAAGTTTCTCTAGGGACTTCAAGGTTGGGCCACAGTGCTGGTGTAACATGCAGGCAGATGATGGGGCCAGGGTCCACTGCCTCTTCAGTCACATTACAGAGCCCACATGCCCATGGCTTCCCCAGAGAGAAGCAAGCAGAGGGAGAGGGTGAACAGAGTGACTGCTGAGCATGAACTGGAAAGAAAAGGCCATGGTACTGTCTGTAGAAGCCCGGCCACAGCCCAAGGCAGTAGTGTACTATCCCATCCCATCCCCCAGCATAGGGGGAGACACACTGAGCAACAGGATATGATGACTGAAGTGTTAGGCAGAGCCCTCCCACATGTGAAGGCTGAGAGAATACTGACCCCATGTCAAGATGTAACCAGGCTCCCCTGCATCTCTGTCACAGCAGTACCTTGAGTCCCTGAGTGGGTTGTGGGAATCTTGCTGGGTCATGGACAGAAACTCTGTCACATCAATGGTCCCCTCTTCTAGCTCTTCCTCCTCATCTTCCTCTTCTTCTCGGCCTAAGGTTCGGGTTAAGCCTCCAGGACCCCCTGGCCGAATGTTCTCGGGATTCAGCTGCCGCCAGGAAGTTGGGGGCATGGTGGGTTCTGGGCGCCACCAGCTGTCAGCTGGAGACCCAAAACGATCAGCTAGCACTCGGTATTTGGCTGCATCAAACAGTTCATTCCGTGGACCAAGCAGACCCCAGCCCTGTCAAATAGAGAAAACTGTGAGGATCATACCATCACCACACCTCAGCCTGCCTGTACTCTGCTATATACACTTCAGCCCTGGCCAGAAATGTAAATATAAAAAACATTTTAATCGAGGCATGATGGTGTACTCCTGTTAGCCCAGAAAAATGGAAGCTGAGAGAGAAGGATCTTGTACTCTAGTTCAGTTTTACCTACACAGTGAGACCATCCAAAAACCATAACACCAGAAAGAAAGGGAAGGAAGGACAGAAGGAAGACAGGGAAGGAAAAAGGAAGAAGACTTTTAAAATGTCTAGATTTGCTAAATATGGTGGCAAACACTTGGTCTCCCAGGTCACGGCAGGAGGATCACTTAAGGCTGAAGACAATCCGAGCTGCAGGACTTAGTCTCAATACACAAAAGTGAGAAATGAAAATAAGTTAAGTGCTGGAGAGAACAGTCTGTCTACTTTTCCAAGATGTCCTGAGTTCAATTCCCAACAACCACATGGTGGCTCACAACCATCTATATCAGGATCTGATGCCCTCTTCTGGCATGCAGGTGTACATGCAAAAAGAACACTCATATACATAAAAATAAAAAATAAAAAATAAATAAGTTAGAGCCGGGCCTTGGAGGTGCATTCCTTTAATCCCAGAACTTGGAAGCAGAGGCAACCAGATCTCTGAGTTTGAGGCCAGCTTGGTCTACAGGAGTTTCAGGACAGCTAGAGCTACATCCAGAGAAATCTTGTCTCAAAAAACAAACAAAACCCTCAAAACAGTGCTGGAGAGATGGTTCAGTGGTTAAGGACATTTATTGTTTTCCCTGAGGTCCCGAGCTCAGCGGCTAGCACCCACATATGGTGTCTCACCACCTCCTTTAACTTCAGCTCCATGGGTCTAAACAGTGCTGGAGAGATGGTTCAGTGGTTAAGGACATTTATTGTTTTCCCTGAGGTCCTGAGCTCAACGGCTAGCACCCACATACGGTGTCTCACCACCTCCTTTAACTTCAGCTCCATGGGTCTAAGTGCTCCTCTGGCCCCAGGGGCACCTGGGCCACGCACACACACAGTGAATAAGGCTACCACTAGCTGTGCATAGTAGTGCATTAGTATGAGCCCAGCACTGGGAGGGTAAAGCAGAATAACGGCCCTAAGTTCAAGGCTAGCCTAGACTATGCAGTTGAACCCATGGAAAAATAGGAAACAAGAGCTGGGTGGTGGTGGTATACACCTTCAATCTCAGTGTACGCACAGATCACTGAGTTTGAGGCCAGCCTGGTCTACAGAGCTAGTTCCAGGACACCTAGAGCTACACAGAGACACCCCTTCTTGGAAAAAAAAAAATCAACCAAAGAAAAAAAACAGGGAACCAGAGGAGCAGAAGGTAGAGTACATAGTAATCTATAAAGTTTCAGTAATAGGGCAATCAGAAAATGAATAGCTCATAATATCAAATAGATATCACTTCTAACACAAGAATCCTGCTAGAAACATACTATAAAATCTACAATGTTTTAAAAACCATCTGTAAAACAAATATTCAATATGGATGCAAAAGCTAACAGAACTAAGCTGCACTGGGTTTACTCTAGGAACCTAGCAAACAAAGAGATCAAAGAGTAGGCTGGAGAGATAGCTCGGCCTGAAAGAGTATGTACTGCTTTTGCAGAGGACCTTGCTTCAGCGAGGGACCTCACAACAGCTAACGATGTGCTGCTCCCTTCTGTCCTCTTAGGTACTACATTCACTTGAACACACTGATTCACACACACACATATACAGGAACTTAAATGTAAAAGCAAGCCATGGGAGCAAAGCTTAGTGCTTAAGGGCACTGGCTCTTCTGGAGGACCTGAATTCAATTTCCAGCACCACATGACTGCAGTCCCAAGGGATCTGACACCCTATTCAGGCCTCTGTAGGCACTGCACACACAGACATACACACAGGTAAAACACCCATACAAACACACACACACAAGTTAAATTGAAAATCTTCAAAAAAAAAAAAAAAAAATCAAAGCACTACAAAGACGTTGAAACAGTCAATGGTAGAAACCCTCGCCTAGCGTGTGCCCTAGGTTCAATCCTCAGCATCGTACAAAAAACAAATGGAAAAAAGAAATCAAGAAAAAAAATAATGCCATTTTTAACAATATCAAAAACAGTAATAAACTTGGGCTAAGATATTTATCCTAGGGGCTGGAGAGATGGCTCAGTGGTTAAGAGCCCTGTCTGCTCTTCCTAAAGACCTGGGTTCAATTCCCAGCACCCACATGACAGCTCACAACTGTCTGTTACTCCATTTCCAAGGGATCTGACACCTTCATGCTAATGCACATAAAACAAATAAAAAAATTAAAAAAAAAAAGGGCTAGAGAGATGGCTTAGCCGTTAAAGGATAGGCTCACAACCATAAATATAAGAGTTCGGTTCCCAGCACCCACACCTGTCTCTCCAGCCAATAAATTAAATAAATACATAAGTATATAAACAAACAAACAAATAAAGGTGTTTAGCCTAAGCCGGGCATGGTGACGTACACTTTTAAGCCCAGCACTTAGAAAGCAGAGAGAGGTGGACTGCTGTGAGTTAGAGGCCAGTCTGGTCTATAAAGTGAGTTCCAGGGCTGTTAGGGCTACAGGAAGACACCCTGTCTCAGAAACAACACAAAACAAAACAAAAACAAAAAACAAAAAAAAAACTAACAAGAACTTGTACATTGAAGACAACAAAATACTGAAAAACAGTAGTCAAAATCTCTATCAAAACTCCAATGAAAAATGTCAAACACAAAAACAACAAAAATTCTAAAACTTACCAAACCAAACCAAACCAAAACCCACAAAAGCTCCCAACAGTCAAAATAACCTTAACAATGTGAAGTGAGAGAAATCCCACTTCCTAATCTTAAACTACAAAGTTATAATAATCAAAAGAACACAGTGGGTACAGTGTCTGTCTGTAATCCCTTTGCCCTTTCTGACCTTCAAGGGCACGAATGTGATGCGCACCCAGGCAAGCAACACACACAAAGTAAGTATCTTTAAAAGAACGGTGGTGGCACACACCTTTAACCCTAACACTCACGCAGACAGCCAGCCTGGTCCACAACAGTGAATCCCAGGCCAGCCAGGGCTACACGATGAGACCACACCTCAGACCAAAAAGAAAGAAAGAAAGAAAGAGATAAATAAGTAAATACTTTTTTTTTTTTAATTCTACAGTAAGACAAGGGCTGGGGAGTTAGATAGCCCAGTCAGTAAAGTGCTTGTCATACAAATAATGGAGACCTGAATCCAATCCCCAACTTGATACAAAGCCCCAGGTGGTGGTGGTACACACTCTTAAGTCCAGGGCCGGAGAGGCACACAGTTGGATCATGGGACATGAAAGCCAGCCAACCAGCCAGGTCACAGAGAAACCCTGTCTCAAAAAACAATGTAGACAGGCCAGGTGTGGTGAGGCATAACTTTAGTACAAGTATTCAAAAATCAAAGGCAAGTATAGCTCAGTGACTTCCAGGCTAGCCTAGTCTACATAGGCCATTCTAGGCCAGCCAAATTTCACAGTGAGACCTTGTCTCAAACAAGCATCCAAATAAACGGAAAAACAATGTAAACAACTTTAGAGGAATGATGAGAGTAAACAGGCCTCTGTCCATACCCAGGCACATGTAATCACATACACAAACACAAACTAGCAAATAGAAGGGCTCAGGACAGTTGAATGACTGAATACTTATCAATGTCTACCAAGATGTCCCTGGAACCAAAACTAAAGAGAGAGAGAAAGGGCTAACAGTCTCCCGGGCCTGGAGGCCTTCAACAAAGGACGCTCACCTTGAATAGCTGACAGGCTGCTGCTGCAGCCTGCCGCTCAGCATCGATCTTCTTGCTGCCATAGCCTTCTACTTCCACACTCTTGGGCCACTTTATGTGCAGGGTGACTTTCTGGGAAAGTGAAAAGAGAATAAAGAAGCGGGAATGGCAGCCCACACAGCAATCCTAGCACTGCAGAGGATCAAGCTACAAAGTAAATTCCATGACAGGTTTGGATATGTAAGAGCCTGTACCAAGAACAAAAGCGCTGGGTGTGATGCCACAGGCCGCTAATCTCAGCACTCTGGAGGCAAACCCAGGTGAGAGGAGTCCGAGGCCAGCCTGGTCTACACAGTGAGTTCCTGGACAGTCAGGGCTACATAGAAAAGTCCTCAAAGCAAACAACCAACAAAACAAAACAGAAAAACCTCCACTTAGATGGTTTGCCTGAATGCGTCTGTGGGATCCTCTGTGACACTCTCAGAGCAGGGAGTCCTCACCATCACCTCCCCCCCATGCCTTGTTAGAAGAGGGACCAAAGCCAGGGGGCGCTGCAGGGGACCCCGAGACAGACAAGTGCTCCTCGCCCCACCTGCTGTGTTTGCTTTCTCTAAACAAAGCATGGGGAGTTTTGTGGTTCTTCCCATGGAATTACACTCTGAGATTCTTGACTGACCCTTCACGTTAGGAAAATCCGTTCTACCTGGGCACAGTGACACACATCCATAACCCCCCCCACTTCATGTGTGTAGCATATCTTCAGTATCTGGGAAGTAGGAGCAGGAAGACCAGCAATCCAAGGCCAGCTCCTGTTACACAGCAAGTTCTAAACCAACCTAGGCTACATAAGACCCTATCTCAAAATAAAACAACAAAAAGCACTCAGGAGGCTGAGGCAGGTGGGTCTCTGCGTTTGAGACTGAGTTCCAGGACAGGCAGGACTACACAGAGAAACCCTGTCTGAAAAAAAAAAAAAAAAAACAGAGAGAGAGAAAAGTAAAGCCAGACTCCTTTGAGTCAAACTAGCATTTCACTTAGTCATCAGCAGGGTTACCTTTTTCTTCGGTCCATTCGTGTGCACATAGACTAGCTTGTCTTTTGCATGTGAGATGCCAAGGGCTCTTCCAATCACACTGTTGAGAAGGTTTTTGGGCTGTGGAAACTCTTTTAATAGGTCCCTAGAAGCTAAGAAAATAAGAAAGAAATAATTACAATTATTTTTCTTTTAAAACTCCATAATGTGTATGTGTATTTATATCAAAGTCAATAATCCAGGCTGAAGATGTTGGCGCAGGACCCCAAAGCACTCAATGGAGTTAGGAGTCCTTGGAAAAGGGCTCGACGGTCAATAAGCTCCACTGAGTCTGGTGTCTGAAAGAGGGTACTCAAGAAGCAAACAAAACAAAAACATCTTGTATGCAGACACAGGAGCAATCAAGACCCTCCTAAAGCAGCACACAGAGGACACGTCCGATATAGGTCAGAATGAGATCCAGATTCTGAAGATTCTGTCTGCACACTCAACTGACCCCAGCACCCTGCACAAGTCCTCTCCAAACCCCACAGAAAGTCTCACAGCCAAAATAAGGCATGAACGGTCCTCTCCTATCTTCCTGGCATAACGGGGAAAGGGTGAATCAGATACTAGGAGGACCATCTCTTTCCCTTCACTTATTCTCTGTATTAACCTCAAAACACAAATGGCTGAGATTTCCCATCTAGCAGCAGATCCTGTTTAGTTGGAAAGGGCATAGTTGGACCACAAGGAGGAAACTCGGCACAGCTCAGGAAAAAACAAAAGGCCCACCAACATGCAGAATCAGTAATCTTCAGAGAAGTGAGGCCTTCTCATCTGCCACCTTCAGTCTCTGGTACTATATTCAGCTTATGCCGCCACACACTGGAGTTGCTTCATGTAGGACATGTACTTGTTTCATAATAATCAGTTGGGAAGTTTTTACACAGCAGTGGATACATTATTCTACAAGGGGTACCTGAGAATGCTAGCAATGTTCTGACAGAATCTGCATTTAATTTCTTAAAAAGTCATTCATGGGGGCTTGAAAGATGGCTCAGAAATTAAGAGCACCAGCTGCTTTTCCAGAGGTCCTGAGTTCAATTCCCAGCACCCACATGGTGGCTCACAGCTATCTATAGTGAAATCTGGTGCCCTCTTCTGGTGTGCAGGTTTATATGCAGACAGAACATTGCATACACAATAAAACTTTTTTAAAAAATTCATTTATTTCAGTCGGGCACAATGACACATGCCTGTAATTCCAGCAGTTGGGGAGGCAGAGGCAGGTGGATCTCTGAGGCCACCCTGATCTACATAGTGAGTCCAGGACAGCCAATGATATATAGAGAAACCCTGTCTGAAAAAAACAAACAAAACAAAACAAGCAAGCAAATATTCATTGCTAGACAGGTGCTGAAAACTTTTAATCCCAGCACATGGGAGGCAGAGACAGCAGATCTCTGTAAATTTCAGGCCAGCCGGGGCTATAATGAGACTCTGTCTCAGAAAAAACAAACAGACTTGCTATTACTATGCGTGTACATAATGTGAAGTCAGCGGACAACACTGGCAAGCCTATACCCCTCCTCCACTGTGAAGAGAGTACTTGAGTTTACTATCAGACTTGTACAGCAAGCCCTTTTACCAGCTGAGTCATCTTGCCAGTATTTTATTTTGAAAACATTCCTCCAAAATTTCTCATGTAATCTTTTTTTTAAAGATTTATTTATTTATTTTATGTACATGAATGTTCTATCTGCATGTACACCTGCACACCAGAAGAGGCCATCAGATCCCAGTATAGATGGTTGTGAGCCACCATGTGGTTGCTGGGAATATGAACTCAGGACCTCTGGAAGAGCGGACAGTGTTCTTAGCCACTGAGCCATCTCTCCAGCCCCCTGATGTAATCTTGTTATCTACTTTGGGATATTTACCTGGGGTAGACTCCTGTGTCAACTAGCACAATAGGAGGGTCCTGCCTGGACCAATCTCCTAAATGCTGTATTATAAATCATGTAAGAATCAAGCAGTTAATGAACAGGTAGATGTAGACTCAAGGAGAGTTGATCCCATTTTGCACCCCTACCTTAAGTAACCCACTAAACCTAACAGATGTGCACAGACACCACAACCCCCAGATCTTCAAGAAGGGTAGAGGCCAGCTAGATCACGCCACTTATCTTAATGGCCATGATGTTCTCACCAGTTTCATCTCTGCACTAGTCATGAAACATAAGGCCACAGTCAAACAAAGACAACACTTGGTCTCTATTTGAGATTCTGAAATATCAGGTGTATTTGGTGCTAAGTCCTACTGTGATGACAGAGCTAATCCTCAATGCCACCCAACTTGGCAGAAGTAGGATATTTACGTGTTTCCCCACACAGCCACCCACCCACAAGCATTGAGTGCTGGGTTCTAGGTGGACCTAAGCCGCACCAGGATTTCTAACAACAAGGCAGAGACCCACAATTGTAAGAAATTAAAAGCTACTTTCAAGAATAGAGCCCTGACCTGCCAAACCAGCATCTGTCCCGCGCCCCTCAGTTGTCTTCCTTATTCAAGACCCTCGTAGCCCAATCTCTGCTACATGGCCCTCACCGTTCACCATGCTTCCGTCGCCCTCCCCAGGCTCGCTAAGGGCAACCTCTGATTCGACCTCGGCAGCTTCCTGAGTGCCATCCGGGTGGACAAAGCCTGATGAGAAGCCGCGCGAGCGTCCTTGTCGCCCGGCAGCGCGGGGATCCGGCGGCCGCAGGCGCGGGGAGACGCCAGCAGCCAGCGCCATGAGCCGCCGGGCAGCCGCCATCGCGATCCCACCAGTCCCTGCGGCTCCAGACCGCGACCGTACCTCCCAGGGCCCAGAGACCAGCAGGAGTACCGTACGCCCTCTGCTGGCCCGGGGGACTCAGTGCCGACCTGAGAGAAAGGAGCTAGGATGACTGCTGGCCAGCATACCGCACACTGGGCATCTGGATCTCAAGCAGGAAAGGGAATAGGATGATTTAAAAAAAAAAAAAATAGGTATTTGCTCAACGTCCATTCAAAGAAATAAGCCAAGTCCATCCAGGTCCTACCCATGGCAAATTCCTTACAGGCTGCTTTGTAACGCCTGACTTGGATGTAGATTCAGTGCTAAGCAAGGCACCCAACTCCTAGAGATAAACCTGGTGAAAACTCTCTAATAGGGAAGCCCTCTTGAACATAAATGGACTTAATCCCCTGGACTGGAGTCAAGAGCGAAAGCACCTACTTTGGGGCACAGTACCAAGAAGTGAGCTGGCTACACAGTTAAAAGTCCAGTCCTGGGCCTGGACAGAGTGCTCAGCAGTTAAAAGAACTGGCTGCTCTTTCAGAGAACCTGGGTTCAGTTCCCAGCACCCACACAGCAGCTCACAACTGTCTGTAGCTCCCGTTACAGAGGATCTGACGCCCTCACACAGACACACATGCAGGCAAAACCAATGCACACAAAATAAAAATAAATCATTAAGAAAAAGAAAACAAGGTAGGTATTATGGCTTAGGCCTATAATCCCAGCACTTAAGAGCCTGAGGCAGGAGGATTTGAGAGTATAAGGCCAGCCTAGGAGTCAAAATAAGACTCTGTCTCTAAAACTAAAAATATCCTGGTTGTATAACTCAGTGCTATAGTGACTGAAACATTTGCATGAGGACACAGGTTCAGTCGTTCACAACCCATAGAAAGCTGGAAGAAGAGAGCTGAATCAACAAAGTTGTCCTTTGACCAGACACACATTATATACACACTTATAATATACCGTAACAATGAACAGAATCTAAAAAGAAAAGCTCATGCCAGATAGTGATGGTAGCCCATGCCTTTAATCCCAGCACTTAGTAGGCAGAGGCAGGTAAATCTCCAAATTCGGCCACGCCAGTCTGCAGAGTGAGTTCCAGGACAGCCAACACTACACAGAGAAACCCTGTCTCAGAAAACAAAAATAAAACACAAAAAACAAAAATTGGATCATAACAAGCATATGGGAAAATAAAAATAAAATATATTGAGTTTTAAGAGCTGGAGTCATCCTGAACACACATTTCACTCGGTAAACACCAGTGAGTCCTGTATAGTCGAGGTAGCTGTTTAGACCAGCTGTGGGAAGGCTTCCATTTCTATGATCTCCTCCAAGCATTCAGAGTGGGAACTGGCAAACCATAGACCACAGACCAAATCCAGTCCACTGCTGTTACTGTAAGGTCTTAGTTGTTAGTGTTTGAAACATAATTTACTCCAGTCTTCCTTGCTACTTAACCTAAGATGATCTTGAACTAACGATCCTACTGAGTGCAAGGGGTACAGGACTGTGCCACCACACCTGATTTATTCAGTGCTCGGAGTTGGAGTTGAGTTCAAGCTAGGAAAATAATCTTGCCGGCTAAAGTGCATCTGTGTCCAGCCCTCTAAGGAAGTTTTACTGGAGCACAGCTTTGTTTCTGTGCTTTTGTAATATCAAGGACTACTTTTCTGCTACCATGCAGAATTAACTGCAACAGAAAACCATGGCAGTAAAAGCTGAACTATAGCGGGGCATGGTGGCTCATGATTAATGGCAGCACTCAGGAGGCAGAAGCAGGCAAATCTCTGAGTCCCAGGACATCCTGGTCTACAAGCAGAGTTCAGGCCAAGCAAAGCTACAGAATAAGATCCTGTCTTAAATATATATATATATAAAAGGTTTACTAACTCAGAGATAGATATTTCTTTGAATTTATTTTTTATTTTATTAATTTTTAATGTGTATGCATATTCGTGGTTCTCTCCTTCCAACGGATTCCAGGGATTGAACTCGGGTCATCAGGATAGCATGGCAATAACTGTTATACGCTGAGCCATCTCGCCAGCTCTCAGAGATATTTCTGTCCACTTCTGGATCAGGCAGGACATCTCCACTAAATGGAATCAAGGTGCAAAGGATCTGAGTCTGCAGGCGAATGTTTAGTAGCTTACCTTTGCTTATGTTTTGATTCAGGGTCTTACTCTATAGCCCAGACTGGACTGGAACTAATTTTGTAGCCCAGGTTGCCTCCAACTTGTAGCAATCCTTTTTTGCCTCAGCCTCCCAAGTGCTAGGGTACAGGTATAAGCCAAAATGCCTACCTTAGGAACCGAAACTTTAAAGCACCAAAAGGCAACAGGTGGAAACCCAAGATAACTGAGGCTCAGGTGTAAACGACAGTACCTTTGAAGGAAATAGGAAAGGGTCTATCAATACCTAAAAACTGGGGCTCTCAGCCAGCATGTGGAACTTACTCAACTTATCATACTCCAAATGATAAGACATGGTCAAGCTGACCAGTGATAAGAAGAAAGGAGCCACAGCAGCCAGGCAAACACCCTTTCACACGTGAAAGCCACATATCCTACAATGTAAGCCTCTGCGACTGCAAAAGGAATGCAGTGGGAACAGCACACTGTAGCCCTGGGTCTGGGCGGATTATCCTGCAGTAGTGTTCCGGGACACAATTCTGGGCAGGAAGGAAAAGATGCAGAGGACACATACAGGTGTGTTTCTAGATACAGTAATTAAGCTCTAGATATATTAATTCACCAGGACAGCTTTGGTAAAAAAGCTTTGGTATGGAGAGTATAAGACATTGGTGTGGGGATGATTTGTTTGTCCAGAGGGCTTTCTCTGTGCAGCCCTGGCTGCCCTGGAACTCTGCAGACCAATACGGCCTCAAAGACAGAGATCCACCTGTCTTTGCCTCCTCAGTGTTGGGATTAGAGACATGCACCCACCACCACACAGCTGAGAGATCAATTTTTTACATTCAATTCCAAATCTGGCTCTAACAGGCTCTGCTCAATACAAATGGTCACCGTCTTCTGGGTGCTATTTAGTTTATTTGAACACTAGAGACACTGTTTTTACCACATACCTCATTTTTCTAGGGAAAATAAAGTCTAGGGAGATAGTCTCATGTACTATTGTAGCCAAGACTGATACTGAACTCCTGCTCTTCCTGCTTTCCTGCTGTTAGATTACAGGTGCCCATGTCCACACCTAGCTTTCACAGCTCCTACTTAAGAGCAGAAGTACTAGTGAAGCCACTAGCATGCCGTGCCAGACGCAGTACCTATAACTCTTCTACTGGAAAGGCAAGGCAAGATTGTTTGAGCTAGAAGTCCAAAGCCACCTGTGTAATACTGTCAGATGCCATCTCAAAAGGAAAAGGAGGAGGCAGAGGCGGAGGAGGGCATATAACTCAGTGAAGACCTATGTTTAATTCCTACCAACACACACACACATACACACACATACACACACACACACACAAGAAACAGAAAGCAGCATGGGAGGAAGAATGCATAACAGTGTAAGTAAATCAAGATGTCTTCTGTACACCCCAAGGATGCCTTCTGGAGACACAGCTAGAGAAGGAGTGTACAGCACCTATGGGTTACCACACCATCCCAAGAGCATAGCATACTCCTTGGCATTCAAGATACCACTGCCTACCTGATTCCTAGTTAACCCAAATAACAACCTTTGAGTTTAACCACAGCACATTCAACACTCTCAGAGCCACTCACCTGCCATGTTGGAAATGTTAACGTTCAGCCTTTTCAAGTTACAGGGCATTTTAAGAAAAAAAAGGGGGGGGGGAGGCAATCAACTCTTGTTTAGAAATGGTAGGGGGTGACTTAAAAACCTAAGTCAGGTGGGCAGCAAGGTTGGAGTATGTATTTCTACTGCACTGCTGTCAGAAGTCAGAGTCTCGGCAGAGTGGAGGGCAGTGCACTAGAAACACAGCAGAGTCACATTTCGCAGAAAATGTCCCCGACACCTTTCCTAAGCTCTTGAACTTCAAAGTACTTTTCAGAAGCTAGACAAGACAGGCTCACTGCAGATGTAGCAAAGACTCCATGACCTAAAACACTGTTCTTTCAACTAGGTAGAGGGATATGAACAGGCAGTCAAAGCAGGAAAGAGCACAAAAAGACCACTAGGAATGCTGGCCTCGGCAAATGTAGGAAAGATTTAAGTCAGCCGCGTGTGATAGCACACACCTATAATCCCAGGACTCTGGGAGGCAGAGGCAGGTGGATCTCTGTGAGTTCCAGGCAAGCCTGGTCTACAAAACAGTCTAGGACAGCCAAGGCTACACAGAGAAACCCTGTCTCATAAAACAAAAATAATCTAGAAAAGACTTAAGTCTGCGGGAAGGAAAAGATGCTCATGTGCTCTGACTACTGGCCCCATCTGTAGGTACATGCTGACCTGAGGTGAACTGTCATTCATCTGAATATTGAGATATTTTTCCCTATCAAAAAGATAGGCCATCTTGCCAAAGGACTGTCAGATAGACTTTAATGTTAGTAAAGTGTTTTGAGGTACTAGGGAAGTTAGTACCAAGCATCCAAGATGGAAGGTACCAGGATGAGTCAGGTCTCTGTTGTGACTGTTTCAAGCATTTGACCTCTGAACCAGAAGAGCCTAGGAACTCCTGCTAGCCTCAAAGCTTCTCCATCTGGTACTTAACAGCTTAACTCATCCTAACATTTCTTTCAGGACAAACAAGGAGGCCCACAGAGACTGTAGGGTCCAAGCCACATAACCAAGGACCATGAAAAACCTATTGTAAGTACTTTCTCACTTGGGGTCCCTGCCCGCCCAACTGACTCACTTTCCAGAAGTGTGTCCCTGGCACAGGGTTTCCACTGCCACCCACCTATGCACAGACCTTGGACCAAGCTGTTGCCAGAGGCAAGGCTCGACCTTCCTTACCTCGAGAGATGGTCCCTCCAGGGGCAGGATTGACACACATGGGTGGAAGGCGGGGTGGGGGAAGCTTGCATTGGCGCTGCCTGTGCTGGGTCCGATCTGGGAAAAGAGAAAACAAGTCAGGGTGACATGTTCTCATCTCTCACAGTGCACACCACTGAGCTAATTTACCCTGAGAATCCAAGTGGAGCTCAGGACAATACTAGAGAGCCAGCCACAGGTTCTGAGGCACAGGGAAGCAATGACACAAAACAGTAACTGGTTTATATGCACAGCAGAAATACCCTCGTAGAGGCCCCTCTACTCTCCAGAAGAACTCCAACTGTTCCCGCATCTACTCTTTATAAAAATTAGGATTGCTTTGTTTTGTTTTTCTGAGACAGCATATCTAATAGCATAGGCTGGCCTTGAACTCATTATGAAACTAAGTGCTGTTTCACAGGTCTATATTATTACACCTGGCCTCTCTATGAGTCTTAACATACATCCTATAATCCTATATGCTTTGCTTTAGTCTTTTTTTTTTTTTTTTTTTTTGGCTGTCCTAAGAACCGGCTGGCCTCCTCTGTCTCTGAGTGCTGGGATTAAAGGCATGTGCCACCACTGCCCAGCAATTTAGTCTTAAATTAGGAAAATAAGACTGGTCAGGCCATGCCTGTCGGTGTATACCTTTAATTGCAACACTCAGGAGACAGAGACATGCTTATCTCTATGAGTTCAAGGACAGCCTGGTCTATATTAAAAACTGCAAGCTGTCCAGGGCCATACAGTAAAACCCTGTTCCAAAGTGGGGTAGGAGAGATAAATAGTTAAAAAGTGAAAACCACAAGATTCTATAAATCTAAAGGTTACTCTTTTCTGCTCCAGTATCAAAACATTTGCTCTGGGGCTGGAGAGATGACTCAGTGGTTAAGATTGCTGCGCCAGGTGCGGTGGTGCACAACTTTAATCCCAGCACTTGGGAGGCAGAGCTCTGAGTTTGAGACTAGCATTGTCTATAACACAAGTCCAGAACATCCAGGGTTCTGTTACACAAAGGAATCCTGTCTCGAAAAACCATGAAAATAAAATAAATAAAAATAAAATATGATCTGAAGGTGGTAAGCATGCCATCAAAACCAGTGTCTCTGGCAGTCACATTTCCTCAAAGAACAAAGCCCTTGCTAAAGCCTGGCTTCAGGAATAGGTTAAAGGTCCCCAGTTATTACTCTAAGACCAAAACCAAACTAGAGTGGATGTAGTGACCCACCCTAACACTGGAGAGGCTGAGGCAGGAAGACTGAAATAGGGACCAGTCTGAGCTACACAGTAAAACTGTATCTCAAAAAAACAAATCAGCATGATGTGATGGCATACACTTTTAATCCCAGCAGAGGCAGGCAGATCTCTGTGAATTTGAGCCCTGTTTGGCCTACACAGTGATTTCCAGGCTGGTCAGGGCTATAGAGTGAGACCCTGTTTCAAAACAAACAAACAATCAAACAAACAAAATCCCAACCAAACAAAGAGAAAACCAAACCAAACACAAAACCTCAAACCAAAACAACAACAACACACCACCAGCCAGATGTAGTGGCTTACCCCTGTAATCTTGAGAGGCAGAGGAGAAGGAGCACTGGCTGCTCTCAAGGTCGAGCCCCAGCACCCTCATGGCAGCCCACACTCTCTGTGACTCCCAGAGGCTCTGACACCCACACACAGACACGCATGCAGGTAAAACACTAATGCACGTAAACTAAAAATAAATAATCTTAACAACAACATGCCCATTTGCTCTAGCTCCCCTAGATGACCACCCTAGTCACCAAATCTTATTATTTTTTCCCTCTTAGAATAGGGCAAGACAGCGAGTAATAACTGGGGTCTAGCCTCGAGCTCAAAAGCAGATCTACACTTACTATAATTTATTCTCTTTCTAAAAGTGAACTAGGGCCTGGTGAGATGGCTCAGTGTCTGTCGCCAAACCAGATAACCTGAGTTCAATGCCCATATTCACACAGTAGAAAGAGAGAACTGATTCTGACCTCTACAAGTGTGCTACAGTACACACAAAAATAAAACTATAACTTAAAATGTTAAAATGAGGCTGAACACCCCTTCCCTGTTGTGCCAAACCCACTGAGAAGTCACCATGAGCAAGGCCCACCCTCCCCAACTGAAGAAATTAATGGACAAGAAGTTATCATTAAAGTTAAATGGTGGCAGACATGTACAAGGAATACACGGGGCTTTGATCCCTTCATGAATCCTGTGATTGATGAGTGTGTGGAGATGGCAAATCGTGGGCAACAGAATAACACTGGAAAGGTGGTCATACAAGCAGACAGCACCCTTATGTTAGAAGCCTTGGAAGAGTCCAAACAATGTCTGTTCAGCAGAGGTGTCCACATTCCTCCTTAAAGGGCCTCTTTGACTGTGATGTAGAATTGGGTCATGTACATTTTCATATGAAACTTTTTGCTAAATAAACTATTGTGATACTCAGGGAAAAAATGTTAAAATGAACAACTTGTCACTTCAAATGTTTCATTTAGGAGACTAAGTGCTACATAACAAAGACCTACAAATTATATTTTTAAAGATTTTATATTTATTAATGTGTGTGTCTGTATCACATGCCACGATGTGCATGTGACAGTCAGAGAACTCTCCAAAGTCAGTTTTTTTCCTTCTACCACAGGTTCAAAGGATCAGACTCAGGTGTGCACCCTTTGCAGGCCCTTTACCTATTGAGTCATCTTTTCAACCACATATTACCTGTTGTGGTTGAGAAAGGGTCTCAGTATATAGCCATAACTGGCCTGGAACTCAAATATCCACCTGCCTCTGCTTCCCAAGTGCTGGGATTAAAGGCATGAGCCACCAGACTTGGCCATAAATTAATCTTATACGAAGCTCCAAATTTTCAAGAGACATGAAGTAAAATCGAGAAGCACCAGCAGCTCAGAGCTGCCTCAGCAACCCTGTTGTCATCAGAATGTTCCTGGTACACTCTTAGCATCATCCTGGTTGCCTGCCTTGGTGGCCCAAAGCATCTTCCCATGCACAAGGGATTTGTGGTCCCCTGATCATACTGCTGGACTTGCACTTGTGCAGAGCCTGTATTCGCCAAGTCTTGTTTTTAGTGTTCTATTTGTAATGACTATCTGAGAGCTTCAAAAACTGCAGTAAGTCTTGGGATGCTTGGATGCTTGCGGTAGGCAGTTGTTACAGTGTTGCACCTGAAGCGCCCACAGGCTCTTCTAGACTAAGGGTTAATTTTGACTTAAATTTCTGCTTTGCCTTAAGGTTAGGTTGGAAATGACTGGCTCAACTTCCACTTCTCCATTCTTATCTAAAAAGGAGTCCTCACTCACATTCAGGGATATTTCACATTAAACAAAAAATAAAGCCAATAGGTTAGGAATGAGCTGATGGGATGGCTCAGTGGGTAAAGGCACTTGCTACCAAGCCCGATGACTGAAGTTTGATTCCCAGGACTTACATGATGAAAGGAAAAAACCAACTTCTGTAAGTTACCTTCTGCCTTCAGCACGAACACAGTGGCTAACACACACATACCACGTGTGTGCACAAATATACAGTTTAAAGATGTTTAATGTAGTGAAGTGTAGGTGAATGACTGGAGGGCTATTATCTCATGAGGGCTCTTAACAACTGAAAAGAAGTTGTTAGGGTGCTACAATGTCACCAAAACTTTTCTGATGTATGGCTGCACGAAATGTGAATTCTTGTTATTGACATACTGCTTTTTGGTAGATTGTTGTTTGTTTCTTTTTCTAGACAGGGTTTCTCTGTGTAGCCCTGGCTGTCCTAGAAATCACTCTGTTGATCCGCCTGCCTCTGCCTCCCAAGTACTGGGATTAAAGGAGTATATCACCACGGCCCAACTCTTCGTGGACTTTAATCCAGTACTTTTTTTTTAAAGATTTATTTATTTATTATGCATATAGTGTTCTGACTACATGTATGCTTATATACCAGAAGAAAGCACCAGATCTCATTATAGATGGTTGTGAGCCACTGTGTGGCTGCTGGGAATTGAGCTCAGGACCTCTGGACAGGGCTGACAGTGCTCTTAACTGCTGAGCCATCTCTCCAGCCCTGAATTTTGTTTGTTTGAAGGTACTGTATATTTGTTTCCTCTGGGTACAGACATGCTGCAGTGTGTATGGAGGTCAGAAAGTTTTGTGCTAACTACATGAGACTGAGCTTGGTGTCCGTGTCCTGATTTTGGTGACAATATAGCCAAGAAATCAGATTTTCAATATGCAAGAAAGGGCGGGACGTTCCCGGAGAGTGGAATGCCAGCCAGGGCCACAGCACAGGAGTTCAAAGCCAGGCTGAACTACCTATCAGCACACTGTGTCCACATAAAACAGAGCAGAACAAAGTATTATTGGTAAGTACGTAATACTCCCTTTCTTAGAAAGCAAGATCCAAAATTAGACCATATTACATCCCACAGTTACTTAATGATAACCTGAACTGTTTATTTACAAAGGGTTAGGCCTTGCTCTAAGGTCTTTACCTGAATTAACTCATCTGATCCTTAAGATCCTGTCAGAAAGGTGCTAACTTCACCCACTTTAATAACAAGGAAGTAGGGCACAGAGAGGCTTAGACATCCACCCAAGACCTCTAGGCAGCCAGTGAGTATACCACACTGAGTTCTACAAAACAGCACTAAGAATGACACTTTTAATTCCAACATTCTGGGAGGCAGAAGCAGGTGGATCTCAGAGTTCAAAGTCAGCCTGTCTACAGAGTGAGTTCCAGGACAGCCAGGGCTACATAGAAACTATCTCAAAAAATAAAACCAAAACCAAAACCAAAACCAAAAAAAAAAAAAAAAAGTACTCCTCAAGCCTTGGTCTAGAAAGTCAAGACAAATTAATTCTTTCTGTTTTGTTTGTTTTTTAAGACAGCGTTTCTCTGTTTAGTCCTGTCTGCCCTTGGAACTCACTAGATAGACCAAGGTTGGCCTTGAACTCACAGAGACTCAGCCTCCCAAGTACTGGCATTAAAGACATGTACTAAACACCCAGCCCAAGTAAATCCCTGTAGAGAAAATTTGTCCCAGTGCTCTCTAACTGGGGCACAGCATGTAAGAATGTCAAAGAACGGCTGAGGATATAGCTCAATTGGTAGAGTGCTTACGTAGTGTGCACAAAGCTCTGGGATCCATCCCTAGCACTGAATAGACTGGATGTGGTAGCTAGAGGATTGAGAGCTGAAGATGTCCATGCCTGTACAGTGAGTTTGAGGCCCGTCTGCACTGGGAGATTCTCTCAAAATAAGAAGTGTTAAATAACACCAGGCTCTTCCTTTCCTCATAAAACCTGTTCTGTGCTTTCAGAAATCCCTCCCACAAAAGAACTCAGGTCACCCACTTTTTATAGATCAGTAGATAACAAAATCCATAAGTTACTAAAAAGACATAAATGCCACTAGGATTTCAGCTCAAAAATTTTTGCTCTGTCTACACAAATCTCCATTTCAATCTTTCTCTTCTTAGCACTCCCTCTATCTCAAAAAAAAAAAAAAAAAGTCAACATTTTTCAGTCTCTATGAAAACAGATGGAGTGACTGAAGATCCTCATATATCCAAAGAGGCAAGAAGAAGCTGTTCACAGTCCTGGTACATTGGCTCTCAACCTGGCCCCATTCAGTAGATCACATAGGTCACCACTTGGTTAGAGGTTCCCAGCCTCTATCAACATAGCACAAAGCAGAGACAATTGGGAAGATCTATTTAATCAACAGCTAAGGAAATTCTATTCTGGCTCTAATTTATTTGTGAAACATGCAAAGATTAGAGCCTTGGTCAGCTTTTATATATACATATACACAAATAAATACAATTTGAAAATCTTAGTCAGGTAGTGGTGTCATACACCTTTAATCCCATCACTACTGAGCTCCAAGACAGGGCTACACACACAGACACAGAAACAGGCAGACAGACAGACAAGAAAGATAGACATATACACACACACAAATGAAAAAGGAAAAAAGAAAAAAAATAAAAGAAAAAGGAAAAAGAAAACCAGGAAGGATTTTGATAAGCAATGGATAAGAAGGAAGGCGCATTTGGGGAGAAGGATAGCAGGCATGCACAAACCCAGGATAAGAGGCAACAGTGGTTCTGAGCTAAGGTAGGCAAGGTAAAGGTTTTGGGAAATTATCCCGAGAGGGTTAGAGGACTGCACATGGCAGGGGCTCACAGCTTCACAGCGGCCAATCACATCGAGGCTTGGAATCACATGTACAGTCCATTCTTACCTTTTCTGAATGAGTCCAGGCTGAACATTTCTGGCCAGGAGAGAAAGCTGGAATCCTGAGAAGGAGGGTCAAAAGGCCATGAATGTTGATTACTATTCCTGGTTCAAGAATCTGCAAAGACTGCAAGGGTACAAGAACACAGACATTACCCAAAAGTAACATTATCAAAAAGTAACCATATTAAAGTTTCAGAATTAAAAATTTTTTATAGTGGAGTCCCTATGAAATGAATGATAAATTTCTAAGTAATAATTGCCAATGGTATTATTAATAAGAAATTAGAAATACCACACTAGAGCACAGCTACTGGCCAGAACCGTTGATGCTTTTCTTTCATCCTCCTGAGGGAGGAACATGTCCTTCTATTTCAGCTCACTGAGCACTGGGATTACAGGTATGCACTATTTTAACACATCCTACTTATTAGTACATTTTTTCCTTTAATTTTTTCTTTATTTGCTTCATTTTCTGAACTCTGATCCTCCTGCATCCACCTCCCAGATGAAGGAATTGTAAGTGTGCACCACAATGCCTAGCTCTTATTAATTCATTTAACTGAGGGCTTTATCTAGAGATTACAGGAAAAAGTAAGACTCATAATTTAGTAATATTGTTTTGTAAAATACTCAAACTTGTAGTTAGAGATCTTTTTTAATAATAGTACTCCTGAATTACTATATTTAAATTTATACATTTATGTAATGTTTTGCACATTAGGTTAATGTCCAACATTGGTAGGAGAGTAGGAGGTTCTTAGCTGCTACTCCCTTTCATTTTCAACTTGTGGGGCTGAGGGGAGTGAAAGGCCTAATCTTTCAAATTCATTGCATGACCACCTCTTCCACACGGATGCTGGAAATTTCAGCCAGTAAGATACGGTGCAGTCAAGAGAGAATACTTAAATATAATATCAACGACAATGCCATTTACTCACATAAGTTATATCCAACAATACTGTCTATGCAAATTAAAAGAATAAGTATAGTTTAAGGTTCTAATTTTAAAGAATGTTTGAGTGGTTTTAGTTACCTTTTTTTTTGGGGGGGGATTACAAATTGTATTCTAGATCTTGTTCATGCTAAAGAACTGATCTACCACTAAGCTATATCCTTATCCCACAGACAATACTTTCTTGATAGGAAATTTTAAGTTAATCTATATGTAATCAGACTTGGGTTTTTAGTTTTTGTAGGTTTTTCAGACAAATTCTTACTCTATAGCCTAGACTGTGCTTGACTCAAAGAAATACTCCTGAGCCTCTAGTGTGCTGGAATTACAGACAGGACTCACCACGCCTAGCTGAGTTTTGCTTTTAAAAAGCCTTTGGATCCTCTCTTTGCCAATCAAGTTTCATATACTACAGTCTTATCTTGTCTCATAGCAAAAAATATGAGATTCATGATATCAAACCAGCCAGGTGTGGTGGCACATGCTTGTAATCCCAGCACTCAAGAGGCAGAGGCAGGTGGCTCTCTGTGAGTTTAAGGTCAGCCTCGTTTATAAAAGTGAGTCTAGGACAGCCAAGGCTGCACAGAGAAACCTGTCTCAAAAAACAAAACAAAAAGATATTAAATCATCTCACTTTATCACGTTCTAGAACATTTCACAGAGCTCCTTTTAAAAGAAGCATGCTTCTCTTGTATTGTGGTAATGTTTTTTAAAATACTAGAATGAATCTAATATAATTTATAGAGACATATAATTCTATTATGTCAAATTTCTTCTATGAGGAAACACAACTTCTAGTAGACTGACTATGTGATGGCTCCGAATAATAATGAATGATACTCCTACAAGGACCACAATGGAAATAACCACGTGCTTTACGGTATGGCTGTCCAAATGCACACCACCACTCTGTAGGCAGGGCTAAGTCACCTCACCTTATAAAAGCAGGGAGGGGCTCAGATGTTGCAGGCTTTTGAGCTGGAGCTGAATTCTCTCCTTGCTATTCCTCATCACGAGGCTGGGCCTCCTCCTGGAAAACATAATGTAAGGTCACTGGAGCGGCAATCCCCGGAGACGCAAAACCGTACCAATCATATGAATCGACTTAATAACATTAACAAGTTTTGATACAATAGCCTCACTCAATGGGTCCCCAACTTGTCATAGACCAACTAAATTTAATTTTCCCACAGAGCATCTATAAAAAAATGTTAAGAAGAACATTTTCTCCAAGCCCAGGGCAAACCCTCATTCACTTTTCTAGTCCAATAATGTCTATAACAGCAATTTATCTAAAATGACACTTCCAGACCGGGAAAATTATAACCACAATAATCTCAAATACATTTTCACAGTTTACAATAAACGTCCATAGACTTGACCTCATATAATCCCTGCAACCACCCTGGGAAGAATCTTCTTTCCCAGAGGAAACTGAACAGCAGGTATAAAACTTACCCAGGATCCCATAGCATCAGAAAAGAATGGAATTTCAACGTCACGGTTTTACATGTTCATATTACACTACTTTTCTCACATATCAACCTGTAATCTGAATGTATCATGTTCATCCATGATTCAGGACAAGCAGGGTCCAAAACCTGATAAAATTTTAAACTACATATAGCTTCATGAATTAAAATACTTGGAGAGTTATGATCTTTGGGAGTCAGGTGGGGTAGGCTTACATAGATATAAACTTTGGCAAAGAATATATAAATGCATAAGTAAAAAGCATTATTATAAATCTAAATAATTATATGCATACATGTATATATACTGTACATATATACACAATATTTTACATATATACACATATATATGTAAAATAAGGAAAGGATCTTCCCACCTAGAAGTGTCAAGACTCTGGGATTTAAGTGTAAATTATAAGATGTAGTAAAGCCTTGCATGGCACATGGCCGTGGGGTCACTGCCTTCCAAGAAACCGCAAGGGAAATCACCAGATAATGTATAATTTCACTCTGGCCAGTAGGTTGCATCCAAAACCAGGTTGAGACCTTGCAACCGGATTGCTGCAGTCTACCTGCTACAGTGCATGGCAAGCACCCAGGAACTGGGATTGTAAAGTGAACAGCCTCTGCATTGGAAAGTCGAAATTAAATGACCAATGTTGTTTACACAAGAACTATCTAAAAGGAGTGTTGACGCTGTACTCTTAGCTTGAGGATTTTGCGGGCCCCTGGGACTCCACTGCAAACAAAGAACCCACCATGCATTAGGTCTTCCCCTGCAAAATGGGACAAGTCAGCACCAGCAAACAAAGAACACCTCACCCCTTAGGCTCCCCCACAGACAAGGTCGGTGCAAAAGGGGCAAACCAGAGGAGTAAAAAAAAATGCATCAGGCCTCCCTTTGGAGGAACGGTCCAGACCGCACAGTGGAAGGAGGGGCAGACAAAGGTTTCGGGGCACTCCGGAGACTTCCTCCAGGCCCAGCCTAGGGAAAACCGAGCATCCCCTGAGGCGAAGGCGTCGTCGCGCCAATGAAGCCGCCTCTCTCTCGGCCTCCTCGGAGCCCCTGGCAGCGAGGCCCGCCCCGGCGGACCGGTCTGGCCCCCGCCCCGCCCCGGCTCCATGGCAACGGCAGGCCGAGGCCTGGCTGCCCACGGCTCGGCCCGGCCAGCTTCCCGGGCAGGCCTAGGATGCCCGGCCTGCTCCTCAGGCTCGCCAGCTACTCATTCCCACTCTCCGCCAAGCCGCCGGCCGGACCCGGGACCCCTCCTCGCGCAGACCACCCCCGACCGTGTCAGGCTGCTTCAAGGGGCGCGAAAGGGTAGAATAAAAACCCCAATTCACCTGTTGTTACAGATGTGAAACAAGCCTCGGTGCACGGCGCATGAGCCGCGGGCCCCCCCAACCACAGCCGGACTACAACTCCCACCAGCGACGGCGCAGTCCCTTCCGGGTCCCGAGGCGGAAGTCCCGCCTGCGGCCCCGGCGCTACTCGCCCTGCGCCTTTCGCCTGGCCTCCTGTTTGGGTGCCGCTTGTTAGGGGCTCGCGAGGCTTTTGGCTTCCTAGGCTGTAGTGCTCCTGAGTTAACGGCGCGAGATGGCCAGTCTGAGCCTGTACCCGGGCACTGGCCGGAGGACGCGCGGCTGTATCCCCAGACACAGCCGGGACTTCCGGCGGAGCGGCCGGGGACTCGCGCGGCCTATTCCGTGGGAGCCGGTGGGAGCTGGGGACGGATATCCACCTCTGGTTTGTCTCACTATTCCCAGCCGCAGCTCTGTGTTGTGTCTTTTCTCTCCTGCGTCTCCCCTCGGCCTTCTGCACTTTTAGGGAGGTGAGCGATATTGCCTCACAGAGACATAAACTATACCAGGGAAAGGACAGGGTAGCGCTTGCTGATAGCTTATGGGGGGGGGTGGAGTGAAGGACGACCGCGAGCCTAGGCCACAACTTCGCTCAAGGATGAGGAAAGGGGGTTTTCCTATTCATGCCCTGATCAGAATGAAGCATGGGTTCAGTGGACTCTGCCTTCAGTAGAGGAAACTCAGTGGCACCGCTCAGTAGTTCACAGCTGTGAGTACAGCATTTCAGGATGTGCCCTTTTGTGATATTTGGAGAACTGGTAACACAGCTTGTATTTAAAAAGAGACAAACCAACAAAAGTATTATGTCTGTGAGTGTGGATGTGTGCCAGGTGACATGCCATCCGATCCCTTGACGCTGCAGTTAGGCTGTTGTGGATCTGCCATTGTCTTAGGTTTGCTATTGTAAAAATACCATGACCAAAAGCGCTTGGGGATGAAAGATTATTTCATCTTATAGGTCACAATCTGCCACTGAGTGAAGTCTGGTCAGGAACTGAAGCAAAAGCCATGGAGTAACCATTGCTTACTGGCTTAATTCTCATGGCTTGCTCATATAAATTATACAATCCAGAACTCCTTATTCCCCCAGGGGAGGCACTCTTTCAAAACCTTCACACTGCCCACATCAATCATTTTTTTAAAATGCTTGCAAGCCAGTCTAGTGAGGGCATTTTTTCAGTTATGCTTCTCTCTAATGAAATGACTCTAGCTTGTGTCAAATTGACAAAAACAAAACAAACAGTAGTTCACTGTGGCCATCAGGTTGAATAAATGTCCAGGATTTTAGAGAAAATGAAGTTTCTGAATGTGGTAGTGGTTCATCCCTCATTTTCTACAGGTTTGAGGCCAGCCTGGGCTACATTGAGAGACACTGTCTCAACAAGGCAGGGAGAGGGTGCTGGAGAGATGGCTGAGCAGGTACTAGCACTTGCTCTTCTGGAAGACCCAGGTTCAATTCCTAGCATCTACATGAAAGCTAACAATCTTCTATAGTTCCAATTCCGTCAGTACTGCCTATATATAGTATATAGTGATAAAGGCAAGCAAAGTGCTCATACACATAAAAATAAATAAATGTAAAAAAAAAAAGATAAATATTAGCTGGGCACAGTGGTGCATGCCTCTAATCCCAGCACTCTGGGAGGCAGAGGCAGATGGATCTCTGAGTTTGAGGTCAGCCTGCTCTACAAAAGTGAGTCCAGGACAGCCAAGGCTACGTGGAGAAACCCTGTCTCAAAAAAAAAAAAAAAAAAATTAAAAATGGGACAGCAAAACAATCTCCAGAGCCCACATAGTAGAAGACAAGAATCAAATTGGTAAAGTACCTTTGCTCTCTACATAGATGATGCTGTTGTGTGCATATACAGAAGTAATTGTAAGTTTACTTTTTATTTGTGGTGGCCTTCAATATCTATTACTGAACTACACTACCAAACTTTTAAAATTTTTTATTTACTTAATGAGTGCTCTATCTGCATGTATACATGCATGCCAGAAGAGGGCATCAGATTCCAATATAGTTGGTTGTGAGCCACCATGTGGTTGCTGGGAATTGAACTCCGGACCTCTGGAAGAACAGACCGTGCTCTTAACCAATGAGCCATCTCTCCAGTCCCACTACAAGACTCTTTAAGAACTGAGGTCTGGTGAGACTACAGTCTTGCCCCTCAGAGTGCTTGGGCTATCACACTACCTCTTTCCTCCACCATCCCACTTCATTTACAGACCAGAGATTAACCTGAGCATCTTAGTTAAGCCGCTTAAGTGCCTTATCACCAGGCTAAACATTCCCAAGCTTCCTAACCCCTTTGAGACAGGTTATCATTATATTGGAGACCAGAGTGACTTTGAACTTACAAAGATCTGCTTGTGAAGGGAATGGAAGAAGCTCTGAATAAATGTATACTATTGACATAGGTAAGGACTCCAAAGCCTCAGCCCCATGGAAGTGTCAAAGCCTTATCAGGATGAAGCTCAAGAGAATTGGCAAAGCTTTCCTCAAGGGTCCAACTGTGAGTGTGTGCAAAGACTAGCAACTACAGCTTCCCCCGTATGGTTACAACTTTAGATTGCTTGTCCATAGAAATGTCCTACCAAGACTAGACCACCCATCCACCTATGTTCTACCTGATAAACATGCCGAAGTTCCAGAAGCCCACCTTATCCCAGCTTTCCTGTGCCTAAGTCTGTATGTCTGTCTATCTTCATCCTTCCCTGCCTCTAGTCAGGGTTTCAGAACCCAATGAGTGGGATGTAGTACTCCTTGCTTCTGCCTCCCTGGTGCTGGGATTAATACCTTGCCACCTTGCCAGCCCCCACCACCATGAAGTATCAGGCTGTGAACCATTCTCAGTGCTTCCTGGGTTCTGAAAACTCACTGTAGAAATAGCCACCTGCTCTTTGCTAAAATGTCATGGACACAGCCCAGCAGCTGTGCCTGCGGTGCTGACAGATCCAGAACAGCATCTGGAGGGCAGCCTATTTGTATTTTCAAAAACTGTTTACTATAATACACATATGTGATTTGGTGGGGGGAGGATATGCATATGCACAAGTTCTTTACCCACTGAACCATCTCTTGGGTCCGCAGGCCTTTAACACATGACCGGTTCAGAGATGAGTTTGTTTGCCCTTTTTACTTGGAGAGTTCCCCACCTGGCGTTCCTACCCAGTTATCTGCACTTCGCGAGAGCAGTGCTCCCACCCCTCCGACATGCTCCTTTATGGGATGCGAATTCCAAAGCCTCTGCTTATTTCTGGACGCATAACGCGGCGACATCGTAAGACACTGTCTTCCCAAAAAAATTAGGACTGGTAGAGAAGCAATACTGGATTTAACATGGCGCTTGAATATGTTCAAAACAAAAAACACACGTACTCAGAACAGACCTGGATAGTAAGTGACAAGCAGGACAGTTGAAAATGAGTAATCATCTGGGCTCAGTGTTAGGAAACTGTAGAACATCAAGGGTAAGAAAATTGTCCAGTGTAGTGTCACACACCTTTGATCTCAGCATTCAGGAGGCAGAAGCAAGGGTATGTCTGTGAGCTCATGTTGAGTTTCAGGACTCTGTAAGGAGACCCTGTCTCAACAAACAAAACAAAATTGATTTGAGTCACAAATGGTTTAAGCAGAAGTTTAGTTAACAAAGCTACGTGAGAATAATACTACAAAAAGAATGAGTTGCCTCAAAGCAGGGAGCACCATCAGAGTTCTATATTATGAATTAAAAAAATAAATAAGTGTAATGAGATGGCTGAACAGGTAAAAGAGCTGGTCAGCCTTGGCAACCTGTGTTTTGTCCCTAGAACTCACATGGTGCAAGGAGAAAACCAGACCCTAAATTCTACCCACCTAAACAATGCACCATAATACACACATGCATTTTTTAAAGATTTATTTATTTGTTATTTATATAGTATTCTGCCTGCATCCCAGAAGAGGTTACCAGATCTCATAGATGGTTGTAAGCCACGATGTTGTTGCTGTGAATTGAACTCAGGAGCTCTGGAAGAACAGCCAGTGCTCTTAACTTCTGAGCCAGCTCTCCAGCCCTACACATGAATATTTTATAAGCCGGAGGTGGGTGATGTAGTCATAGGAGTAAGGTGTTTAATTCTCTCTTTTAAGGTACTTCCACTGATACTCTGTAAAGAACAAAGAAGATAAGTACTACAAAACCCATAATGTAAGTGATGTAAGGAAGTCAGGTCTGTTAATTCTGACTCTATCAGTGCACACATGGGAAAATGTCCTGGCGCCTTAGTTTCTGATGTAGTGGGGACAACCTGAGTTCATTCAGCTGCAAGGATGCTTAACCACAAAGGGCATTCTGATCTGACCATAAGGAGGTGGATGCCAAAATCCAGAGCAGTTTTCCTTGGTTATTTCTAACTCTGTCTGCTTGGTGTCACTTTTTTTCCTCCACATAACATCTCACTGTGTAGACATGCCTGGCCTTGAGCTCACTGTGTAGTCTAGGCTGTCCTCCAACTCAAAGCTCAGTGGGTAATGGTTCTTGCTGTGCATTTCTGGTGACCTGAGTTCAATCCCTGGGACACATGAAAAAATAGGAGAGAACCAACTCTACAAAGTTGTCCTCTATGTCCACATGCACACCATGGCATGCATATCATGCACACAATTTCTTAAAATAAGAAATGACAAATTTTAATAAAATGTAGTAGAGAAGACAAAAGAAATAAGTGAAAAACATGGTAAAAATGATAAGCTGTTCAAGTGGACATAAATGTATCAAACCACATCGATAAGCCAGTGGGATGACTCAGGATACAGACACTTTGAAAAAAGTCCTTATGGACCTGAATTCAATCCCTGAAACGAAGGTGGAAAGGGAAAACCAATGCCACAGAGTTGTCTTCTACATGTGTGCCATGGCATTCATGCCAACACACTTTGTATACATGCACCTAGAAAACTAGCCAACGAGTAAACAAAAAACCTGGGTTTTTATGAGCAAAACATGGTAATGATTTGCTTGTAGTAATAGCAGCTACTTCACTTGAGTCAGGAATTTGAGCCACTCCTAATAACAGAATAATGTGTATTAAAAAAGCAGTATCTGTGGAGGGGTGATGTGCACCTTTAACCCCAGCAGTTTGTAGTCAGGGGCAGCAGGGGGACCTCTTGAGTTTGAGGTCAGCCTGGTCTACACAGCAAGTTCCAAGACAGCCAGGCCTACACGGAGAACAAACCTTTTCAACGTACCAAAAGAAAAGAACAAGGGGCTGATAAGATGGTTCAGAAGTTAAGAGCACTGGCTGCTCTTTCAGAGGTCCTGAGTTTGATTCCCAGCAACCACATGGCTCACAACCATCCATACTGGGATCTGATGCCCTCTTCTGTCATGCAGGTGAACGTGCAGATAGAGCACTCATGTAAAATAAATAAATCTTAAACAACAACAAAAATGATTAAAAAAGAAAAATATCTGATCTTAATAAATAAAAAGGTTTAAGTTTCAATGTTTATTAACCATTCATTGAGGGTACTCATTGACCAGCCTGTCTAGACAGTGTTTGATTATATACTTGAACTTAGCTGAAAAGCTGGAGAAGCAATTATTAGTTGGTTCCATTTGTGAATGAGGAATGCAGTTCTTCTACTGACTGAAGGATAGAAGCAGTGTTTATTATTGTATTCCTATAACTCAAGGGCTTGTGTTTTTGTGCTTTGGTCAGATCCAATCTTCTCTCTCTCTTGTTCTGTCTCTTCTTTTGTTTGCTTTTTTTGTTGTTATTTATTTTTGGTTTTTCAAGACATGATTTCTCTGTGTAGCCCTGGCTATCTTGGAACTCACTTTGTAGATCAAGCTGGCTTCAAACTCAGATCCTTGTAGCTCTGCCTTCCAAGTGCTGGGATTAAAAGCAAGTGCCACCATGCCCGGCTCTTGTTTTTGCTTTTTTTCAAACAATGTTTCTCTGTGTAGCCCTGGCTTTTATGGGACTAGTTCTGTAGACCAGGTTTGAACTCACAGAGATGTACTTGCCTCTGCCTCCCTCTGCTGGGAGTAAAGTCCTATAAAGTCCAGAAGTGGACATTGGATCTTTTGTACTGGAATTAATGGCAGCTGTAAGCCACCCAATATTCAGTGCTGACCACTGAACGCTAGTCTCCTGGTCCCCTAAAAGAGCAGCAAGTACTTTTTAACTACTGGGCCATCTCTCCAACCCTGACCTTTTGTTGTTGTTGTTGTTGTTTTGTTTTTAAAGAAGTAACAATTCCATCTAGGGGTCATTTTCAATAATTTTAGTTTTAAATTTCAAGGGTTTTGTGTATATACATGATATGTATGTAGGGGAGAAGATTGGTTTTTTAAAAAAGATTTATTTTTCTATGTGACAGGGTTTCTCTGTGTAACCTTGGCTGTCCTGGACTCACTTTGTAGACCAGGCTGGCCTTGAACTCACAGGGATCCCCCTGCCTCTGCATCCCAGAGTACTGGAACAGGGTGTTTTAAGAACTGTAAATCTTTTTTTCTTTGAGTGTGTGAATATGTATGTATATACTTTTCATGACATGATATGCATGTGGGGATCTACATCCAGGAGTCATTCCTCTTCTATGTGGATTGTAGAAATCGAAATTGAGCTTAGGTTATCAGCAACATTACTCATTTAATGATCTCACTGGTAGTCTCTTGTTTTGGTGGTTTTTGTTTTGTTTTGGCTTGGTTTTTGTTATTTTGAGATAGGGTTTCTCTATGTAGCCTTGGCTCTCCTGGACTCACTTTGTACACCAGGCTGGCCTTGAACTCACGGCTATCCTCTTGCCTCTGCCTCTTGAGTGCTGGGTTTACAGGCATGAGGAACTGTATACCCCTCCAGTATCTTTGTTTTAAGATGATATACAGATACAGGTACGGTATTTATCATGTAGTTTGCTATCTTGTCCTCAAATTACTCTGTTATTTTCTAAATTTGTCTCTTTTATGGAAGATGGCTGAGACAGGTTTTGTGTGTTTTGTTTTTGTTGTTGACATAGGGTTTCTCTGTGTAGCCCTGGGTGTCCTAGAACTCTATCTGCATAGCAGGATGGCTTCCAAATCACAGAGATCTGCCTTCCATGTGCTGGGATCAAAGGTGTGCACCCCCACCACCTAGGTAGCAAGGTTTTATTTTTTAGATTTATTCATTTTATTTTATGAATATGTTTGCCTGCCTTCTGTGTGCCATGTGCTTGGTGCTCAAGGAGATTAGAAGAGAGCATTGGATCCCCTGGAACTGGAGTTGTGGATGATTTTAAGTCACCATGTGGATGCTGGGAATTGAACCTGGGTCCTCTCTAGGAGCAACAAGCACTCTTTACCACTGTGCCATTTCTCCAGCCCTGAGACAAGCTTTTACCATATATGCAGCTCAAGCTGAACTTGGACCCAGGAACTTTTATCCTCAGCCTTCCTAGTACTTGGATTATAGGGGTGTAATAATACTGAGAGGGACCCTGCAGATGATCACAGCAGACAGGGAAGCAAATTGGAAAGAGGTAAAAATGAAAACTTGGGTTCATATTGATAGTCAGCCAGGATCAAGACTTTGCGGAGTCTGGCACCAGGCGATTTATTCCCAATAAATTTGAATGGTAAAATTTGGAGAAAAGATTCCTGGTATAATGTAATCCCAGTGCACAAGGAAGCATAATTACATTGAACCTCAACTCTTGGTTCGTGTCATTTCCTCTAAGAAGGTGGGCTCTAGAGATGTGCTACGTCTTAGCTTAATGGTCTGGTCAGGTCTCAGTCATATAGATAGCAGAGAGGTCATTTGGTCTATTAGTCAACTCTGCTCCTGTAAGGATCATTTAGATGACTAGCCACATCCAGTCCTGCCTGAAGGTGTTTGATATGGCCTGGCACAATAAATAGTGCAGATCACCAAGCTATTAATCACTTGCAGTTACCAGCTTTCAGGATGGAAGAAGAGGTTTAATATTTTTCCCATTGGAAAGACAGTCCTCTGTGCTTAACACTCCTGGTTTCTCTGGAGATCTGTGGGCACAAAGACCTTCATGCTGTGCTCTCAACACAACACTGCTCGGTTAGGCACCTTGCAACCTATCCTGGAGGGTCTCATGGAGCCTAGGCTGTCCTTAAACTAGCTATGTACCTTAGGTTGGCCTTCAACTCCTCTTTTTGTGCCTCTAATTCTCCAGTGCTGGGATTACAGATGTGCCACAATACTCTTTTGCTTCTTAGAAAATATATTTTATTACATTTGTATGTAAATTGTGCATGTGAATCCACATGAACCTGCATGTACATTGGCATGTGTGCTGTATCATTTGTGTGGAAGCAAGAGGCCAACTTGTGGGAGTCTGTCTTTCCTTCTACTACGTGGGGTCTCAGGTCATCAGATTTGAGAGCAAGAGCTTTTAGGCACTGAGCCATCTTTCTACAGCCCCTCCCCTCAAGTTTTACTTTATTTCTTCTGTTTTTGTTTCTTTGTTTCAATCAGTTAGCCTGGATATCACCATGTAGCCAAAGCTGGTCTTGAGCTTTATTTCAGTGATCTTCCTGCCTCACCTCTTGCTACCACACATTTTTGAAGACAGGGTTGTAGCAATTTGTCCAATTTAACCTTGGACTCACTGTGTGGCCCAAGCTGAACTCCAACTTTTTTTTTTCAATCCTCTTGAGTAACTGGGGTTACAGCTCTGTAAAACAAGGTCTGTGCTTTCCCATATATCATGTATATATGTATATGTGTATTTATGTATGTATACTTGGGTGTTTTGCCTGCATGTATGTACACCAAGTGTGCCCAGTGTATATCAGAAGAGGACATCAGATCCCCTGGAACTGGAGTTACAGATAGTTATGAGCCATCATTTAAATGCTGGGAATTGAACTAGATCCTTTCGTAGACTAGCCAGTGGTCTAACTGCTGAGCCATCTGTTCAGCCCCCCCTTTGTATTAAGACAGACTCTCACTTCAGGCTGGCCATCAGATCTGCCTGCCTGTGTCCTAGTGCTGGATTAAAGGACTAAGTCAGCTGGCCGAGGTATCCCATGCCTGTTAATCCAGCACTCAGGGAGTCAGAGGCAGGTGTATCTCTGAGAGTTCAAGGCTAGCCTGGTCTACAAAGAAATCCAGGAGAGCAAATGCTACACAGAAAAACCCTGTCTGGAAAAAAAACTTAAAACCAAACAAACAAAACCCAAACTTTGCAGTGGTATCACAAGCCTGTAATCCCAGCACTCAGGAGGCAGAGTCAGGTAGATCTCTGTGAGTTCAAGGCCAGCCAGGGCTATGGAGTAAGTCCAGAACAGCCAAGGTTACACAGAGAAACCCTGTCTGGAAAAACCAAATAAAATAAAGGACTGAGCCACTATGTCACGGCACTTTGTGTATGTGTTTTTGTTTTTGGTTTGGTTTGATTGGTTGGTTGGTTTTATGAGATAAGAGTCTCTACATAGCCCTATTCATTTTGTATTCACTTTGTAAGCAGACTGGACTCAAATGCACAGAGATCTGCTTGTCTCTGCTTCTGAGTGCTGGGATCAAAGGCATTTGCCACTACACTGGGCACTTTAATTTTTTCACACTTAGCAATTGTACATATTTATGGAAACCATGGGACATTCCAATATAAATACATAACATATAAACATTTGATTTTTAGCTTGGAGTGGCGGGTTATACCTGTAATCCCAGCCATGGAGAGGTGGAGATAATACTGACATGAGTTCAAGACAAGCCTGGGCTAGATCATATTTCAGGCCAATCTTGGCCATAGCAAGTCCCTGCCTCAAAATTATTTTTAGTTTTGTATGTTGTGGAGAGGTCAGAGGATATAAGAAATTTCAAAAATTCTACTTTCTTTTTTTTAAAACACAGCCTTGGAAACTGCATTTATTTTGTTATGTCTTTTTTTTTTTTTTTTTTGGAGAGAGGGTTTCTATGTGTAGCCTGGCTGG
>CM053749.1:12050533-12095576 GCA_028658305.1 Pachyuromys duprasi | reverse complement strand
CCCCACCCCCTCCAAGTCCACTGACGGGGGAGGACCTCCTCCCCTTCCATCTGACCCCAGTTCATCTTGTCTCCTCAGGGCTGGCTGCAATATCCTCCTCTGGGATCTAGCCAGGCTGTTACTCCCTGGCGTGTATGGGGGAGGGTCAAAGAGCCAGCCATCGAGTTCATGTCAGAAACAGTCCCTGTTCCCCTTACTAGGATCTCCAGTTGGACACCGAGCTACCATGGGCCTCATCTGAGCGGGGGTTCTAGGCCATATCCATACATGGTCCTTGGTTGGAGAAACTATCTTGTAAATGTGCCTGCTCAGTTTGGTCTTTGTGGAGCTCTTGTTCTCCCCAAGTCTTACTAACTTCCCCTATTTTCATTATTCCCAGCCCTCTGCCGAAGGCTTGGTTGTGAGTCTTAATATCTGCTTTGATACATTGCTTTATCGATTTTTTCAGAGGCACTATTTGGTATGCTCCTGTCCTGTTGCTTGTTTTCTCCTAGTTTTTTAACCTATGATTGCTTTCCCATTTTATCCAAGATGCATTTTTCTTATCTGCAGTAACATAGGTGTGCTTAGTACAGATCATGGTTCAGAGGTACATAGTGCTTCACAAATACCAGCTGGTATTAGTTCTAGAGTTTGCCTCTTAAGTGGCATAATCCATTTTTTTAAAAGATTTATCATGTATACAGTGTTCTGCCTGCATGTACACCTGCAGGCCAGAAGGCGCCAGATCACACTATAGATTGTGAGCCACTATGTGGTTGTTGGGAATCAAACTCAAGGCCTTTCTGAGCCATTTCTCCAGCCTCATAATCCTTTTATTTTTTATTTTATTTTTTTAAAGATTTATTTATACAATGTTCTGTCCACATATACAGCTGCATGCCAGAAGAGGACACTAGATCTCACCATAGGTGATTGTGAGCCACCATGTGGTTTCTGGGAATTGAACTCAAGACCTCTGGAAGAGCCGCCAGTGCTTCTAACCTCTGAGCCATCTCCAGTCCCTAATAATCCATTTTTTAAGACAAGAGTTTTTTCTTTCTTTTTAAAAGAGCTTTTAACTACACTCACTTATTTACAGTGCTTATTTGTGGGGGGTGAGTGTGCCAGGAGAAGCATGTCACCCAGGCTGCCTGTGGAGATCAGAGAACAACAGGCAAGTTGGTTGGTTCCCTCCTGCCATTGTCAGGGTTTTAGACTGAACTCAGGTTGTGAGTCTCAACATTGCCCACAGAGCCATTTCAAAGCCCTGCTCCATTTTGTTGTTGAGACAGGGTCTCTGTGTAGCCTTGGGACTCAGAAAACGTCCTGAGTGCTAGGATTAAAGGCATGTGCCGCCGCCACCACCCAGCTTTGCCCTGCTTCATTTGAAAAAGAATTAGGTATGGGCTATGTAGGTGTGCGAGAGTGTGCAGTTGACAGATCAGGGAATAACTGTGTGAAGAATTTCTTTCACCTTTCTGTGGGTTCTGGGGTTCCAATTCAGGTTGCCAGGCTTTCAAGAGCTGAGCCCAATCCATAGCTGGAGACAGGTTATTTCCTGTTCACGTGTAACAATCCTCCCAACTCATGCATGCAGCATCACTAGTGCTGTGATTGTCAGCTATCTTCCTAATGTATTTTCCTCAAAGCTTGCTTCTCACTTCTTATAGGTAAAGTCCTTTTTGACCTTCAGGGCCTTTGTTCTGGTTCCGTGTCTCGAGTGACCTGTCCTTTCTGGTTACATATTCTATTCACTTCCCCCCACCCCCTAAGTCTTTGTCCAGACAGGGTTTCTCTGTGTAGCACAGGCTAGCCTGGAACTCAGAAAACCGCCTGCCTCTACCTCCTGAGCGCTGGGTTTAAAGGCATGTGCACCACCTCTAGACTGCCTCAATTTTTTTTTTTCAAAGGTCGAAGAACTCATCAGACTTCCTCAGTTGGAGCTCCAAGAAGTATGATGTTTACGTTTCCAATACAGCCAGTGACACTTTTGTGATTTAAATTCTTTCAGTCTTCATGTAGACCATTCATTCATTAATCAAGTATTTACTGAACGTGTGTGGAGAAAATATTGTTCCCAACGCTGAGGATTTACCTGTGAATAATAAACACCAGGTTGTGGAGAGAATTACCAAGAAGGCATGGGGCTGGTGTGATCAGCTGTTCATTCAGGGACTGGTTTTCTGGAATACTTTTAAGTGAGGAATTTTGAGAGTGCCTAGCGTGCGAATATCACAGGAGTAGCTGGTACTACGGCCAGCAGGTAGAAACCAGCTGATGTGGTTCGGGAGACATTTCTGAGCGTCCGAAGGGGTGTGAAGCCGAACCTCCAAATCAAAGCTGCTGCTTGGGTGCAGGTTTCCAAAGGCCTAAGCGGCCTCCGGGTGTAGTAGGACTGCAGGCAGGCGAGGAATTGCAGAATAGCAGTCGGGTGGGCCCTTAGGCCCGCACTGCACACCCTCGATGGTTTTCTTAAGTAGCGATACAGAACTTCCTTGAGGTTGTTGGCCGCCTGACGAACGAACGCAGGAAGCCGGGGAGAATCAGATGCAAAGCATAGGTAGAGCAGCTGCTCAGTGCTGAGAGGCGGACGGAAGAGGCGGGCAGCGACTCTTGTAGCAGGCTGGCGGCGTGCTGCGCATGCGTACGCCCGCTCACAAAGCCTGTCCGTTACAGCTCCGGTGGCCAGAAGGGGCGTGGCCAGGCCTCGGGGCCGGAAGAGGGTTGGCTGGGCGGGACTAGGAGGAGGAGGAGGAGGTGTCTGCGCGCGCGGGTGCGAACGGGAAAGGCCGCGAGGGCCAGGTCGGGCGGTGGAGACGACGGACGGTGACCATGGCCGCGACAGCGGGCGGAGGTTCGGGAGCGGCAGCAGGCGCCGCGGGTGCAGGGGGTGCGGCGGCGGCCTCCGGCCTGGCCGTGTACCGGAGGAAGGACGGGGGCCCGGCCAGCAAGTTTTGGGAGAGCCCGGACACGGTGTCCCAGCTGGATTCGGTGCGAGTCTGGCTGGGCAAGCACTACAAGAAGGTGGGTTCGCGCGCGCCCTTGGGGACCGAGGAGCCACGCGACGGGGGCTGGTGGTGGCTGTCGGCTTCGCGAGCCTCGGGCCACCCCTCCCCCCGCGCGCGCCACGAGGGACAACAAAGGCCGGCTCCGCGCTCGCCACGCCCCCGCGGGCGGCTCCGGGCACGCGGCGACCGGGCCCTGGTGGCTGGCTGGCCCGGGCCAAGCCCTCGCGCAGGAAGCCCCCAGCTCGCTGGCTCTTCTGTGCAGAAGCAGGTGGAGCTGGGCAGAGCCGCAGGGCGTGTGTCCCTGGTCTTTTGTTGGCTGCCTTAGGTGTGTGAACAAAGAGCGTTCAGAGACTGAACCCAGCGTAGTAAAAGTAGCTTGAAGTTTTGTTTAGAGACCAGTTTCTAAGTGTTTAAGTAACTAAGGGCGTGCTACCCAGTGTGGATTCGCTAAGGGATCTTAGGTGATTGGCCTTGGGAATTAATAAATGTAGGTTTAAACCATGCGTTATAGGATTGATACAGGACTATTAAAAGTGATGGTTTTTCATTTATTTGCACTTTTGGTAATGTATAAAGTTGTAAGTAAAAGAGTTAATGGCCTCAGTTTATAACATCTATTTGTAATGTTTACATATTTTTTGAAAAATCCGTGTTTCTCTTACTTTCGAATGCAAAATCTGCTGAGTTGTTTTACAAAGTTGTGAGTTAACCCTTTGTTATTACTTAAAAAATTTTTTTTCATCTATTTATTTTGGAGGGTGCACTCTGCTCCTGTGTGGATGTCAAGAGAATTGATTCTCTCCTAACACCATATGAGTCCAGGGATCGAACTTAGGTCATCAGTCTTGGCGACCTGTGCCTTTACCGGTGTGTATCCACCTCACCGGCCCCACTGACACCTACAGTAAAATTTCCTTTATGTAAATATCGATGCAGTGAAACAGCCAGAGTACTTCCTCTCTACCTCTCTCAAACAATAGTGTTTACCCCATGGGTGACTCAGAATTGGTGTTGAGCTTTGCAAGCCTGAAGGTGGAACCCTTGTGTTCTGGATCATAGTTGACATTTAACTGCCTCATTGCTGCTTGTTTATTAAGTATTTGTTGAAGGAATGAAAAATTGAACTAGAACCTGGGAATTTAAATTGTTTTGTAGTGTTGATTAGCATGGGTTATGTCCCAGGTTTGAAACCCAGCACCACATTAAAACCAGGCATGGTGACTCACAGCTGCAATCCTTTGGGATGTGTAACCATGAAGATCAGAAGTTTGAGGTCATCCTCTGTTAAGTAGGGAGTTTGAAGCTCAAGGCAAGCCTGGACCACTAATATGAGATCTTGTCTCAAAAAACTAAAAAAAGGACAAATTAGTCTGAACCATTTCATTTAGTGTCTGCATCTTATCGAAGCCTGTTGGTGTTTAATAGGGAGCTTGAGTTCCTTTGGCAATACACTGTTAATTTTCAGAAGTAACCATTTCTAAGACTGTAAAGTCAGAAATAGTCGACTTATTTCTGCTTGGTGTACACTAACCTTTGCCCTCTGTGTTCTCCCTGGTTTGTTTCTGAAACAAGGTCTAAGTATGTAGCCCTGGCTGTCCTGAAACTCAGTATTTAGACCTGCCTGTCTCCTGAACACTGGTTCACTGCGAGTTTTTATTGGATTTAACAGTGTATTTAGAACATGTACATTTAAAGATTTATTTCTTTGTGTGTGTGACCTGTGTGTGGACGTTCACAGAGGCCAGAAGAGGGCCCCTCATTCCTTGGAACTGGAGATAAGCAACATGATATGGGTGCTGGGATCTGAACTCAGGTCCTCTGGAAGATCAGCAAGCATTATTATCTGCTGAGCTGCCTCTAGCACCAGAACAGAAGTTTAAGCCTCAGAAATCAATATGAAACAACTGAGACATTACAGGTCTCTCTTCTTTTGAGCCCTGCCTGGCCTACAAAAGACTTCACTTCAGAAGCCCACAAAACCCCAAATCATTGTAGTCAGAAGCCCCAGAATTCTCTTTGTGGCCTGGAATGGTCAACTTCTTCCAATTCTAGAGTTTTGAATAGTGGGCTCAAAAAATTAATTTTTAGTTTATATATGTGGCTGTTTTGCCTGCATGCCTGTCTTTGTACCAAAGTTTGCCTGATGTCCATATAAGCCAGAAGAGGGCTTTGGATCATCTGCAACTGGAGTTAACATGGTTTTGAGCTGCCACATGAGTGCTGGGAATCAAACCTGGATACTCTGGAAGAGCAGCCATGCTCTTAAGTGCTGAGCCATCTCTTCATCTCTATCAAAGGTTTTGTAGTTAAGTCATTAATTAGAAACTACTTCCTGTCTCTACCATTGATTTTTTTTTTCTTCTTTTTTTTAATGATTTATATTTATGTGCATTGGTGTTTTATCTGGATGTATGTCTGTGTGAGGGCATGGGATCTCCTGGGACAGCAGTTACAGATCCTTCCTAACTGTCATGTGGGTGCTGGAAGCAGCATTTAGTTTTGTATGCCATCTCTTCAGAATACATTTTCTGCCTTTAAATATGTGCATGTATGGTTTTTATGATTGTTTACAGTGGAGAATGCTTCATACACCTAAAATTTGGTGCAGTGCTGTTACTTAGTAGGGACTAGGAAATACGGTAGCTTTCTCTTCAGCATTGGCTGCACCAGGTTTTGAGTTCGTTCTTGTCTTTATCTTGCAGTATGTTCATGCAGATGCTCCTACCAATAAAACGCTGGCTGGACTGGTGGTGCAGCTTCTTCAGTTCCAAGAAGATGCCTTTGGGAAGCATGTCACCAACCCAGCTTTCACCAAACTGCCTGTAAGTACACACCCTTGTTACATAGGCATCTTCAGTCTTTGTACTTTTAATTGTCACCTATGTCTGATTTCCCTTCCAAATGCCAGGGAAGGAGGGGGAAAACGAGCTTGTACAGAGAAGGTTTTTTGTGTGATTTTGAGATAGGATCTCAGGTAGCCCAGGGCTGTCCTGGAACTGCCTGTGTATTGGAGGCTAGCTGTAACTCCTTCCTGATCCTTTTGCCTTCACTTCCATCAGCTGGAATTGCAGGCATGTGCTATCATCTTCAGCTTAGTGGTAGAATTCTTGCCTCCTATGCCATTTAGTGTGTTTTAAAGTCTGCAGCAACCATGAAGACCTAATATTTTTTTAAATAATTTATTTAATTTTATTTTATGTGCATTAGTATGAATGTGTCTGTTCCCTTGGAAATGGACAGTTGTGAGCTGCCATGTGGGTGCTGGGAATTGAACCCAGGTCCATTTGGAAGAGTAGGCAGTGCTCTTAACCACTGAACCATCCCTCCAGCTCCAAGACTTAATATTTTTCAGTTGTTGCCACAGTCTATTTTTCTGTTGTGCTGTCTGTACTGATGCTTATCTGTTAGAATCTTGTAGCAAGAGGACTTTTATGTGTGTGGCACATGGCTGCGTACATGCATGTGAAGGTTGGGATAATTTCCAGGAATCAGTGCTTTCACCACCTGGGTCACAGGGCTCAAGCCCACATCATCAGGCTTGGTAGCACCTTGACCTGCTACTCTCTTCTCCACTTAGTAAGTAAATAGATGTAAGAAAGAGGGAAGGAACAATGGCATGAGTGTCCTATGCATCAAGTACTTGTCCTATTATAGTGGACAAGCAAGAGCATGCTTGTGCAGAGACCTTGTTTCTTTCTGTTTTTTTTTTTTTTTTTTTTTTTTTTTTGAGCTTAAGACCTTGTACATGCTAGACAATTTCTCTAACAGTCTTGTTTAGCAGGCTCAGATAAATGTTTGTGATAATTTTTAAACTTTCAAAATGGCCTAGCAGGTGAAAGCACCATTCTTGACAATTCTGAGTTTTGTTTTGTTTTTTAGATTTTTTTTTAATACACACACACATATACACACATACAGTATTCTGCTTGCACTTCAGAAGAGGGCAGCAGATGTCATTATAAAATGGTTATGAGCCACCATGTGGTTGCTGGGAATTGACTCAAGACCTTTGGAAGAACAGCCAGTGCTCTTAACCTCTGAGCCATCTCTTAACCTCTGAGCCATCTCTCTAGCCTGACAACCCTGAGTTCTATCTCTGAAACCTACATGGTGAAAAGAAAGAAGAAACTCCTTCAAATTGTCTTCTTATGTTTACATTTGTGCTGTAGCGCTTGTGTGTCCCACACACAAAATAAATAAATGCAAAATTTTGTTGTTTTGAGACAGCCTTTCTCTGTATAGCCTTAGCTGTCCTGGACCTCACTGTGTAGATTATAATGTCCTTGGACTCAGATTCTCCTGACTGCCTCCTGAGTGCTAAGATTAAAGGCATACACCATACCATTTATAGCTAGTAGATGCAAATTTTATTAGTTAAAAGATACTCTCTCTCTTTCTTTGTTTCTTCCTATGTTCCTTTGCTTTCTTTCTTCTTTCTTTTCTTTCTTGTTTGAGACAGGGTTTCTCTGTGTGGGCCTGGCTGTCCTGAACTCTGTAGATCAGGCTGGCCTTGAACTCAGAGATTCTATCTTTGCCTCATGCGTGCTAGAATTAAGTGTGTCACCATGCCCAGCTTATAACATTTTTGTAAATGATTTTACTTTTAATTTTCATTTATGTGTATGTGTGTTTCTATACATGGTGTACACATGGTGTATGTGCATACATGCATGCAAAGCACCATACACATAATAAGTTCAAAAAATGTACAGCAGCATAATATTCACTATAGTTTTAGCGAATGTCACATGACTTAGAGTAAAATCTGTGCATGTATAAAGTACTTTTTGTTTTGAGACAGGGTCTCTAGCTCTGGTTCCAGAATGAAGGGTTTTGTTTTGTTTAAAGTTCTAGCACTTGGGAGGCAGAGGCAGGTGGATCTCTGACTTTAAGGCCAGCCTGGTCCAGGAGCTCACTTTGAGATTCTGTCTTAGAAACAAACAACCAAAAGTATTTATTTTTTATATTATGATTTACATTGTTTTTTTAAACCTAATTATGAACATGTAAGTGTCATCATCCAAAATGACATTACAAGGGGCTTTAAACATGGGATTTTCAATTCCTGGGAACTAAGCCGTTATTTACTAAAACAGTTGAGGGATTAGAGGAGAATATTTTTAGTTATAAACCATAATTAAAAATAATCATGGCTTGCAGCCAGTACGACCAGATGTATTTCTCTTCTTCTCAAAATAGAATTCAACATTTTCTCAAGTGAAAGAGATTGTTCTGGGGTGTGAGTCTGTAAAAGAAAATTGAAGGAGAAAGACAGTCAACAAAGCAAATACTTTTTATTGTCTTGTCTTGTTTTTGTTTCTTTTCAGACAGAGTTTCTCTGTAGCTCTCGCTGTCCTGGAACTAACTCTGTAGGCAGGCTGTCCTGGGCCTCAGATGCACCTTCCTCTGCCTCACACTGGGATTGAAGATGTGCACCACCACTGCCGGCTATTTGTGTACTTTTAACAACTTAAGTTTTTTAAATTTTTAATTATTTTGTGTATATATGTGTGTAAGAGTAGATGTGTTTGCTTGAGTGCAGGATTTGTACAAATCGGAAGAGCCTTAGATCTCCCAGACTTGGTGTTTTAGACAGTTGTGAGCATCTGTGTGGGTGTTGGTAACCAAACCAGGTCTCTGCAAAAGCAGTAAGTGCTGAGCCATCTCTGTAGCCCAGTAAATGTAATTTTATTTGTATGTTTGGTTTTGGTTTTTGTGAAGCAAGGTTTCTCATTGCTCGGGTGTAAATGTAATTTTACAACTTAAAAAAACAACACCTGTTTAGCTTGGAGACAGAAAGATTAAATTTTAGAGTCAGTCTTAGCTGCATTTCCTTTGAGGCCAGCATGGGCTACATGAGAGCTTGTTTTTAAAAAATGAATCTGGGTGGTGGTGGTGCACGCCTTTAATCCCAGCACATGCGATACAAGTATAATGCGAATTATTTTGTCAGAACCTTATATGTTTCCCTTGTGCAATTTGTTGTTTTTAGGCAAAATGTTTTATGGATTTCAAAGCTGGAGGCACCTTGTGTCACATTCTTGGGGCTGCTTACAAGTACAAAAATGAACAGGGGTGGTAAGTTTTTTTAAATTTATTTGCATGTTTTTATGTGATGTTACCTGATGTGAAATCATATTTTTTTGTATATAGAGGATTCTGTAAGAACATTGCTATTAGTGGCCAGGTAAGGCTTGATGTTTTGTTTTGTTTTTTAAGATTTTTTTTTTTTTCCCACAAAGCAGGCTATCTTTAAGATTTATTTATTTACGACGTGTACAGTCTTCTGCCTGCATGTATACCTGCAGGCCAGAAGAGGGCATCGGATCCCGGTATAGATGGTTGTGAGCCACCATGTGGTTGCTGGGAACTAAACTCAGGACTTCTGGAAGAGCAGCTAGTGCTCTTAATCTCTTAGCCAGTTCAGTCAGTTTTCAGCATTTAATTTTTTTAAAGTCTTTTTTCTCAAGAATGTAGTTGCAGCCAGATGTAGTGTGCACCTTTCATCCCAGCACCTGATGCAGAGCAGGCAGGTCTCTATGAGTCTCTAACCTGACCCCCTCTGAAAAAACAAAACAAAGATGTTGCTGACCTCTGCTGCTTTGTGGGTTCTTTCATCCACCCTTTCAACCCACTAACACTAGGTAAGAGAGAAAAAAGGACAGAGAGGAAAGGAAAGAGATCCCTGAATAAAGTTAGTGATTGGAAAGGGGGCAGTGTTATTATTGACTACCTGCTGATTAGGTGCAGCAGGCTCCTTGGGGCAAGTCTGATCTTTGCTATTAGGGTATTTAATTTCTTGTTGTTCTTGTTTGTTCTTTGTGCATGACTAATTAACCGCAACCAACAGCCCACCTATGCAGGCTCTAGCATTTTTTTTATACCCTTTGAAAAGTCCCCAGAATTCCAAATGTAAGACAGTCACAGAAACTGTTTGCAGCTGGTAAATCCACCTCTGGCAGAGCCCGAGGCAATCAGAGTCAGTTGCTGTGGAGCAGCTTCTTATCCCTACACCTGGGACTAAACCAAAAACTTTCTATTATTCCTGTGTGTGTATGTTTTAATCAAAACGCCAATTCTCACTATGCAACGAAGCTGTTTTTATTAGGTAAATAGTATATTTAGTTTTGCACGCTAAGAATGTGCCCCTGCTATATATCTCTAGCTACGGGAGATTTTATACACTTGTGTATATACACTTGTATGATTTGTTTTGTTCTTGTTGTTTATTTGGTGGTGTTGTTTTGAGATAGGATCTCTAGTAGCCTTAGCTATCCTAAGACCTGCTATGTAGACCAGACTGGCTTCTAACTCAAAGAGATTCTGTCTGCCTCAGCCTCCTGAGTGCTGGGATTAAAGGCATGTGACATCTTTCCTTGGGTAGGTGTATAGTATTAACAAAGGAAAAAATAAGCTCCTATGAAATGTATAATGTGAAGTTGTATACATTAGAAAGCAGCGTTTCCCTCTCTTTTTCTTTCTTTCCTTTTTCCTTCCTTCCTTTCTATTTTTTTATTTTTTATTTTATGTGCATTATTGTTTACCCAAAAGTATGAAGTCATCAGAGCCTTTGGAACTGGAGTTAGAGACAGTTAGGAGCTGCCATGTGGTAAGGAATTGAACCTGGGTCTTCTGGAAGAGCAGCCAGTGCTTCTAACATCTGAGCCGTCTCTCCAGCCTTGGGTTTCCTTCTCTTCCTCCTCTTTTAACATAAGGTCTCACTTAGAAGCTCTGCCTGGTCTAGAACTGACACATCCTGCTGCCTCTTGTCGTCTCAGTGCTGGCATGTGTGCACATGCACTGTGTGCTGCACATTCATGAGGAGGTTCAACAATAGGTTGTCAGGTGTTGGCTCTCTTTACTGTGGATTTTGGGAGTTAAACCCTGAGCAGCAGGTGTCTGTGGCAATCTTGATGATGTCCTACCTAGCAGTGTTCCCTGGGGTGGAATCTCAGTGTGGTAATTGCCTTCTTACTGGTTCTGTTACAGAGAGATCTGGATGGGAAGGCAGAGCTGATGCTGCTGGACCATAGGCTCTGCTGTCTTCTACATTGCCACCCTCAAGCCAAAGTGTGTGTGTGGGGGGGCTGATTGTAGGGGAGATACCATGACTATGAATGTTGTTTCTCCAGGGTGAGGCTTCTTTGTTGCATTCCAGATGGGCTGACTCCTGTAATTTCCCAAATGTGGTAAATTTGACTGCATAATTTGTGATAGTGAGGGGAAATAGCCTGACTGTGAATAATGCAGACCTTTTCCTGGGTCAGTGATGGCGATAGCTGGTTCTGCTCCCTTCACTCCTGTCTGTCACCTGCTGGTAGCTCTGGGCTGTTTATTTCTTTACATGCTTTTTTTTTTATACTGGGGCTTCCTCTCTTCTGTGAGGATCTAAGACTACCAAGTGTGATGTGTGGTGGCTCTGAGTTACAGGAGTAGTCTTCACAGGGCGAGGCATGATGGAGGCAGTTCAAGTTTATGGGCTTATAGGGTCTTGGTACTGTTTGGTTGGTTGGTTTTTGAGACAGGTTTTCTCTGTGTAGCCCTGGCTGTCCTGGAATCTACTCTGTAGACCAGGCTGGCCTCCGAATTCAGAGATCCACCTGCCTCTGCCTCTGCCTCTTGATTACTGAGATTAAAGGTCTGTGTCACCACTGCCCAGCTGGGTTTTGGTACTTTTAGTTACATTTTCTGAGTTTAGTTTGTAATTTCAGCATTGTTTGAAGGGAATATGCATATAATTTCTGTTAGTTTATCTAGGCCAAGGCTAGCCTCAAACTTTATCCAGTATCTACTTCCTAAGTGGTTGAGTTATAGGGCTCCGCCATCATGCCTGGTGTTTTGTTTTTAACTATATGCTTTAATAGCCAGCTTTTTTTCAATAAAAGATTTTTTGTTCATTTGTATGAACATTTGTGTGTATCTAGGTGTGCCATTTATGTACCTGGTGACATAAAGACCATAGACAGGAGGTGGCTCCTTGGAACGGAAGCTATAGACAGCTGTGAGCTGCCATGTAAGTGTCAGTTCTTTGCAGGAAAAGCAAGTGTTCTGAACTGCTATCTCTCTAGCCCCAGTTTTGGTGTTTTTAAAACAAGGAACTTAGTAAGTGCAGGCTGGCCTTGAACTTCACGTGTAGCTTACCTGGGTTTGAACTTATGATCCACCCCCCTCTGTTTCCTGAGCGCTGGGATCATAGGTGTGCACTATGTCCTAGTTTGTTTACTTTGGCTTTTTAAATTGTTTTTTTTCAGTGCTGGAGCGCTAACTTAGGGCTACAGAGTACATGCCACGCAGAAGCTATATTTTTAGCTGTGCTTTTATAAAATTAAAGCTGAGCTAGCCCAAAACTGCCTAGGAAGTACAGATAAATTTTCAGATTAACAATCAGAACAGGTTTCTAATTAGTGGTGGGGTTTGTTCACCCTCTCTGTTTTCCCTTTTTGGTAGCAGGGTTTCCCACCCCAGGGAACACTGCTAAGTAAGACCACACCAAGATTGCCACAGAAACCTGCTACCCTGGGTTTGCTTTCTTTTCTCATGGTGGAGCTTGCACTCTGCATACAGCACTGATCCCTGCTGGGATTTTTGAGTACTGCCCCTGTGGTTTGTCCTGTGCCTAATGTACACACTGAAGGTTTCCTGTTACAGTCCTGCTGGGATTACAGGTGTGCTTCGCTGCACCCAAGTTGCCTTTCCACTGAACCTACCATCTCACAAGTCACCCTGTTTGGGAGGCAGAGGCAGGCAGATCTTTGAGTTTGAGGCCAATCTGGTCTACAAATGGAGAGCTGTTATACAGAGAAAGAAACTCTGTCTACAAAAACAAACAAAAATAATAATAATTAAAATAAATAAGTAAAGTTCCCTAGGGTCTGTAGAGATGGCTCAGTGGTAAAGGAACTTTACCTAACTGACAACCTGCAATTGGCCCCCCAGAATCCACGTGGTAGGAGAAAAGTGAAGCCTGCTGCTTGTGCACTGGCCTCTACACATGTACTGTGGCCTGAGCATGCCCAAAACACGTGCACACACACAAAGCTTAATATATGTAAAAACAACTGAAAATTAGAAATCTAAACATTTCTTAGCAAGTACTTGAACTGGATAAGATATTAAATGAATTTTTTAGTTTGAATGAAATTATGAACTATTGGATTTACTTCTTTTTTTTTTGTCTTTTTTTGAGTTTATATACTTATAATCCTAAAACTTGGGAGGTAGAATCTTGAATTCAAAGGCCATGCATGCTTCCTGAATTGTGTTTTTTTGTTCTTTGTTACATACCACCTTGTGCTCTTTTTTTCTTCATTGATCAGCTTCTAGGCTCTGCTTCCATTTTATTTGTTCTGCAAATTTGATGAGCCTACTATTCATTTTTTTCTTTGACTGTTATATTTATATCCTGTCTCAAAAATGTTTGTATGTTTATAATGTATGCATAGAGGATATGGCCTCTGTGGAGGGGGCTTCCTCCATTCACCTTTATGTGACTGTGGAAGTGGAATTCAGGTTGCTGGGCTTGAGGGGCAACTTCATTACCCAGTGAGCTATCTTTCTTGCCCGTTGTTTAAATTTTTGGAGTACTCTTGTAAACATTCCAAATGTTCCTTAGTTCTTTTTCTGTCTTTCATCCATGTTTTGATTTGGATAAAATCTCAGTGTTCTTTGGAGATAGCTATAGCTGAAGACTCCAGTGCTGGTGTGTGGTGGGTTTTTTGTGTGAGACAGTATTACTGTATAGCCCTGGTTGGCCAGAAGCTCCTTCCTATGTCACCAGGCTGGCCTTACGCTTAAGAAATTGCCTATTTCTGCCTCCAGAGTGCTGGAATTAGAGGCTTATACCATCTACCAGTGCTGGCTTTTTATCATCAGGCTCTAGATCACATTCATGATGTGATTTTGTTGTTTTTCCTTGGATGATTCACCTTCCTACCTGCTTAACTCTTGTAGGTAATTCCACATCTGGGCTACTTTATTGACATATGTTAATGCATATACCCAGTAATGACATACAGCTGTATTGTTGTTGTTATTTTTTTTTTCCTTGGGTTTTCTGTGTAGCAGTCCTGGCTGTCCTTGAATTCACCGAGATAAGCCTGCCTCTACTGCTGGGATTAAAGCTGTGTGCTACCACTCCTGGCTAAAAATAGGTGTATTTATGGTATGTTTATTTTTAACTTTTTGAGGAGCGATACTGTCCTGGTTGGGTTTTTTTGTTCATTTGTTTTTTTGTTTTGTCTTGTTTTGGTCAACCTGATACAAGCTAGAGTTATCTGAGAACAGGAAACAATAGTTGTGAAAATAACCCTATTTTATTGGCCTGTGTCAAGCCTGTAGGTTATTTTCTTTTTTGATTTGGAAAAGCCTAGCCTACTATTTAGGTTGTGCCATCCCTGGAGTCCAGGGGGTCGCAGAAAATGAAGCAAACGAGCAAGCCATTAGGAACAAGCCATAGGCACTCCTCCATGACAGCTTCAGTTTTTGCCTTGGCTTTGCTGATGATGGACTGTAGCCTTTGTAATGCCAGGATCATGGGACCCTCAGAGGCCACCAGGAGACAACTCCATGCAACAGCAAGAGAGCTTTATTACGAGAGCAATCGAATTCAGGACCCAAGTCTCACTGACACAGCAGTAGAGAAGTGGGACCCTGAGCCCTGAGTGAGCAGCGTTTTTAAAGGGAAAGACTGTAAACAGGAGGTTTCCATAACAGCAAGCCTTGATGTTACAGAATTGGGTTAAAGCCATAGGGGAGAGGTGACCGTTTACAATTGCCAAGGAGATTGTCTCTATATTTTACTAAACATTTATTCTGTAATATTTCCTAGAGGCTGTTGCTTGGAGAGCTAACTTTGTTTTCTGCCAGGTGCACATTCTGTGATATTTCCTGGTACCTGAGTTCAGCTCCCAGTCAAGATGGTTCCTTATTCCAAAGTGGAGTCATCTAAGCTAACTTAAACTCTTCACCTTGTAACCAAGTAAACTTTCTTACATAAGTTTCTTCAGGGACCAAGCTAAAATATATACTGCTTTGAACAATTGGTAAACTCATTTTAATCTTTTTATTTTTATTGCTGGGCCTTTTGAGTAGGGTCTTGAGCATACTTACTGAGTGCTCTGCTGCTAAGCTATATCTACACTCTTCTTTCTGCTTAAAGCGTATTTTTAAACAGCCTCACTAAGTTACACACACTATGTAGGCTAGGCTGGCCTTGAATTTAAGTTACCATGCCTGTTTCCTTAAAATTGGGATATAATCCTGTGCCACCAGTTTCAGCTTCATTAACATTTCTGCCAAGATTTAAGAGAGTTCTGTTTCTCTAGTATCTCATTGTTACTTTTCTTTTATAATCATTGCAATTAAGATAATGTTCTAGTTTCATTTTGTTGCTGTGTGTCTTAGTTTCTGTTATATTGCTGTAAGGAGATAGATAACATGACTACGGCAACTTTTTAGTGTTTTGAGACAGGGTTTCTTTGTAGCCTTGGCTGTCCTAGACTTGTTTTGTAGACCAGGCTGGTCTAGAACTTCACCTACCTCTACTTCACTGAGTGCTGGGATTACAGGTGTGTGACACCTCACCTGGCTTGACTAAAGCAACTCTTAGGAGAAAGCATTTAATTGAGAGCTTGCTTGCTTATTATGGTGGGAAGGAGCACGGTGTTAGAGCAGTGGCTGAGACTTTACATCCTCAGGTGTCTGACACACTGGGCTTGGTGTGAGCTTTTGAACCCTCACAGCCCACTCCCATGGCACACCCACACTTCCTAAATATGTGAGCCTGTAGGGTCATTCTCATTCAGATGCCATACGGTGATTAAATACTCTGGCCAAAATGGACTTCCAGGTCACAGTCCATCACTGAGGAAAATCAGTCAGGAACCCAAACCATCTTCCCACATCAATCATCAATCTAAGAATTCCTCACAGGCACGGCCACAGGCTAATCTGATTTGGGCAGTCTCTCAATTGAGACTTTCTCAAATGAGTCTAGGCTGTCAGATTGAGTGCTGATGCTAAGTAGGACAGATGAGATGACATCTCTTGGCAGTTTTGAGTTGCGTTTCCCTGATGGATTGGGATATTGACGTTTTTTCATGTTGAACATTTGTATGCCTTTTCCATTTGGGTCTTTTCTCATTTTAAAGCCAGACTTTTATGTGAGCTCTTTATATTAACCTCTTGTTAGGCATTTAATCTATATTTTCAGAAACATGCTCAAACATGTGTGTCATGGTTATTATAATCTCAGCACTGGCGATATGAAGCAGGAGGTTTGGGAGTTCAAGATTCTCAGCCACGTGGTTATTTTAATGCCAGCCTGGAACTCTGAAATTTGTCTCCAAAAAATAGTTCTTTATATTGTCCTCAAGTCTTCCATCAGGAATGGTGGTCAGCAGGTTGTCTTTCTAGCACCAAGATAGTTTAGATCTTTTAATTGGAGCATGTATGTGTTAAATCGGATATTTAAAATGCTGCTTTCTTATTTAATCGTGGCTTTAAAAGACAATGTACCGAGGATTCAAAGCAAGTTTCTTATTCTTAAATTCATCCCTATAGCTCAGAGTAACTTTTAGAGTGCTTTGGTATGATAGACCTGTCTCTGTCTATGCAAATGCCTGTTTCTAGGATCTAAGTGTCTCTAGGCTTTTTCCACCCTTTGTTTCCTGACATTAGATCACCCTTTGGTGATAGCTTTTAAGGCTTCCCACCTATCATTATCATAAAAAGTTCCTTTTGATTTTGATCCCACCCATACTTTTAGGTTTGCTGGTTCCTGGGAGATGGCTCAGTGTTTAAGAGCACTGTCTGCTCTTCCAAAGGACCCCAGGTCATTTCCCAGCACCCACATGGCAGCTCACAATTGTCTGTAACACCAGTTCCAAGGGAATCTCACACCTTCACACTAATGCTCATAAAATAAAATCAAATAAATCATTTTTTAAAATATTCTAAAGAGTTTCTACTGTGTTTAAAAGATTGGAGATAAACTTAGTAAAGTTGTTTTTTGTTTTTGTTTTTCTCTGTTAGGCGGAGATTTGATCTTCAGAATCCATCTCGAATGGATCGTAATGTTGAAATGTTCATGAACATTGAAAAAACATTGGTACAGGTAAGTTGGAGAATTAGGCCTAGTTGTGTGGGTCATCCCTCCAATCCTAATGTCCTTGTCTTTGTCATGTTTTTAGATAGTTTCTGTAGGCCCAGGCTGCCTCAGTGTTCCCTGTTCCTAAGTTTAGATGCGTGAATCACTCCCTCAGCTGAAAAGTTTAATTTATTCTTTAATATACTTCCAGTTCTAAGATTGTCTTTATTGGATTCAAAAAGATAAATAATTCTCTGCAATACAGATTTTTTTTTTTTTGTTTTTATGTGTTTTGGGATTAGAGCTTTGATTGGTCTGGTTATTTAAAGGTTATCAGTCTCTTAACATTTTTCTCTACTTATTTTAAGATAGCGTCTCTTTGTTTTGTCCTGGCTGTCCTGGAACTCACTATAAAGATCAGGCTGGCCTTGAACTCACAGAGATTCTTTTGCCTTTTAAAGTGCTGGATTGAAGACATGTGGCACCATGCCCACCTAGTGTCTAACGTTTTTAGTAGAATAATGTGTGCTATTTCTCCTCATTATTTGAGTCACTTTTCTCACTGTGGCGCTCTAGAGGACCTGAAACCAATAGAGAGCATTGAGATCCACCTACCTCTGCCTCCTGATAGCTGAGATTAAAGAGGTATACTCTCACACCCTGTCATTTTTGCTGCATTTGTTTGTTTGTTTGTTTAGTATAAGCTCTGTCTTCATAACTTTATTGTGGAGTCGTTTTCTTTGGATCTGTTTCATGGTTGTGTAATAAATGTCTACTTTCTTCTTAGCTAGATAATAATTTGGATATAAGAATGCCTTTTTTTTTTTTTCATTTTGTTTTTTTATGGTGCTAAGGGTGGAACCCAGGGCTGTGAGCTAGGCTAGACAAGCACTGTGCCACTGACAGATATTTCTACTTCATGGTTTTCTTGTTGTTGCTGGTTGCTTTCTTTTCTGTTTGTTTGTTTCTTTCTTTTTCTCTCTCTCCTTCCTCCTTTAATTCTTTTGGAGACAGGCTTTCTCTGTGTAACTCACTCTGAGTTCAAGGCTGTATTTGAACTCAGAGACCTGCCTTTCTTTGCCTCCCAAGTGCTGGGATTAAAGTCATATGCCACCTGGCTTGAAACTAATTGTTTATATGCGTGTGTATAGTGTGTGGTTGTGTACACACGTGCCACAGGGTGTGTGAAAGAGGTTAGACAACAGCTGGCAGAGTCAGTTCTCTGCGGTGTTGTGTGGTGCTGGGCTGCGGGCAGGCTCACAGGCTGTGCAGCAAGCAGTTCCGTGCACAGAGCCATCGCCGGGCACCGGCTCCAGTGTCCTAGTTTTTAAGAGAAACTTGGTTCTTGTTTTATGTATGTGAGTATTTTGCCTAAGAGTGTGACTGTACCATGTGTGCTGTGCCTGTGGAGATCAGAAGAGGGCATCAGATTCCCTGTAACGAGTGCGCTGCCATGTAGGTGCTAGCAGTTGACTTCAAGTCTTGTGGAAGAACAGCTGTTTTTGTTTTTCTTTTAACCAATGAGATGTCTCTATCTCACCTTTTTGAGAAAGAATGGACCGTAACTGTTGGCTAGTGCCTGGCCAGGAAGCTCTTGGGTGATGGCTTGTCTCTTGCGCTTCAGAGACATCAATCAGTTTGGACTGCAGATCTGTGCTACCATTCTCGGCTTCTGAGCATTCCGAGTCAGCATTTGATGCTTCACAGCGCTTTACCCGCTGAGCCATTTCCCCTGACTTATTTATTTATGGTGGTGGGTGTTGAGACACGAAGCTACAGGGTCTTGCTGTGTAGCTCTGGCTGTGCAGGAACTCACAAAAATCAACTGACTTCTGCCTCTAGAATGCTGGCCTAGTGCCCCTGACCTTCCTAACTGCAGAAGAGATCTGGGAATTATTTTAGTATCCTGCTGAGCCATCTAAGTTTTATTTTGAGATAAGACTGACTGTTGTGTAGCAAAAGATGTCTTCCAAGTTGGTCATGGTGCCACACACCTTTAATCTCAGCACTCAAGGAGACAGAGGCAGGAAGATCTCTGAATTTTAGGCGAGCCTGTTCTACAGAGTGATTTCTAGGACAGCCAGGACACACAGAGAAACACTGTCTCCATATCACCACCATCCCCCCAAAAAAGATATCTTCCTATCTTAAAAGATGTGAGTTTAGGGGCTGAAGATATAACAGTATTGGCTGTTCTTCCAAAGGTCCTGAGTTCAATTCCCAGCAGCTACATGGGGGCTCATAACTGTCTATGATGAGCTCTGGTGCCCTCTTCTAGCCTGCAGGCACACATGCAGGCAGAATACTGTAGAAATAATAAATAAATCTTTAAAAAAAAAAAAAGGAATTGTAGATTTAAATGTTAACTTCAGCCATTAAGAACATGAATAATCGGGTCTGTTCAGATAGTTCAGTGGGTAAAGGCACTTGCTGCCAAAACTGATCTTAGAGTAGTACCCGTATGATAGAGAATGTCTCCCACATGTCTGATGACTGACTACATGTGTGCCATGAACAAATCTTCAATAAAACATTTTTTTTAAAAATTAATAAAATGTGAGGATGATGAATAATCAATGTACATCATTTCAAACCCATTTGAATTTGTTTTCTCAGAATAATTGTCTGACTAGACCCAGCATCTACCTCATTCCAGACATTGATTTGAAGTTGGCGAACAAGTTGAAAGATATCATCAAACGGCATCAGGTAATAAACATGATCAATTTAGTGCAGTTGTAGTAAACCTTCAATAAATCCCAAAATTTTTACTTTGCATTTGTTTTAAAGGAAGATTTTCTCTTGAGTTCCCACGTAACCTTTTAGGAACATTTGTTACTGGGATGAGTTATGATAGTCTTACAAGTTTGCTTAAACAGTTAAAGTGACCCATATAATCTCTATATAATAGCAAGATTGCCCAATAAGAACAAAACACTGTTAACCACTGGTGGTGTTTTGATCATCTTATTTCATTTTAAGCTGAGGGTTTTTGTTTTGTTTTGTTTTTTAAGTGCAGTCTGACAGTTGAGGATATCTAGGTTCAAGATAATTTCTGTAAAACATCATTTATGTGGTAGTGTTTTGCTGAAATCCAGAATTGGTTTAAAAGCCTCATGAAATACCTTGTTTTTCCTGCTGCAAAAACAATTAACATTTGAAATGCTTTTTTTAGCTCCAGTTCTGGTTTCATAGAATTGTGGGGAACAGAGCTGGGAGTCCCTAATAATAACACTGTTCTTAAACAGTGACCACCACAGCCTCAGTGGGGCTTTTTAAATGAGTTAATGACTAACCCTGAAATTATTTTTTTATTTATTCGGTTATCTACCTGGCCATCTATTTGTTTTGTTTGTTCGTTTGAGGAAGGTTCTATGTAGTTCTGGCTAGTTTGAAACTTGCTATGTAGACCTGTTTGGTTCACTGAGATCTGCCTATTTTTAGAGTACTGGGATAAAAGTCTTGTGCCATCGAGCCAGGCTTCTTTATTGCTTATCTTTAAATGTATCTTTAGAGGGTAACCGTTGAGACCAGAAGAAGGCCTCAGATTTCCTGGAACTGTTCATACAGGATGCTCTGAACCAACTTTGCAGTAGCCAAGGATGCTATTAAACGCTGAGCCATTTTTCAAACTCAACAACATTCAGACTTGGAAAGATGGTTCAGTGGTTAAGAGCACAGCACCTTACAACCATCTGTAACTCTAGGTCTAGGACATCTGAAGCTGTCTTCTGACCTCTAGGCACTTGTGGAAAGTCAAATATACAGGCAAAACATTCATACATATAAAATAAATATATCTTTTAAAAAAGTCATGAGGCTAGAAATACGGCTCAGGTTAAGAGCATAAGCTCTTCTTCCAGAGGACCCAAGTTTGGCTCCTGGCACTCAACGTGGCAGTTTATTCACAATCTTTTATTTCTTTAGGTCGAGGGGATCCACAACCTCTTCTGGCCTCCTTGGGCACAGGCACTGTGCTGGTACACAGCCATATATGCTAGCAAAACACCAGTGAATAAAATGAAATGTAGTACTCTGCTTCAAAGAAGACATGCTATGTCACCTGAGTAACAGAGCTGAGGCTCACAGGCAGCAGTGCCAGGCCCTGCAGGCCAAGGCTCTGGGTGTGCTGCTGTGCCCTGCCCCACACTCATTGGCTGCTGGCGCTCTTTTCTCATCTTTCTTTTTAGGTAGTTGTAAACTTTTTACTTCTCCAGTTTTCTGCAGATGAAGTGGCATTATATTATTTGGTTGGAATAATGTGTAAAATAATCATTGTTCAAGAACTGTAGTAGAGGGTGCCTTGAGCTGCTACTGAAAACTGAATTCTCAACTTTCTCTTCGTATGGTCTCAATAATGAATTGTTAGTCTAAATGGCTTTGAGTTCTTGCTCTAGATATATTTAGTAGTCTTTGGCCTCACCATATTTTAACCTTAATTATTATACTAGTTTTCCAACAGTGACATAAAATGACAGCATTATACATATGATTCAGGTGTTCCATGATGTAGCCCCAATTTTGCTTGCCAAAATTCATGTTAGTTAATGATTATTTGTGCTGGACAGCTAAGGCAAAAGGGTAGAGAGTTTGAGGCCAGCATAGACTACATACTTGAAACCTGGGCATTCTTGATTTTGTTCTATTGTTTGTTTTTGTGAGACAGTCTCAAGTTCTTTAGAATAGTTTCAGACTTAGTGTGTTGGAGGATGGCCTTTAGTTCTCTGGCTTCCTGTTTCCCAAGCTCTCAGGTTAGAGAGAGGTCTGACTAAAACCTTCTATTTTTGTAAGCCGAATACATATCACAGTTACCCTTATATTGTTGTATTCCCATGTTTGTTTTTTTATGATGGTTTGGAAATCTAAGAACCTTAGGTATGCTTACTGATGGTTGTCTTTTTTTTTTTTTTTTTGTCGAGACAAAACTTTCTCTGTAGCTTTGACTCTCTTGGACTCACCTTGTAGACCAGGCTGGCCTGGAACTAACAGTGATCTGCCTTCCTCTGCCTCCCAGAGTGATGGGATTACAAGCGTGTGCCACCATGCATGGTGGATGGTTGTCTTAGTTTGGGTTTTATTGCTGTGAATAGACACTATGACCAAGGCAGCTCTTATAAAGGCAAATGCTTAATAGAGGCTGGCTTACAGTTTCAAAGGTTTAGTCCTTTATCATCATGGTGGGAAACATGGCATTGTGCAGGCAGACTTGGTGCTGGAAGAGCCGAGAGTTCTGCATCTTTTTTTTCCTATTACTTTATTTAATCACTTTACAGCCTGATCCCAGCCCCCTCCTTCCTTTTCTCCTAGCCCCACCCTCACATCCCTTCCCTCATTTTCTCATGGGTACCAACCCACCTTGGCACATGAAATGGTAGCAGGACAAAGAGCATCTTTTCGCATTGAGGCCAGACAGAGCAGCCCAGCTATGGGAAAGGGCTCCAGAGGCAGGCAACAGAGTCAGAGCCAGAGTCAACTGGCTCCAGTTGTTAAGGGACCCATATGAAGACCAAGCTGCACATTTGCTACATACATGTAGGAATCCTTGATCCAGCCTATGCATGTGCTTTCAGTTTGTGTGGTTTAGTCTCTGTGAGCTTCCGTGGGCCCAGGTTAGCTGACCTTGTAGGTTATCTTGTGTCCGTCACCCTCTGATTCCCTCAGTCTATCCTCCAACTCTTCCCATAAGACTGCCTAAGCTCCACATCTGTTGCCATCAGCCGCTGGATGAAGCCTCTCAGAAGGCACCTGTCTATAAGCATAGCAGAGTATCATTAACATTGTCAGGAGTTGGTCCTCTTTCATGGGTTGGGCTATTCCTCAATATCTGCTCCATCTTTATCCCTACACTTGAAGTCAGGACATATTTTGGGTTGAAGGTTTTATCAGTCGGTTGGTTTTCCCCTCCTTCTCCTGGAAGTCCCACCTGGCTACAGGAAGTGGCCAACTTCAGGTTTCATATCCCCCACTGCTGTGAGTCTCAGCTGGAGTCAGCTCCACTCCACAGGCAGCAGAGGGGACTTGAGCTCTACTAAAAGACCTCACAGCCTGCCCTCCAGTAACGCACTTCCTCCTGATAGTGCTGCTCCCCATGGACAAGCATGCAAACACATGAGTCTGTGGGGCCGAACTTCTTCAAACCACCGCAATAGTAAAGATACTTAAAACATTTTGGATGCTGTTACAGTCCTCAACAGGTTTGAGTTTTGGAGAATTTCTTTATTTTAGATTAATGGTAGTTGGTAAAGTCTATACAGATAGCCCCAAATCTGAAAAATTCAGAAATTAGAAACACTTAGGAACCAAGCATTTTGAAGAGTATCCAGTCCTTACTTGTGTGTCTAGAAAGATTTTGTGGTTTGTTGTTGTTAACCATTATCTCTTTCCTTGACAAATACGATTTTAAAACCCAATGCTTTTGTAAATTTGTATCCATGCTGTAATACTTTGCTTGCCGTTTTCCTTATTTTTATGTTACTTTTTTATTTGCTTTGCAGGGGACATTTACTGATGAGAAGTCTAAAGCTTCCCACCATATTTATCCGTATCCTTCCTCACAAGAGGATGGTAAGTTAGCTGTTGGTTGTGAGCTCTTTAATGCATACATTGTACTGTAAGGTGTAAGGTGTAATGCAACCTTCTAAAACATGGCTAAATAAATACACCACCATTTTAACAAAGTTCTTTGTTTTGTTTAATTTATCAGTTGCCTGGCATGCGTTAGTCTGAGAGTAGATTGCTTGATTCCTTTATAAAGTGAGACTTAACCTGTGTTGTCTGGTGTTCTAACCAGTTAGATTTTTTTTTTCTTTTAATCTAGCAAATCTGTTGATTTGAGCATTCATTATAAGCTCTGTTGATGTTTCCTGTGAACTGGTACAAATACAGCGATCTGAGGGAAGCCTCAGATAGTTATTAACTGTCAAAGTCCAATAAGAAGATACTAGTTGGATAAACTTGTTTGATAATAAATTGAGGTAGGGTTGCATATACCCAAGGCTGGCCTTGAACTCTGTGAAGCCATAAATAAATTAAACTTGGTACCTTTATGCCCTCAGCTTTTTTTGAGATAGGGTTTCTTTAGTGTAGCTGTCTGTAATGGCTATCCTAGAACTTAATGGCTTCGTAGAACAGGCTGGCCTCAAACTCACAGAGCTCAAACTCATAAAGATCAGCCTGCCTCTGCCTCCCAGGGTGCTGGGATTACAAGTGTGTACCACCAGGTGTGTTTTTGTTTGTTTTTGGTTTTTAAGACAGGCTCGCGCTCAATAGCCCTGCCTGTCCTGGAACTTGAACTTGATGTTTTAATTTGCTTTTTTCTTTTTTGGCTTGTTTGTTTGTTTTTCAAGACTGGTTTCTCTGTGTAACCTTGGCTGTCCTGGAACTCAATCTGTAGGAAAGGTGGCATGATTTTTTGAGATAGTCAGTATTCCTAATGCAATTTTTACTAGTTTTAGACAGTGCAGAGGTTGGTTTGTTGGTGGTTCAATGTTTAAAGGCACTTGTTTCCAAGGCTTTTGACCTCTGAGTTCAATCTTTCTACCCATATGGTAGAAAGAGAGAACCAACACTCACATTGTCCATAAGTAATTTCTTTATTGTTTTAGACCTGTAGTAGGTTCACGTAAGAAGGAAGTATTCATGCATGTGTGTGCACATGGTAGTCAGAGACACAGGCACTGAGTTTCTTGATCACATTTTGCTGTTTGTGTGTGTGTATTTTTAGATTTATATTCATTCATGTATTTGTATTTAGTTAGTATGTTTTGGTTTTTCAAGATAGGGTTTCTTTGTGTGACATTGTCAGTACTAGAACTCACTCAGTAGACCAGGTTGTCCTCTAACTCAAGAGATCCATCTGCCTCTGCCTTGGAGTGCTGAGATAAAGGCGTTCTCCACCTCACCCCCCAGCCCTTAAGATTTATTTTTAATTGTTTATGTTTGTATGGGAATATATGCATGTGCATACAGGTACCTTGAGAGGTAAGAAGAGGCATTGGGTCTCTTCGAGCAGGGGTTACATGGCTTGTTGTGAGCTGCCCAGAATGAGTGCTGGGGACTGAACTCTGCCCCTGTGCTAGTCCTTCCCCACCCCCACTCGAACCCTTCATGTTCCTTTTGAATCAGCTTTTCTTCCTTTTAAAAGATTCATTCATTCATTTATTCATTTATTGAATAGGTGAGTGCTCTATCTGCATGTACACCTGCATGCCAGAAAAGGGCATCAGATGCTAGTTTAGATGGTTGTGAGCCACCATGTGGTTGCCTGGAATTGAACTCAGGATCTCTGGAAGAGTAAGTTTTTCCAGCCGCCTGAACTGGCTCTCACTGAACTTTCAGCTCCTCATCTAGTTGGCAAGAGTAGCTGACCAGTGAGCTTCAGAGACCTTCCTGTCTCCACTCACCCAGAGCACAGGACCACACTCCATCGTAGTCCTTTTTGGGTTAGATTTATTTTTTTACTTACTGTGTATGAATGTTTTCCCTGCATGTACACACCTTGTGTGGGCCTGTTTTCTTCCCTGAAACTGGGCTTACAAACAGATGGTTGTGAGCTACCTTATGGGTGCTGTGAATTGAACATAGGTTATTTGCAAATTCAGCATGTGCTCGGGACTGCTGAGCCAACTTTCCCGCCTCTCAGCTCTTTATCTTAGTTCCGGGATTTGAACTTGGTCCTCAAATTTTGGTGGCCAAGACTATCTTGACTGGTATTACCACAGCTCCAGAAATGTCTTTTAGTCTGACAGGTGGCGTTCAATTTGGAAACTTAAAATTTGGAACACTCACCTGCTCTTGTGGAGAACCAGGGTTTGATTCCCAGTAGTATAACCATAGTTCCAGGGCATCTGACATTTTGTTTGACCTCTTGGCTCTTGCATATATGTGGTATGTGGGGAACGTACACACACATATACATACAATTACAGATTTTTTTAAATCGTAAATTAATTCAGTTCGTGTTTTGATGTTTTTTTTTTTCCTTCCTTCAGAGGAGTGGCTGAGGCCAGTGATGAGGAGGGACAAGCAGGTGCTGGTGCACTGGGGTTTCTACCCCGACAGGTAATTCTAATGCTGCTGTTAGAGTTGTGTTGGTCTTGATAACAGCATGTGCTTGCATGATCTGAGGATGAAATCTGTTAGCATTCCCATCTCTTTTTTTAGCTTGTTTCTTTGTTTGCTCTTTGAGACAGGATTCCTCTGTGTACCATTGGCTGTCCCTGAACACAGAGATCTGCCTGCCTCTGCCTCCCAAGCGACATGATTAAAGGCGTGCGCCACCACCAATGACACCAGCACTACCACCGGGTTGCTTTTTCATTTGTCTTTCTATTCTTTTTACTTACTTTTCTTATTTCTTTAACATGTTTTTCATTTTAGGTAGATTCTCACTATGTAGTCCTGACGACCTGCTGCTTACTATGTAGGCCAGACTGGCTTCAAACTCACAGATGTGTCTACCACTGTCTCCCCAGTGCTAGAATTAAAAACATGCACCACCATGGCTGTTCCCTTCATTCTCTTTCTCTCTCTGTCTCTTCATTGTTGAGTGAGGGAGCGATTTAACTCACCTTGGGGTAGGTGCTTCATCGCTGGTCCAATTTCATTGTTTTAAATTTTAGTAAAATTTAAATAAACGTGTAGTTACGAGATTCAGTGTGATATTCTGATACAAGTGTATAATATGTTCTTTTCTATTGCTTTGTGGCTGGAGCCTCTAGGCTCTTCACATAGACAGCATGCATTCTCTACTGTAATGATTTGTATCATCCAGGCGTAGTGGTCTATGTTGTTTTAAACAAGATCTCAATCATTGGAGATTTTACAAATAAAGACTCTGGGATCCAGATGCTCGGTTGAAAGCCTGCGAGCCCAGAGAGGCAGAGAAAGCACCCAGCTGTTTCTCCTCCTCAGCCTGAGTCCCAGAAGGGATTGTTCCCCTCTTATGCCATCTCAGAAAACCTTTTTCAAAATGAATGTCCCTCCTTCTAGCCATCTTCCTTATTTCCTTTTTCTCTGTTTTTGTATTTTTGTTTTTCTTAATCCTATGTTCAAATTCCCGACTACTGGTAGCCCGCTGTGCCTCTTGACATATAGTTGACTTTATTTAATTCTGTTTATGATATTCAAACAAAGTTTTTGGATTAAAGGTGTGTACTAGGGCTGAGCCACAACACAGCTAGAAACAGGTTTTGTTTTTTGTTTTTGTTTTTCAGTAAATAATATAACAGATGCATGCTTTTAATTCCAGCACTCAAGAGGCAGAGACAGGCAGAGGCAGACAAATCTCAATATGTTGGAGACCTGCTTGGTCTACAGGGTGAATTTCAGGATAGCCAGCGGTACATAGAGAAACTGTGTCTCCAAAGAAGAAAAAAAAATCTTTTCTGAATAGAGTTACCTTTTCATGGTTGCTTGGCTATGATTATAGTCTTGTATAGCCGAGCATCATGGTAGAAGAGGTGTAGTGCAATAGAGGTGGCAGCTTGGAAACAGAGAATACTTACAGATGCTAGGATACGCTGATCATCAGTTTTCATCCAGTCTACCTGTCCTGCTCGCTCATTCAAGTAGGAGCTCAATGAACTAATCCATTAATATGGTCAAGTCCTTCATCATTTGCTTGCTTGCTCATTTATTTATATATTTATTTTGGTTTTTTGAGGCAGCGTAGACCAGGCTGGACTGGAACTCAGAGATCTGCCTCTGAGCACTGGGATTAAAAGCATGCGCCATCACTGCGCCAGCACTACCACCCGTTAAGATCTTAATTTATAGGCCTTTTAGGTAAGACTTCCTATTTAAAGCATAACATAATTTACTTATCTCAAAGAGAGATATTTATTTGCCCAAGTGAACTCTTCTCCCCAATCCACAAGGGAATTTTTAACATTAAGTCATTAGTTGTTTGTCTTTTAAGAAAAATTGTGGGGCTGGAGAGTTGGTTTGTTGAGTTCTTCTCTTGAAGAGAATCTACGCTTTATTCGCAGTACCCACATGTTTGTAACTTCACTTCCGAGAGATCCAACTTCCTTTTCTGGCCTTCATGGACATTAGGCATGTAGATATAGGCAAAACATTCACATAAAATAAATTCACATAAAATGAGCAAATTTTTTCTTATTTAAAAAAAAGATTTATGTATTTATTTTATGTGTATGAGTGTTCTTCTTTTACGCACACCAGAAGAGGGTACCAGATCTCATTACACATGGTTGTGAGACAACATGTCTTGCTGGGAATTGAACTCAGGACCTCTGAAAGAACAGCCAGTGCTCTTAACCACTGGGCCATCTCTTCAACCCAAGTAAATTTTTTTTCAACTTACTATTGATTCTTTGTGAATTTCACATTGTGCACCCCCATCCCTCTCATCTTTCCATCCCTTCGTACCCACCCTCCCTCTTTGCAACCTTCCCACTAAAAGAAAAACATTGTGTATGTTGTAATGTGTCACAGTGTGTCCCACAGTATACCGTTTTTTTTTCATACATCTTTATTTCCAAACGTTCATTGCAGTGAATTATTGTTCTGGTTCAAGACCTGTTTTCTGGTACACTCTCAATACTGGATCCTTACCAGGACTTCTCTTGGGTGTCCTGTTCTGTGTCATGGAGATGCTGTAGCTTTGGATCTGCAGGACCAGCTTCTTCACTAACTCTAGCAGATCGTAGATGGGTAGATAGATGGGGTGGGCCGGCTCAAAGCCCTGCATCCAGGTCTGGGTGGTAGCTGAGTTTGTCAGCCTGTGAGCTCCTCCACAGCCACACACAGAGCCTTCTCGAAGTGCCGCAGCTTGTTCACTTGATGCTGAAGCTGGGAAAGGCAAGAGCCAGCTCTACCGTGTGCTGCAAGCAGTGGGACAGGGAAGGGTGTTTCTCTTTTGCCATTTCACCCCACAGCAGGGCCAGCTCTCAGGCCTTGAGTAAACTTTTTAAATATGACTTTTCTTCCTAATGTTTATGACTAATGCCTTTGATCTTTTCAAAAAGCTAGGGTTTATATCTAATTCTGATTTTTTTCTTGCCAGAAATTACTTTCCTGCACCCTCTTTTTCTTTTTCCCACTGGCTTTTTGATTTGGGTTTGAGGTAGGATCTCTGTATGTAGGCAAGCTTTGAACTTGCGGCCCTTTTGCCTAAGCGTCTAGAGTTTTGGGGATTATAGGAATGCACCCCAATACCCTAGCCTGCTGTCCCTCATCTCTTTTCTCCCCTGCTCTTCTCCCTGTCTTCCTTTTGTCTTTGTTACCGTCTGTTCTTATCAACAGTGTATTCCCCTTTAGTCTCCGGTATTTCTGGGACAACAGTCGTGCATCATCGCATCTGGCATAATTATATTTTTAAGCAAAGACAATAGTTATGTTAAAGTTTAAGAGAGTGTGCTAAAGTTTAAGAGAGTGTGCCTAGTCTTGTTTTTGAGGCAGGTCTTTCATCGTTAGCCCAGGCTGACCTTGAACTCATGAGTTTTCTTCCTCAGTCTCCTAAAGGCTGGGATTACACATGTGCCGCTGCTCTTGGCACCTGTGTTTGTTATCTTTTAATATGATGTGGATTAATAAAGTGAGGTTGGTAATTTTCCTGTTGTGAAATATAATTTGATAAACTTTGAGAGAACATTTTAATGCTAACAGTAACATTTGGAGTTAGTGCTTTTTAATAAATACTTCTAAGTTGATGACTTCAGGTATGTGCTTCAGATGCCTTTATTTGCTTGCTTGTTTGTTTTCTTTTTTTTGAGACAGGGTTTCTCTGTGCAGCCCTGGCCATCTTGGAGCTCACGCTGTGGACAGGCTAGCCTTGAACTCCCTGAGCTCCTCTGCCTTCGCCTCCTTGTGCTGCCACTGCTTTTTAAAAAGCTGTTTTCATTGTTATCAGAGGAAGGGAGTGTGCTTTGAACATTTAGATCGAGCCTCAAGAAAACTTACCTCCACCTTGTCTGCCGGCCAGTCTGATGGAAGCATTTCCTCAACTGAGGTTCCCTCGTTTCAGATGACTCTTGCTTATGTTATTTTCAAAAACAGAACATAAACGAATTAGCTCAGTCATTGGAAATTTCTCAGTTATAGAATGTTGTGTTTACTTTTTGAAAAGATGAATCCATTGATTTGTGAAAACTTCAGTTCTTGGGAAAGCAACGGGGAGGATAGGAAGACAGTGGGGAGGAATGAGAAGGTAAACTCAGGACATACCTTGACGGTACATATGGTAGATTTGCAGATAGTTTGACCATGACTTTGGAGTGAAGTGTTTTGAAGTCAGTGTTTTGGTCTATGCAATTGGCAAAGTGGATTTGTTTACTTTGAAAAAAATTAACATATTTATGTATATGAGAGCTGCATGTACATGACAGAACAGAGCACCAGATCTCATTATAGATGGCTGTGAGCCACCATGTGGTTGAACTCAGGACCTCTGAAAGAACAGCCAGTGCTCTTAACCGCTGAGCCATCTCTCCAGCCCCATACTTTGAAATTTTTGACACCAGTGGGCCATTGCAAGATGAACTTAGAGTGTTATTGTTTTGGAACAGTTATTACACATAAGCTAGAGAATTTAGAACTGCCTGTTGGATTTGAGTTTCAGATTCACTTACACGACAGATGTGATATTTAAGAACTGTAGTATGACTTGAAAAACCCAAAAAAAGATCACCAAGAGCTTTTGTTTGAAAGATTCCCTGTGTTCTTTAATATCAAAGATTGTTAATACTTAATGTTTGTGTTAATTATAATGTTTAATATGGCAAAAACTGCAAGCTAGCAGCAGAGACTAAAGGACTGAGTGCTGGGTCTGAGGAAAAAAAAACAAAAACAGTATCAGGTGATAGCGCTGACCAGAAAGCTAATAAGTTAAAGAGATATTTTGAGTAAAGGATAATAGCTATTTACAGTTCTTTTAAACTAATTCAGACAATTTTTGTCTTGGTTCATTTTTATTGACAGTGGTGAAACAAAAGTAATTGAGGTTTGTTTGTTTGTTTGTTTTAACAGTATTGTGTGTATAATGTGTGTGTGAGGGTAAATGCAGTCATTCTATGGTACCTGTGTGGAGGTCACAGGACAGGTTTGACAAGTCAGTCCTGTTTGTATGTGAGTTCTAGGAATCAAACTCAGGTTGTTATGCTCATGACAAATTCTTTTACTCACAGATCAGTCTAATTTGCCCATCATTTTACTAATTTTTTTCCTAATAATATTTGTAACACATATTCTTAGTGTTTGAGTACCCTTCTAATGAATACAACTTGGCTCTAATTGTTATTTGTTTTTTTTTTTAATTTGCCTTATAGCTATGACACTTGGGTCCACAGTAATGATGTTGATGCTGAAATTGAAGATCCACCAATTCCAGAAAAGCCATGGAAGGTAATGGGTCTGTAAAAAAGAAATTATTTCTTAGCCGAGCCGAGTACTTGGGAGGCAGGTAGATCTCTGTGAGTTCAAGGCCAGGCTGGTCTACATACTGAGTTCTAGGACAACAGAGCTATGTAGAAAGACCGTGTCAGGATAAAAACAGCAAGTACAAAAGAAAAACCAGTCCACAGTAGACCGTAGTGGCACTCATCTTTAATCTCTACACTCACAGACGTAGGGACAGGTAGACCATTGTGAGTTCAAGGCCAGCCTGGTCTATAAAGCCAGTCCAGGACAGCCAATTCTAAACAGAGAAACCCTGTCTTGAGGAAGGGGTTTCACAAATTATTCCTGAAGCTGGAGAAGGCTTAGCAGAGAACTTGTTCTTTTGAAAGCCTGGGTTTAATTGCCAACAGTTCTAAGAAGTCTGTTCCACCAGGCACAGGTATGCATAGATATACACACAGGCAAAATACTCATAATAATATACATAAATAAACCTAGAAAGAATAATATGCTTAAATTAGTTTTATACGCTCTTTTTTTTTTTAAGGTTTTTTTTTATTTATTATGTATACAATGTTTTGCCTGCATGTACACCTGAACGCCAGAAGAGGGCACCAGATCTCACTGTAGATGGTTGTGAGCCACCATGTGGTTGCTGGGAATTGAACTCAGGACCTCTGGAAGAGCAAGCGGTGCTCTTAACCTCTGAGCCATTTCTCCAGCCCCCAGTTTTATACGCTCTTAATTGCCATTCTCCACAATAAATTAATTTGTATTTGGAAAACTGTTATTCTGGCTTATATGCTGTCCCTGTCCTTATATGCTGTTACTGTGCATTCCTAACTGACCTTGATTTTGTAATTATTCTGCTTTGGTGCCCTTAGTGCTGAGGCTACAGGGGTGACCCCATGCCCAGCTTATAACAGGATTTTGAAAAGATGTGTATTAGTGGTCTCTTTTATGTCCTTAGTGTTGTAGTAAATAAAGGAGTGTTGGGCTAATATAATATTTATTATCTGCTCTGAAATTATCACGGCAGCATTTTTTAACCCGCTATCACAAATAGTAAGTCCTATGAGAGTTTATAATGGGCCCAGCAGATATCTCCCTCACCGTTCACTTCTCAGCCCCCATCCAGTGCCATCTGCCTTAATCATCCTCATTTGACTACCTTTCATCCATAATCCAGTGGTACTTGCTTTTATTCTTTATCTGGGCCTTTTCATACCATCATTGGAGTCCTATCTCCAGTCCTATGTCCTTCCTTCTCTAAGCTAATCCATTATGGCGGTGTCCTTCCTCCTCTTTTCCTGATTCTGTATCCTCCAAAGCCCAGGAACCTTAGTCATGCCTACCCCGTTCTGCCCTGCCCAGGTATAGGGCCAGTTAGCCAATCAGGTGTGTTTTAGGTAGACTTACAAAACAAGTATAATTGTAGCCAAATCTTGAGGGCTAGTAACAGGCATCAGACCAAACTTCAACACCTCAATTTAAGAGACTGTCCATGTCCCTGATGGTATAGTATTAAGGTCTGAGAATTTCATTTGTGCAGTGCTTGAGAAGAGCCCAAAGCCACCTGCCTCTGTTCCTGGGTGCTGGGATTAAAGGCGTGCACTGCCACTCACTGACTCCTAAGAGATGACAGTGAAGGGGGCTTTTGTTCACACAGTTTAGCCTGGTGATGTTCTGTTGGTGACCTCCCCCAGAGAACAGTTCTTAAGAGCATAGCTTTTAATAAGTAGAACAAAATTCATTTCAAAACAAAACAATTTGAGGGCTGGAATGTGGTTGTGCATGCCTTTGATCTGATCATTTGGAACGCAGAGGCAGGTGGATAGATGATTTGCAGGCTACCTGGCCTTGAGAGCAAGTACCAGTACAGCCAGGGCTACACAGAGAAACCCTGTCTCACCAAAACAAAAAACCTCCATTTTAAAAAGCAGTGTGCTAAAATGTATAGTAACCAGAATTAGTTGTACCAAAAATGTGCATCTCCTGGTCTTTCTAACACCTTTACATTTTGTGCCCGGTATGCTTGGCATCATCGTGTTTTGCCAAGGTTATTGCTATTGTTGTCAGCGTCAGTTTCTCCCTTTAAACACCTTTTCACTGGTCTTTGCAGAGGCCTTTAAGCATGATTTGTGCCTTTGCAGGAGCAGGCTTAGCATATGACCTTGCAGATCCTCTGTGGCTCCTCCTTTACCCTGTTTTCTTTTTTTTTCTTTCCTCTTTTAAACTACTGAACAGTACTGCTGGGCATGTGTACACTTTTAATCCCAGCACTCAGGAGGCAGAGGCAGGGGGATCTCTGTGTTTGAGGAAGCTGGTTGCCTATTCAGTGGTCAAGACCAACCAGGGCTATAATAGTGAGACCCTGTCTTTAAAAACAAAACTGCAACAACAAAAGAAATAATACGGATCTTCTATTATCAAACTCTTTTTACTGGGAAGCACTATCCGCAAGCACAGTAGCCATTCTTTTCATCAGCTACGGCCACCTGCTGCACCTCCAAGAGCACGCCACTTGACTGTTGCCATTTCGTTATAGAGGAGCATCTGGGAGGTTCATTGGACTTACACGTAGATTATGGCCACTTTTTTTCTATTTCCTAGCTTTCTGTATGTAATTCTGCCCTAAGTTCACATGACCTCATGATCTCAAGAGCATATAGATTAGGAGGTTAATAGAATGGGTAACTTCATGCTTACAGCTATATTGTAGTCATCATTAATGTTAGCAGGAGACTTTGGGGGTTATTCACACCCTAGGTAGGCTTAATAAACTCTTTAATTCTGCAGATTAGAGTTTGGTAGAATCATACCGCAAGGGGTAGACATCTTGTCTCCCCAGGGAACAGTCCTGGAATAGAAGCTCATTCTGTTTTCTATTGGCTGCCATAGCACAGCTTATTTTCAGTGTTAAAGGAAGTCTTAAATATAAATAGTTTGTGGCTCTCAGTTGCAACCAAGCACTCTTCCCCCTCTGCCCCCATTTGTGCCTTTTGGTATGACTAAGAGGAAATTTTCTAGTGCTGAATCATAATTGTGCCCATTTGGTGTGGTTTTAGGTTCATGTAAAATGGATTTTGGACACTGATGTTTTCAATGAATGGATGAATGAAGAGGATTATGAAGTAGATGAGAACAGGAAGCCAGTGAGTTTTCGTCAGCGAATTTCAACAAAGAATGAAGAGGTATTTCACTTGGCACTATTTCTTGACTACTGGTTGCTTTTGCTTTCATTTTTAAAAATGTTTTCTTTTTTTGATAAACTGCCACATATTCACCAAGAAGCATCATCTAGAATGTACATGTTTAAGTTAGTGACTTAAGAACCATCCATTTGTTGGCATCTTAGAAAGAGTAATGGAAATTCCAGTGAATCATTAAAATGTAAATGGTTCAGGTACTATACTAATTCTACTGCTGATCTTGTCCACTAGATACAAGTTTTAATTTTTTAAAGATTTATTTCTTATGTATACCATATTCTGCCTGCATGTGTGCTTGTATGCCATAGAGGATACCAGATCTCATTCTAGATGGTTATGAGCCATCATGTGATCACTGGGAATTGAATTTAGGACCTCTGAAAGAGCAGCTAGTGCTCTTAACCCTGAGCCATCTCTCCAGCCCTTAAATTAATGTTTTAAATGTATATGTGTATGTGTGAGTGCATGGCATCTGTGGGTGCCTGAAGTGAGTGTGCTGTCCTCTACATGTGGACGTTTAAAGCCACCTCGTGCTGGGAATCAAACGTGGAACAGCCGTTGTTTTTCACCATGGTGCTATCTCATTAGCCCCATTAATTTTTATTCTATGTGCATTCATGTTTGCCTGCATGTCTGTGAGGGTGCTGGATGTCCGCAAAACTGGAGATTACAATCAGATGTGAGCTGCCATGTGGGTGCTAACCCATGTTTTAATTTTTAAATGCATTTTAAATTTTAGTCAACAAAGTAATGGTAACTTTCAGATTTTTAAATAATATCACATGATACCTTAGCTACCAGTTTGCCTTAGGAAAACCAGCTTCCTTAATATATTTTTATAACCTCAGTGCAAACACAATACCACAAGATACTGGTCTTAAAGTATCTCAAGAATTAAAGTACTGCGTTAGAAATTCAGCAGATAACATCCTTTATTATTATTAAATCTAAGTCCTTATTCATATGAAGATAATACTATTACTTCATATGCTGACCTCTAAAACATTTTTTGATTAAGTGAACTTCAGGTTTCTAGTTATTACTCATGATTGCTTCAAAAGCACTATTTGTGCCGGGAATGATGGTGCATGCCTTGAACCCTAGCACTGGGGAGACTTGGGCAGGCAGATCCACCTTTGTGGGTTTGAGGCCAGGCTGGTCTGCATAGGTAGCCACCATCACATAGTGAGACCCTGTCTCTAGAAACAAACAAAACCTCAGGATGTGTGGGCTATACAAGTGTCACTAGAGTAAGCCTTGGGGCCTCGAAGGGAGCCTTTGTAACTGTTGGGTTCATGGCAGTCCAGTGAAAAGCCTGTGCTTCTAATTTTGTTTTTATTTGTTTTGCTTTTTAAATTTCTTTTCTGTTATGTTCTATTGTTTTGAACAAGTGTTTGCCCTGTAGTCTGACTTAGTACATTAGGCTGACAGGAATTGACACTCCCAACCCAGCCTCCCTGTTGCTGGGTTGTGAATTTATTTCACCATGCCTGGTTTGCACTTTATTCATGTATTTATGTATTTGTTTTGGTATTTATATTTTTTTTACATATGTATATGTGTGTGTGTGTATATGTTTAAACCACTAACTGAATATAGAGATATTTCATGTTTTCATACCTTTGACCTTAATACTAAAACATCTTTGTCGTACTGTATATTCTAAGATTTTATTTATTTTAAAAATGTTAAATATTTGGGTTTTTTTTTTTGTTATTTCATTATAGTGTTTCTCTGTGTAGTTCTGGCTTGTCTTAGAGCTAGGCTATCTGTGGATCAGGCTGCCCTCAAACTTAGAGAATCTCTTGGCTCTGCCTCCGAAATGCCGGGATTAAAGGCATGCACTGCCACCACCAACTATCAGACTATTTTATCCATGTCACTTCTGGCAGGATAATTTGAACTCATAATTTCTTAATTTAGTAGCATTGTATCATATTAGTTACTGAAATATTTTTTCCATTTGAGAGTACAAATATTGAGCAGTGAAGGTTTTTGTTTTGTAGAGTTTGGCTTATGTTTTGTATATATTTGAATATGTGTGGAATTATGATTAGCATTTCAATTCCGGTGAATCACCTAAGATAGTGGTTTTCAATGTTCCTGATGCTCCCTTCAGTTGTAATGACCTTCGACCCCAGAATAATTTTTGTTGATACTTCAAACCCTAATTTTGTTACTATTACGAATCCTAATGTAAATTTATCTGTGTTTTTTCATGGTCTTAGGCAACTCTTGTGGAAGGGTCGGTCAAACCCTTTAAGGGTCACAGTTCACATGTTGAGAGCTTCTGGCCTTAGAGGGACAGGAATGTTTCTTCACTGCTCAATATTGTAGCTTCATTTATTCTGACCCAAGAGATTTGGTACTGTATGGAAAGTCACCTTTGAACATAGGTTTGTAGAAACGTAGGAATTGACAAAATTGTCTGATACTTATTTTCATTTACTTCTTCCTAGCCAGTCAGAAGTCCAGAGAGGAGAGATAGAAAAGCATCAGCTAATGCTCGCAAAAGGAAACATTCCCCTTCTCCTCCTCCTCCCACACCCGCAGAATCCCGGAAGAAGAGTGGGAAGAAAGGGTAAGATGTTTGTAGTGTGAGACAAACTTTGAAATGCTTTCCTAGGTATTATATGCATATTGGATATTTTGCCAAACAATAGTCATCCTTTTGACTCTTTGAAGTCTTTCGTTTTGATAGCTTGTCTCTTTAACTGTTTTTATTATTATGTTAAAAAAATTTATACCTGTTTGGTTCTTATGACTTCCATACCCAAACAAGAACTTCTCTGGTCAGTCCAGGTACCTTTACCTGACAAGCTATCTTGCCAGCTTGATCAGATAGTTTTGACAGGAGTCTTATTTATATAGGAAGACGTTGAATACAGTCTTTTCTTCTTGTTGGTTAGTACACTTTAACAAGGTAAGGAGTTTTGTAGGTCATATCCTGAGCCTGTTACCTTGGCAATCGGGAGAAAAGGTTGAGAGTACAGCTAAAAGTTTGAGACAAGGCTATTCTGTAAACATGTTTTCTCATAGCTTCATTCTTAGACACATAATTACTCTCTTCTTTACTGGATTTAACCATTTAATCACCATTTGTGATTAAACTGACTGTTGAACTGTTGGATGTTCTGACAAGCCTAATAGCATACCTAACTGTTCTGAGAAACAGTTTAGATTTCTAATTGAATAAATTGCTGACGATATAAAATGAAACTTCAATGCTTTAAGTATATACTAAAAGTACAGATAATATTTGGTAATTCAGTTATTAGAAGTAAATATTTGATAATTTCAGACTTGCCTACTTTAATACACATATTTCTTTGTCTTTCTTTTTTGTTTTTCAAGACTGAGATTTTCATGTAGAGCTAGCTGTAATGGAGCTCTGTAGAGCAGGCTGGCCGCAAACACTGCCTCTGCCTCCTGAGTGCTAGGGTTAAAAGTGTGTGCCCCCTCCACCAACTCGTCCTGCCACGTTCTGTTCTATTTTGAAGCAGGACTTACATAGTCCTGTCTGTCCTGGAACTGGGTACGTAAACAGGCTGACCACATACTCACTCACATGACATAAGCTAGAGTCATTTGAGAAGAAAAAACCTCAATTAAGAAAATGCTCAGCCATCTTTCCACCCCAACATGTTCTTTTACTGTACTAATTCAGGTTCCTCATGAATAGTAGAATGACTCCTATTTCTTACACTGATCACTTAGAGTTTGGGATTCATTTCATGTTACTTGAGTGAACTGTCTACTTTGTTTGACTCTTTCTTGTTTTGAAAACTTTTTCTGAATACAAGTAATAAGTTAGAACTTCAGCCATTTTGTTAAAAGTGTTTATAATTGTCCTTTTTCTACCCTGTATGTATTAGACAAGCTAGCCTTTATGGAAAGCGTAGAAGTCAGAAAGAAGAAGATGAGCAAGAAGATCTTACCAAGGACATGGAAGACCCAACACCTGTACCAAATATAGAGGAAGTGGTCCTCCCTAAGAACGGTTGGTGCTCTTCTGCATGAGACTGAGTGCTGGCTTTCATTTCACCGTAGATCAAATAGTCTGTTACGTTCTGGGGATACAGTTCTTACTCTTTTAGGTTTCTGAAATAGCATCTTTCTGTACAGCCCTGGCTGTTCTGGAAATCACATGTAGACTCAGGCTAGCCTGGAACTCAGAGATCTGCCAGCGTCTGTCCCCACCTCCTGAGCGCCGGGATTGCAGGCTCTGCCACCCCGCTTGCACCACATAGCTCTCAACTTTGAAATATGAGTAGATTTTCTCCTAAAAGTTTTCAAAAGTTCTTACTTCCTCATTTCATTTATTGGTCATTTAGGGGTTTTTTTTGTGTGTGATTTCTTTATTGAAAAGACACCCCAATCAGATAGGTACATACATTTAAAACTGTCATCTGTATAGTGATGTAAACCCGTAATTCAAGCCCTTAGGAGGCTTATGCAGGAGGAACATGAATTTGAGGTAAGCATGGTCTTCTTGCATGTCTTAAAAACTAAAGATATAAAAATAAAGTAAGAGCTGGGAATAGTACTTCAGTGCTTGCCTAGCACATGTGACATTCTTTAAGTTCAATTTCAGTCTCATCCCCAACATTTTTTTAAGGGAAAAAAGCAGTAATGTAAAAATCAGGTATCTATAATGTCCAATAGAGGAAAATTTTAGTAGGGATTCCACCATGTGTTGACAAGTTAACTTTTCTGCATTTGTAGAGTAGAAATATGTTGCTATTTGAGTGATTTATTACAGAATGTGGCAGGTAGTTTGTGTCCTAATGTTTTTACACAAAGGTGAATACTGGGCTATACTCAGGATATAGTGACACACGTACATATTTTAATCATATTGTATTGTCTTGTCTTTAATTTTATTTATGTTTGGTTTTTTGTTCGTTTGTTTTGTTTTTTTGAGACAGGGTTTCTCTGTGCAGTCCTGGCTGTCCTTGAACTTAGTCTGTAGACCAGGCTAGCCTCAAATTTAGAGATCCACCTGCCTCTGCCTCCCAAGTGCTGGGGTTAAAGGTGTGTGCCACCACCACTGCCTAGCCTATTTATTTTATCTTAATGGGTCTTTTGTCTGCATTTGTGTACCACACAGGCCTTGGGAAGCCAGAAGAGGTCATCAGATCCCTTGGGATTGGAGTTATACTGATCCACCTTGCCTAACTGCTTATCCGTCTCTCCAGCTCCTCACTTTATATTTTTAAAATCAGTGTGACTTATTTTCCCTAACAAATGATTCTGCTGGTTTTTTCTACTCTTCTAGTAAACCCAAAGAAAGATAGTGAAAACACACCTGTTAAAGGAGGCACAGTGGCAGATCTAGGTAAGGAAACCGTCCACAAATTCTTTCTTGACTATGTGAGAGCTTTAAATATTACATTATGTATTTGAGATGGTTACTTTCATTTTCTTGTCTGCTGCTCTTCAAGCTTAGCCAGCTGCCTTCTTTATTGTCCTCTTATAGGTTCCTACTGTGATCCATTGTTTGTATTTCCTTGACCTGCAGTTGACAGAACATGGCATTTTCTAACAAACTAGTATAAACTTGGCAGTATCTTATTTTCACTTGAAAATAGTTACCATCTGAGTTTTAAAGGAATCATTCCAATTATAGTATGGTTTTTATTGTATCTGTAATATTTAGAGGGTTTATGCAGATGTTTGAATTATTAGAAGTTCAAGAGTATTCATAATATTTATTCATCATGAGTTTGAGGTTAGCATTGAACTACATATTGAATTCTAGGCCAGCCTGGCCTAAAGGGCCCTGTGTCCCTCAACACCATCCTCTTTGAACAAAATAAAGTTCTTACTTAATTTTGTGTATATGTGTATTTGTGCAGGAATGAATGCTGCAGTTTGTTCAGGTAGAGGGCAGCAATTGGGATTTCACCATCCTTAAACAGTGGAGTTCCACGGGTTGACTCTGAGTGTGGCAACTACCTATTGGAGTGTGGAACCATCTCCCCATCCCCTTGGGAAACTTTTTAAAGTTATATTTCATTTATTCATGCTTTTTTTTTTTGGCTTATGCCACAGTGGTACATATTGGTGCGTGACTATTGTAATGTCTAACATTTAAACGGAACATTTCTGATGACAACATATCAAAGAAGATAAACAGGTGCACTCTAAAAATATTTCTACCTTATCCTGATGTTATTGTCTAATTGGTTATATATTACATATATTCATTTTTCTCTTTCATAACTGATAGTCACTGATTCAAATGCCAGAAAAGGAAATGCTAATTATAAGTAGACTTTTATTTCTCCCTCTTGCATGGACATACAGAATGGAAGGTTATAAAACTAGATGTTCTTCACTGTGGAATTTTGCTAAACAGGGGTGTTAATTTGTCATTGATAACTTATTTGGGTTTTTTTGTTGTTGTTTTGTTCTGATATGTTTTTAAGTCAGGCTCTCTATTTCTGAGTGGCCTGGAACTCATTATTTAGACAAGACTGGCTTTAAACTTTCAGCGATCTGTCTGTTTCCCAAGTGCTTGGATTAAAGTGCATAACACAGAGCCAGGTTGACAGGTTTTGTTGTTACTGTTGATGATTTGGTTTTTGTTTTGTGTGTGTGTTTGAGACAGTTTTTCTGTGTAGCCTTTGTTTTCTTTTGCTCTGTCCTGGAACTCTAGGCTGCCCTCAAACTCATAGATTCTCCTGACTTTGCTCTTAGATTAGGGCTATGTACCACCACAGCTGGTTGACAGGATTTTTTTATACCAGAGCATATACATAATAATTGCCTGTGTGAGAAGAAGAGCCTAAAGACTCTAACCACAACATAATGGAAAAGAACTAACGTGAAATACCCTAACTTTTTCAGAACATCTTGTACACTTGTATTAGAACATCACGTTGCATTGGGTGTTATGGCTGAAGATGTTCTTGCTCTCCAGTGGGGAATTAGGCTCTTTGAAGTTGACATTGCTGTCCTCTTTCTTTCTGGCACTTTTCATTTCTGTCTTAGCTGTAATATGACTTTGACACCAAGGCCACTGTGACCTATCAGCTGTATTTTTTTTTCCAATTTTATTTATGTAAAATTGTATGGATGCTTGTTTGAATGTATGTCCATCTACCACGTATACAATATCTTCAGATATAAGGAGACCCTAATTCTGGACTTACAGACCATTGTAACCTGCCTTGTAGTTTCTGGGAATAGGACCTGAGTCCTCTGAGTGCTCTTAACTACTGAGCCATCTCTCCAGCCCCTCAAATTTACATTCTGTTTTCAGAGTTGTAGCTGTTTTAGTTCCCTTCTTAGTCTAGAAAACTGTACCATTCCTTCTATTCTTGAGGTAATGGGGGAAAAAGAAAACAGTTTTTATGCCCACCCAGAGAAGCATGGCATATTTCTTGAATAGCATGTTAGGATATGAGAGAAGGATGTCGCGTAACAGATGTCAGTGTTGGTGAGGTGTCAAGACTATCTTAGTTACAGTGATGTGTGAAAGAATAGACTGTTAGTGCAGCAGCATGGTAAGAGACTGATTTCCCTTAGGTTTTCTCATGTTTAACAGATTTTGATTCTTATGTGTTACTCATCACTTGTTAGAAATAATTTATAGTTGATGGCAGGCTGCCAGTTTTGAATGGATACCACACTTTGCTCTCCTTTTTTTCTTTTTCTTTCTTTACTTTTTTTTATAACATACTTACTAAGCCCAAGTCCTGTTACTAGTAGCAGGTCAGTGGTATCTACTTCTGTACTGCACACATGTATTCTGGGTAGTCATATACTTCACTAGTACACCCTCTTAGCTCTGCTTTACTAATAAATTATTTGATTAGAATAGTGTTTATCTTTGTTTTTTACTCGTTTGAAATGGAGTCTAGAGTGTTTCAGCAGGCTCTTTCCAAGTATGCTAATATTAAATGGCATAGCCCGTGTTCGGGCTCTGTTCTGGGTTCATCATCAGTGATTTATGTTGTCACCGTGCACTGCTGTTGTCTTTATTACGTACAGGACATGCTTTGAACCTCAGATACTTGTGTGTAAGTGTTTATATTTCATTTTATGTTGCTAATTTGTTGTGTGACATCAACTTTTCCCTCCCTGACATAGGGTTTCTCTCTTTAGTCCTGGCTGTCCTGGAACTAGCTCTCTGAGGACCAGGCTAGCCTGAGATCTGCCTCCTCAGTGATGGGATTAAAGGCATGTGCTGAGACTACTCCTGTTTTTGTTGTTTGCTTTTTGAGACAGGGTCTCACTGTTGAGCCTGAGTGGTCAGGACTTCATTTTGTAGGCTTGAACTCAGAAGAGCCTTTCTCCCTACAGCTGGGTTAGAGGTGTGCGCTGCCACACCCGGCTACGTCAGATAGTTTGTGGGGTTTTCTTTCAAATTTTATTGACTGTAAATTTGTTTTTTGTTTTGATTTTTTGAGACAGTTTCTTTGTGTAGCCTTGGCTGTCCTGGGTTCACTTTCTTAACTAGGCTTGCCTGGAACTCTCAGAGATTCATCTGCCTCTGCCTCTTTAAGAGCTGGGATTACAGGCATGCACCACTGCGCTCAGCTTGTCTGTAAATTTTTAGTTAAGGGATTTCATATGTGATTTCACCCCTGTTCATTGTTCTGTAGACTCGGTTGGCCTCAAACTCAGAGATCTGCCTGCTTTTGCTTCCCAAAACACACACACACACACACACACACACACACACACACACACACACCCTCCTCCCCCCTGCCCCCACTCCCACTGAGACTGGGTCTTCAGTCGACTCTCTTACATGATCCCTAACCCAATAAGATCCACATTATGATGCTATAATTATGACAACTGGCAGAAATTAGTTATGAACTTTTCATTTGCTTAAAAATTGGTATGATCTTTCATTGTAATGCATTTGTGTAAAATGATCATTTCTTCATTGTTAATTCGGTTTAGTAATGATCTATTTTGTTTATTCGACATAACTCAAAAAGCAATGAGTGATTATTAAAACAACTTGTTTTGATTTTGCAGATGAGCAAGATGAAGAAGCAGTTACAACAGGAGGAAAGGTAAAAGTTCATTTAGGCCTGTGTGAAAGAGGTTTCTTTTAGACACGTGCCCTGAGCAGAAACAGAACTCCGATTGTTCTCAAACTGAACTCTGTCCAAGGATGTCTTTGAACTATTGATCCTCCATCCTGTTCCTCCTCCTCACCGCTGTTATTCCCTTGCCAGGTTCATGTAATAATGAGGATTATACCTGAGGGACTTGCATATGTATTGAATAAGCACCTACCACCTGGTCCCTGGTCCATCCTTTGCTTGTGACAGGGTCGGTCTCTCGGTCTCTCTCTCTCGTGTCTCTCTCTGTCTCTCTCTTGGCTCAGGCTGACCTGATTCTTGTACTTTAAGTATCTGTGCTGTCTTGGTCTCTAAAGTAGCTTAAACCATACGCATACTGTTCCTAGCCTTTTTTTTTTTTTTCAGTATTTTTTTTCAAACTATACTAAATTTCTGTCATTAGCTACCACATTCAGTTAAATTTTCTATTTCATACTCCCTGCTAATAGTTCTGTTTTTTGGTTTTTGTTTGTTTGGTTTTTTGTTGTTTTGATTTGTTTTTCTGGACCGGGGTTTCTTTGTAACCGTGGCTGTCCTGTCGACCAGCCTCCTCTCAACCAAGAGTTTTTTGTACATAGGATATAATAAAATTAAATCAAGAGGTGCTTTGTTAGTATCTTTACCCTTCTTGTAAATAATGTGAAAACTTGCAGTTGCGATTCGTGATCATAAAATTATATGAGCTAAAAGGAAGCTGTTGTGAAGGGCTTCAGAGACACCGTGGCTGTTTCAGGGCATGGCGGCTGTTCCAGAGGACTCAGCTCTGATTCCCCAGATCCGCTTGGTAACACTCAAAACTGTCTGAGGAACTGACCCTCTTCTGTCCTCTAAACACTGCATGCAAGTTGTACATACCAGCATACACTTAAGATAACAATTTTAAAAATTGAAAAGCTTTTGTGAAAAAGGTTTGATTCATGTGTCAGTTCATGAATGAAACAGCAAGATAATCTTGTTGTTAGGTAATGTTGAACATTTTGCTATTTGGATGAAGGAAAAATCAAATTTGCCACTTTCCTACCTCTAGAAGTAAGAGATGTTTATCCTTTCTAGTTCTTGAGACTGTATCTACGGTCTTCATTTGTTTTACCTGATGTCATGTATGTGACTTGTCTTTCTGTGAACTTTACTTTCGTTACTTATAGGAAGATGAAGATCCTAGCAAAGGTGATCCAAGTCGGTCAGTTGACCCAGGTGAAGATAATGTCACAGAACAGACCAATCACATCATTATTCCCAGCTATGCCTCCTGGTTTGATTATAATTGGTGAGTGGGCTTTTTCCATCTGAAACACGGAACTGAGTAGTGGG
>CM053749.1:11941387-12050433 GCA_028658305.1 Pachyuromys duprasi | reverse complement strand
CCCCCTCCCTCATCTCCTTCCCGCCCCCTCTAAGTCCACCAACGGGGGAGGACCTCCTCCCCTTCCATCCAACCCCAGCTCATCCTGTCTCCTCAGGGCTGGCTGCAATGTCCTCCCCTACTACTCTGATTTTTGCTATTCAATTTCCAAAGAAGTCTTTTTATTTTGTGCCATTTTATTTCTCTAGTGTTTTGAAAATGAGTAATAAAATTTATGATTTTTATTGTTCACATAGTTTTTGTTGTTTTGAGACTGGCTCTCAAGCTATATCCCATGCTAAGATCAGATTTTGCTCATCCTTTACTGTTTGAATTGTTGGTTTTACAGATTTGAACCGCTGTTCCCAGCCGAAGTTTTTCATTTAGTTAAGAGAATAGAAAACTGTAGTATGCATATACCTCAGTAGAAAACACAAAGCTTTGTAATTGTTTTTTTCTTCTTAAATAAAAAGGATGTTGTCTAGTCAAAATGTTTTCCTTTGAAAAGTGAGTAAACGCATAGCTCAAATTTTAAAATTCTTTCTCAAAAAACAATATCAATCTGCTTATGTCTTTTCTTTCAGTATTCATGTGATTGAACGGCGTGCTCTTCCTGAGTTTTTTAATGGAAAAAACAAATCCAAGACTCCAGAAATGTGAGCCCAGTGTTTTGTAGACCTTTTTGGTGTTAATAGCATGGGTTTGTTGCTTTAGTTTTATGTATGAGTGTTTTGCCTGCATGAGAATGTGTCCTATGTGTGTGGAATGCCAATGAAAGCCAGAAGAGGGCACTGGTTCTCCTGAAGCTCGAGTTATGAAGGTTATGAGCCAAACCTGGGTCCTCTGCAAGACCAGCCATAAGTGCTTTTAACCACTGAGCTTTTTCCCCACTTCTCCTGATTCTTAAAATATAATTCTCAGTTGGTTGTTACTGCTTTTCATTTTTGTTTTTAATTTACAAATAGTGTATAATATTTATATCTCATTTTTGCACGGTCTTAACTTCAAAGGAATTTGTAGGTTTTCTTCCTAAACTTCAGATTATATTTATGTCAGTTCTAGCGCTGATATTTTTAATTTATTAAATGGGTGTTCAGTAGAGGTTTGTCATAATAGCTTTTGTTTTGATTGGAGGCTTTTTTTTAATGGTCAGGGAGGTTCAAGCGGCTGTCCTGGAACTCACTCTGTAGATAAGGCTGACCTCTAACTCAGAGCTCTATGTGCTTCTGCCTCCCACATACTGGGATTAAAGTCATGGGCCACCATTACGCAGCTGTCATAATAGCTTTTCATTGTCTCTCTGTGTTAGAATTTGCATGCATTCATGCATGCATATAATGATCTAGTAGGGAATAGAATCTATCTCTGTGATAAATTAATTAAAAGCTTTTATATAGGATTACCAGTTGCATTTGAATTGAGTTAAATTTCTAAAGCTTTTGCTTTTGCACTAGAATTAGAAATAACTGGAAGGTGTTTCCTTACCAGGAAGTATATCTGTTTTTTTCCTTATGGCCAGTTGTTATATATTTCTGGAAATTTGGGTTTCTTGTTGTTGTTGTTATTTGTTTCCCTTATTTTTATTTTTAAATTTAGAGTCATACTATATAGGCCAGCTTAGCCTAGAATTCACAGTGATCCGCCTTCCTCTGTTTCCTGAATGCTGGGATCAAAGATTTGTACCACCATGCCTGGCCTTTCTCTCAAAACTCTTACCTCTACAATTAATTCACAGCTGTCCTTTCTTGGAACATAATCTATTTTCATTGCATGTGTGTACTGCCAAAATAACCACTATCTAATCATGTTTTAGGGGAGAACCGACTTAAATAGTTTCCATGTAAAGTACATAGCACAACATAGAAACTTATTAATATATTCTGGTTGTACTTTTTCATGACAGTTTGAGATTCTTTACTTTGATGTCAGAAATAGTACTAACCTTCTAATAATACCACTGTTAGAGTTACCTAAATCCAGATTCGACTTCAAAGACCTGGATTGTTTTTTCCATGTTTTTAAACACTTAAAGATTTGGCGAGTCATCTCTTTATATTAGGTTTTTCTATTTTAGCCTTTTTCATCTTGTAAATTGAATCATTTTTGTCTACTCATGCTTGTTCAGTAGCCTTTTTGCTTTTACGTAGCTACCCTCACGTGTTCTCAGACTTTCTTTTTGCTTGTATGCAAAAAATTGTTAGATGTCATGATCCTTAACACATTTTCAAAAGCATCTGTGGTAGAGATACTTCCCCATGCTGTGGGATCTGCTATGACTTAGAGTCCTCATTTTTCTTTTCTTCGTTTATTTTAAAATTCTTTTGTTTAGAAGTTGATCTCTGTGGTTGTTTGTCTGGCAAGTCTCTCTGAGTGTTCAGATTGCCTGTGAAGGCATAATGCTATGTCAGAGCAAGTTTTGGGTAGAAAGTGAGTGTGATCAGAGGTTGAGAGCACATATCCTAGATGTGTTGAGTTCCACCCACACTCACTTTCCAGCCCTCTGGGAGGTAGCTCTTGATGTGTTCTGTGTGTCATTTACTTGTGTGTACATGGAATGATGGGCCTTGTTTTACAAAGATTTTTTGAGTGTGAGGGGGGCCGCCTCACACACAGTGTGGAGAACACTGCTTAGCAGCCAAGACTAGATTATGTCCGTGCTCAGGTTACTTCATGTGCTGTTACAACGAGGTGCACACTTGTTTTGCATATTGTTGGCTCTGAATTTATTTGAATTGTTAGTATAGTACCAGCGTTGTTGACGTTTTATATTGCCCTCTTTTTTTCCCCTTATTCTTGTCAAAAACTTTTAGTTTTGGGTTTGGGAATATTTTATACAAAAGATGGAAATCTACCTTATAAATTTTGTCCTTAATTTTTAGATACTTGGCATATCGGAATTTTATGATTGACACATATCGTCTAAACCCCCAAGAATATTTAACCAGCACTGCTTGTCGGAGAAACCTGACTGGAGATGTGTGTGCTGTGATGAGGTAAAATGTTTGACCTAGATCCTGTATATATCTAGCCTATTTTGAACTTAAGATTTTTGACATTTTTATTTATATGGATCATGTGGGCCAAGGGCGAGCTTGAGGTCCAGAGGAGTACAGCACCTCTTCCTGGAGCAGGAGCTACAGGCAGTTAGGAGTGGCCTGACATGGGTGCCGGGAGCCAGAGTCTGGTTTCCAGGAAGAGCTTTCTTTCATCTGACCAGTATAACCAATGCCTTTCTCATTGCACTAACAGTGATTCTCTATTGAAGTACTCATTTTGATAATCTGTGTTGCATAGTTCATACATTTTGGTTTTTGGTCAGGCTATAAAATAACAAGAGATTGAGGTAGGGAGTATATAGATCATCCCAGGACAAAATTTAAATTTGGATTTCTTTCCCTTGAATTGGGTCAGAGAATGAGTGCTTTCATCATGAATGTAAATGAGCATTTGTTTTATATTTTCTGTGACTGAAACTATTATTTGATGACTACACACCTTCAATCCCAGCCCTTGGAAGAGAAGCAGGCAGACGTTTGTGCCTTCAAGGCCAACGGTACTACGGAGGTGCCAGAGCTGCATAGTAGTACCGTCAAAAATAGAAAACAAAACAAACAACCACATTTATTATTTGAGTTACCTGACATTGTACTCAGTTTTTGAGACTGTGTATTCTCCCTGAAACAGCACCGAGATACTTAGCTGGTTTTTGGCCTGCAGAGAACATGCTTTCTTCATTCTATTTTGTTAATTGCATGAATATGGGTTTGCAGATGAAATTGGTTCACTCAATTGTAATGTACAGAACTTTTTATCTTTCAGGGTTCACGCCTTCTTAGAACAGTGGGGTCTTGTCAACTACCAAGTTGATCCAGAGAGTCGACCCATGGCAATGGGTCCTCCTCCTACTCCTCACTTCAATGTGTTAGCTGATACACCCTCAGGGCTTGTGCCTCTGCATCTTCGATCACCTCAGGTAAGTGGTAACAGCTCTGGAGGTCTGCCTGATAATTGGGAACAGTATTCATTCTGGTGATAGAATCATTCTCTTAGTGCTACTTCTTAGCAGATAGTTTTGGGATTCTGTATCTTTTGTTTTTTATTTCTCCAAATGTGAATGTTGTCCATAACAATATGTACATATAATATTTAAGGTAACATTGTGTCACCTTATCTTTTGAAATTACAGAATTTTTGTTAGTCTTTACCCCTTTATCCCTTTGCCACCAATGTCTAATAAATAAGCAGATAATACACATACTGGTCAGTCAGTCTGTATCTTAGAAATGTTCGTTTTAAAACCTTTATTAATAACTTTACTAATGATTTCAGAAGTAGACATGCACTGTTTTGAAAAAATAGTGTGTCAAACTAATAGTAGGGTGTTCATACGGTATTTCCTCTTCATTGTGGAAGAGAATATATCATATTAGCAGAAAAATTGCCTATCTTCTCTTACTTAAGAGGGAGCACCAGAAACACTTGTCTTTTCATGTTGACTTTATAATTTACTTTGAATGCATACTTACTGTTTGTTGTTGTTGTTGTTATTGTTACGTGTTTGTGGAAACGTCAACAAAAGTGGTTTCTTTTTCTTTGTTCTTTTGATTTCTTTTTTGAGACAGTCTCACTATGTAGTTCTGACTGTCCTGGAACTCACTAAGTAGACCAGGCTAATGTTGAACTCTGCCTCCCAAATGCTGTTGTTAAAGGTGTGCACCACCATGAAGAGCCAATGATAAGTAACTTAAAAACTTGTGTCCCTTTGAATTTCACCAGGTTAATAACAGCCATTTTGTCACTTGTATGCCGCATAGGTCCCTGCTGCTCAACAGATGTTAAATTTTCCTGAGAAGAACAAGGAAAAACCAATTGATTTGCAGAACTTTGGTCTCCGAACTGACATTTACTCCAAGAAAACACTGGCAAAGGTAAACTTTTGTAAACCCACAAGGACCAGCTGCTCTCGTGTCTTCTTTTTCTTAGAATAAAGCCAACTCTGTAATGGCGAACACTGTTGTAGAACTAATAAAAGCATATTCAGGCCAGGTTGACTTCGAATTCACAAAGATCCATTCTGCCTCTTCCTCCTTAGTGCTGGGGTGGCATGCCTGGCCTGAGAGCATTTTTCAAAACAGAAAAGAAATCTTACTCCCACATAGAAGGATGCAATACAAGGAACATTTTATGAAGAATAGATAATAACAATCACGTGTGCTCTAGTTTCTTCCCACTTCAGCCGGGCCTGGGCTCCACGTTTGAGTCCTAGCCCTGCGTGTGATGTTTTAGTTCTTATTTTTAAACATGTTACTTATATGTATATTTGTGCGTCATTTGCATGTAGTGTCCTATGAATCCAGAAGATGGCATTAAACCCTCCGGAGCTAAAGATTTACAGATGGTTGTGAGGTACTTTTTGAGTGCTAATTGTGGAACCTGGGTCCTTCAGAAAAGCAACCAGTAATTTTAACTGTTGACCTATCTCTTCAGCCCTTCTCTTAACATACATTTTTATTTTTTTCCATATGGTTTTAATACTTAATTGAAACAGCAAAAATTATCAACTTGGATTAAAAAAAAAATTCAAGGACAACAATGTTTTCCAGAAACTTGAATGTAGAACATAAACTCAAGTAAAACAAGAGGATATACATGAACAGGCCTCAGAGCTGTTGCGCTGTTGATGTTAGCATAGACAGACAACAGATGAAGTTATTTTAACATATTTCCTGCTGATAAAAAAGGATAATTGAGAAGGCACAATATTTTTAGATTTCACACACACCAATATGTACATACATACATATATGTGTATATGTACTATTTTAAAACCATCAAAATATATAAAACAAAAATTGACAGAATGAGAGAGAAATAGTCAACACCAGAATGGCCTTACACTCAAGAAATAATTCCAGTGTAAAAAGACCCTTCCAGAAATTAAAAAGTATATAAAGATAAACATAGATATCCAATTATAATTTTTATTTTTTTCAGCAATGTAATAGTGTAAAACAAATCCGTTCCCAGCACTTAGCAGTCAAGTTAGAGACTTAACAATGTAAGAACCATTCCAGAAAAAAACAGAGATGTTCAGTGTATAAAAGCACTTACTCTACCCCTCTTGTAGATGTCCTGGATTTATTCTACACATTCACTTGATAGTTAACCATCCATAACTGTGGTTCTAGGGGATCCAACACCCTCTTCTGGCCTCTCAGGGATACCAGCTGTGCACCTGGTAAACATACACACATGAAACCAAAACACTGATGTGCAGTCCGCATACCATGGCGCACACCTGCAATCCCAGCAGTCAGGGAAGCAGAGGCAGGTGGATCTGTGAGTTGAAAGCTAGCCTGGTCTACAGAGCAAGTCCTGAACAGCCAAGGTTACACAGAGAAGTCCTGTCTCGACAAACCAAAAACCCAAATCAAAACAAAAAACGCTGATATACATAAACTGAAAAGAAACTAAAAAACAGAAACAACTATAGAGCAAATAAAACTTAATGGCAAAAATAATGGATACTTTTGTGGTTTGCTATCAAACTAATACTTAAAGACTCCTTTGCAGTTTTTATTTTTAAGATATTTTTAAGATATTTTCTTTCTACATATCTGGGTGTCCTGGAATTATGTAGCGTAGGCTGGATTTGAACTCACAGACTCCTGAACTTGGGCATTAAAGGCATGTACCATCCTGCCCCATTGTTTTTGTTTCTTGAGACAGGGTTTCTCTGTCTAGCCTCAGACTCACAGAGATCCTCCAGCTCTGCGTCCTAAGTAACTGTGGTAACACTAATTCTTAAGTTTATTTTGCCTTTTATGTATGCCTGTTTTGCCCGTACATCTGTGTATTGTGATCAAAAAAGCCCAGAGAGGATGTCTGATCCCCAAAACTGTAGTTACACATGGCTGAGAGGTTCCACGTTGGTCATAGGAGCTGAGCTTGGGACTTCTGAAAAACGGCCAGTACCCTTAATGCCAAGCCATCTCATTAGCCCTTTTTGCCATTTTTAGAAAAAAGCTTTTGTTTTGTGGAGTGTAAGTGTGTGTGTGTGTGTGTGCGTGCGTGAGTGAGTGAATGTTTTTCTGCATGTCTGTTGCTTATATAGGCCACGCTTGAATACCTGGTATCCCTAGAAGTCAGAAGTGGACATTATATTCCTTAATCTGTAATCTGTTTTATCCCACTGTTTTGGGAACATGGGAACAGGTCCTGCTTCCTCTCCAAGAGCAGTAAGAGCCCTTGAGCACTGAACTATATCTGTTGCAGTTTTGTTTTGTTTTGTTTTGTTTTTTTAAACATGAATAGAAAGTAATTTTTATCTGCCTAAGTAGAGAGATTTGTGTAAAATGTTTTTAATCATACCTCATTAAATATCAGAAAAACAAACCATACAGAATTCACCTGCTATACACATTTCCAAGTCCCCAGTGTGCCCTCCATAAGCACCTTGTTAAGAGAGGAAACCGTATTGCTGTGAGGCATGTGGAGAGATGGTTGCTGAGGCCTGGCCATCAGAGTTATCAGTATCTAGGTTGTGTAATTGCCCCAGGGGTTTCTTGTGTTTGGTTTCTTCTGAAGTTAGAATTTTTTAACACTTTGTTTCTCAATCTGATTAGGGGTGATTAAGAAGTTCCTTTGTCTTAAGATACTTCTAAGTGCATGTTAGCAGTATATTGTGAGTTGTAGTGTTTAATAATACTGTCCAATATAGCTAAGGTTTTACCTCTGTGAGACTGCGCTTGCCTCCTATGCCCATTTTGTAGGTTCATTCCTATGTACCACAAAAACAGAAAAATAAACTTTAGGGAATTTAGTTTTGTTTTCCGTTCTGCAAATTATCAGCTATTTTAGAGTGTTATAAAATGAATGCTCTAGAGGCCTAGCAAAACATAACTACACTTTTATTATGTGCATGTAACACACATGAAAAAAAAGTCCTGTCATTTACATTGAGAAGCTTTATCCAAACAAGGAAGTTATGGACTGGAAATTTGTTCTTATACATTAAAATTTTTCAATGATTAGAGGAATCAAAGTAGGAAAATTCTTACTATTAGGCTAGAGAGATGGCTCAGAGGTTAAGATTAAGGATTCCTCTTGGTTGTCTGGATAAAACAACTCTGTGAGCTGAAGGAAAAATTGTTTGCCCATCTGTATGCATTTGCGACAAAAAAAAAATCCTATTGGACTTTGTTTTTCAGAGTAAAGGTGCTAGCGCTGGAAGGGAGTGGACAGAACAGGAGACCCTTCTCCTCCTCGAGGTGAGCTGACCCGTGACATCGCCCTTACAGCTGGCATGTGGAAGGTTCTACTTCATTCTGTTTTCTTTTTTCCTCATTTAAAAATTCTAAAGGATATTCTTTTGGTTTTCTTTGTTACTGCTTTAATTTATTCTAGTCTGTTTGTCTGTCTGTCTGTTTGTTTTGTTTCAGTGTGAAGCAGATGGCTTTTCAGTCCCCCTTTTGCAATCAGAATGCTTTGCTAGCCTCATCTGTCATGGATTGTGCTTAAACAAGAATGTGTCCTCAGTGCTCACTAGTGAAGGCAGCTTTTTTTCTAGTGCTATGTGGAATCTTTATGCCATGAGTAGAAACTTAATTGTACTGCAGCTGGAAACAACAACAGTTTGCACACTGATGTTCTAATTTCCCTTCATATCTCCCTTTAAGATTAGTGAATAGGGCTGGAGAAATGGCTCACACATTAAAGGCAAGGCTCACAACCAAAAACATAAGATTAGTGGATTTACAATACAGAGTGAGGTAAGAATTCCTGATCCACTGTTTACTCTAAACACACTGAAGATAACTGCGGGGTTCTTACACAATAATACATATTCTTTCCTGCTGGGGTTGCCTTTTTGTTTTTTGTTTTTTTTTTCTCGAAGCAGGGAGCATCAACATACTTATGTTGATTCCTTATCTAAAAAGAAATAAGGCTTAGCAGCAATGTTTACCATTACCACCACCCATAAATGCAGTTTGTTTGGAGCAACCACTAGCTTTAAAATTGGGTTTCCAGATATACGCCCTCTGTTCCTACCATTTGAAGACTGGTGCCTAAGGATTGCATGTTCTTTGCCTTCCACGGTTTTTAAAGAAAAAACAACATGCATGCATGTATACACAGAGCCAGTGATGGTGATCCACTCCTGTAGTCCTACCCCTCAAGAGGCTAGACTGCGTAGGCCTCAGAAACCAAATGAAGTTTCTGTCTGTCCTTCTATATTTGTACGTTGGCTTTGGTGTACACAGTAGGAGTCTTGTTCTTCCAGCGTTCAGAACTGTTAGAAAATTAATTTCCGTGATTTAGACCATCAATCAAGAGAATTTTGACTAGATGGCTTGGTCATGGTATTCTTCAATAATCCCAGCACCAAGAGAAAGAAATGAGGTAACTAGGGCCGTCGTTTGTTTGCTTGTTTGCTTCCTTCCTCCCTTGGGAGGGCCATAACACTTCATGGGAGGCAGTTCTTTCTTTCCCCTTACTTGGTTTCCAAGGATTGAACTCACAGGCACACTGTTGGCTGCAGATTCTTTAACCAGCTGAGCCCGATGACAGGCTTTATCGTTGGGATTGATGTCCAGGCCTTCTAGCTGCAGAGAGAGCCCTATATCCAAAAATCAGGTGAAGACCAATCCTGGAAGATGAGCTAACATTGACCTCTGGTCTCTATGCACATGCATAGACATAGGCACGCCTGTTCACACACCTGTGTGTGCATCTACATCCTCAAGATAAGCTTCAGAACAGTAAATCTAAAACGGAGATTTGTCCATAGTAGATAAATCTTGTTTTATAGGGGTATATTTCTAAGAATATTTCTGGCTATCTTTGAGATTGCCCACTTTTTGGTTCATTGGTTGGTTGTTTGGTTCATTGGTTGGTTTGGGGACCAGCTCTCATATATACCTGGCTGTCCAGAAGCTCACTTCACTATAGACTGGCCTCAACGTCAGAGATCTCTGTGCCTCTGACTCCTGGTACTGGGATCAAAGCTGTGTTCTGCCATACCCAGCCTTACTTTTACTTTTAAATTAGCTTAGTTAGGGTCCTTTATTAAAGCGTTTTCCTGGGTGAATGTTAATGCCCTTATGTTCTCTTTATCATATTTTAAAGAAGTATGGAAATATAATTTTAAGATTTAAAATAACCAAAGGTAGAATGTTTATATAGGAGAGAAAAGAATATAGTTTGTAATGAATCTCTTATAGAAATAGAAGATGATATCTTTGATTTTGTTGGGTTTTTTATTTGTATTTTATGGTATATCGGTGTTTTTTTTAACTTTTTAAAAGAGATTTATTTATTTATTATTCATACAGTATTCTATCTGCATATACACCTACACGCCAAAAGAGGGCACCAGATTTCATTATAGATGGTGTGCACTACCATGTGGTTGCAGGGAATTGAACTCAGGACCTCTGGAAGAGCAGCCGGTGCTCTTAGCCACTGAGCCATCTCCCCAGCCCCTAGGTTTTTGTTTTGTTTTGTTTTGTTTTGCTTTTTTAAGTTACTGTATATAGTCAAAATGGAAAAGCTTGTTTAGAAACATCAAAATTATAAATAGCTCACAAAATATTTTTGTCAGATTTTTATATGTACTGTGTGAGTAGGTCTTCTTTTTTGAAACTTCTTTTTAGGGATATTTTTCCACATGTGAATGTTGGATACGAATATGAGAGCCTCCTGTCTTAGAGTTTCTATGAGAAGAGGCACCACGACCATAGCAACTTTTATAAGGAAAGTATCTAACTGCAGCTAACCTACAGTTTCTGAGGGTTTAGCCCATTGTTGTTACTGCAGGAAGCATGGCATATAGGCAGACATGGTGCTGGAGAAGGAGCTGAGAGCTTCACGTTCGCAGGCAGCTGGGCGAGGCTGCCCCACTAGGCCTAGCGTGAACATATGAGACCTCAAACCCCCTCTTCACAAGGACACGCTTCCTCCAACAAGGCCATACTTAACTTCAACAAGGCAACAACTTCCTATGGCCTGCGCATTCAAACACAGGAGTCTAAGGGGGGTGGCATTCCTATTCAAACCATGACTAGGAATGTAGCATGTAGTTTTTAAGTTCTAGTGTATAAAATAAAATATCTCTCTAGGCATAATGTTGTTTTATTGGAGTATTATAGGAAAGCCATTTTCCTTTTCTGGGCTAATCCAGGTTCTTGTAGTTGTTTATAAATTTCAGTTGACAGTTTGATTCAGCACTATGACAGATACTACGGATAAAGATAACTTGAACATTTCTTTTGCATTAAAGAGATCACAAGTGACATAGATAGGACCAAAAATGCATGTAGAATTGTGGAGCACAAGGTACAGGCAGAAGGGTTGCTATGCAGATTAGATACATTTGGAACAGCATGGGTACACAGGGTGAGCTGGTTCTAATCCATGGTATTATAGTGCAGAGTTAAGTGCACCTGTGTCTTGACTGCTTAGCCCTTCTGTCAGAGTAGGAAGGGAGGTTGCTTTGATTCTGTTTGACCTTATCCTGAAAGATAGTGATGAAATGTGAAACGTAGAAAAGAGAATTGTTTGGAATTAAATGTTTTCTTCAGCCTTCACACACAAAGTCCTGCCTTTATTCCCAGATGCAACCGACTTCAGTGAATCCTAAAACGTTGTCTACATTGCCTTTTTCCTTTTATTTCTTATTTTCTTAGTATATATTTTGTTGTTAACCTTGTAGATTTATTTTTCTGTTATTTTTGAGTATTTCCTGGATTTTTACCAATATTTATAAATTTTATGGCTTAGACTATTAGTCTGATGATAAAAATCTTACCATCAGTCTCAGTTTGAATTAAGATTTTCCTGTCTTATTGACCTTAGTGTGTTTGTCTGTGTGTACCTGATGTCTGAGCCTATGTGAAGGTCAGGACACTTGTGGAGTTAGTTCTCTCCTTCTAGCATAATATGGGCTGCTCCCTGAACAGTCTTCATCTGCTCGACCATCTTGCCTACCCCGCTCATGGTTCTTCATAAGTTTTTCTTCAGCATGGAAAGAATTGATCAAAGAATGGTATCTAATGAAGTAACTGTCTCTTCATTTATTTAGATCTTGAAGTTCTCTTACTTTTTCTTTATATCATGTTGATCCTACATACAATTTATTGATTTTTATTTCATTTTAATACTGTTCCAAATATTTTTCCAATTTAAAATTGTTGCTAAATACAGTGTTGTTTTTGTTTTCTATTGTAGTTTTAGCCCATCATTTGATATTTAGTGGTAATGCTCAACCCCTACCCCATAGCTTCTTTGTTAAGTTTTTTTGTAAACTGTATTGATCCTGTTACAGTTTTACAATGTGCATGTTTTTTATTTATTTTTGTTTTCTGATTAACAGCTTAATATAAGGAAAACTGTCATTACATTTTTATCTTAATGTACAAAAAATAATTTATGTTATTTTTTTGAAATAAGATCTTGCCTAGTGAGGTTATCTTTAAAACTTCTGCCTTAGTTTACGGAGCACTGAGGTTTAGAGGCATGTGCAACCATTTGGATTTCTACCCAGAGTTTTCTAGAAATATTATCTACAGAATCTTAGCAAGCCAGGAGATTTTCCATGCCTCTTATCAGAGCGTTTTGGAAGCTGAACTAGGAAAATAGCAAGTTTTAGACAAGTCTATACCACATAGTGAGACCCTATCATGCAGAAGGAAAAAACCACACACACAGTTTTGTTTTTCTTTCCACATTAGTTCTTTGTTATTTGCTATCAATGGTCTTTTGTTTCTGTCTTCATTTAGGCTCTGGAGATGTACAAGGATGATTGGAATAAAGTCTCAGAACATGTTGGAAGTCGTACTCAGGATGAATGCATCCTCCACTTTTTGAGACTTCCCATTGAGGACCCATACCTTGAAAATTCAGATGCTTCCCTTGGGCCGCTAGCTTACCAGCCTGTCCCTTTCAGCCAGTCAGGAAACCCTGTGATGAGTACTGTTGCCTTTTTAGCATCTGTGGTTGATCCTCGTGTGGCATCTGCTGCAGCAAAAGCAGCTCTGGGTATGTTACTTCCTGTGGAAGCTACCTCTCTAGCACTAAAGCCTGACCTCACGTTAAACTATTAGCCCTGAGCTCGAGATCTGGTTCAAATGTATGACTTTGCTTCCTGTGCAAGCATGAGGACCTGAGTTTTGTTCTCCAAAGCCTGTATAGAAGCTAGGTGTTCCAGTTTGTGCTGTAGTGTTTACACTGGGAGACAGAGATAGATGGTCTCCCTGATCATCATGTCAGAGACAATATCTCAGAATAAGAAGGTAGGAACTGTGATAGAGAAAATCTGTGCTCATGTCAACCTCTGGTTTGCACACATGCCCACTAGAATGAGCTAGCAAGTGTGCTGACACACACACACCTCTCTCACGAATGTTTTAAAATATATATACAGCCGTGTTATACTCATTTCTCTTCTGTAAATCACCAAAACCCCCAAAGATAATGTGCTTTGTAATAATTATAAATAACCCTTTAATGTATGAAAATACAGTTTGTATGAGCATTTGTTTACTTTTTTTTTACTTTTTAAAATCCCTATTCTCTGTCGGGGTATATGCAGTCACTTACCATGATATATCTATGAAGGTCAGAAGACCAGCAGTAAGAGGGTTGATTCCCTCCTACCATCTGTGTGTAATGGATTAAGTTGTCAGTCTAGCCACAAGCCCATTTTCCTGCTGAGCCACCTTGCTGGCCCATCGAATATTTGTTTTGAATACACCTATGAAATCCCAGCTTCTGGGAGGAAGAAGCCAAAGAATCAAGAGTTTGAGGTGCAGCTTGGACTATAGGAGATCTCGTTTCAAAACTACATATATGTACATACACATTTTTTTCACTCACATGTATAAAGGAAACCAAGTGTTTTGTGGCATTAGGAAATGGGGAACAGGAGCTACTTAATATTTTTGCTGTATATTAATATTAGGCAGACATCTTTTATGTTACAGGGTTTATAGCTTTAAGGTTGTTTGATCTCTGTTGATTTTACGATTACCAGTCTTGCCAGCAGAGAGAAAATTAGGATTTCAGTTTTAGTTGTTTCTAGTACATCTTTAAAAATATTTTTAAAGCATATTTGATAAGGTTACTATGATTAGGATAAAAACCCAGAGTAATGATTGGATTGTTTCATTTTACCCGTTTCCCAAAGAGCTCATTGCAACCAGACTGATCCTATTATTAGCCAGATAGTCTAGGTCACATAGGAGCAAATTCTATGCAAAATGAAGATGCTATTCTCTTTTTATCTTGAATCAGAGGAGTTTTCTCGGGTCCGTGAAGAAGTACCCCTGGAATTGGTTGAAGCGCATGTCAAGAAAGTTCAAGAAGCCGCAAGAGCCTCTGGGAAAGTGGATCCCACCTATGGCTTAGAGAGCAGCTGTATTGCAGGCACTGGGCCTGATGAGCCGGAGAAGCTTGGTGAGTCACTTGGTAACTAGATGTTTATATTTCCTGCCAATGTACAGTTTAATAAAGTTAGTTGGCTTGCACTTAAGCAATCAAAACAATCAGTATAAACGTGCCTTGAGTTTAGGGCATTAGTACTTGTGAGGGGACAAGGAGGTTGGGCACTGAAAAAGCAAGAACTACAAATAAGCGTGATAACTGAACTAACACAATTTTGAAGTATTGTGGCTGATGAGAGATCTAATTTTAAGCATATAAAGTAGTAAGAATGTCAAAGGGCTATGTTTTGTTACATGTACTAAGTTGCTTTAAATTTGTCTTTTTATAAAACTTACATAAGATATCTATTTTAACCACTTAGTTTGTAATTATTTTTAATTGTATTCATATTTGTCTTTATCACTTAATTCTATAACATTTTCTTTTTCATAAGAATTCCTAAAAAAAAAAAAATCCTTCTGAGGACTTTGTTCTGTTTCTTTCAGGCAAGGTCTCATTATATAGCCTACACTAAAATGGTCTTGTTTCGGTTTTCTAAGTGTGGAAATTACAAGTATTTACTATACCAGACTTTAAATAGTACTTAAAAGAGTCACCCCCATTCTTCTCTGGCCTAGTAGTTTGTCTCTGCAATTTTTCAGCAGTTCACATACAACAGACATGCAGCCTCTTTTGTCTTTCTTGCTCCTTTTGCTTAGCACAGTGTTCTCAAGGATATTACATGGAGCATCTGTCAACTCAGCACTTCATTCTCTGCCCTGCTGAGTAGTTTCTGAGCACATGTTCTTTATTGATTCATTTGTCAGCTCAGACATTTGCCCTTTTTGGGGGGGATGGGGAGTTCTACTTCCAAATAGAAAATAATCATTTTTTTACAACCATTTTGTAAGCACAGGATTTCAGAGTTCTGAGATACTGTTTGTAGCTTTTTAAGAAGTGTTCCTGTCAAATAAAATAGCATGTAGAACTGTCAAATCACTGAGGCTGCCTTTCTTGTTCAGTTGCACATAGTTGAAAAAATTTATTCCAGCACTGGAGGATGTATAGATAAAACAAAAGCACAGAATTAATTATTGAAGGAGCACTGTGATGCATAGGCAGTACTGCGGTAGCAATAGTGCAAGGGTAGATGCGATTTTAACGGAAAGACTTCCCAAGGGAAGCAGGGTTGAGCCGTGTTGGGAACACTTAGTGTCTACGATCAGGTTTACGCAAGTGTTCTATTCTGTTTATCAGTAAGAACAAAGGCACAGAAACAGCTAAGAGATTATTTAGAGAGTGGGAAATAAACCTGGCGGCCACAGTACAAAGTTCTTAGCTATGAAAAGAGTAGCCCACAGTGGTAGATGCAGTTAGAACATAATGTCAGGGTTAGGAGACGTGGAACTGTCTGTTACTGGTGTGTACAGCACTTGCACTTCGTGTAGAGAATGACATTGGAAGTCTCCTGGGGTTGAGTTGTCATGCAGCGCACCCCATCCTCTTCTTTCTGACAAAACTGATTTTATTGCACCGGCAGGTCTCAGACCTTTTGGTCTTAGTTCTTAGGTCTTAGTTATATTGTAGTCTTGAAAGATAGCGAGATGCCCAAAATGCTTCTGTTGGTGTGATGTGCACCATACTTACTGTTTTAGAAACCACAGTTTCTGAGGCTCAGATATTCCATGTGCCTAGCATGAGTGAGGCTATGGGTTTCATCTACAGTACCATTTTAAAGTTAAAATCTAAATCTAAAAGCATTCATAAGAACATGTTGCTCTAGCTGTCTGCTCAAAAGCTCCTTATACACGATGTTTCTCTAAAAAGCTCAGTTCCTCATTTATGAAAAGAACGAATGAGGAAACACAATGCTTTAGTCTCATAAACACTGCTTTTGTTTTTGGAGACCCCCAGGGTTTCTGGACTACATTTTTGAATAGTTGAATTAAATAAGCTGTACCTTGAAGAATATTCAGTTTGGGCATGGGAAGTACATAGAGAAATAAAAGATATAGCTAGAGGCAAATAGATTCGGTCAACTAAGGAAGACTTTGTAGAAAAGGAGACCTTTTAAAGCTGAATGAATTAGGGTGACATGTTCCAGAACAAATACTAAGTATTCTAGGAAAAGCGGGTGGTGTGGCCACGTTTGGCTTTGAAGATGAGCATGGGGTTGGTTTTGGTGCTTTTTATCTAGTAGCCATGAGGACTCATCACACTAGAAGCAGCATGATTCGATTTCTTTACAAAATAACTGTAAGCAGTTTACAAATGAGAAGGTTCCTAGTAGATAACAATAGAGCTGATAGAGGGCTCCTAGCTGATAGGCATTGAACACATTCTTTCTAATGCTGATTTGTTGTTTATCTTTATGTATATGACTGCTCTATATGCAGGTTCATCTCCATGTCAGAAGAGGCCATCAAATGACTTTGTAGATGGTTGTGAGCCACCATGTGGGTGCTGGGAAGTGAACTCAGGACCTCCGGAAGAGCAGCCAGTGCTCTTAACCTTTAAGCCCTCTCTCCAGCCCTGTAAGACAGCTTTTTATAAGCATTTGAGTATTTCCAGTCCAGTTCCTTCAGCCCTTTAGAAAGTGATTTCTAATCCTCTTCCATTCTGATTTTGCTAACCATATTATGTTTAGAATGACTTTGGCATCTGCCTCCCAGTTTATACCATGTGCTGTCTTGTTTAAGTTAAATTTTAAAAATTCGTTCTTGCAAGGCTTGATAACTGATCCTGCACTTAGGCGGCAGAGGAGGATCTCTGAGTTCTAGGCCATCTTGGTCTGTATAGTAAGACCCTGTCTCAAAAATTAAAGTTAAAATACATTCTAATTATTTTTTTAACTCTAATATATGTGGGTCATTCTATCAGGTGGGACAAAGGGTTTTTCAGCGTTCTGGTCTCAACACCATCAAAATGATAACTAAAATGAGAGTCTGTATTCTCTCTAGTTTTGACAGTTTCAGGGCTTAGAGAGATGGTACAATGTTTAAGTTTAAGCTTGTCTTTCTGAGGAGCAGGGTATGATTCCCCACACTCACATGGAGACTCACAACTGTCTGTAATTCAGTTGCAAGGGTTATGATGCCTTCTTCCTGCTCCAGGGTCACTGCACTGCATATATGATTCACAGACATGTGTGCAGACAAAACATCCATACATATGAATATGGATGGATATGGTGATACACACCTTTAATCCCAGCAAAGCCAGGTGGATCTCTTGAGTTTGAGGCCAGCATGGTGTACATACTGAGTTCCAAGACAGCCAGGCTGTGTATAGGTCGATAGAAGATAGGTAGATGGGGGTGGGGGTGATAATTCATATCAGAACTCAAACTTAACAGAAGCTGTGTTTTCATAGCATTGAGAGAAATACACAGCATATAATTAAACTATTTTTAGACCTCTCCGGAGAGTATAAGCAATATTTCTTGGTTTTCCTACTTTCAGTGCTTCTTTAACTGGACCATCATCATATAAATAGATATTAATTTACATTGCTTTTTATCTTAGAATCACAGCCAATTTTTAAAATTTGGTGTCAAATTTGCCTTACCTCACAATAGAGAATGTGAGTATATATTATTTTTGGAATGTGGAAATAGAATATATAATTGTGGGTAATTTTTCTAAAGCAGAAACATATATTACATTTTTTATGATGGTGGAAACCCCATGGGGTTTGGGGTTCATTTTAAAACTTGTACTATTAAATTTTGTTTGTTTATTTGCCTTTCTTCTCAGATCTTATCAATTTAGTATGTGTTTTGAGACAGGGTCTCATTATTTGGCCCAACCTGCCCTTGAACTCACAGATCCACCTGTCTGTCCCTGTCTCTGCCTCCAGAGTGCTGAGGTTAAAGGGGTGGGCCAGCACACCCAACCATTTAAATGTAACACACCCAACTACATTTTAAAATCTGTACTAAAAAATCAGAACATTACTGATAATTCTCTTCCTCCCTTTGCTTCTCACCTTCCCACTCCTAGAATAAGAATCCTATATTTTAAATGAGTTCTATGTACTTTTTAAATGACTTTTATCACAAACATAGATGTAGTTAAACAACATATGTTAAGTATAATCTTGCTAGGTTTTAGTCTTTGTAAAACATGGAATATTTTGACTTTTGAGATCACTTTTTTCCACTCAGTATTGTTTTCAAATTTATCCGTGTGGTTCTAGGATCCAATTAGGTTTTTAATTCATTTCTGTAAAATGTGTTCTATGTGATTACAATCCAGTTTAGCTACCGTTATTTTAAGTGGACAGTTTGGATCATTGCCTTTGCTTTTTAACTTAAAGCATCTATGTACACTTGTACATGATTCACAGTGTTGGAATATGGTATGGTTTGGTTTGGCTTTGCCTTTTTGGCTTTGGCTTTGGCAAGGCAGGATTTTTTTTCTGTAGCCCTGTCTGTCCTAGACTAGCTTTGTAGACTAGGCTGTTCTCAAACTCACAGAGATCTGCCTGCCTAAGAGCTGGGATTAAAGGCTGTGCCATCACTGCCTGGCTCTAATACAGTTTTTAACTGCAGTGTAGCTTCCAAAAAACTTGCATGTCCATTTTTACTTCGGACTGATCAGCCTGTCATTTAGCACTACCTGGTATTAAAGTCCCTGCTGATAAGGAAATATGAAATGTCATTTCCTGTGGTCTTCCCTCATCTCTGACTTACTTATGTGCACAGGTTTTCCTCTTTCTTGTCTGATCTATGAAAGAGTGAAAGCCAAGAATCCATGAAGAGTGGCAGTCTTGGTCCTAGAGTTTGCATGATGTGGTGCTACTTCTTTGACTGTTTGCTTCTGCCTTTGAGAAGGTGTTAGTCAGTAGCTACTATTCAGCCATTACTCAACAAGGAGATTGGTAGACATGTTCAAAGACTAGACAGCAGTGTTCCTAATCAGTAGATTTGAGCACTGCTTTTCTTTTCTTTTTTAATATGCCTGTTTAAAATGTTTAAATCCTCTCATTGGTGGTAACTACTTATTCGTGTCATTGTACTTTCGTGGCTGAGACAGGTCACATCTTGGTGTGCTGTCGCAGACTGCTAGCCAGAGTTGGGCCCTCTTGTGGTTTCAGCAAATACACAAACACGACTAAGCAGTGTTTCTGCAGTGCCTGATAGAAATATGCTGACATTAAATATCTGTTAGATAAAATGAATTATATTTAACATTTCCAAAAACTTTTTATTATTATGTACAGAAAATTTACATGAGCATTGTTTTTTAAACAAAATATCAAATGTTTAATTTAACCGAAAAGGATTTGGGAACCAGATTCTAAGGTAAAAGCCTGCTAGCTCAGAGAAGCAGAGAAAGCACCCAGCTGACCTTCCTACTCAGCCACAGTCCCAAAAGAAAAGAAAAAAAAACCTTTTTCCTTCTCTGCAATGTTTTAAGTTCCATTCAGCTCAGTGGTCCTACTTTGATTTACTTATGCTCACTCTGTTAACTGGTTGCTTGCTCCACCCACAGCTTGACCTGTGGTTGGCTTTATTTAGCTCTTGCTTACAGAAAGCTCTTAAGTTTAAGGTATTTGGTAGGACTGAGCCATACCACAAAAAAACAGGTTTTTCCAGTTCACTGTCTCAGGGTTCATGGTGGGATCAAATATCCCACAACAGAGCATAGAGCGATTCCTTAAGTAAAACTCATTCCCATCAACAGCCTCAGATCACGAAACATCATTCGTTCTTTCCCTTGGCCCTGCTATGTCATCTCACTCTCCCTTCCTTACTTAAACTGCCCTATTTGACAGTATTTATTTTGACAGTTTTACTCTCATACTCTCTTTACTTCTCATAAAGTATGTGCTACGCATGTCTGACAGCTTTTGCTTCCAGGTTACTGATAATTACACCACGTAGAAATATAGACACTGATTTTTTGCCTATTTCCATGTTTTTTTAATTCTTTTACCATAGAAGGAACTGAAGAAGAGAAGATGGACACAGATCCCGATGGTCAGCAGCCTGAAAAGGTAAAGGCTGTTCAGATGTCTCCTCACAGAAAACCACACAGAGCCTTCTCAGGTTTTCAGACGTTGAGATAAGTCAGATCACCCTCAGGGGGAATATCAGTGAGTTTTGTTACTGGTTCTAGTCTTGTAGGCTGATTCCATTGATTCTTCGCTACAGATTCATCCACAGCTTTGTCCACTTGTGTACCCTGTTCAGGCACAGTTTTGTATAAATAACAAAAAGTTTGTTATTGTGACTATTGAATTGGTGAGACCTGGGTCTTAAACTTGTCCCATAGGAGAATTTCAGAATAGTAAATGATTTCCTAGGAGAGTTAGCTTCCAACAGCAGAATATTTAATGAAGAATTTACAAGAGGCCAACATTTGAGGTCGGTTTTAAAGAGCCAAAAAGAACTGTGAAGACTGAAATGGAGGGTCAGGAATCAAAACTTTTGAATGTCATGTAAGTGTCCCTGCATTACTGGCCCAGTCTCGCTCATAAGAGGTGGTAAAGGCTCAGCAGAGTTGGACTGAATACAGCCTGTCAAGGACAGCTTTGGTATGTATGTTTTCAGTTACAAAATATAATGGACACTCAGTCAATGTTGAGTGAATATACATGAGTGGAGATTTAAGGTCTTGATTACAGTGTAATAGTGTGAAATATAGGAGAGGCTATAGTTAAATACAATTATTACAGTTCCTGCAGTGTTCCAGATATCACACAGTAGTTTTATATTTGTGATTTCATTTAATTATTTTGTTTTTGTTTTGTGGGTTGTGAAGCTCTGGTTGACTCAAACACACTTTGTAGATCAATATTTCTTGAACTCACAGATTCCTCACCTGCATCTCTCTTCTCGGTGCTGAGCTTTTACATCCTGCTTTCATTTATTTTTAGTTGATATGTATCTGTGTTTCGCTTACATGCATGTCTGCAACAATTGCATGCCTGCTGGTTCCCTGGTACAGAGTTACAGGTGCTTGTGAGCTGCCATATGAATTCTAGGAATTAATCCTGGATCTTCTGAAGAATAGCCATTGCCCTTGTCTGTTGAGCCATCTCTCCAGACTCACCAAGTCAGTAACAGACTCTGTTTCTGTCCAAGGTCACAAAAATTTCAAAATTCCCAAATGTTGAACTAGTGGATTGGTTTTCAGTTACCAAAGCAGATTACTGTTAAAATGCTTTCAGCCCTTTAAAACAACTAATTGAGGGCTGGAGAGATCACTTAGTTGTGTAACATTTTTCACTTGAATCACCACAACCCATATAAACTCCGGTTTTCATGATGGCCTGCCTCTAATTTTAGCCATAGCAAGATGCCTTCAAGAGACCATGCATCGTTGAATAAGGTGGAAGCTTGTTTGGGTGCTAATTACCAATATCAACCCCAGGCCTTAGTGCATGTGTATCCATAGACATGCTTGCACATGTATGTACATATATGAAAATGAGGGGAAAAATAGAAAATCAACTGTGTATTTGTGTGTGTGGTTTTTAGATTTTTTTACTCAATAAATAATAACGGTTAGGTACTCTGACATTTCTTTGGGCATTTTAAACTTTTTTTTTTGTAGCAGAGGTTGCAGAAGCACCAGGCACTATGTGCTTGAAGTGTATCATCTCATGAACACACAAGTTTCTAACTGGTTTAAAGTATGTATATCAAAATTAACCTCTTTTCTAGGCCTTCCTTACTTGGCCCTTGAAATCTAGTCTATATCTTGCCAAAGAGTGAAACCTGTAGTTAAAGATATTTTCACTTCTAAAAGGACTGTTTCACTTACTCCCTGTTCTCTTGTTTTGTACTACTTTCAGGCAGAAAACAAAGTGGAAAATGAATCGGATGAAGGTGATAAAACTCAAGATGGAGAAAACGAAAAAAACAGTGAGAAGGAACAAGATAGTGAAGTTAGTGAGGATATCAAGCCAGGTGACTTGGGCCAGGGCTTCTTAGACTGTGTTAATCCTTTTACTTTACAAGGCATTGGAGAAGTTCTGGTCATTGGTGTGGAAATGCTCTTTCCCTCTTTAAAATATCAACCAAAACTACATACAAAGAAACCCCATCTCAAAAAAAAAAGGTTGTATTATTTTTTTTTCTTTTTACGAACAATGTGTTTTTATTGTTAGTAGTGTTGGGGATTGTTTGTTTGTATTTGCTTGACAGGGTCTCATTAAGTATCCCAGCTGGCCTAGAACTCAAAGAGAACTGCCTGCCTCCGCTTCTTACATTTTTTTAAGGCTTTGAGATTGACTTTTATTTTATGTGCATGGATGTTTTGTCTGTGTGCATGTCTGTGTACCACTGTGTGCATTTTCCTTGAAGGTCAGAAGTGGGTGTTGGACCCTTGAAACTGGAGTTCTTCGACAAGTATAAGCTGACAGCCAGGTGCTAAGAATTGAGCTGAGTTCTCTGGGAAGAACAGCCTGGAGTACTCTTAACTACTTTGCTCTAATCCCATGCCTTTGTTGTTGTGTTAAGACAGTAGCTCAAGCAGACTAAGCTGGCCTGAAACTTGCCACTTAGCTGATAGTGGTTTTACATACCTTAACTTCCTGCCCCTTTCTCCTTTTAAGTAGTAGGATTTTAGACTTTTGCCTGTATACTGGATTTTGTCATTTCTTTGGATCCAGGGGATGGGGGCAATAGTTGAGCCTAGGGTATTTCGTACACACTGTACCATCTCCATGGTCCTGTTTGGTGGTTGGTTTTAAATTTTTGAAGCTGGATCATACTAAGTTGTACTTATTGTCCTTTAGTCTCAGCCTCTAAATGAGCTGACTTTACAGGCTTCCAGAGTGCTAAGATTCAAGGCTTTGTAACACCATGCCTGGCCCTTGTGTTTTATGTAAGTTAGATACCAGTGTTTATTCTGGTACTGCTTTTTTCCTCTTTGTTTTCAATAGACTTTAAGCAAATTGTTCACCAACATTAAATTCCCTTGTTTGGTCTGTGTATGTCTGTGTCTGTCTCCTATTACTTCCAATTTATATCTCCCTTGTTCTTTTAGAGAGATAGATGTCACTCTGTCTATCTGCCACTTTATTGTGTCTGTGGCAGTAACAGCCCATCCTGCCTATCTCAGACTTGTGGAGTACTATTCTCCATGTCTGATTTCATCCAGACTCAGGGTTGCCCTTAGATCATTATGCTGCTTATTGAACAAATATGTCAGTTTTAGGCTGTGTTTCCCTGAGCTTACCTTTATATCCAATGGAACTGTACACAGGGTTGAAAAGATCAACACAAAGACACAGTGGACCACTTCAAAAATATCCGTGATATTTCAGACTGTGCACACTCAAATATAGGGGGTAATTCAAAGAAATTATTTTTAAAAGGTAGAAAAGGGCATTGAAAGCTTTATAACATCATGTGGCAAAAGTGGTTAAAGATGGGTTATTGAGGAAAGTACATGCGTAATAAAGCTTTTTAAAAAATATTTTCAGAAGAAAAGGAAAACCAAGAGAACAAAGAACTCACTGAAACGTGTAAAGAAAGAGAAAGCGACACCGGGAAGAAGAAAGTGGAACACGAGATTTCTGAAGGAAATGTTGCCACAGCCGCAGCAGCTGCTCTGGCCTCAGCTGCTACCAAAGCCAAGGTTTGCCCCAACAGCCCCTCTCCCGTGCTCTCCTAAGCCATGAATGGTCATATTGTTTTTAGTTAATTGGGAACATTTAGTATAAAGAACCTCCCTCCCGGCAGGAGATGACTGTTTGCTTGAATGGCATTTCTAGGTTAGGAAATCCCTAGGCAGAAGGAGGTGTTGAGTAGATCCGGTCCTGAGGGTGACGGTTTCCTTTCGTTCACTGTCGCCTTTAGCTTTGTGAAGGCGCCAGGTGAAGACCTTGTTCCCCTTTGCTCCCCTTCAGGGTCTCGGTTATCTTTTCATTTTTAATTTGTCTGCAGAACTCATCTGGACCATTGTTCCAATAATTTGTACCAGATTGAAATATTTATGATTTTTAAGACAAAATCTGCTTCTTTGAATAAATACTTCATCCTGATATTACACATTAAAAAGAGAGAGAGAACTTAAAATAGCTTTTTCTTCTTGAATCTGCCAGCTTTTCTGGGGGTGGTTTTTTCTATTTATAACATAGTATTGGCTGCACTGCATATTTAAGAAGACAGGAAAATGTTATTTTCCCACGCTTTGTGTTAATTTAGCATTTTAAAGATGAATATATGAAATTTGTTTTAAAATTTCATCCATTCTTCCTGTGTGGTTTCCTTCCATTATAATTTACCAGATTTCAAGAGCCACTGGTTTCCAGAACATTCCTAATCCTATGTCTTGGGCATTTTGTCACACATTGGTACAGATGTTCTTTCATGGTCCTTCAAAACACTCTGCTACTCTGAATACTTAATCAAGTTTTTAAGCTGTAAGGCATGATTCAGAGCAGATTCCCAGGTAAACCAATTTAAACCATAGAACTACTGTTTGGAGTTTCTGCTCCTCTGACCCAGGTGGATATAAATCCTGTGAAGCAGTCTTCCACAGGGGTCTTTACAGGCCTCAGTAGTACTCAGTGAATCCAGGCAGATATCTGTCTTTTACTATAATAGCTGTACATCTTTTATATAATATAATATATGTATATATATTATATCCTATGTATTTTACATTTATTCTTGCACATGTTTTTCAGTTTTTTTGTGTGTTTTGTCTGCTTTTCTTTTCAAGACAGGATTTCTCTGTGTAGCCCTGCGTGTCTTGGACTCGATTTGTAGACCAAGCTAGACTCAAACTCACAGAAACCTGCCTGCATCTGCCTCCCTGAATGCCAGAACTACAGGCGTGTGCCATTGCACCCAGCTGCACATGTTTTTCAAAGATGCTTTTTAATCTATATATGTGTTCTCTCATACATTTTACCCCGGCTCACCTCAATCTCCCTGTTCTGGGATAAAAGGTGTGTACCACCATGCCTAGCTTTCTTGTGAGGTTTGAGGCATGGTCTTACATAAAAGTAAGTGCTAATGTGGGTAATGATTTGTTGTTTCTCTTTTTTCTGGTTTTGTCCCTTCGTTGGAAAGTTTTCCTTTTTTAGGCCTTCCTGTCTTCTGCTAGGTTGGATTACTAGGACATCATCTCCTTGTCTCCAAGCTGTATGGAAGTTTGCTTGTTTCTGTTGTTTTGAGACAGGATATCATTGTGACCCACCTGCCTCTGAATACTGAGGTTAAAAATATGCTCCACCACACCCAGATGTGTAGAAATTCTTACTTGTACATAATATCACTGAGGACTATCTCACCAGTAATAGATTAGAGGTTATAAGAGCTTCCCTGTTTTCTTAGTCTTCAGACCTGTAACCTTTGCTGAACTTTGATTTCTTGGTCTTTGGTTTTCCCTGCCTTTTCTGGTACCAAGTCTGTAATAGCCCTTTCACTCATCTGCTATGGACCAGCCAGTCTGAGGTATCCCTGTTTGAATCCTTCCTGTTTGCTCTGTGCTGTTATCTATCATGCAGTTGAAGTGATCTTTTGTGTTTGCTTTTAATTTCTAATCATGTGTATGCTGCATACGTGTTTCATGTCCTCTGGAGGCCACTGGTAGTTGTGAGCCACCTGATGTGGGTGCTGGACTTGAATTAGGACTCTCTGGAAGACCAGTGCACAATCTTAACTCCTGTTCTCTCTAAACATTGTGGGTTTTTCTTTTTCTTTCATGTGTATGGGTATTTTGTCTGCATGTGTATCTGTATGTGTGTGCCTGAGGCTTGTGGAAACTACGTTAGGGATCTGGTCCCTGGAACTGGATGGTGGTGACGTGCAATCAAATCCAGGTCCTCTCCAGGCATAGCCAGTGCTCTTAAGCATTGAGCCATCTCTTTTTAACTTTTTTTTTTTTTATTTTTTTCTTCACAATTTATTCATTGTATATCCCAATTGAAGCCCCCTCCCTCAACTCCTCCCAGTCCCACCCTCTCTCCCTCTTCCTTTCTATCCCCTTCCCCTAGTCCACTGAAAGGGGGAGTCCTCCACCACTTCCATCTGCCCATTGCTTGTCAAGTCTCTTCAAGCCTGCCCGGATCCTCTTCCTCCATGGCCTGACAAGGCCGCGTCACCAGGCAACTGAGTTCATGAGAGTTGCAGCCGCTCTCCCCTCAGATATATACATGATGGAGACTGAGCTGCCAAGCAGCCATATCTGAGCAGGTCAAGGTCCTCTCCATGCATGCTCCTCGGATGGTGCATCAGTCTCTGTAGGGTCCCCTGGACTCAGGCTCTTTAGCTTTGTTGGTCTCTTTTTGGGGCTCCTGTCCCCTCCATGCTCCTTTATACCCACCCTACCCCCATTTTTATTTTATTTTATTATTATTACATTGAAATAAGTAGGACAGATAAGCCTTCCTCAGCTCTAAAGTTTTCAAGCAGCACCTGCTTCAGAAATACAAGGTTCCTGCCGTCCAGGAGCATCTACATATCTCTTATGTTTAATGGACTTCCCGAGCTTACCTCCTAATATGTATTTAGTATTATTGCTGTATGATACAGAAATGTGGGTGAAGGTGCACATGTCACATTGTATGCATGTGAGGGTCAGAAGACAACTTTAAGAAATTGGCTTTACAGAATTAGTTCTCTGCTTCCTTCATGTAGGTCCTGGGTATCAAGATCAGGACTTCAGGTTTGGTGACACTTCATTGCCCAGTGAGCCTTCTCACAGCCCCTATTTTCTTTTTCCTTTGTGTAAATGTAATCTCAATAGCAATGATTTTTAAGAATTGATTTCTCATGAAAATGTAGATTAGTCAAGAATTCCTGCGTGGGGTATTTTTGTTCTTTTTATTTTTTTTATTTTTATTTTTTACCCTCCTTTAATGCGTAATCCAGGGTCACATTGGATTGTGGTCACATAGGCCAGGCTGACTTCCATACCAAGATCTTTCTGCCTCTGCCTACATGCAGACTACATGTATATACATGTATATACCACTATGCTGTCTTGGAAACATACTTTCTTCAGTAACGTCCCTGTTTCTCACTTAACTAAAGTTTTAAATTCTTTACTAGGGAATTTAGACTTGTTTTATGATTAGGATATTTATTTAGTTTTAAGCCTCTTTTCTTGCCTTTCCTTTGCAATTATTTTGTTTCTTGGGGTTCTGAAAAGGAAAACCTACCATTTCTGGGCATTTCCTTCCTTGGGCTTGGTTCTATTACATTTCTTCCTGTAACTTTTCCTATTCTTACCACTGTCCTTTGCTTTAGTATATTTTACATATAAGTAAAAATAAATTGTATAGTACCTGTTTTAGCTGTTACATACTAGGGACCATTTTCCATGGCTCTAAGATTCCTGCTCTTTAGAAAGTATTTTTTACATGTTACCAGGCCTGACCTTGCTGGTCTGTGCAGTTGAGAAAACTATAGTTTTGGTCACTCAGTCTGTACTGTCTCATCATCAGCTCTGTTTCCCGAAAGCTGGAGGTTCACTATTCTGGTTGTTTGTTTGTTTGTTTGTTTTGTGGCCTTAGCTGACCTGGAAGTAACTGTAGACCAGCCTGGCCTTTAACTCAGAGATCCACCTGTCTCTGCTTCGCCGGCACCACCACTCCTGGCTCCCCGTGTAATCTGTGACAGCAGTACTGTTGACGGTACAGGTCGCACCTGTGAGTTTAGTGGATACAGCTCAAAGCACATGATCATTTTTGTGCTACATAGTAATCAAGGGGGCAAGGAATTCGCTTAAATTACTATAATTAGCAAAGCTTCACCAAGCGTTTTAAGTTTCTCTTAGTCTTACTATGTTCTTCTGTGTCTATAAACAGCTTTGTTATTCACTGTTTGTCACCCTCATGCATGGGAGGTAATTAGAGTCTCTGGATCTAGCTTTTAAACAGACAGGTAACATCTGGCTCTTCACCACCCTTGCCATGGAAGGAACCCTTTGGAAATATGTCCATTTTTTCTTCACCTACCACCAAGCGGTGATAGGCTACACCTGTTGCTGGAGTGCGGCAGCACGAGCAGGTATCACGCCTGGCTAGGTGCTCTGTGTAAACCAGAAACCTCAGACCGAGGATATATTTATTTTGAGGAATAATATTTGTTTTTCTCAAGAACACAGAAATTACATTTTCTCAAAATTGTATATATTTGCCTCAAGATTTCTTAATAACTTACCCCATATTCAGAAAACTAAAATGGCAAACATGGATTTGTAGTCATGGAAACTGGGGAACAGAAAGACATTTTCTTTCCAATCAAACATACATCATTATTGCTGCTTTATGTTGCAGTTACTAGTTAAAATATACTTAAACTAAGCGGGTTGAGCCTTGAATGTCTTACCTTTAACACTACCGTGTACAGGATCATTGTGCCTGCAGTTATCCTTGTTCACTTTCATCCTTGTTACTTCTAACAGTTGGAATCCCTACCTCAAGCCTATTCTAGTGAAGAAACTATTTTCCTTAACCATCTCTTCTCGTGGTGTTTCCCTCATTCCACATGTATTCCGAGGCACATCCTCATTCTACTCATGTCAGGTCTTTGTTTTGTTTTGAGACAGGGTTTCTCTGTGTAGCCTTGGCTACCCTAGCCTCGCTTTGTGGACCACACTGGCCTCAAACTTCATGTCAGGTTTTATAAAATCAATTCTTGAGTAGTTGGGTTCTCCCTTTGTTGAGACTCTTGGTGCCTGAGAAATATGATTTCTTTTTCTAGTTTTTCCCTGCTCTCGTATAGCATGTCCTTTTACAATTCTTGATGTCAGGAATATGTATTCGATACTCTATTGGCTAGCTACTGTACATGGCTGTAATTTTAATTTCATTATACTTCAGAAGTTTTGAAGGCATACTGTAACTCTTAAAAGAACCTGTTTTTTTTAAGAACTCTGAGCCAGGCAAGGTGGTGCACATCTTTTTAATCCTAGCACTCCAGGAGGCAAAGGCCGATGGGTCTCTGTGTGTTTAAGGCCAGCCTGGTCCACAAAGCAAGTCCAGGGCAGCCAAGGATACACAGAGAAACTCTGTCTCGAAAAAGTAGAAAAAGAAGAAAGAAATCTGACAATCCAGGAATCTTTTTTTTGTTTTGTTTTTGAGATTATTAAAGCATTTCTCCCCTTTTTTCTCCCTTCAGACCCTCCTAGGCAGCCCTTCTTGCTCTTTCAAATTTATGGTCTCTTTTGTTATTTACTGTTATTGCATGCATATGTGTGTATATATATTCCTAAGTGAAACATTTTCATATGTCAGAATCTAGTTTTACCAAATGAGCCTAACAGGGATGACACTAATAGACAAGGCCTCAGCCCTACACAAAGAACAACAAAATTTTAATTTTTTTTCTTTATGATTTGTTTTTTGCCTATTTGGAACCCTGAGACTTTCTTAATTTCTTAAATTTTCAATGATACTTACTTTTTGTTTGAACTTTTTATAATGTATGCTCTTTTAGCTTACATATGTCTGATTTGCGGTTTGGAGGGGGCATGTTTTAACATTTTGTATTTAATAATATATAGGGATGCTTCAAATTTCCTACATAAACGTATCGTTTTCAGTGAGTTAGATTCACTAAAGATGGGTCTCAGCAGTTAGTCCTCTCGTGGACAGTGTTGCTAGTGGGTGTGTGACAAAACTAATGAGGAAACTATTCGACATCTATTTGTAACTTTTCAATTTTGTGTTTTATACATGGGTTTTCTTGTTTGTATTTTTTAAAAATAGACACAAGCCACTAAGATTAACAAGGATTTGCAGGCCTAATTACCTTATAAAGAACTTAACTTCCTAAATTTTTTCTCTGACCTCCACAAATCTGCTGTGGTACCCAGGCTCCTAGTCACAAATAACCACTCAATAATGAAATAAAAGTTATATATTTAAATAAAATTATAGGGCACTGGAGAGATGACTCAGCTGTTAAGAGTAGTGGCTGCTCTTCCAGAGGTCCTGAGTTCAGTTCCCAGTAACCGCATGATGGCTCACAACCATCTATAATGAGATCTGGTGCCCTCGTCTGGTGTGAAGGCATGCATGCAGAAAAAAACACCCATATATACAAAACATATCTTTAGAGCCAGGCTTGCAAGGTGGCACACACCTTTAATCCCAGCAGTAGGTAGGCCCACCTAGTCTACAAAGTGAGTTCAGGACAGCCAAGGCTCTATTACACAAGAGAAACCCTGTCTCCAAAAACCAAAGGAGGCAGGTAATAAAACAAAGGGGGGAAAATGGTAGTTGAGTCCAGAGAGATGGCTCAGTGGTTAATAACTTATTCTTCCAGAGGACCCACTTTGGGTGGCTTACAAGTGCCATCTCTAGAAGATCTGATGTCTTCTTCTGCATACCAAGGAGACTGTTCACAGCGGACAGATGCACAAACAGATGTTTACATATATACCTTTTTTTTTTAAAAAAATAAGAAATGAGATGGGCGTTAGGCACCCATCTTTAATCCCAGCATTCAGTAGGCAGATCTGAGAGTTGGAGGCCCACTGCTCTACAGCCAGAGCTGTAGAGAGAAACAGTTTCTTGAAAAATGAGTGAAATAAAAGAATTTTTAAGAATGATAGTTAAAATTGTCGTGTCTCTTTTGCTTCTAGAAGCCTATCTTAAATTTTTCCTATATGTTAACCCTTAGGTTCTATATGAAATAAGGTTAGATGTAATTTCCTACATATGATTCAGTTTTGTGTATAAATAGGATGCACACAAAATTAAGCATATAATGATAAATGTGATTTGGTGTTTCGTGGGGGTCTGATCATTGTAGGTAGTCAGTTTGGCCAAGTAAGAGTAATAGGCCACTTCCTTCTTTGTGCTGTTTAGCACACAAGAAGCATGAGTGCAGCTCACTGTTGTATTCATAGCAGTGTGCTCATTCAACATCGTCCCAGAGAGACTTCCTTTCTGCACCTGTTTTTGGTTGTTTGGATTTTTTTTTTTTGTTTTTTGTTTTTTAATTTATTTGTTTGGGTTTTGTTTTTATTTGTGGCTTTTTTTGTTTTTGTTTGTTTGTTTGTTTTTCAGTTTTTCAAGACAGGGTTTCTCTGTGTCTGATTTTTTTTTTCTTGGCTGGCTGGAACTCTATTTGTAGACCAAGGTGGCCTTGAACTCATAGAAATACATCTGCCTCTGCCTTCCCGAGTGCTGGGGTTACAGGTGTGCACCACCGCACCTGGCATCTGCACCTGTGTTTTTATGTGTAGCTCTGAATATTATCCTCAAGCTTAGGGTGAAATTCTGTCTGCTCTTTTTTGCCCATACAGTTGTGATAGGCTATTTGATGCTAAAGAGAAAAAAATGCTTATCCGTGGAAAATTGATAGCAAGGAAAGGATGGTGAGGACAGATATGAGCGAATCATCCTTGTTCTTACCTCATCCTTTGAGTTCATATACATACATAGGTAGGTAGATACGTAGGCTGGTTGGTAGAGCTTATCAAGAGTCTTTGTGTGGCTGGCTGTGGTGGTGCACATCTTTAATTTCAGCACTTGGGATTCAAAAACAGGTGATTCTCTGTGAGTTCTAAGGCAGCTTGAGCTACATAGTGAGACCTTGTCTCAAAAACAAACAAACAAAAAACCATAAATATTTAAAAAGTCTTTGTTCAGATAGATAACCTTCCCTGCATGGACTCTCCTCCTTGGTAGGCTCTTTGATAGGAAGAGTATTTCTTAGGAGAAATTTCCTCTAATTCTTTAATAACTTAAGTTGGGCTAGAGAGATGGCTCAGAGGTTAAGAGCACTGGCTGCTCTTCCAAAGGACCCAAGTTCAATTCCCGGCACCTACATGGTAGCTCACAACTGTCTTATCATTCCGGTTCCAGGGGATCTGATACCTTTACAGACATACAAACAGGCACAACACCAGTGCACATAAAATAAGAATAAAGTATTAAAAAAATTAAAAACCGTACTACAATAACTTAATGTTTCTGGGGTGTTAGAAGGCATTCCATAGTGTGGAGGTCATAGGACAGTTTGTGGAAGTAGGTTCGCTCCTTGTTTCTGAAGGTTAATCTCGTTTGTTTGTTTGTTCAGGTGAAAAACAGGCACCTTTACCCACTGAGCCATTCTGATGGCCCCTTTCAAAAACATGAGGTGGTTTTTTGTTTTGTTGTGTTTTGTTTTGTTTTTTGTCTCTCCCTCCCTTGTTGGGGAGAGATGTTTTTCTCTATTTCTATGAGAAACAGACATTTTCTATGATAGAACAAAGAATTGTTACTTTCCGTTGAAATAAATATTTAGAAGAAACAGAGGCCTATAAAGCTTATTTGTCTAAATTTCAGCTTCTTGAATAACTGGAGTATCTTTGCCCTTAGCACCTGGCTGCTGTGGAGGAGAGAAAGATCAAGTCCCTGGTAGCTCTCCTGGTTGAGACACAGATGAAGAAATTAGAGATCAAGCTACGACATTTTGAAGAGCTGGAGACTATTATGGACAGAGAGAAAGAAGCTGTAAGTATTACATAGTGGAATTTTCATTGTGGTGTTTTGAAAATCTAACCGGACTGCCTTTCAGAGATAGAAGTTAGGTAATATAATGGTGTCCTGTTTCATTGTTCTCTGTAGATATTTTTTCATTCCCTATATTTGATGAACCAATGATTGTAAATAATGGTTTCTATCTACTTTGTAACTTCTAATTCTTTGTATGTCTTGGCTGTGTACATACTTAATATTACAATATCTCTTTTACAAAAGTTGAATCTTATACTTACTGCCTTATTTGTTTGTCAGTGAAGTAAAACCCTATAAATCCAGTGTCTGCTTCAGGGTTTTCTTGAATTTCTTTAGCATAAGTATTAAAAAAACCGGGCCCATTTTATTTTGTAATGTCCTCACATTTCCTTTGACTTTTATCTCTCACTCCTCTTTTCCTCTTGTGGAGGTTAACAGGTAGCTGGAGCTAGGCCCAGGTTGAGCCTCAAGCAGCATTTGCCAAAGCTGCTTAAATACTGCTGCTTACAGGTTTGGTGTCTACAAGTTACCATTCACCAACTACACATGGAGTCATCTGTTAGTGAGCTGTGAGCCTTGTGAACTTGTTAGTTAGGCCAGTCATTGTGCCAGTGTACAATGTGTAGATATTCTAGTTGGATTTTCTAAAAAGTATTTTACAAACCTAGAAATAAACATGCTGATTACTCTGATTGTCTTCATTGAGGAATCCAGCAGTCAGTCGTGTGAGCCTTCCTGGGCAGGCAGAGACAGCAAAGTGTGTTTACCTGCTGCTCTGTAACTTAGGGACAAACAGGCCCTTGTTACTGTCTTTTAACCTAGAGTCTCTGAGATGTATATGCTTCTCTCCCACTTCTTGGGTGAAATAAGTGAAGCTGCTAACTGTCTTGAAAACTGTCATGTAGTTTGGTTCATTTTGCGGCTTATTCCTTCTGGCTTTCCCCAACACAGTTGCTTTAAAACTCTTGTCTTCTTTTTGTCTCGCTGTTGTTGTTTTGTTTTGTTTTGTTTTTTTCAGACAAGGTTTCTCTCTGTGGACCAGGCTGGCCTCAAAATCAGAGATCCACTACAACAAGACCAAAATGACATTTACCAAAACAGTGCAGACTCAGCTTGAAACACACAACAACAGCAGAAGTTTTCTTTTTTCATGAGTATAATAGGGCTGGCTGTGTCTCATTTTATCTTGGTGGTTTCTTTTTGAATGTCTCCATTACAGTCACCAAATATTGAAAAAGAAACTGCTCATTAACTCTGGTTTTGAGGCTAACCAGTCTCAGCTGATACTTGAGTACTTGGCAATGTATGTGGATGGATTGTTGTCAGACCTGCTGCCATGTTTTCCTTCTTTCTCACCCCTCTCTTCCTTTATGCAGTTAGGGAGAATTATAGAATTAGGAAGAAGAGCTTTTGTGAACTTAAGCTCACTTGTACTTGTGTTTATGATGAGTACCTTAATTCTGAAGAGTGCTCTGCTGTGTGCTCTGCTTGGATGCCATTATGCTTTGTATACCTGATTTAAAAGTATTAAAGAAGTTTAGTGCAGCAGTGCATGATGCTTCAGAGCAAAGCTTATAGGTTGCCCCCATCAGAGTTATGAGGTCAGCTGACAGGTTCACTAACACCTTATTTGTGTGAGTAATTTATGTTATTTTTAACTTTTAGTCTATAGTCCTAGGAAGTAGAAGGACAGAATAATGCAAGTGTCCATAGGTGCAGAGTCTGGCGTTGCTGGGAACACCTATTGCCCTCCTGAGACGGAGGCAGGAATCTGGGGTCAGTAGTGTTCAACATAGCAAGTTTGAAGCCAGTCTGGAGCTACAGGAGACGGATCGCCAACACGAAACCTAAATAACCAAAGTGAAAAACATCTGTAGGATAATGTACGATCTTGTCAATATTTTTTTGTAGTTGTTTGTATTATAGGCAGACAGCATTTGTGATGGGGGGCGGGGGGGGGAGAATAGGGTCCTCGTGCAATTCAGGCTGTCCTTGAATTTGAACTTCAGATACTCGTGTTCTAACTTCTGAGTGCTGGCATCCAAAATTCCATCTTTGCATGGTCTCTAGGGAGTAAATTTACATCACTGGCTTTTGAAGCAAATCTATGTAAATCAGGCTGGCCTTGAACTCAGAGATCTACCTTCCTCTTCCTCCTATTAGACTCAGTTTTCTCTCTACCATGTGGATTGGTGGGATCAAACTTTTATCATCAGATTTGGCTCTTACACACTGGGCCATCTCACAGTTCCTTCATTTATTTTATAAACTTTGGCAATAAAAATAAATAGGTGTTTAGTTAGCAATCCATGTTTAAGAGCACTGGCTGCTCTTCCAAGTGACTCAAGTTCAATTCCCAGTACCCACATAACAGCTCACAACTGTAACTGTAACTCCAGTTCCATGAATTTTGACAACCTTTGTACCAGTATACAGAGAATAAAATTAAAAAAAAAAAAGTAAAGAGATGTTTAGGTTTTTGTTTTAAAGAAGTTAGATAATAAATACATTAAAAGCTATCTCTTGATTTCTTTTGAGATTGAGGCCAATCAAGTGTACAGAGAGAGTTCCAGGACAGCTACACAGAGAAACCCTATCTTGGAAAAAAAACAAAAGGTGTCTCTGTAATTATAAATTCAATTCCCCCCTGCCTCGTCTTTCGAGTTCTGGAATTGGAGGCATAGACCACCACTCTTGGCTTCATAGAACCACTTTAAGTAGAGAAGGCCAGTGACCCCTGAATCTCAGATGGTGAGACGGGAGAGGCTGTCACAAGTTTTCCTCTAGCTCCCATACATTCAGTGTGGTACGTGCCTGCATACACACAGGCTTAAAGATGAAGAAGTTAAGTGGCAGCTTTCTAGTTTTTAAAACTAGAGGCGGGATTTTCCAAATGTCGCCATTTTCTATTTGGAAAAAAAATTATCATTCCCCAAAAATGTATCCATTCTAGCCATAACTCCTGTTTCCAGTCTCTTCCTACACCTCCCAATTGGTATAACCCCCTTTTTCTCCTTGTAGATGTACTTATTCTTTTTTAAGACTTATTTATTTTATGTATATGACTGATCTGTCTGCATGTACACCTGCATGCCAGAAGAGGGTATCAGAGCCCAGTATAGATGGTGGTTGCTAGAAATTGAACTCAGGACCTTTTGAAGAACAGACAGTGCTTTTAACTGCCAGTCCATCTCTCCAGCCCACACGTGCTTATTCTTGACAGTTCTGTAAGTGAAGTGATTGAAATATGTGACCTTTTCTGTCTGGCTTCTTTAATTTAGCCTGTTTTCAAAGGTTGTCCATGCTACATATCATGTCATAAAATATATTTAACACTATGAAAAGGCTTTATTCCTAGAAGTAATAAATCGTTCTTAGTTTGTTGTTTTCATTGTGTTTTTACATGATCACAGCATTTGTATGTACTTGGGATTATAAATATTTTATGTTGCTAATTGATTTTCTTCCCACTAAGATTCTGACATAACTATATATCAAAAATAACGTTTTACTCTTTAGATTTGTGCCCACAGATGAACAATTTACTGGGACAGATTTCCAGATGTCAAATCATAGCTCAATTGAATGCATTTAAAATATGCCTTAATACTGCCAACTTTTGTTTAAAAATTCCTAGTTCCCATTCTTCCTGATTATTGAGAATAGTACTACAGGTTGGGACACCAAAATTGGTTTTAATTCTTTTCAAAATTTTTTGCTAATTTATTACTAGTCTATAAAATAGTAAATTTCATTATGAGATTTTTATTATATTCTGCTTAACCTTCCTTTTCTTCCCCCAAATAGTTGCCCTCTGCTTTTATCCCTGCCTGACATACCTGTGTTTGCATTGCACTTTCCACATAGAAGATAGGCACATGGTACTTTATCTTTTTAGGTCTACCCTATTTTACTGGAAATAACTAATACATTCTCTATGGCTATGTGAAATTGCACTGTGTATATACATCACATTTTCTTTGAACTGTTCAACTGTTGATGGACATCTAGGCTGATGTGCCTTTGCTTACTGTGAGTATGTTGTAACAGGCATGCGTGTGTAGCTGTCTGTGAGTGGTGCTAGTTTAAAGACCACTTGGATCTGCGTGCATAGATCGTGTTGTAAGTTTTTGTATGTGTATGTGTATTGATTTCTACAGTGGCTACACTAGTTTTCATTTCTATCAATAATTTGTTTGCCTTGTTGATTTTGTTTGGCTTAGTTTTTGTTGTTTTTGTTTTAGTTTTGTTGTCTTTGAGACAGGGTTTCTCTGTGTGGACCTGGTTGTCCTGCAACTTGCTGAGATCCACCTGCCTCTCTGCCTCCTGGGTGGAACTAAAGGAGTGTGCCCCCACTGCCTGGGTTATACTTTTTTGAGGCAGGGCTTGCTCTATAGCCCAGGCTGACCTCAAGGTCATGGTAGTTCACCTGCCTCAGCTTCTTGAATGCTGGGCTTAGATTCCTAAGCTGCCAGTTGGCCATGTTTTTATCTTGTTTTCTTTTTATAATTTATGGGTTTGGGGAGAAGAGGGAGAAAAGGTGGGACTGGGAAGAGATAAGGCAGGGACTACAGCCAGGATACAAAGTGAATAAATTGCAATAAATAATAATAAAGAAAAAATTATGGATTTCTAGTCTTTTGGGGGTATGGAGGTTTCAAGACAATATTTTCCTGTGTAGCCCTATTTTGTCCTGGAACTTACTCTAGGCTGGCCTTGAACTCAGAGATCTGCCTGCCTCCCAAATGCTGGGATTAAAGCCATGCATCACAAGCCCAGCTCAGTTTCTAGTCTTAACTTGAGCTGACTTTTTTTTTTCTTTACTGAACAATGTAAAAGAGAGAAATTGATTAATTCTTCTACACCTGATGTCTAGCTTCCCCAGAACCACTCGGTGAAGAAGTTGTCTTTTCTTTGTTGTATCTTGGCACTGTTATCAAATACTAGGTTCCTGTGTGAGTTTATACATACAGTCTTTAGACTTGGTTTGATAAAAAGAAGTAGGGGGGTACTTCTTTTACATGATGAGCCAGGATGTAGCAGCTTTTTGAGATATGCTGCTTCTGCCCCAGAGCAGACATGAGCCTAGGGCATCTGGGAGCCTACAGCCATCTGGAGCCTATTGGGAAGCACAATCTGGGCCTCATTCTCACCTCAGGAGACTTGTTCATCCTACATTAAAGCTTTGGATTTAAACTGGGTTTTCTTTTCAGGAATGTGTGTTTAATCATTTGTCTTTTTTTTTTTTTAGTTAACCTTTTTTAGTTACATAATTACTTCCTTTTAATTACTTTCTGTTTTTAAGGTGACAGATACAGTTTATCAAGGCAGCCAGGGAGGGTGGGGCCAGGCCCTTGTGGTTGAGTTTGTGGCTAGCTTGGGCTGCAAGAGAGACCCAGTCATAAGCCTTTTTCCTCATACCCAAGCATGCCTCTTAAAAGAAGAATAAATGAAATGACAGAGAAAGTTTAGAAGTAACTAGTATAATTGAGGGTACCTGATTGTAGGTAGGAGTAAATTCTTCCATTCTTTTCTTCTGGTGTTTTTTTTTTTTTTTTTTTTGGTGGTGGTAATGGGTTTTGATGCAGGGCTGCAATATGGTAATCTCCTTGCCTAAATCTCTCAAGGAATAGGATTATGGATATATTCTACCATATTTGACTTTCTTTTCTCCCATTTTTCTAAGATAAAGATGATGTCATAGGTCCAAGATGACAGGTCCAAGAGGCAGGCAGATAGCTGAGTCCAGGACAACCAAGCCTGCACAGAGAAACCCTCTCTCGAAAAACAGAAACAAACCAAAAAAAAAAAGCAATCGATGAATTTAGGCCACTAAAAAAAGGCTAGTGTGTGGGGATGTGGAGGTGGGCAGCAGTCTGTCAATCACCTTGTCAAAGAGATTGATATGCTGCTTAAGGAGTATTTACTCTCTGGAGATGTATCTGAAGCTGAACACTGCCTGAAGGAACTGGAAGTATCTCATTTTCACCATGAGCTTGTTTATGAAGCCATTGTAATGGTTTTAGAGTCAACTGGAGAAAGTGCATTCAAGATGATCTTAGGTTTATTAAAATCCTTGTGGAAGTCGTCTACTATCACCGTAGACCAAATGAAAAGAGGTTATGAGAGAATTTACAATGAAATTCCAGATATTAATCTGGATGTCCCACACTCATACTCTGTGCTTGAGAGATTTGTGGAGGAATGTTTTCAGGCTGGAATCATTTCCAAACAACTTCAAGATCTTTGTCCATCAAGGGGAAGAAAGCGTTTTGTCAGTGAAGGAGATGGAGGTCGTCTTAAGCCAGAGAGCTACTGAGCACAGGAGCTCTTACAGCCTCCGGTGTCACAGAGCACAGACCTGAACTGTAAGAGTTGATAGTATAGGGGTTTTGTTTTGATTTTTTTTTTATTAAGAATTTGTTTTGGCATTTCTGAAATTTTATAAACTTACATTTAATGGGAATTTTTGAAGGACGTATTTTCCTTTTCTTTCTTTCTTTTTTTTTTTTTCATTTCCTTTGAGGGGAAATTAAAGGAGGGATAGAAGAGTAACCACTTAAGTGTGGAATATTCTGATAAGCTACTTTTTCTAAGTGACATGTTTATGACCTAATCATTCCAAGTTTTGCATTGATGTCTGACTGCCACTCCTTTCTTTCAAGGACAGTGTTTTTTGTAGTAAAATCACTGGTTTATACAAAGCTTTAGTTAGGGATGAAGTGAAGCTACTAAACCCCGTGTTGGCTGCTGCTGTGGAAATGCTGTGCTTTGAGAGTAAACAACACAGAGAACACACACACACACACATACACACACATTTTTGTCTTAAAGAATTTTTAAAAAACAAGTTAGTCATGAGACTTTTTCATCTTTCCAGGGAACATATTGATTGGTCTTAAATACTAGACAGTTAAGTAAATGGTGGCTGGAACATCTATTTTTCTATAAAACTGGAAAAATGAACCTGGTTCTACAAGAATGTACAACAAAATAAAACATGTGAAACAGTGTTGATTCTTAAAAAAAAAAAAGGCTAGTTGGAATTTGAAAAAGAAGAAACGCCCCCCCCCCCCCCAAAAAAGGGGGAAACAGTGAGTAGTTAGTACAAAGATCGAAAACATTCCTTCAGAGACATCACAGTCTCTCCATTAGCAGTGCACCCACGAAGCAGATCTTTACCTGATTTCTTCAGTAGCTTTAGGACCCAGTCACACTGTCTAGAACGTAATGGCTCAAGAGCTTTTATTGTGTGGTCTCTTAAGTGTTGCTACTTAACCTCCATCCATAATTGCACTTTTTGGGCATTCTCTATTTAGGTCCTAGGTTCTTTCTTGTCATGTAAAGAAGTCCATCCAGGCAAGAGTCTTGCCTGTCAGCTTGCTGGGACTATGGTGTGTAGTTCTGTCTCACTCTGGAAGCCATCTAACCAAATCTCAGGATATGGACTTGAGCATCTCCTACCTCTTTCTGTCTTCCTCCTCACCTGAACAAAGCTCTGCATTGGTACTCTCCCAGCTACCACTCCTGCTATGCAATGATCTTCTTGACTCCGTTCCGCAGTGGATCACCTCTACCAGTTTTTCTAAGTTAGTTGTCATGCTTATTCCATCTAGTTTTGATAATCATAGTGTATACTGTTTACTCCAAAGACCAAAATGTTACATTTTCTTAATCTATTAAATAGCTGAAAATAGTGATATTTAACAGTGTAAAATTTGAGCCTCGTGTGTAATTAAGACTTTTGTACCAGTCATGTTACAAAGTTTAAAACAATTGAAATGATAATAATTGTTTTCACAGTACTAATTTTGTAAAATGATTTTACTGTTTTTTAATGGGCAGTAACATGTTCAGCTGATAAGGTACTTACAACCTAAGTTTAATTGCCAGGATCCATGTGATAGGTAGAACCATTTCAAATAAATCATCCTCTGCTCTCCGTGTGTGCCTGTTTCTGTTCTTCACATTGGCCATATTTCAAAAGCTCAGTACCTAGATGTCTCTTGTATATGCTATGCACACACTGCAACTCTAGAAGAGGGTTCCAATGTGGAAAATGATGGAATGGGGTCATTACTGAAAAGAAATAAGTAACCACTTATGTGTATGGTCTTCCATATTTCCATACGCTTAGTCTTTTTATTTTCTTTATATTTAGGTTGATTTTCTTATCAACCCTGAATTTAAGGTGTACTTCATTGGCTCAGTTACTATTAAATGAATTACTATGTGATGACTTCTTTTGTACTTACAGTATTTGTTTTTTAGTCAAGTGTCTCCAACCCAAACTGGCTTCAGACTCCTGAAATGCTGAGCAGGATCTTGAGCTCCTTTTGGTTTTCAAGACAGGGTTTCTCTGTGGTGGCTTCTTGGACTTGCTGAGTGCTGGGTTACAGGCATGCGCTGCTGTGCCCGGTGGATCCTCACGCTTCTGCCCCTGAGTGCTGGGTTCCAAACTCGCCAATTTTTCTTAGTTTATGTATTCATTTCTTTTTGTGTCATTTGAATTTAATCCAGTGCCTCATACATGTACTCTACCGCTGAAGTGAGTGCAGTTTTCAAGCCCTCAATATTGAAATGCTTATATTCTTCAAGTTTTCTTTTTAAATTCTGTTTAGTTAATGAAAATTGTGAATTTGTCACCCAGTGCAATTTTATCTAATATTGCCTTTGCCATACTATTCCAGAAGTCCACATAGGAATACAAAAAATGTGTGTTCAGCAAAGGCTTTGTCACCTCTGCAACATTTTCTACTCTAAAATAGACAGTTACTGAATAGATCATATCTAGAAGGTAGAACCTGGGAAGCTGGAAGGGGCTTTAAATGTTGCCTGTGGGGAACAAGTAGGCAGACTTTTTATCTAGAAAAGTATCAAGATCATTATGAAGTGTAATTTTAAATGTTTGCAAGCCCAGCTGAACATGGTTGCACACCTTTAATCCCGACACTTGTAAGGCAAAGGCAGGCGGATCGCTGTGTTTGAAGCCAGGAGGGGCTACACTGTGAGAGTCTGTTTTCATGTAAACAAATAAAATAATACCTGCAGGCTTACCCATACATAGTGGCACATGACTGTAGTCCCAGCAATTTGGAACCTAACACAAAGATTGCTTGAGCCCAGGAATGCAAGGGTAGTCTGAACAACAAAGCAAGATATTGTCTCAGGTAATAATTATAATGATAACAGGAGATGATGGTGACGGTGATGAAGATGATGATGAACGCAGGGCCAAAGGGCATTTGCCCCAGTGCTATAGATTTTAAGAAAAAGCAGATATTAGACTAAACATAGGGACATCCCTGGTAAGGGGTCACATCCTGTAGCATGGTGTGGATCTAACTCAAGAATCAGAAAAATGTCCTGCTTGTCATAAAGTCCTGAGAAGGGGCTCAAGAGATGACTCAGAGGTTAAGAGCACTGGCTGTTCTTCCAGAAGTCCTGAGTTCAATTCCCAGCAACCACACTGTAGCTCACAACCATCTATAATGACATCTGATGCCCTCTTCTGACATGTAGGCACACACGCAGGCAGAATACTGTTTACATAATAAATACATAAAGTCCTAAGAAGCCCCTTGGTAACATTTTTCTTCTACTTCCTTTGTTACAGCTAGAACAACAGAGACAGCAGTTGCTCACTGAGCGCCAGAACTTCCACATGGAGCAGTTGAAATACGCTGAGTTACGTGCTCGGCAACAAATGGAGCAGCAGCAACACGGCCAGAATCCTCAGCAAGCACACCAGCACCCAGGAGGACCTGGTCTGGCTCCTCTTGGAGCAGCAGGGCACCCTGGCATGGTGCCTCACCAGCAGCCACCTCCCTACCCTCTGATGCACCATCAGATGCCGCCACCCCATCCTCCCCAGCCAGGTCAGAGGAAAGCTTTGTTTTTAATTAAATTTTTATTTTTCATATTAATTACAGTTTATTCACTTTGTATCCCAGCTGTAGCCCCCTCCCTCGGCCCCTCCTAATCCCACCCTCCCTCCCTCATCTCCTCCCATGCCCCTCTCCGAGTCCACTGATAGGGGAGCTCCTTCTCTTCCTTCTGACTGACCCTAACTTATCAGGTCTCATTCAGAGTTTCTTAAGACCTAGCACCAGGTTGGGAAAGGTACTCTTTCTATGTACTATCTATATACTGTCCATATACTGTCATTAGTTCAAGAAGACTTGAAAAACACAATGAACTTTTCATGACCCATTATCTTTCTACCATTTTTAATATTTTTCATAAGAGAATTAGATACTGTTTTCTTCATAGTTCTGTAAACTTGTATCATTTTTAATCCTACAATCATAAGTGTTTTCCTAGAGCCAGAGTTTGTGCTTTTTGGAATGGAATGCAAACCTTCTCTCCGAGATATGCAAAAGAAACAATTAAAGATAAATATCAGGCTCTTTGAAGCCTCAGAAACTTTAACACCTTTGTTCTTCTAAGCACAGATCTTTGAATACTCATATTTGTTTGCCTGTAGAAACCATAGTTGAACAGTTGTGATCTGACAGCTTATATTATATGCTCCAGGAGGGGCCAGACAAAGTCTTCCTAGTGAGATCCAGGACAGCCAGGGCTGGTAGAGAGACCATGACTCAAAAAACAAACAAATGGGACTGGAGATACTGCCCAGCGGGTAAGAACATTAGCTGCTCTTCCAAAGGATTACGTTTAGTCTATGACCATGCCATCCTGGACGCACCTGATATTATTCAGAAGACTCGGGTTCAGTTCTGGTGTGGCAGCTTACAACCATCTATAACTTCAGTTCCAGGGGATTTGACCTCACACAGATATATATTGCAGCCAAAACACCAATGCACATTAATATAAATACATACATACATACATAAATAAATAAATAAATAAATAAATAAATAAATCTTTTTTTTTTTTTTTTAAATTACGGCAACTTGAAGAAAATGTTGGCTTTTCACATGTGGACACACATGCCTAAGAGATTACAATTGGAGAATCTATTGTCAGATTTTTTTTCACTTGATATTAATATGATTCTAGAAATCATCTTTGAAATCTGATGTGTTCATACCACAGGACACTCACTTTCCACCTCTCTGTCCAACTGAGTAAATCTTTAAAAATCAGTATAAGAGCCTTATTTTGTCCTACATTGACCTTTTAAAAGATATATATGCTCAGCATCACAGACTGCAAATTCATTTTTTTATGTACAGGAGTTATTTGAAAATGTAGCCCTTAAGCTGGGTTTCAGACTCTAGAATATACTCTATAGCCAGTTCTAGACCAGCTTGGACTTTCAAAAAATAGAACTCATCCTGCTGTTGGTATTACACTGCCTTGCGTCACCCACATTATTCAATCCTCGATACCCTGGCTCTGCAGTTGAAGACGTGATTCATGGCAAGGCCACCTAGTCAGGGTGGAGCCAGGATTCACACTGAGCTGCATGTCATTCCAGAGTGAAGCCAGCACCATTGTGCTGCTTCCTGTGCCCCAAGGCTGAGAGGACCTAGGTGAGTGAGTTCCTCCTCATGAGGTGGGGCCAGCAAGTACAGTCATAAAAGTAGCCATTACAGGGGATTAGTTCATCTTATCCTTACTTTCTCACCAAAATAGGTGTTTTCTACATCAAATATGTAGTGGTAAGCATCATTCGTTGAGAGGGATTGTATCTTTTTTGGTTTGTGACAAGCTGTTCTCGTGTACAGTAGGTAAGAGCACTTGATACCCAGTCCCGATTACCTGAGCTTGATCCATGGAACCCAAGATAGGACAAATTTGACTCCTAAAAGCTGCGTTCTAACCCCTAACATTCTTGCCATGTCATGCATATCTCTGCATTCATAATTCCATACATACAATATTAAATTAATAAAAATTTTAAATAAAAAGTAATGTACATTTGGGAGAACATATATAAATCATAAGTGTTTCCTTGAGTTTAGTAGAGATTATAAGTATAGCCTCTGTAACAGCCTCGCATGTCTCCTGTCATGTGCTTCTGTGCCCTTCCAAACACCATGGCTAGTTATTAGTTGTAATCATAGTGGTTGGGGTTTTTTCTGGCTACCACATATGTAAGATGTGTATGCTCTCTTGTGAGTTATTGGGTCCTTCTGTTTGCTATGTGGTGTTCATCTGTTCCCACTCTAGTTTATGAATTCTTCTGTTGGTGAACATTGGGGTGCTGCTTTTCACAGTTGTGTTTTATGAATAGCTAATTCAGCTATAAATAAGCAGAAGCATGTTTTTTTAGCTAGTATATGAATATATTTTTATTGTGTATGCCTATAAAATTGAGAATAGTCACAGGATGATAATATGTAGATATTAGTAGGTGCGGCCATAATGTGTCCAGAAGGTTGGGCCTGTTTAAACTCTGTCAAGTGAATATAGTCATTGTTTGTTTCTTTTGGGTTTATTTTTGATTTGTTGTTAGTAAAATTAAGAACAGCATCCAAAGTTGGTGGTGGTGTGTGTCTACAATCCCTGCATTCGAGAAGCAGTTTGAGGAAGATAATTGAAACTTCAACACCAGTGAGGTCTTCTTCACAAGTTCTGGGCTAGCCAGAGGTACATAGCAAATCCACTTCAAAATAAAATAAATAAGAGCAGGTTGGTGGTGTGTACTTATAATACACAGAACTCAGGAGACAGACAGGAGATTCACTGTAAATTCAAGGACAAGTAGGACTACATTGTAAGACCTGTCTTTTAAAGAAGAAAGGAAAGCTGAGTGGTGACACATGCCTTTAATCTCAGAACTCACACTCTTGAGTTTGAGGCCAGCCTGATCAACAGAGGGAGTTGTAGGACAGCCAGGGCTACAAAGAAAAGCTCTGTCTTGAAAAACAAAAAGGAAATTCAAGTCACTGGATTTTGTTTTGTTTTTTGAGACAAGGTGTCTTTACGTAACTCCCAGCTGTCTATTTAGACCAGGTTGGCCTCTATCTCCCAAGTGCTAAGACTAAAGGCATGCACTGCCATGCCTGGCTTGCTTCATTGTTTTAAAGCTGGCTTACTTTAATTTAAAAAATAAAAATAAAACAGCCGGTGAACTGGGCGTTGTAGCACATGCATTTAATCCCAGCACCTGGGAGGCAGATGATCTCTGATTTTGAAGCCAGCCTGGTACTATACAGAGAATCCTGTCTCCAGTAAAGAAACAAAAACGATAAAGCTGCTGAGTTTGTACACTTTTGCATGATCCTAGCACTTTTTGCTGTTTACCTGTTTGTCTTAGTCAGGTTCTTGATACATAGCCCTGCCTAACTGGCCTCCAACTCAGAGAGATCTGCCTGCCTCTGCTACCATGCCAAGCCTATCTCAGTGCCTTTCCGTGAAGCTGGTGAAACAAAGCCTGTCTTCCATCACTGATTTGTCACCTTGACACACACTAGAGTCATCCTAAATTATATTGGCTTTACGGGCAGGCCTGTGGTGCATTATCTTGCCTGCTGGTTGGGAGGGCCCAGCCTACTGTGGGCTGACAAAAGCTTAGCTCACTGCAGAAGCCAGTGAGAGAGCCTGTTGGGAACCCTCCTCCATGGTTTCTGAAATCAGGACTCTGCATGGATCTCCTGCTCTGATTTCTCTCAAAAATGCATTGTGAGCTGGAAGTGTAAATTGAAATAACCCTTTTCCTCTGTAAGTGGGCTTTGCTTATGGTTTATTCCACCAATAAAAAGCTACGTAACACAATGACGCTCCAACTAACACATCTAAGTTTTAGGAAGTTTCTAGACGAGCTGGCCACAGTGATGCATGAGAGGGAAATGGAGATTGCTGGCTGCATAGTAAACTGCCGGCTGCCCAGGGTCTTACCAGTGCTTCCAACAAAACTGTAATCACCCCAAGCATTCAGGAGGCAGAGGGATCAAAGCCTGGGATTTGTAACTGGAGCCTGTCTCCCCAAACCAGAAAAATCATAGGTCATAATATTTACATTAGGAACTAAGGAGAGTTAATGTATGAGTGGGCAGGAAAAACCTATTTCTGATTGTCAGGGTGACTGTGAACATGGTAGAAAAGAGAGTCCAGTCAGATTTGTTGCTGAGTGATTAATTCATGCAGCTTTTCAGAGTAAGTTTACCATGAATACCTGAGGTCAGATCCCAGTTCCCAAACCGGCAGCCAGATTTGGTCTTTTGCATGCCTGTAACTCCATCACTGTAAAGGAGGGGCTCAGAAAGCTCAGTGGGGCTTGGGGCCTGCCAGCATAGCTGAAAAGCACAATCTCCAAGTTCAGAGAGAGGTACCACCTCAAAAAAGAGTAAGTGAGGATGATAGAGTACACCTGAACATAGTCCTCTGTGTGTGTGTACGTGTACATAAAGTCATGTGTTCCTGCACCTCACACACAAAACCAGAACTGTCCATTGATGGTGGCAGTGACCCTTAGAATAGCAGTTCATCCAGATGTGATAGCATGCACCTGTAATCCTACACTTGGGAAGCAGAGGCAGGAGGAGCGGCCACAGCTGCATAGTGACAGTGAGCATCCCATGCTGTGAACATGGGTGGGGCCAGCTGTCTGAGCAGCTGATACCTACTGTATGAACTGCACCTCTGTACAGATTGCATTTGCAATCTTGTTCAGTTCATTCGATTACCAGAAGTCTTGTCTGTCTGCTTCTCTCTTGCTGTGTTAGCTCTTACTTCTGTAGGGGAGGGGTGGGTTGTGTGTCTCCCAAGTAAAAAGGCCAGGCAATCATGTGTAGTAGCATAGTGTTTAGTTTGACTCTGTTCTTTTGTGTTTTTTTTATTGCTTTTATTTTATATGTATGAAGGTTTTGTCTGCGCGTATGTCTGTGCACCACTTGTGTGCCTTGTGCCCACAGAAGAGGGTGGTACATCTAGAACTGAAGTTATAGGTGATTGTGAACTGCCATGTGTGTGCTGGGAATTAAACACAGGTCCTCTAGAAAGGCAGGTATTTCTCTTTAGCCACTAAGTCATCTCTCCAGCCCCTATTTTCATTATATTTAATTATGTATGTTTCTGTGTCTGTGTGTGCAGAGGATGGAGTGATTGCAGGTACCCCTGGAGGATCCCTGGAGCTGTAGTTACAGAGCCAGTTCTGAGCCATCAAGATTGGGTGCTAGGACTGTGCTTGGGTTCTCTGGAGAACAGTGTGCTCTCTGAAGCACTGGGCCACCTCCCCACCTCAGAGTGTTTCTCCTCTACAGTTGGCACATCTATTTTTACCTTGTCTTATGTTCTGCTGAATTTGTTAAGACAGACCAGCACAGAATCTCATCTTTTCCTCTTAAGCTCTAAAATGGTACCTAACAGTTTCTCAGCTAAAAACTTAGCTGTTGAGGCTGGGAAAATGGCTTAATGATTAAGAGAACTGTCTGCTCTTCCGGAGGACCCAGGTTCAATTCCCATTATCCACATAGCAGCTCACATCTGTCTGTAATACCAGTTCCAGGGCTTCTGACACCTTCAGATAGACATCCGTGCAGGCAAAATAGCAATAAACATAAAATAAAAATAAATTAGTATTTTATGTGTCTGCGGGGGGTGCATGTATGTCATCTCAGATATATGTTGGTCAGAGAACATGTAGAAAATAGTTCTCTGCACCAAGTGGATTTCAAGTATGTGACTTAGATGTCAGGCTTCACAACAAGCCCCTTCACCTACTGAGCCACCTCACTGACCTTCCAAGTCTTCAGTGAGCCATTTGTTGGTGTTACCTGACTATGCTTGACTTTGTGGTACCCACAAACACATGGGGTACTGCCCTGTTCAGTGACCACTACATGTGGACTCTGGCAGCACACCTGCCTGTCATGCCCAAAGCCCTGTGATCCATCTTCAGCACCACCAAAAAAGAAAGTGATCAGTGTGATTTGGTGAGAAAATATTGGTTTTATAAAATGTTACTTCAGTTAGGGCATTTTTCTCAGCTGAGGCATTTGACACTTGGCTTATTGTACTTTTTCTTGAAATAAAAACTAAGATGGTGCCAGGTGTGATGGCATATGCCTGTAATCCCAGCAGAGGCAGGCAGATATCTGAGTTTGAGGCCAGTCCTGGACAGCCAAGGCTATCCAAAAAAAACATGTCTCAAAAAAAAAAAAGAAAGAAAGAAAAGGTCTCCATGGTCTTCCTGGCTCTTGCCTTTTTTTCTCCTTGATCCTATGCACACATGGTTGCACTTTGTAAGTTAGGGGTGTTGCCCACAGAGGCAAAAGTGAATGTTTTATCTTTTGTAGCTACAGGTGATTGGGTATAAGCCAATGAGTATTGGGGACTGAATTCAGGTCCTCTGGAAGAGCAGCAAGTGCTCTTAACTGCTATGTCATCTCTGTGAACCCAGCTAAAGCCAGTTAAAGAAGTACAGTATCCAGGAAGGGTAATGAGTATTTGTGGCTTCCTGCGTAGTACTGTGGAGCCAGCCCTACAATGAAAAGGGGAAAGAAACGGCTCATCACATCAGCCTCCTTTTATAGTCCGTGGTATCTCTAGTCCTGCTTATACCATCTGATAACAAGGCCACCATGCCACTTTCCGGAGTAGCAGGTTGCCCGCACAAAGAGAACAGTGAGGCTCAGTCTATAACAAAGAGCATCTGTGATGGGTGCCTTCAAGAAGCTGCTGTGAGGAAGAAGCCTCTGAGGATCCCGGGCTTCCCCTCACTTGGCCCCAATTGTGTTATTTCCGTTCTCCTGGGGACTCAGCCAAGGATGTCTGTGCAGAGTTAGAAATGGATGGATGACATGTGATTAAGACTAGATGCTCACAGGTTCCCTCCCCTAGTTCTCTTTTCTCACCTTATTCTTCCAATGAATAAAAAAATCCTTAGTTTATATCCCATTAGACATGATAGGTGTAAGGCTTTAGTAAAAGATCTAATAAACATGAGAGTATGAGGGTTTTTCTACTAGCTGAACCTAATTTTAGCAAAACCTTTTCATTTCCCAGGCTTCCGATGCCTGCTGCTTAAAAAACGCTTGTATGTAGGTCAGACTCCCACCATCCTGTGCTGTGCTACTGCTGTTTTTAAGCTTGTTCACTATCTCTCCTGCCTTTACTCCCCTTCCTCTCACCTCTTGTTCCTCCTTCCCCCACCTCAGAATTGAAATACCTGTGTGTGTGTGTGTGTGTGTGTGTGTCTTTTAATGGATTGTGTACACAATTACATTTTGTTTACTAATGTCTCCTTGGTATTTTAGGGTTATGTGAGCTGTACTTTAAGCTTGTAAGAATCAGCAAGACTATCTTGAGACCTTTTTTTTTTTTAATGGTAATAATTGTGTCACGTATCACTTCCCTCCTGCCAAAAAAGGGGGGGTCTTTAGATTTCAGATGGATAAGACATTGAATTTTGTCTTTGTTCCGGTCCTTAATTTCTATTTCAAATTTGATACTCCTCACTCACCTTTTCTGGAGCTGTGGGGATAGCACAGTTGATGGACTGCCTGCTGGGGAAAGTGTGAGGACTTTGGTTTGATTCTAGTACTTACATAACAGCCTGGTCTGGCACCACAGACTTGTAGCTCCAGAGCTAGGCAGGTGCAGGCCGGGATCCCTAGGGCTTGCTGGCCAGCCAGGCTAGTTGAATCTCAGAAGCAAAAGTAATTAGTTTACACTAACCTTTCATTTTTGCCGCCACCTTTTCCAATGAGAATGGCTTTATAATCCTGTCTATGACAACAGGAGAGAGATTTTTTTCCTCAGGCCTCAGATTTCATAGTAAGTGAAAGAGTTTGCTTCCTTGTGTTTGTTTTAGCTGTTGGTCTTGTAGAGTTAAGAAACCACAAAACTGCCTCGTCCCAGCTTACTGCCCTAGAGATATGGGAAATAGGGACATGGGTCACTGACACTGAGCAGATAGATACAGAAAAAATACTACTTGGCATTAGAGCAAGAGCTCATGGGTTCATCCTAGTATGTGAGGGACAAACATTTCCAGTGATGCCTATCAGATGGTTGGTTGACTGGCCTACACTGAGCAGATAGATACAGAAAAAATACTACTTGGCATTAGAGCAAGAGCTCATGGGTTCATCCTAGTATGTGAGGGACAAACATTTCCAGTGATGCCTATCAGATGGTTGGTTGACTGGCCTTTTCTCTGGTGGAACACGACTCTTTTCTATATTGCTGGTTCCGAAAGCTGGCTGGGGCAGATCGTTTACCCGTTGGTGGAGGGCTTGTGTTACTGATTCTCAACACAGACTGAAAGTGGGCTGGACCTTTGTTCACAGTGCTCACAAGGCCTGTGTCTGGAGACGGGTATACTGTATCCTCAGACCCAGCTCCCCCATTCCCATGCTTTATCAAGTTAGAAAATTGGTCCAGAGATGCAGCTCAGTTAGCAGAGGGCTTGCTGAACATGCATGAAGACTCCAGCATGATCCCCAGCTCTGTATTCTTTTTAAAAAATTTTAAAACCACACTTAATCTCGGCACTCAAAAAGTAGAGGCAGGAGTATCAGTTTAAGGTCATCATTAGCTACAAAGAGAATGTGGGGCTAGCATGGACTGCACATGAGACTGTCGCCAAAAAGTAGAAATGTATTCTCTCAGCCCAAAGATTGGTCTCTGGCACCCAGAGGGAAGTGTACCTTCTGGTCACATGGCATTCCCCTACTTGCAGCCGTCCATGTTTCTCTCTGTCCCCCCTGTCTTCCTATGCGCTTTCTCAGATACCTTTTATTGGATTAGAACTTCTCAGGTAATCCCAGATGATCTCATCTCAGTCCACAGTCACAGCTGTGCTCCCAACCAAACACTTGACAAGTATTTCTAGGAGCTGGAGAGATGGCTCAGAGGTTAAGAGCACTGGCTGCTCCTCCAGAGGTCTTGAGTTCAATTCCTAAGAACCACATGGTGGCTCACAACCATCTATAACGAGATCTGGTGCCCTCTTCTGACATGCAGACAGAGTATTGTGTATATAATAAATAAGTGAAGAAAGAAAGAAGTCCTAAAAAAGAAAATTATTTTTAAGTTCCCCAGATGTGACTTTTAAGACATTTCATGAGGCTGGAGAGATGGCTTAGTGGTTAAGAGCATTTAACTATTCTTCCCAGAGGACCCAGGTTTAATTCCCAGCACCCACATGGAATTTACAAGTGTCTAAAACTGCATTTCCAGGAAATCTGGAATCTTTACACATGCATACGCATAGGCATAATATCAATGCATATAAAATGAAAATAAATCTTTTATTTTATAAAAGACTTTACAAGTACTCAAACATTTTTATTTCAAAATTAGGAGTTATTGTTGTTCAGCTTGTAAAAGGTGCTTAAATCAGTTTTGTTTTGTTGTTTAAACTAAAAAAATGTTGGAAGCAGGTGTGGTTCCTGCTTGCCTTTACTTCTAGCACTCAGGGTGAAGGTTAAGGTTAAGAGGCAAAGCTAGGGAGATCTCTGTATAACAATACTAGATGTTCTAAATTCACTTGTTAGACCAGGCTGGCCTCAAACTCACAGAGATCTGCCTCTGCCTCCTCAAGGGCCGGGATTAAAGGTGTGGCCAGTTATAAGTAGAAACCATGTAAGTGTGATGAGTGAAGACTCACACAAATTGTTTTATTTTGACAGAGTATTGAGTGAGAAGAGAAGTGGACCTTGAGTTAGAAGGCTTGAATATATTTTATGATTTCCACTGCTTTGACCATAAAGAAAGTTTTGGAGCCATACATGGTGGCACATAGCTATAATTCCATCATTCAGGTGGCTGAGACAGGAGGATCATCATATGTTTAAGACTAGCCTTAAATACATAGTGATCTCTAGGTCAGCCTGGACTACATATCAAGACCCTATATAAAAAAACAAGTTGTTTTGGGACTTTTCTGAGCTTCATTTTACTCCCTATAAGATAATATTTCTTTTCTGTAATTGTGATAAAACACCATGACCAGAAGCAATTTGAAGAGGAAGCTTGCTCTCCTGAGGGCAGTCAGGGCAGGAACTGGAACAGGTCAAGAACCATAGAGGAGCACTGTTTTCTGTCTTGCTCTCCCATTGCTTTCTCAGACTACATTCTTATCCAAGCCAGGACACCTGCCCAGGGTTAGCACCACCCATAGTGTGGTGGGATCTCTCAGAGTAGTCATTAATCAAGAGAATACTCCACAGAAGTGCCCCGGGCCAGTGTGAAGGAGGCAGGTCTGCAATTGAGGATCCCTCTTTTTCAAGGACTCAAGTTTGTGTCAAGTTTACTGACGCATGTTAGAGGAACCACTGACAAAATGAGGCACTACTGAAAGACTAAAACAGTGCTCCAGTCAAAACGGAAGCCACGCAGTTAAGGAGGACAGCTGTTTGGGTTTATTCAGTATAGTCTTAAACCAACTAACTTGCCTTGGAGCACATCCACAGAATGGACTGAAGTAGAAGGGAGATCATGGCCGCTGAGTTTCCAGCTTCTTCTCTGTACTGGTCGTGTTGGGTGGTGGTGTCCTCTTGCTTGACTGGTGTGTCACCGGGGCCCATGAATTCAGCAGACCTTACTGTAGAAGAAGGCTGTGTGGTGTGATCCTAGATAGTTGTGTAATATGTCATTCCGTTGAGCATGCATGGTTCTCCTTCACCTCATGGTAGCTCTCTCTTTCTGTGAAGATGAGGCTCACAGACTCGCGTCACTTTTATAAGGCTTTGTCCTAGCCATACTTGGTAGAAGGGCAGGATGAAGAGGAATATTAGAAGTCTAATGTCTCAGTATGTGAGTAAATAAGAGATATTACTTGTTCTGTTTCCCATCATTAATTTTAAAACAATGGGAAGAGATAAAGTTGTTTGCCTATCCCATTCATCCTGTTCTCGCACCTCAGCCCAACCTCACCTGTGATTCTGCCAGGCCAGTGCTTCCTGGATTACCTAGGGATTCCTCCCTGTCAGGGAGAGGTGGAACTTTGGAATTCAGATTAGGAAGTTTTGACAGTGGAGCTTTCTGTATACCAAATCCCCTAAAAGCCCTCTCTGTTCTCTGTGGTCTGTGCTTGCCATGGGATAGGATATGATGTCATGTGATGTACCACTGCTCATTCAGGGTAAGCAGAGTGAATGTTTTTCTTTGGGTGATACTGTCTTACTGTCTCTGTAATTGCTCTTCCGTTATCGTTGCTTGCTTGCTTCTTGAGCTGGGCTTATATAGTTTAGGCTGGCTTCATACACACTCTTTCTAATCAACAGATGACTTTGCAATCTTGCTTCTACTTTCCAGATCCTGGGATTATAGGCATATACCACAACATTCTATGTGATGCTGGGAATTGAGCTCAGAACCTCTTTTCACCAGTTGAGTTCATGTTCCAGATGAGCTGTCACCTCGGCCCTGATTTCTTCTTAATAGAAGACAGTGAACTTTTCTCAATTAAGTGTTCCACAAAGAAACAAATATTAAGCTGATTATCAGAGCTGGCCATGGTGGTGCTCGTTTTTAATCCCAGCACTGAGGAGGCAGAGGCAGATGGATCTCTGTGAGTTCAAGACCAGCTTGATCTACAAAGTGAATCCAGGACTACTACTCTGTTTAGCCGAGGCTACACAGAGAAGCCCTGTCTCAAAAAACAAAACCAAAAAAAGGATTATCGGGCCAGTGAGAGAGTAAGGGTGCTTGCCCCTCAGGCATGACTATCAAGTTCAGTCCTCAGAACCCAACACCCAGCTTATTCCTAAAAGTTGTCCTCTAACCTCCATATTCGTATCATGGCATGTATGTGCCCTTCCATACACTTGTGGACGTTGAGTTGGTTCTTTTTCCTCCCTGTGCATATTTACTCATAATACTTTACATCTCCTTCCACAGGTCAGATACCAGGCCCTGGCTCCATGATGCCTGGGCAGCCCATGCCAGGCCGCATGATTCCTGCAGTGGCAGCCAACATCCACCCTACTGGGAGTGCCCCCGCCCCTCCTGGCATGCCTCCAATGCCCGGAAACATCTTAGGACCCCGGGTACCCCTCACAGCGCCAAACGGCATGTGTAAGTAGCACAGTGGGAAGATATTACCCCAGCACCCTGCTTTGGGGGCTACAGATAAGGAAGAAAGGCTTTGTTTTCTTCATGTGACGTAGCAAGCCCATAGACAATCTAGCCTGCACAATGAGTTGTGGAAGATGACTTTTTGGTGTGAAACTCAAGTTGTATACTCAGTACTGAGGTCTGTGAGTGAGCCACTTATTTCTCTGTCACTCGTGATTAAACTTGACTAATTTGAATCACAGCTAACATGCACAGCTCCTGGCTGTTATTTCCCCTACAAGAATTGCAAGGTTAAAACTGTTGAGTAGGGGGAGAAGAGAAAAAAGAAAGAAACTGGACCAGACATAGTGATGCACTCCCTTAATCCCAGTACTTGCTAACAGAGGCAGGTGTGAGGCCGTCCTGGTCTGCAGAGCTCCTATATAATATGATCCCTCCCCCTTCCTTTTTTTTTTTAAGGAAATAAGAAATTGGTTTAGAGACAGAAGTAGGTGCTTACAGCTATTCTTGGTAATCCCTTCATACACTGAGATGAGAGGTTTCAGGAGCTGCAAAGAAACAACACAAGGTAGAGAAAACAAGAGAAGCACAGCAGTATCCCTCTGAGCCTATGTTCAGAACCCAGGTCATTTCTCCCATAAGCCTTCCCCCTGCTCCGGACCAAGCTTTGGCCTCCACAGGGTTGCATCAGAGTCTGTGATCTGCCTCCAGCCACGTAGACATGCTCAGTGAAAAGGATCCTTTCATAGTCTTTGATTCCTTAAGAACTTCATGTATGTGCTCAGAGATTAGCTCCTATTCACAAGACAGAATTAAATAACAAAAGAAACTTTGGCCTCCTAGACAGTGGAGGCTCACCCATCTGCACTTGGGTTGCAAAGGCAGACAGATCTCTTGAGTTCAAGCCAGCCTGTTCCATAGAGCAAGTTCAAGGACAGCCTAGGCTATGCAGAGAAACCCTCTCTTGGAAGAGAAAAAAGAGAATCCTTGGCCTGCATGAGTTTTAATTAGGAAAATAACTGCAAACCTTGGTAGGAGTGAGTGTTCATCTCTCTGCTTTTTGATTGTAGATGAAATATAACCAATGTCCCTAAGCAACTGCTTCTGTGACATCTTGCTATAATGGACTGAGTGCTAGAGTTTGATGGAATTTAGTAAAAGTTGCAGGCTAGGACTGATGAAATGTCCCAACAGATAAAGGCCCTTGTAGCCAGACCTGACAACATGAGTTTGATTTCTTGAAATCTGCATAGTGGAGGCGAGAACTGATTCCCACATGTTGTCTTCTGACATCAGCGCACAGCTATTCATGCATTGTGCGCACGGAGAGAAATAAGTTACAACAGGGAGCTACAGAATACTTGGAGTGCACTGTAATGCTCCAGGAGACTTCCTTGCAGGGAAGCTGGCTTCATGCAGAGGCATGCACACCTCATCTGTCAATCCAAGGGGCTAAGACAAAGTAGATACACACAAGAAAGCCTTGCTTTAACTGAGTTTAGAATCTGTTCCATATGAAAAATTGTTTCCCTTGAGTTCCTGGTCAGATACCGTAATAGAGTCGATAAGAAAATGCTTGCTAAGTCACCTTACAGGCAAGAAAGAACTGGCCTTCATGTGAGTTGGCCCAGTTTGCCATCTCTGCTGAGCAGAGAAAATATTATTTGGACTTTATCACTGGTCTCCTTGGTTTTAACATTAGGATTCCATCCTAAAGGGTCCTGGGAGGAGCAGCTTGAGAATGTGGAATGTGTCACCTTGTATAAACAGGGTCTTTGGGGAATTTGAGCTTATGGCAGGACAGGCCACACTGCATAAAAAGCGTTCTGCCCTCTTCTACTCAAAGATCACAAAGGGATGAGATGATTGGATTCAGAATGTTTCAGAAGTCTGTAGAGGTTTGCTAGAAATCTCTTGGGAGTATGGACGGGTGAATGCCTGATTAGTGTAGCTGTGCTTTAATTATTTGCTTGATATGTTTTCATTTCTGGCAAGATGTAGAGGTTTTAAAGTCTTGGATTAAATGATCTCTAGGGTTCCTTTGTACGCTAAAGCGGCTTGAGTTGAAATAGAAAAGAACCCCAGACATTCACACTAATTGTTCCCTTCAGGACCTGGCCTACTTTGGGCCAGAAATCCCGAGGATGGCGGTGGAGGCGCTGTAAGGCCTCCCAGGACTGTCCAGCTTGTCAGCAGCTGCCTCAGTGAAGTTCTGTGGCCCTGGTGGGAACAGTTAAACAGCAAGAAGTTATTGATAATCTCTCTTGTGCCCAGCTAGGCTAGACACCATGGAATAAAGATAAAGATACAGAACTAGCCCATGAAGTTTCTGATTATTTAATTGAAAAAACACAATTAGTAGAGAGAACAATTAGCATACAATAAAATGGAAATACAATTAAGTTCTAAAAAAAAGTCTGGAGTGATTCTTGAAGGGAGTGGTCCTTGGAGCAGGGTGGGATGAATTCCAGCACCTCCCTCTTCTACCTCTTAGATTGGGGTAAGCAATGTGAGCAGCAGCGGTTGGCTTCTGTGTACTTGACCTCAGGTAGCAAGCCTCTGAGTCCACATTGCTTGCCTGCTGCAAAGAAAGTTATGTACCTGGTGGTACGGGTCTTTACTCCCAGCACTGTGGCTGAGGCAGGCAAATGTCTGCATTTGAGGCCAGATTGGTCTACATAGCAAGTTTCCACTCAGCCAAGGATACATAGCAAAATCTTGTCTCCCCCCCTTACCCTACACCCCAAAAGAGTCCTTCCTGTAACTTTCCATTGAATGGACTTTCCCACGCCTCCCTGTACTTCCAGCAATGACGAGTTACCTTGAATGTGTTTGCAGATCCTCCTCCACCACAGCAGCAGCCTCCGCCTCCACCTGCAGATGGGGTCCCTCCACCTCCTGCTCCAGGCCCACCAGCCTCGGCCACTCCCTAGCCTGGAAGATACAGGGAGCCTCCACACCCACCAAAGCCGAATGGGGATGGCAAGACTTGTGTTTCGGCTTCCTTGGTTTTCTTTCAGGATTCTTTTTTTTTTTTCTCCTAGCTCCAAGCACAAGTCCCATGTCTCTCTGCTCCCTGATACCTCTTGTGTCAGGTCCTTAGCTGATACTCAGTGGGAAGCCTATGTGGTGACTAGTGTGCCCCGGTCATTTGAAAAGTAACCTGTATCTCCCCTGTCCCAGTCAGCAGGTGTTGGCAGTTGGTCTGCAGGTCCTGTTGATAATAGTATTCTATTTCTCTCTCTCTCTCTCTGTCTTTGCTTTGTCTTATGCTTCAGTGGATAATCCTCTATAATTATTACCCTTTTCCCCCTGTTACGGTTGTTTTCAAGGAAAGCATCCTAAGTTAATAGAAACCAAAAACATGGTGATAGGCAGAAGGAAACAGCCGCAGGACACACCTTAAGACATTATAAGTGCCCTTATTTCTGCTTTTCTGACCTAAGTGTGGTGCTTCTGGTAAAGTTCCCGAGACTTGCCACATACAAATGCACCAAAATGAGAGGAGCTGGGGAAGGAAGAGGTACCCTGTTTTATTTCCTGTCAAGGACCATGAATTCAGGACTCTGCTCTGCCTCAAAGAACACACCACTGTACCTAGTGCGTGGTAGCAGAGAGCACAGACAATAGAATAAGCCCACTCCTTTTCTCTCCCACCATTCTGATTTTCTGTACAGAAGTTTTGCAGTGTTGGAACTGGGTGAGTTGTTTTCCTAAGGGCAGTGTGAACTTCAAAGGTTGGAATATGGGGGGTTCCCTGGGTTTTTACAGACTAAACAGGAAAGTTAAAGGGCCTAGCGCCCCACCACATATCATCAGAAGTCCTGTCCAACCCCTCACGCTCACACATCCTCTACCCTCACCACCCCAATCTAGCTGGACTTTGTTTGTTTTTTAAGCCTTCCTTCTATAAGAAAGGGAGAATAAAAACTAAAAAGGGTAAGTAGTTAAACATTTTATCTCACAAAACTTGGTTAGGGTGTGGGGGCGGGTTGTGCAAGTCCCTAAACTACCTCTTGCTGTAGCCAGGCTGAATGGGATTTCTTAATCGGTACTGAGGTTCAGAATGGGAGTATAAAAGTGAGGCACCATCAGCAGCCTCATGTACCTTCTTCTTCTGAGACTTCATGTTCCATTTGTCACAGGGTTGTGGAGACTGTGCTGAAGGCACACAGACTTCACTTGGCTCCAAAGCTTTATGCTTTAAGGTTTGGGGTACTCACACTGGGGCGGTAGGGTACCATTCCAGAGGAAGAGCCACAAAAATGCCTTAATTTGAGCCTGTATCTACCCCTGCTGATGAGTGATTTGATGGGTCTTGGTTTTGTCAGCTAGTTCTTCCTCCTTTCTGTCCTTCCATGAATAGCGAACTTTTTGGGTCTGTTTTGTATGTGACTATTAAAGCTTTACATATGAGAGGGTGTAGGGAGGTGTCACACCTTAGACGTCAGAACGCAAAAATTCATGGTTGAGATTTGCCTTTGAGACCCTGGGGTTTGCCTCCAGGTGCCCTGGTCACCCCCAGAGTCCTGGGGTACTAGAACTAAAGAAACCCCGGAGTGGAAATGGAAATGTGCTCTCTCCTGGGGCGGTTACTTTACTGCTGGCCTCCAGTAAGACCCCAGTGCCTTTTGACAGTGGCCAGGGTTTCCCTCCATTCTCTCCCAAAGGAAATTCACTCCAAATACGTCTTTCCCCTGGAGTCCTAGAAGGAGAAGGGGATTCTGGTTCATACTGTGGTCCTTTGTAACTTCAGGTGTGTGACATGATCACTTTCCAGTTTGAAAGATGCAAGTGGAGATATTTTTACAACACTGGTAATCTACAAACCTGAGTTCAACACAGCTTTCCCTGTGTCTGTCAGTCTGTTATCATTCCTGTAATAACACCCATCCAATTTTGTGAGGGGCGGGCTGGGATACTGTGTGGTTTTTTTGTACAAATGTGTTTCTCTGTGGGTTTTTTCTTTCTTTTGGTTGTTTTTAATGAGGGAGTTTTAAGAGTTTGGGAGAAAATGAATGAAAGTGGCTTAATTTCCCTCTTTTTCATTGAATAAATGAAATACCATTTATGAATTCTAGTCCCATTCTCTGCATTCATCATTCATTTCATACTGTGTCCTGTAAAAAACCAAAATACTCAGTCTCACCCTGGTCTTGGTTAGCAGTTAAGATTCCATGGCTCAGGGCCTATGCTTCAGTATTGAATGTAAACTTGGATGCCTTTCCCTTTAGTCAAAGAAAGATGAATGGATGTTTTCCAGAAGGAAGCTAACCTAACATGTTGGCACCTCTAAAGAGGAATTGTCTTTGTGAGCTAAAAAGCTTGTCAGATATAGTTTAGATACAGCTTGATCTTGTAACCAAGCCTGATGACCCAAGTTCAATCCCTCGGCCACCTCCATAGGAGAAGAGAACTGACTCCCAAAAGTTGTCCTTTGACCTTTACATTCATACTGGTATGCACACACACACATAAATAGATGTGATTTTATTTTTGAGATAAGAGTCTCACTCTATAGACTGGGCTGTCCTGGAACTCACTATGCAAACTAGTCTGATCTTGCACTAATGGATGACCGCCTCCCTCAGACATGTGCCACCACCTCTGGCTTCAATTTTTTTTCTCCTTAAAAAAGGTTGGGGGCGGGGGATGCTGGGGCTGGAGAGATGGCTCAGAGGTTGAGAGCAGTAACTGCTCTTCCAGAGGTCTGGAGTTCAATTCTCAGCAACCACATGGTGGCTCACAACCATCTATAAGATCTAGTGCCCTCTTCTGGCCGGCAGGTGTACATGCAGGGAGAACATTGTATACATAATAAATCTTTAAAAAAAGGGGGGGCGTTGTGTGGTAGTACAAAACTACAGATCCTTCTCAGGTCATTTTTATCAAATAAAAAGTTGAGATCCTGTAATGTTTGAGGTGGGTAATTTCTGTACAAGTAAATCACAGCTGCAAACAAACTAGCCAGACTGAACCATCCAGACCACCAGAATGTAAACAGTAATAAACAGCATTTCACATAAGGCAAACATTCTTGAAGAAAGTGAAAGTAATATAGAATATCGTGGGAGTGGGTGGGGACATGGTAGTGCATGCCTGTAATCACAGTTTAAGAAGATCCAAAGTTTGAGACCAGCCTATAAGGACCTCCAAAACCTTTTTTTTTTTTTCATGAAGAAAACTGGCAGATAATGTGCAAAGTCTGAACTGATCTACTGTAATTTCTGCATAGTATCCTGAATTCAATCTAGTGGGAGGTGGGCCATGGCCTCTGGCATGCTACCTATGATACCCTGAGGGACTAGTCTAAATCCTGGGCAGAGGCGAGTGGATCTCTCTGAAGCCACATCGGGCAGCTGCGTAGGTGGGGGAGTGTTTTGGTTCTGAACAAGACTGCTGTAAAGAATGTCCAGGCGGTGGTTCACGCAGAGAGGCAGAGGCGAGGGAGTTCAGAAACGGCCATCTCAGAAGAAACAGAAGAATGGACAAGAGGTGTCTGGCATGGAGGCATGGTAGATATTATGTTTTCAAAGGGCATAAAGACCACTGATAAATAGATTTGCGTGTGGTGGCACACACCTTTAATCCCAGCAACTCAGGAGGCAGAGGCAGACTGGTCTCTGAGTTTAAGGTCTGCAAAGCAAGTTCCAGGACAGCCAGGGCTATACAGAGACACCCTAGGGGGACAGACAGGGGTAGTAGCTAATGGGAAAGAAGATTTATGGACCCAGTTAACAGTACCCCTGTGCCCTCTGGGACAGGTCTGCCCTGTTCTGACCCCTGGGGAAACCAGCAGTGAAGTGGTCTATGTCTGGTTGCTGTGCAGAAATTGGAGGTGTCCTTACCGCTTATGTGCCCAGAAGCCTTTGCATGCTCTTACAGCTTCATGGAGAGCAGCCATGTGATCTGTGCTGGCAGTGGCTTTATCCTTTATAGGAGAAATCACCTGCCCTAAAGGTAGTTTGTGAAGACCTCAGCAAAATTCCCATACTTGACAGTGTAGGCATCTGGCAGGAAAAAAGATGTCTCAGTCTGATTCCTGGCAGCCTGTCATCTGCTCTCCTAGCTGGAGCAAGTGTTAGGGCAGAAATGGTAGACCTCAGGGGTTGTGACAGGCTGAAGTTGTGTATCTGGTTGGCCTTGACCCAGACAGACTTCTGGTAGCCAACTGGACTGTAGCAGTCCTCACTCCTTGTCAGCTCGCTCTTGCTGTCTGTTGAGACAGGCCTTGACATATCCCAGGATAGCCTCTACCTCCCATGTGCCATCATGCCCAGCTCTGGGTCATCTACAAGGGGCCTGAGAAGTACTTGGTCCTCTGCCAATGCAGCAGGGCCCCTCTAAGGTCTAGTTAATTACTTGTGTGGTTTTCTCACAACTGGCCTGGCTTTGGAGTTAGTTAATAAACTCAAAAGCCCTTCCCAATCTAATGATAAACCATTGCCCGGCAAAGTGACTCCCCAGGTCTGTGACATCCTTTTTCTGAGATGAAAACACTTGATCTCCAACATGAGCAAATTATATAAACATAAAGGCCCTTTAGCCCTACCCTTCCTACTAGGAATGGTGTGGGCAGGCCTGTTACTAGTAGCCCATTACCACCACCACCACCCAACAAAAAGTTTGTCTCCAAGCCTAGGATTATAAGCCTGAGCATTCTGGATGGACATTACTAGTAACATAGCATCTGGCATATAGTGGCAAACCTGTAAATCCAGAATTTGTGAGGGGAGGGGAAGGAGGATTAAGAATTTAAGGCTAAAAAGACCAGCCTGGTCCACAAAGTGAGTCCAGGACAGCCACAGCTACACAGAGAAACCCTGTCTCAAGGCTGTGGAGAGGTGGATTGGGGTGGGGTTGATTTAAGGCTGAGTCTGGCATGATGGCACCTGGCTTTACTCCCGGCACTTGGGGAGGTAGAGGCAGGTGGATTTCTATGAGTTTGAGCCCAGCCTGATCTACAGAGTTCCAGAGGTTAAAAACATGTGTTCCTACAGAGCATACACATGGTAGCTTACAACCAAGTAACTCCAGTTCCCAGCATTTGATAATACTTTTCTGGCTTCCTGGATAGCAGGTGTGGGTGTAATGCACATACATATACAGGCAAAAGTGGATCTTTAAAGGGTGAAATAAAAGCCTCCATATCCAGATGAATGTACTGGGGGGAGGGGAGCCAAGTTTTCATTAGGTTGGTGTTTATCCTGAGGATTTAAAGCCAGACTGATGTTCTCTATCCAGACCAAACTATGCCTGGTCTGTGGTGATGGAAAAGTGACAGTCCCCTGGCAAAGCCATTTCCTCTTTTGTGTACATAAGGATGCATGCGACAGTCATGGCAATGGTCTTTATGGCTCGGCTTTGGAGGCAAGTTACCAAAACCCATTAGGAAATAGACATGAAGAAGCCATTACCATACAAAAGCTCTCTGGTCCCAAACGATATGTAATGTGAATAGAGGGACATGGTAGAAGCTCTAGATAGTGGTTGGTGTCATTGTCTAGTTCTCGTATTTCTTGAGCTTCCTCAGCCTTTGTGAACGTCCTTACCATCCATTTGACACTGCCTGCCAGAGCCTTCGTACTGCAGCCTTCCCCCAATCTTGCTCTTCTCCCCACAGGCCTCTCTGAGTGGTCTTTTCCCATTGGACTTACAGGCGTCCTCAATCTCAGTGCTAGGGAGGATCAGAATGTCAACAGTTGTTCTGTTTTTGTTTTTTAATTCCATATTGGTGCTGCATATATAGCTCATTGGCAGCACTTTCCTTGCATGTCCAAGAAAGGCCCTAGGTTCAGTTTCAGGCAACACACACAATTGAACAAAGTGATAGCAGAGTTTGTCTCCAGGGGGTGGAGAAGATAGTTGAGGAAGGAAATACTGTACATTTTGTACCATATGTTTATTTTACTGATCAAAAAATAATTTAAAAGGATAGTTAAAGATGGGAAACAAGGGCTGGAGAAATGACTCAGTGGTTAAGAGCACTTTCTGGTCTTCCAAAGGACCCGGTTCAATTCCCAGCAACCACATGGCAGCTCACAACTGCCTATATCCCCAATTCTAAGAGGTCTGACACCTTCACACTAAAACATGAATTAAAGTTAAATAAATTTTTAAAAAGATGGGAAACAAGTTAGGGTAGATAGTTTGGTTGGTTAGTTGGTTCCAGACAGGTATTACAGACATGAGCTACTATGGCCAGCAAATATTTATTTTGCATTACTGGGAACTGAGCCTAAAGCCTCACTCATTTTAGGTAAGTGCTCTCCCTACTCCTTAGTGTTTTACCATGAGTAAGAAAAGACAGTCTACTGTGACCATGCCCTAGACATGAAGGAACATATACAGGACCTTCCACGCAGACTTACTCTAGATCAAGGAAGAGATAAGAACCCCCAACAACTAATACCCAAAAACTGAAGAGAAACAGGTATTATATCTCGGTAAGCAAACTCCCTCTTGACTTGAACTCCAATCTCAAGGAGCTGGGACACCACGACATAGATGCCTTCTACAGGCCCTACAGAACCACCTCCAAGCCAGCTACTGATCCGGATATAAGCGCATAACTGACTAGGCGGGTGACCTCACAGAGGGCATGGTGATGGAAAACTGAATTTGTATAGCACGAAGTTTGTCAGCCTGGAGGGGACTCTAGCCTGGGCAAATAAGCTGCGGCCGTAGTTGTGGTGGGAGAAAAGTGCTAAACCAAGGCAACCCCACTGGGAGATTTGAGTAAAACTGATTAAATAATGGCTCCCATCTTGATCATATTTGTTCTCTGACGGAACTGAGAGCATCAACATCATCGCTGTCCCGTGTCCTTGGGCTGAGGTGACCATAGTCATTTAGGTGGATCATAAAACATCAAGAAGTAGGCTACTTGGAGGCGGGAACGACTCTGTGACTGAGCTGTAGCTCTGCTTCCCTCCCTCCCAGCAAGCAGTGAACCTAGGTTAGGAACAGAGACCTCCACATTTCGTGTGCACCTGGCAGTGATTGGGTTTGGGTAGAACTGGTCACCTGGGTATGTAGAAAGGGACTCAAAGGCCGCCCTGGATTTAGAGAAAGCAAGGCGAAGTCAAAGTATTGGGGACTAGTTTCACCCCTTGTCCAGTAATGCGCTGGGTGGACCTTGCTGTGCAAGATCTAAACTAATGGCTTTGGCTGTGGACGGATTAAGTCTGATCCGATTAGAGCCTAGGCCGTCGTATTCGCCTCCTTGCCAGGTTCTGTCGACGTTCGCACTGCTCTGGTGAAGAGACCGACTGGAGAACCTTCCCTGCCCAACAGCGGGTTGGCGCAGAAACCCGAGAGTCGGTGCCCCGGGCTCCGCTGCTTTCCACACGGGGGGCGCGGGCTTCCGCCCCCTGCGGTCCTTCCGAGCCCCGCCCCGAGCCTGCGGGTGTCTGAGCCCGCGCCGTCCCCGCCTCCCCTGCGCGCGCGTGGCGGGTGGGTTCCTCGGAGGTCCGCGGCCGGGCGCGCTCGGCAGGGGGACAGCAGGCCGCGCAGGCCGGCCCCGCGGGCTCCCGCCCGTGCACCTGTCGGCTTCCCCCGGCGGCCTTGCTGCTGCCCCAGCGCGCCGCGCGCCCGTCGCTCTGCACGTCCGGGCCAGAGGGGTCCGTGCGCCTCCTTGGCGAGGACCGAGAGGGGCCGGCGTCAACGCGACGTGCGGCGGGGCAGGCGGAGTGGGGGCGGCGCCGAGCGCGGCGGCGGCGGCGGCGGCGGCGCGGGAGGCGGGGAGGCGCGGCGCGGAGGACAGCGGCTGACGGCGGCATGCGGCGGCTCATGCTGCCCACCGTGGGCTGAGGCGGCCGCAGACGGGCGGCAGGCGCGGCGGCCGGGCGAGCCGAGGGCGCAGCCGAGCCGCGCGCACCGCGCTCCGCGCTCCGCGGCCAGGGCTCCGCGCAATGGGCCGAGCTGGAGGCGGGGGCCCGGGCCGGGGGCCGCCGCCGGCGCTGCTGCTTCTGGGGGCCACGCTGGTGCTCACCGCTGGGGCCGTGCCCGGTAGGTACCCACCGCGACCGCAACCCCAGCCAGCCCTCGCGCCCCACCCCGTGCCAGGCTCTCGCTGCCTTCAGGTCCAGGTGGAGTCCCCAAGCCGTGACAAGGGGGCGGGGCACCGCCTGGCCTGCAGCCGGGGACCCGGGCGGGAAAGGGGAGGAGAAGAGGACCTGTGGGGGGAACCACGGGCCAGCGGGGAGCAGCCCTTAGCCTGAGTGCAGACCGCAGGGTGGGCTAGGGTGGGGGTGGGGTCTTGAGGTAGGGGCGGGGTCTGGAACGGGGGCGGGGCCTGGATGAGATTTGTAGGCGGGGCGGGGTCTGAAAGATGAGGCAAGGATGAGCCAGAGTTGGGGGACTACCCTGACCTCGCCTCTCAAACTGTGGGTGCTATCTGGGGCGGGAAACCATAAGCAAGGTGTATTTCCCAGGCTTGGGAGGCGGACTCAGGGGCGGACCTTAAAAGTGGGGCGTGGCCTTGGAAACCGAAGCAGTGTCCCAAGGTGGACGCAGGTCTACTGGATCTAGAACAGAGCCTCTCACCCCAAAGAGCCACCTTGACACCCTGCTCCTCGCCCTCCCTCCCACAGCACGGGAAGCAGGCAGTGCGATCGAGGCTGAAGAGCTGGTGCGGAGCGGCCTTGCCTGGGAGCCGCGTGCCAATGGCACGCGGGAGGAAGCCGGCCTGCCAGCAGCTGGGGAAGATGAGGCCTCTTGGACAGCGCCCGGCGGTGAGCTGGCTGCAGTGGGCCCTAGGGTCGGGCCAGAGGAGGCACTGGAGGCATCGGCTGCAGTGACTGGCACTGCCTGGCTAGAGCCAGATAGCCCAGGCCTGGGTGGAGTGACTTCGGAGGCTGGCAGTGGCGACGCCCAGACCCTTCCAGCTACGCTCCAGTCTCCTGAGGAGGCCCTCGGGTCGTCTACAATGACCCCTGCCACCCCTGAGGCTGCTGAAGCCAGTGGACCTCCCTCCCCTGCTACCCATGATAAGCCTAGCGCAGGTCCTGAACTCCCCAAGGAGAGCCCCTTGGAGGTTTGGCTGAACCTGGGAGGCAGCACACCTGACCCTCAAGGGCTAGAGCCCACTTATCCCCTTCAAGGCACTGTAGAGACCCAACCAGCCTCAGATATAATTGACATAGACTACTTTGAAGGATTGGATAGTGAGGGTCATGGTGTAGACATGGGCAGCTTCCCGGGGTCACCAGGAACCTCTGAGAATCACCCCGATACGGAAGGAGAGACCCCCTCCTGGAGCCTGCTTGACTTATATGATGACTTCACCCCCTTTGATGAGTCTGATTTCTACCCCACCACATCCTTCTATGACGATTTGGAAGAGGAGGAAGAGGAAGAGGAGGAGGACAAGGATGCAGTGGGAGGTGGAGATCTGGAAGATGGAAATGACCTTCTCCTGCCCTCTCAAAAGCCTGGTGTGGGGCCTGGGACAGGACAGCCCACCAGCCGGTGGCATGCTGTCCCTCCACAGCACACTCTGGGGATGGTCCCTGGCAGCAGCATCTCTCTCAGGCCCCGCCCTGGAGATCCAAGCAGGGACCTGGCCTCGGGTGAAAATGGCACAGAGTGCAGAGTTGGCTTCGTCAGGCACAATGGCTCCTGCCGGTCAGTCTGTGACCTCTTCCCAAGTTACTGTCACAACGGCGGCCAGTGCTACCTGGTGGAGAACATAGGGGCTTTCTGCAGGTAAGGGGGTGACATGCTCAGGTAAAACAGCACCTGAGCAGTATAGATGGGACAGGCTCAGGGAAGAGAGGCATTGGAGAGGTACGGCTCCCCACAGGAGATGCAGTCACAGGATTTCCAGGTTTGCCAAGAGCCAGGCGTGTTGGGTACAACACCTTTTTGTAACTGGAAAGGCTGAGGAAAGACAGTTGTGAATTTGAAGCCAACATGGGCTACACAGTCTCAAAAAAAAAAAAAAAAAAAAAAAAAAGGGTTTTGTGATCTTGCCACCAGGACAGGTTCCTCAGAAGTGAAGGGATTTCTCCAAGGGCTTTGGAAAGCGGCCATGCTAGTAAAGGGAACCCTGCTGGGAAGTTAAGATGGCAGCTAAGCGTTCCTGCCAGGCTGTATTTGGCCACAGGGCCCAGTGTCTCTGAAGTGAGTGTGGGCCTGTGAAGTCAAAGTGCACCCCTAGGACCACCTGAGAGCAGCCACACACAAACAGGTGAAGTCAAGCAGAATCTTTTCAGAAAGCCTTGTTGGTAGGGGAGGTTTTTGATTTTGAATGCTGGCTTTCCTCCAGGGGTGATTGCCTTTCTTTAGGATAGTAAGTCCGTAATGTTTTCAAAGATAAGAGTTTAGAGACCCTAAGGACATTGTCTAACACCACCATCCCATACCTCTGGGAATGGCCTCACAGGGAGAGATATACCTGATGGAAAGTTAGCTCCTGTGGGAGGATCCGAAGGCAAGAGTGGTCTGGGCTGGTCTTTGAGAAGTGGAGAAGGACACAGTCTTGCTCTCACTGGACCTCAGAGGAACATTTCTCTTCTCAATACATCTCTTTTCTTGGTTTTGGTTTATTTGTTTTTCAAGACAGGGTTTCGCTATGTAGCCCTGGCTGTGCTGAAACTCACTCTGTAGACCAGGCTGGCCTCGAACTCAGAGCTCCACCTGCCTCTGCCTCCCAAGGCTGGGATTAAAGGCGTGCACCATCACTGCTGACTTTTTTTTTTCCACCATTATTTTTGTTTCTATTCATTTATTTATTTTGAAACAATTTCTCACTGTGTAGCCCTGACTGTCCGGGAGCTCACTTTGTAGACCAGGCTGGCCTCAAACTACAAAGATCTGCCTGTCTGCCTCCAAGTGCTGTGCTTTAGGTATGCACCACCAAGCCCAGCCCTTTCTTTTTGTTCTTAAAAGACAGGGTCTTATGTCGTCTAGGCTGACCTTGAACTCCCTCTGTAGCCAAGGATAGCCCTGAGCTCCTGAACGGCCTGCTTCTACCTCCCAAGTGGAAGTGCCTGAGCCACACCCAGCTATGGCTCACTGTCTCAGTGTTTTTGTTCCTGTAAGAAGTGCTTAAAGTTTGGGTGTAGCACCTTGGCAGAGAAGTTGAGTTCCAGTTCTATTTGATGTCATTTCCTAGATGGCCATGGCACTAGGGTCATCCGTATAGGATTTGACTACACAGTTCCTGCTGAAGTGTCCAGCCATTGCCAAGAGTAATTTCTTTAACCAAAAAAGTTTGATGACAGAGCAGCATAGGAACTAATGCCTATGATCCCAGCACTTGTGAGGGAGAGGAGGGAAAAGAAACAGGAGCTCAAGGCTAGCCTCAGCTACATAGTGAGTTTGAAAACCACCCTGGGTAAAGTGAGATCCTGACCCCCAAAATTATGGTAGTATTAGAAAGAAGTTTCCAGTTAGCTAAAGCCCACCAAGTCTGTTCTATCTTTAGTCTGTTGAACTGTAGTGATGACTTCAGGCTGGGAACAGCAGTGTCTGCAAGATCATCTTTCATCCTAGTGGAGGCCTGACATTTTTACCTTCAAAGTGAGCTCCCCACCACAGCGTGAAGTCTGGAGCCTTTGGAGAGCTGTGGCAGCGCCCAGATCCTCCTGGTACTCTCAGGGAATTGTCCAGTGGGAGGACGCTGATACGCAGGGCTGCTCTCCCCAACAGGGGGCCTTCTCCACATGGCCCACACCAATCCCCCTTGCTCGGCTTCTGTCCCAAGATCACAGGCAGACCCCCCTACCAGGCTCCTCCTCAGCTTTGCACACCCGGGCCTGGCGGCGGCTTGCAAACTGTTTTACATTCCACTCACAGGAGACTGCTGAGTCTTTCGTTGCAGACTGCATCGTGCCTTTGTCTCAGTCACCCTGACCCACTGCAGGGAGAGGATCTGAGCTAGGGCAGAACTTTTCTAGAACACTGGGTGAGAGGGCCCCCACTCAGAGGGGTCTGCACTCCCTGGCAACCTTAAATGGGTTGTCTGTACCTCCCATTGCAGAGAGATTCCGATGGAAAACAAGAATTCCTTATTAGGAGCATCTCCCCACCCTGTTCTGGGTGTGAGGTAGTCGTTTCGCATAATTTCCTCATCCCTGGGCCCCTTTCTCTAGTCTGTCATTCACCCAAGGTTCAAGTCCTCTCTCCTTTGCCTGCCTCTGTATCCTTCCACATCTCTCCTCTTTGAAGCAGCCTGGTTCCCATGGAAACAGCAATGTCATTGGAAGAGTTGGAGCCTGGGAATGTCCCCAAGGGCAAGAGAAAGTCACTCAACAAAAGGACGAAAGCCCACCCCGAGGGGTGATTCTCACTGTGCTGGCAGGGTAGTTCTCACAGTCGGGAGAAGGTTTAGGGGCAGAACCTTTGAGGCTGCAGGGGAAAGAAGGGAATATCCACGCACATCTGTGCCAGGTCCTTATTTTTCAGTGTCATGTGAACTAGATGGAATAGAGGCTGCCATGTACTCGCGTGCACGCGCGTGCGTGCGTGTGTGTGTGTGTGTGTGTGTGTGTGTGTGTGTGTGTATGTGTATGAGAGAGAGAGAGGCAGGTCCTGGTATTTCACCTTGAATCACATCACTATGCATCTTCCACCCAGAGCCAGGGCAGGCAGAATTCTGGGAATCCCTGCAAGGCAAAAGTCCAGGATGCTGTTCCTGCTCCTTTCACTTACCAGTCATATAACTTAGAGCTCTATTTTCCTTCTGTTTCTCAGCTTTTCTCACCTCATTTATATCACAGGCCATGGAACACCTGGCCCATTTCGTAGAACAGCTGTAAAGTTGGGGTGAGGATAATGATGAGGTCTGCTCAGACTGGGGGTGCTGCAATCCTGTAATCTGTTGAGTTGAGGGTTGTTGGCATCAGAGTCAGGCTCTTGCTGTGGCCAGGACTGCCTACCCCATCACCTGAGGCCCTCTGTGTCCTTGTAGGTGTAACACTCAGGACTACATCTGGCACAAGGGGATGCGCTGTGAGTCCATCATCACCGACTTCCAGGTGATGTGCGTAGCCGTTGGCTCGGCTGCTCTCGTGCTGCTCCTGCTGTTCATGATGACAGTGTTCTTTGCCAAGAAGCTCTATCTGCTCAAGACTGAGAATACCAAGCTGCGGAGGACCAAGTAAGTCTGAACCCGGCAGCCTTTGTCAGCCTAGGCTCTACCTCCAACCCAGGGCTTCTCATGCCCGTTCTGTAGCTCACCCAAGTTTTTCTACTCATACAGAGAATGTGCCAGGTGAAGCCCTGGGTCCTGTGAAACTCTCAGCCGTGTTCCAACACCTAAAACCTGGGAAAGAGAGTGGAAACGAGAGGGCTACCAGCATATACCATGTCCCTGTGTAAATTGCTACTGCACCCACTCTGCCCACTCTGCCTACCCATACCTGGTTCCCTGGCCTTTGATACCCAGTGGGCAGTGCAAGGATTTTACTCACAAATCAGTATGGAGTAACTCCAGCCCCTTCAAATCGGCTGCCATTTAATATCAGCCCTTCCTCCTCAGTGGATGCTGAGGAGAGCGATATTAGCGCCTCACTTCATTGCCTCCAATGCTCCAAGCTACCATTTGACCCTTGCACAACATAAACCCAGTGTGACAATATATCCTAGTGCTCAGGAGAGGTAGAAGCCAAAGGACCACAAGTTCAAGGTCATCCTCTGGAGCCAAGGGAAGCTGAGGCTAGCCTGAGCTCTGTGAGGCTGTGAGGCCCTTTCTCAAAAATAAACAGTAAAATAAAATAAAGCCCCTCCCACCCCGAGGGTGCCCTGTATATGATTAATAGTCTCTTAGTCGTTCATTCTCACCCTTTGGGAGTGTTTACTAGTCTGAAACAGTCCCTTTGGTCACTGTCTATTTTCAACCTTTAGGCGTGATCCATTTTACTCTTAATAAGCCGTACCTATTTTGCATACTTGTGTGTAGACTCATGCACACTTGCTCACGCATACCACACAGACATTGGTTAACCCCTACTCCAAACAGATTGGAATTTAGCAGTGATGAGCGGTCAGCGGTCACTCGCTGCCCTGTGTATCTTAAGGACCACACAGGAAGACAGAGTCTCATTTTGGCTCTCCAGCTGTGCCAGCTGAGAGTTGACCCACACTTACCATCAAGCCTACACCTTGAACACTCAGATGTGACCTTATGCGCTAGGGAAAGAGTTCTCTGATCACTAAGCAAAGTTAAAAAAAAAAAAAAAAGAAAGAAAAAAACCTTTTAAAAGTGTAATAAAGGTCTGAAAGGTCTCCTGGCAGTGCCCCTGGCCTAAGACTCCCTCCAGAAAATGCAACTGAAGGACTTTCCCTGGCTGCAGGTAAAAAGACAAAACATGGTGTTTTGCTCCTGTCCCGGGTAAAGTCAGGCAATGTGTAGACAGCGGCCTTCCAGCTAACCGCCATGGGGCTGACTGGGCCCCTCCTGTATTGTCCCTGTGCACTGAGGCAGGGACATAAATCTGTGCACGTGATCGCTCCAGAGGGCCACAAGCCAGGACCCTTGGCTCCTCATTCCATGGCTACACCAAAACAATGGGTGTTCAGGGAGTGGGGGATGGGGGTGCAGATGTCCGCTTCAGTCAGGGCAGCTGTTGATGGTGGGTGCCTGAGAAGGAATGTGACTGCCCTGAGGATGCCACTCAGCCCTGCAGATAGTGTGACATTTATTGATTCTAAGATACATATTTCTTGTCCCATATTAGCGACAAGAAATTGGATTGTGTCTTACTGTTGCTGGCATCATGCAATCACTGTTGGCCAGATGGTTGTCTTGATGCAGTTGTAATTGCCTGGCATGCACAAACACGGTCACAGTTGTTCATATCACTGGCAGTTCTTTTAAGTCCCAATGTGCTTCTCTGACTATAAAAATCCCAGGGGACAAGAGAGTATTGGGTCAGTTTAAGTGGCCAAAGTTTGTTCCCAGTGGCAAGTCAAGTCCTGGTGTGGCCTGGTGTAATATAGTATTTGAGTGTGAAGTCAAGGCATTACTGGTACCATTTTGCCACAGTCACTTGACTTTTGTTTTCCCTTCTTTCTTCTGTCCTTCCAGCAAATTCCGGACCCCCTCTGAGCTTCACAACGATAACTTCTCCCTCTCCACCATTGCCGAGGGCTCTCATCCAAATGTAAGGAAACTTTGCGACACGCCCTGTGTCTCCTCCCCCCATGCCCGTGCCTTGGCTCACTATGATAACATTGTCTGTCAGGTAACTTGTCTTCTTCACATCCCCCCTTTTGCATGCCTCTGCCCCTGCCCCCGTCCCCTTGCCCTGTCTCAGAGGAGGAAGACTCCAGACAGCTTTGAAGATCAGCTCAGGGCAGTCCAGTGGGTCAGGGAAGGGGACAGCACTTTCTAAAGCATCGCCTCTCTGACAGGCTGAGATACAGGTTCTGGAATCTTCCAGAATGGCTCATAATCTGAAGCGTTGCCTGTGCTTTACAAGTCTGTCATTATTGACTTTTATCTCACATTGTTGGAGAATTTCCTGGTGGTCACTGAAGCAAATGGTGATTGCCCCTTGGGGTAAAGAAGCTTGCCCTTCCTTGGTGCATTCGAGTCCCCTAGCAGCTAGCAGATTTACATGCCCATGTCAGGGCCAAGATGAGCACAGAAATTATTAGAATTACTAGTCTAGGGATAATTCTGATCCATGTGTTTTGGGGGGGAGGGTTGTTTTGTTTTTGTTTTTGAAACATATACTTACTATGTAACTGATAACATTGAATTGGCAGTGGATCCTACTTCCATCTCCCAATTCCTAGAACTGTAGGCATGAGCTACCACCATGACTGACTGATCTTATGTAGCACAGGGTGGCCTTGAACTTTCTAATAGCCTGGGATGGGTTTGAACTCCTGATCTTCCCACCTCTGTCTCCTAAATGTTGTGATTACGGGTATGTACACCACACCTGGCTTCTAATTCTGTTCTTAAAAGGACAAATTCATAGTATCATATATTGAAACCCACCAAAAAAGTTCACAGTAACAATAGCTGTGTTCTGAAGACACGGCCTAGCTGAGCAGCCTGGCAGTATAATATGGGATACTTTCCGAGAATCTCTTTGTTGTTGGTGGTGGTAGTTTCTTTACGTGTAGCTTTGGTTGCCCTGGATTTCATTATGTAGACCAGGTTAGCCTCAAACTCAGAGATCTGCCTGCCTCTGCCTCCCAAATGCTGGGATTAAAGGCATATGCTACCACTACCCAGATCAGAGAATCTTAAAAAATAAAGTAGCAGCCATCTGAACAAAATTACATCATGTCTAGATCCAAGAATTCTGCACATGATGCAGTCTCCATGCTTCCGAATGAACACTTAAAACTTGGTCAGTATACAGTTCACAGTTACACAGATGTAGGCACTGCCAGAGAAGCTTCCGACCAGAGCATTGGCATTGAAGCAGAGGTTTGAGAAGCTCTTTGATTAGATCTTAGAGAGTCAGGGCTCATTGGTCCCTAATACTCTAGACCTGCCCTGTGCAGAGATCCCTCCTGTAGGTCAGGCATGTTTCCTATCTGACGCTGATTATTCTGACTCACTCAGGAAGGTGAGGCAGGAGGACCGTTATTAGTTCAGCACTTGAGACCTTGTCTGATTTTTAAAAAATAATAATAATGACAGAGAGCTTTAGGCCAACTTGGACTACATATTGAGGTCCTGTCTCAAAAAGAAAAAATAAAGATCACCTAAAGGGATGGACTTCAGTACATTTAGTCAGGGCTTATGGATCTCAAGAGAGTGGTGGTCTGTGCAGGCTGTCTCGTCTCAGCTCCTCTCAGACCTGCTGTCTTGTCTGCAGGGAGCAGCAGATGTGACCCCTATGGAATTGCTGCTGTCCACTGGTTGTTCCTGCCTCACAGTGCAAACACCCTCAGGAAGGTTTGCTCCTTCCAACAGCTTCACAGTCCCTTCTGAAAGGGACAGTGAGGAAACAGCCCCACCTAGAGCTGTGTGTCTGCATGAGCCTGTACAAAGCGCGGCTCTTGGCTGGGCTCTGTGTCTAGTTCATAGCGCAGATACCCAGCTTTGAAAACAAAGCAGGAACAGGTCACTGCCTTGGACCCTGCCTAAGCAGGGGCTGTGGGACTGGTTGACAGAGCAGTTGGGCCAGCCCTCAGGGAAATGACAGAGCCTGGCAGTGGTAGTCTCCTGGCTCCTTTTGTTTCTTGAAGGTAATTTTCAGCTGAGGAGTAGCACCAGAGACTGACCTGTGACCCTACGTGCACACCACATATACATAAACACTTGCACACCTCGTCCTCCCTGAGCTTGCATCTAGCAGCTTCACTTTCTCTCTGGCCATGCATGGGTTCATGTATGTCATCTCATTGTGGAAGTCAGAGGGTAACTTGAGGGGGTTCTCTCCTTCCACCATGTGACTTCCAGGGCCCAAACTCAGTCCATTATGCTTGGCAACAATCACCTTTACCCACAGAGCCCTCTCACAAGCCCAGTTTTGTGTATTTTAATAGCAGGGTTATTTGTTTTACAGAAGCTAATGTAGAATGAGTTGGTCAGTCTTCCTACCTGTTGCAATAAGCTCCTCTGTCACACTCTTAAAAGGATTTCAGATTTTAAAACCTCTGCTGCTTTGAGCAGCGTCAGTTCCCAGTGTCCCCTTCCTGCCTCGGCAACTCTAAGCTAAGGTGAGGCACGGTCACCTGTGCCACAGGCTCAGTCTCTGTGCTTGAGCAGCCGTCCCGGAAGAAGACCATCAAGAGGGGGTTGGAGAACATGTGGGAATAAAGTCACCTGAAACCCACAGGCAAACAGCCCAGCCCTCAGCTGCCCTTTTTTTGTTCATCAGTCTAGTCCAAAGGGCCTCATGGGTCCTCTGAAGACCTGAGAGAGTTCCCAGGAATAGTTCTGGTTTTCGTTTTTGGGTTTTTTTTTTACACAATCCCCCTTAGTGCTTTTTATCTCATGCTTAAATCTTTCCTGCTTTCCCCCTTCCCCTTAGAGATTTGCATCTGGACCATCAGACCCAGGCCTGAGCCCACATTCCCCTGGCATATGCAGTAAAGCACAGCCTGATGCCTTCCCCTTAGACGTTTGCATCTGAGGCAGGCCTGAACCCACTTTGCCCCTGGGCATAGAATGCCCATATGGCTGGGATGGAGCACTGGAAATGGGGTCCACAGTGGTTCCCGGAATGAATGCCAAGTATCTGTCCTGTTCCCTCATGGCCAAGGTGCATCTGCCAAGTCAAAGACAGATGGGCCCATCTGCTGGGCTTTCAGTGACCTTGGGCTTAGCAGGATCAGCTCTGGGGGAGAGAGTTGGGCTGAAGGAACCCCACCTTGGGTTAGACACTCCCCCCTCTGTGCTCTTTGCAGGAGGTATAGCTTGTTCAAGATCCGCATTTGGGTTCCTCTGCTCCATGCTTTTAGGATCTGCTTCCCCCACCCAGAGCCCAGAAGGCAGTTTTCTCTGTAGCTTAGACTGGCTTCGAATTTGCTATCCTCCTGGCCAGGCCCTCCAAATAGCTCCAGGTAGCTGGGATCACAGGCCTGGATCACCAGGACTGGCTGGCAGTCCCCGAGCCCTTGAAGGTGGCTTCCCCACCTTTGTGACATTAGAGTTCTAAAAGTTACATATTTTGTACCTTTTCCTCTATGTGCCAGAAGAACTTGCACAGAGGGTGAGAGTCTCTCGAGAACCTGAAACCTGGTCCTGTAAGAGGAGAGGTGACTGTGGGCCCTACTGGGCTTTCCTGGGCTTTTGAGGGCATCCTACCTATTTTGGAGGGGGTGGAAGTTGAGGGAAGGGTCCCCCGCACTCTGGGTAAGCATTCTACTTAGTTATATCTCCTCCCCTGTCTTGAACTTTGGAAGTGGCTAAAGCAAGAATAATCCATTATGTGGTAGCACATACCTGTAATTCCAGTACTTGGTGAGGCTAAGGCAGAAGGTTCATGAGGTCAGCCTGAGTGATGTGGGAAGTTCAAAGCCAGCCTGGGCTATGGAGTAAGACCTATTTCAAAAACTAAAAAATAAGTAGACAAGCAAAGTAAGAATTGTTTTTCGGAAGTTGAGAGTGGTGTGAAATTTCAAAGGTAAAAAAGGGGGATATTAGGAGCTCAAGTTCACCTTTAGAGACCTACATTCAAGTCCAGTTTGGGCTACATGAGACCCTGTCTCAGAAACAAACAGGGCTGGCAAGATGTCTCAGCAAGCGAAGGGGCTTGCCGCCAAACCTGATGACCTGAGTTAGCTCCCCAGAATCCATTATGTGACATCCACATGAGCACTGTAGCACCGCCCCACCCCATGCATAAATAATCAATAATCAATAATTAATTTTTAAGAGTTTAAACAAACAGAAGCTAGAGAACAGACTCCAGAGTGAAGAGCACAATCATGAGATGTGGCGTTCCGAGCCCTGCACTGCCCCGGCAAGCCGGGCTGTCCGTGCACACTCGCAGTCCCAGCTCCAAGGCAGGTGGAGGCGGGAGATGGCTGGCACTTGCTGGCTTCCAGCTTAGCTGACGAAACAGGAGCCCTGGGTTCATCCTCTGCCTCAAAAGAATAGGTGGAGAGTGATAAATGAGGGCCCACGATGCCCTCTCCATCCGTCACAAGCATGTGCTACATGTTTGCATACATAGAACATATGCTCAGACAGACACACCTTATTCTCAAAAAGCTAATCTGGGAGTGATGCTGAATTCTAGCACTCGGAGGCAGAGGCAGGTGGATCTCTGTGAGTTCTAGGCCAGTCTGGTCTACATAGTGAGTTCCAGGACAGCCAGGGCCACTGTGAGACTATCTCAAAACAAACCAAAAAAGTCCTTAAAATGAAAAGGATATCTAGAGATATGAGCATATTATTTAAAAAGCATATTTGTGCAAGGCAGTGATGGCACAGGTTTGTAATCCCAGCACTCAGGGAGGCAGAGTCAGGCACATCTCTGAGTCGAGGCCAGCCTGGTCAACAAAGCAAGCTTCAGGACAGCCAGAGCTGCACAGAGGAAACCCTGTCGTGAAAAGCCAAAAAAATAAATTCTGCATGTATGTACATGTGTGATTTTATACGCACCATGTCAGCATGTGCTTGCCTGGTACCTGAGGAGGCCAGACAGTGTGGGATCCTCTGGAACCAGGGTAGCCTGGGTGCTGGGAACCAAACCTGGGGCCTTGGGAGAAGCAGTGATCAGTCTCAAGCACTGAGCTGCCTCTCCAGCCCCTTCTTAATGGGCATGGCGCTGTCTGTTTAACCAGCAGTCTGGGCGCTTACGGAGAAGCTGGGAAGGCTTTCATCCCCCCTCCAGTGGTCCAATAGGAACCGACTGAGGCAGGAGTTGCCGTGGAAGCCCTCTGAGAACTCAGACTGTGGGGTCAGAGGCCTGCACTGGTGTGGGCTTTCTGTAAGCCCTTATTGCCCGGCAAGGGCAGCTAAGGGTCAGGGGCCTGTTCTGGGCACACATGTGCCTGCAAAGAAAGTTTTGAGCCAGCAGCTTGAATATGGGCAGACACAGAACGCGGGAGACTGCTCATGTGGCTGGGCGTGCTGGAGCTCGGATTGAGCAAGCACCTTGAGTTAGTGTCTCCAGGGGCACAGTCCCGATGGCCTGAGACCCACACATCTTTAGCTTCCAGTGGGGAGAAATCGTACCTAACCCGGGTGTGCCCAATTGGGGACACTGGCTGAGAAGCCATCTTTCCTCACCAGGACTTCCTGTGAGAACAGTTATTCAGATGAAACTTTGGATCCTCGCTCAGGTCTTTAAAGGGCCTGTCTCTTAGGCTGGAAGGATAGCTCAGGGGTTAAGGACACACTTGCTGCTCTTGCAGGAGATTCCCTAGCACCCACACCAGGCAGCTCACAACTGCCACTAACTCCCGTTGCAGGGGAACCTGAGGCCCGTGACCGCCTGCAGGGGCCTCCACTCAGGTACACATACCCACACACAGATACCTACACATACACATGACTAAAAATAATAAAGGGAGGGAGGGAGAGTGGGACTGGGAGGGGAGGAGGGAAGAGGGGCTACAAGGATGTAAAGTGAATAAAGAAATGAGAAAAAAATAATAATAAAATAAAACTTTACTGAGAAAATCTGTAGGAAAGAATTAGCCAGGTATGATAGTGTACTCCGTTAATCCCTGCACTGGGGATGTGGAAGCGGTCAGATCTTTGTGAGTTTGAGACTAGCCTGGTCTACATAGTGAGTCCCAGGCCATCAAGGGCTACATAGTAGGACCCTGTCTGTAAATAAATAAATAAATAAATGTACCGCTTTCTTCCTCATCTCTCTTTGTGAAAAGATGAGTAGCCCAAAGAAAAATTACTCATAAGCTAATTACTTAGTACATGCAGCTCTTAAACTGGCTCTGAATTTCTGTCTCTCTTGCCTCTATTTCCCTAGTGCTGAGATGACGTGTGAACGTCTGTCTAGGCAGGACCAGTGCTTTCTGGAGGGTGACTGCCCTTCATCCCCGCAGGCTCTTCTGGTTCATTCCAGTCTTTTCCCATCTCTCTCCGCCCCACCATGCTCTCAGCCAGCTAGGAAAGCCTGACACAATTACTTTGGTCTTTCTACCTGTTGTCTTTCTTCTGGACAAACCTCCCCAACTCTCTCCTCTTCCAGGACGACCCCAGCGCTCCCCACAAAATCCAGGAAGCTCTCAAGTCCTGCCTGAAGGAGGAAGAGCCGTTTAACATCCAGAACTCCATGTCGCCCAAACTTGAGGGCGGCAAAGGTGACCAGGATGACTTGGAGGTGAACTGTCTCCAGAATAACCTAACCTGAGGCGGAGGAGCTCGAGGAGAGGGAAGGGGGGGTGGGGGAGGGAAGGACCGCCATCTCCTCTTGGGCATTTGTTAAGCTTTTCTCTTTCTGATCTCATGGCATGCTCTGACGTGTTTTGTAGGAGGGGGGAAAAACACTTAAAATAAGCAAAGAAACCGAGCAGGATTGCATATGTTGGATCGTTTTTTGTTGTTGTTGTTTTTTTTTTTTTGTCTGTGCTGTCTGTACATTGCTTTTGCAGCTGTGATTTCTAAACCTCTGCTGTTATTCAACTGACTTTTTTTTTGTACTTTGACCCACCTTTTTTTGGAATACCAGTTAAAAAACAAGGTTCTTGAAATAAAACTTTTTAAAAAGCTCACCACTCTCTTAGTGCTGTGGTGTGTCCTGCTTGCTCATTGTTGTCAGTTTTGAGTTTCTTTCTTCCTTCATTGGAAGGTGTGTGTCTAAAAATGTTTGAAATCTGATCTAGCTGGAGACAGTTTCAGAGGACCAGAGTTCAGTTCCCCATTCCTCCGCAAAAGAGACTCACAACTCTCTGTAACTCAGGTTCCACAAGATTGGGGAGCCTCTTCCAACACCAGACATGTATGTGGTGCACACTCCACGTGCAAGCAAATGCTTAGACACAGAAAATAAATACTTTTTTTTTTTCTGAGACAGGGTTTCTCTGAGTAGCCTTGGCTGTCCTGGACTCACTTTGTAGACCAGGTTGGCCTCCATCTCACAGAGATCCACCTGCCTCTACCTCCCCAAGTGCTGGGATTAAAAGTGAACACCACCACACCCAGGCTGGATTTTTAAAAAAAGTTTGAAATCTTGGCAATGGTGATCCGTCGTCTCCGGCCGCCAGAGCAAACAGGACAGACATGCCATGGACAACAGGGGTGTGTTTTTTTTTTTTTCACAATTCTGGGGGTGAAGGTGCCAAAAGGGTTGGTTTCTGTTGATGCCTCTTTTCCTGGCTTGCCAACAGCTGTGTTCTCTGCTTTCTCACTGGGCCATCTTGAGGAAATTGCAGGGAAGGAGGGTGTAGTACAGGACCATTCTCCAAGCCAAACAGCCACCATTTTAGGAGTTCAGCTGTATCCATTCGCAAAAGATCATCTCAGCTGGGTTTACTGTTTATACTCACTAAAGGGGGCAGAAGAGTCACAGCTGCTCCCTCCTGCCTGCTTTGCAGTTCTGCCCTAAATGGTCTCAGGGAGGGGATAGAGTACATATTGGGGTGGGAATAGAGGAAGGGGCGCCTTCCACATCGGTCACAAAAGTCCTAGCTCCTAGTAAAGACCCTCGTGCAGACTTCGTGGGGGACACACCCACACTCTGGTGGTAGCCCTTCCGCCTATTCTGTAAGCCCAGGAAACTCACTCTGAAGAAACTGTACCTGGGTTTGTCTTTGGGGCCTTAGAGGGGGGGGAGGAGAGACATTGCTTCCATCTCCCCCTGGAAGAAATGTTAGCAGCAGAGGGGAATGTCACCAGAATCTTTCCGTTGTCTTTCTGTTTGTTGAGATCGGGTTTCATGTAGAAACCTGCTAGGGTGGGCTTTGAACTCTTGAGCTCCTCTACTTCCCAGGTGCTGGGATTACAGGAGTGTTCAAGCACACCTGGCTCTTCCTGATCTTTTAAAAACAGATTTTACTGGAACAGAGCCCTCCCTAAACTCTGCATTTAACCCTAACTAGCTCTTCAAAGGGTTTTTCTCCAACTACCATCACTTTGGAGGTCGAGGTTTCAATATATGACCGTTTTTTTTTGTGGGGGCCACAATTTAACCAATTATATTCTATCCAGTTATAGCTGTGCGTAGTGGCACATGCCTTTGATCCCAGCACTCAGGAGGCAGAAGCAGATGGGTCTCTGTGAGCTCCAAGCCAAGTCTACATAGTGAGTTCCAGGACAGCCAGAACAACACAGTGAGATCCTAACTTAAAACAAACAACAAAAAAACATGCCTATAATCCTAGCACTCAGGAGGCCAGGAGACTTCCAGGATACCCTAGGCTGTCTCCAAAGAATAAAATACTCACTCTTTCATAAATAAGCATTAAGCACAGGGCTACATACCCGGAGTCTTGACGAAAAATTAGCAAGATCTGGACTTTGAGAAGTTGCAATCTGTGGGTAAAAGGCTTCCTGCACAAACACGAAACCCTGGGTTTGGATCCCTAGCACCCATGTCAAAAGCTGGGCACAGTAATGCTTCTGCATCTCCAGGGCTGAGGAGACAGAGTCCCAGAGGAAACTGGCCAGGCAGCCTAGCAGGGAACGGTGGGTTCTAGGTTCCCCGAAAGACCCTGTCTTAAACAAGGTGGAGAGTGACTGATGAAGACACCTGCCATCTGTGTCTGGGGCACAGGAGAGTGTGCCCACACACATGTACACACCACACAGGCAGAGAGATGCCTGAGAAACAGACCCAAATAGCACGATGTGTCTGCCTGTAATACAGACATGTGGGAAGATTCCAAGAAAAAGATTGAAAGTGGACTTTGAAGTGCCAGTCAGACAGCTCAGTGGATAGCGGTGCTCACAGTCAAGTGGGTCAGTCTGGGCCTGACTTAGAACATGCACGGTGGGAAGGGAACTAACTCCTACAAGTTGTCTTCTGACCTCAGCAAGCACTGATATGCACATACACTAAAAAAATTAAAAAATAAAATAAAATAAGTAGACTTTGAAGAAGAGGAGACAATTTTTTTCAAAGTGGAACAAGAGAAGACCATCCCCAAGGCAGAGGTAGGTCACAGAGGAAAGTGGTTCTGGGTAAGCAGACTATGTGGGAAGGAGGGGTTCAGTGACAAGGCTGAGAGCGCCCTTGAGGACAGAGGGCAAAGACTCAGGCATCACAGGGCTGAGCAGCCAGATTTGTTTCTTAAGAAGTTAACTGGAGGCTAGGCTCCAGGCACAGGCCTGTAATCCAGCTACTTAGCAAGCGGAAGGAGAGGATCACGCAGTCAAGAGCTCCATGGGCTACCAGCCCAGGCAACTTAGTGTGACCCTCTGGGTCTCAATGAAAAGTGGACGGGGACCAGGGATGCAGCTCAGTTCTGGGACACTTGCTCAACCCTGGGTTCCTCCCTAGCACTTCCAAAGTTAACTGAGGATGAAGTGAAGGCAAGCTGAAAGTCGGCTGTGACAATTGAGACACTGAATGGGGATGAGTTTGAGAGAGAGAGAATAGTTTAAATAGACAAGATTAACAACAAGTGGGTTTTCTTTTTAATTTTTTTGGTTGGTTGGTTTCTCTGTGTAACCCTGGCTGTCCTGACAAGCTTTTGTAGACCAGGGTGGTCTCGAACTCACACAGCTATGACTGCCTCTGCCTCCCAAGCCAGTGTTCAATCTTATTCCAGCTACTGGAAGTATATTTCTGTTGCTACTTCTGGATGTTTCTTCTCACTTTCTCTTGTCAGATATATTTTAAAAATTTTTTCTTTGCGGCTGGAGAGATGGCTCAGTGGTTAGGGGTCCTGTCTGTTCATCCACAGGACCCAAGTTTAAATCCCAGAGCCCACATGGCAGCTCACAACTGTCTGTAACTCCAGTTTCAAAGGATCTGACACATCCTTACACCAATGCACATAAAGTAAAATAATTATTTTTTTAGTTCTATTTGCTTCTGTTTGATATTATTCAGTCTCTTTGTTTTGAGACAGGGTCTCATGTAGCCTAGGCTAGACCAGAACTCTTGATTACTGAATGCTTTTCTAGCATACACAAAGTACTGGGTGTGATTCTAAATACCTTATGAACTAAGCGTGTCAGGTCCTTATCATCCTAGCAGGAAACAGGAGGCTCAGAAGTTCAAAGTCATCCTTAATCTACATAGGGAGCCAGCCTGGGCTACATAAGACCTTTTCTCACAATAAACACTAACAAACAGAAGCAAGTTTTAGGAATAGTTTGCACTTTTACACCTAGCCTTATTTATTTATTTATTTATTTATTTATTTATTTATATTCTGTGATGGGCATTGTATTTGAAAAACTGATTAGAGTATCTTCAGACCTGGGAGGGTTCCTTCCTGACTCATTGGCCACTTCTGTGAAGTGCCCAGTGGGGTTGGAATTCTGGAGAGATGGATCAGCGGTTAAGAGCACTGGCTGCTCTTCCAGAGGTCCTGAGTTCAATTCCCAGCACCCACAAGGTGGCTCACAACCATCTATAATGAGATCTGGTGCGTTCTCCTGATGTGCAGATAGAGCGCTCCTAAGCGGAAAATAAATAAATAAATAAATCGTAAAAAAAAAAAAAAAAGGAATTCTGGGATCACATTAAATCAGGTGGATGTTTTCTAAGCCAATGAAGCCGATCAAACTATGCAAGGCTGGGGACCTTTGGAAACTCTTTAACCTTCAGGGATTGCCCTCTGGGTCACCACCCAAGACAGACAGACAGACCGTGTTTACCAGCACTCCACCTTTGGTAGACCCTGCAACCGACAATCCCAGCCATCCTACAAGACTTTCAGAAACCCCGTGGGCTGTGCCAGCCACTTTATGGCCTACACGGGCAAAACCAAAAACAGTCCTGATGGCTGGCTCACCTGTCTGGCTTCCTGTTCTCTCAGGATGTGAGCCTGGCACCTCCATAGCACCCTGTTTGCGCTTTGATGTTTGTCAGACGTTGGTCTGCGTTTTTGTGTTTAAAGGAAGAGGTGGGTCCAGTTACCTAGTCTGCTATTGACCAGGCAACAGAACTCCTGCCCCATGGAGTTCCATGAAGTCTGCTGTTTGCCGTGTAACGTGGTGACAATTTCCTGATCATATTTCTTATCTCATGGGGAGGGGTGGGCAGTTCATGTGGCTTATATGTGATTCCTGGAATCTTCTCTGAACTGGAAGAGCTTCCCTTTGACGCTAAACACCTCTGGATCTTTTCACAGAGAAAGCAGTGAGAAAGAGGCAGTAAATGTAACAGAACCTCGTGACTCAAAATCCAGACTTTGTAAGAGTGTTTTGTTGTGCTTTTCCCACGGCCATATTAGGAAATGTGTCTCAAAGACCTGGCTGTGTCCTCGGCAGGGCTAGGAAAACCCGGATTGAAGCTGGAGCAGGAAACAGTAGAGGCCTGTTCAGAGGGTCACCACAGGCGGTCAGGAGTCTGTATGGCAAAGAAGGGACTGAGTGTTAGAGGCAGATGTATTGATTTCTATCTGCGCCCACCTTCTTTCCTGCCAGGGTTTTTGTGTTGCTCCATGACTCTGACGCACAGGGTGGCCAGCACCCTCTCTGGGGCCCCTATGCCCCTGTACAGAGGTTACTTAACTCTTGGGACAACCCCTCTTCTCCCTGGCATTTTCAGACAGTGTGTTCTTCTCTCTGCTCTCCTCATCCTACACTGGAGCCTGTCTGAATCTTCCTCTCTACAGAAAGGCCAGGGCCAGAGAGCTCACCCGTAACAGAACTTCCTGAAGGAGCCCAGCAACTGGGGTTCAAATCCTAAAACCCACACAAAGGTGGAAGTAGAGAACCGGCCCCACAGAGTTGTCCTCGGATCTCCATCCACGTGCTGTAGCAGGCAGCACGGTTGCTACACACGTGTTTCATGGACACATACAAACATACAATAAGAAGAGGAGGAGGAGAAGGAAAAGAAAGAAAGAAAGAAAGATAGATAGATAGATAGATAGATAGACAGACAGACAGATGATAGACTGGACTAGGGGAGATGACTCTGTAGAAAGTGCTAGCTGTGCCAGTGTGAGGCCCCGAGTTCAGAGTCCCAGCACATACAGATAAAAAGCCAGGCCTAGCAGCCGTGTGCCTAGAATCCCAGCACTTGGTGTAGTAGAAGCACAAAGTGATAGGATTGATGTTATAAAGGACTTACTTATAGGTTAGCTTAGGAGACACTAAGACACATACGTAGAATTTAGCTGAAGGGACACCCCCTCCCAAGTACCCCAAAAATCAGAAGTCTGCCATCCAGGGCAGTTAGAGATCAGAAAATTCAGGATGCCAGGATGTGAATGTTTGTTCTACAAAACTGACTGGCCATTAAACTCCTTCCCATAACAAATGAGACAGCATGGACTTACAACCAGCCCCACCCCCTAACAAAAGACATACTTCTAACAGGCAGATCAAGGGGGCAGCCTGGGGCCACACCATCTTTAAGTCCTGGTCAGCCACTAAGTCCCCTATGCTCTTGTCAGCAAAAACACAATTCCGCCAGGTGGGCAAGATCATCCTGGGTGACAATGATTCAGAAAACAAAAAGCAAAAACCAAGGGTGGTACTTAAGATAATTCCAACATTATGCAATGTCTTTGCTGCGTAAACCTCCCATCTACCTGAAGGAGCCAGATTTGTCTTCTCCTTCTCTGTTTAAATTGTTCAGAGTGAAGTGCATGCCTTTAGTCCCAGCACTCTAAAGGCAGAGGCAGGTGGATATCTATGAGTTCAAGGCGAGCCTGGTCTACATAGTGAAGTTTAGAACAGGTAGAACTATGTAGAGAGATTCTATCTCAAAATAAAAATAAAAAAACAGGGGCTGGAGAGATAGATCAGAGGTTGGGAGCACTGACTGCTCTTTTGGAGGTCCTGAGTTCAATTCCCGTGGCTCACAATCATCTATAATAAGATATGGTGTCCTCTTCTGGCGTGCAGGTATACATGCAAGGAGAACATTGTATACATAATAAATAAGTAAATCTTTAAAGAATAAAAATTAAAAACATAGAAAAAGAGGAGTCAGGCAACAGTGGCACACACCTTTAATCCCAGCACTCAGGAGGCAGAGGCAGGTGGATCTCTGAGTCTGAGGCCAGCCTGGACTATGGAGTGAGTTCCAGGACAGCCAGAGCTAGCTACAGAAAGAGAAATCCTATCTCAAAAAAAAAAAAAAGAAAGAAAAAAGAAAAAAAAAGAAGAAGAAGAAGAAGAAAGAAAATAGTTCAGATCATAACCTGGGCAGGACCTGAAAGAGGTTAAGGGTATGGCGTGTCCACACGAGCCTAAGGTGTATATAAGTTAGTGAGGCCTTTGCTCATGGCCAGCCCATAGGAGCAGTTGACACAGGTGGCCTGGAGGGTCTTCATAAAGAGTGGTCTCCTTTCCTGAGTGGGTGGAGTGCTTTCTCACTGTGGGAGCATATTTTTCCAACATGCCAAGAGGCAGAAACTGAAGAATTCCAGGGTCTCACTAAGCAGCCAGCCCTAGTCAATTAGTGAGTTTCTAGGCTCAGAGAGCCTGTCTCAAATAAATAAGAAAGAGAGTGATAGAAAAGACACATGGATGCCATCACTGTGGCTTCCACGGGTACATTCGCAGGCATTCATACCCACAGGCATACACCACAACAAAGAGAGACTGAAAATGTGGGAGACAGACAACACGGGGAGGAGCCCTTTGTCTGTGTAACCCTTGAGAGGTAGAGCCTGGCTGCTTATAGGTACCACTGCTGTCTAGTTCACGTCAGGCCAATATCTGTACATCGCCACATGCTCCCCAGCATGCCTCTCCCCGAACCCATGGTGGACTGAGATTGCTCTGAAACCTTCAAGGATTCCTAGTAACTTTATTGGTCACAGGAATACAGAACCAGCTGATGCAGACTCTGTTTCCAATAAGCACACATTCATGAGTACTAGAAGTAGATGCTAGTCAGAAAAAAACTCAGCCAGAGAACAAGTTTCCATAGCTATCAGCAGCTGTGCTGACACAGCTTTTTATTTTTATTTTACATGTGCATGTGTGTATGTGTGAGTGTGTAGAGGAACTTTAAACCTGCAACATGGCTGCTCTGGCAAGGGATCTCAGCCAAAGACCTAGGACTGTGTGATCCAGCTGGAATTCAGTCACGTCCTTAGTACACATTTTTAATCCCTCTGGCTGGAATTTAGTACATACCTTTAATTCCAAACAATGATGCCTAATTGAGGGACAAAGTGACAAATTAGAGAAAGACTTGACAGAATGAGTTAGATAGGATATGCCGAACTCTCACAAGGACAGACAAGGAGAGAGAATCTACTTAAGAGCAGTGCAGATAGGGAGTGAGGGATTTCATGGAGACAGTATAGCAGAGTTCAGGAGTATAACACAGTTCAGTGGAGTTTGGTATAGTTCAGTGTGTAGAGTTCAGAGGCAGTTTTTCCAAGCAGAGAAATTCAGTGAGAAGTAGAGAAAAGCCAGCTTGAATCAGTCAGCTTGGAGAGTCATTTTGACCCAGAAAAACTGAGTTGAACCAGCTAGCCAGAGTTCAGGAAGAACTAGGAAGGGTGAGTTTATTCAGCAGTAAGTCTCAGTACCCCCACTTTTCTCCACCTGAACTCAAGAGATCTGCTTGCCTCTGCCTCCTGGCTTAAAGGTGTGTTTATATTCCAGCCGGATCACACAGACCCAGAATATCTTTGGATGTGATCTCTTTCCAGAGCAGCCATGTTCTGAATTAAAAATTCTTCTACAGGGTAGCCCCGCCCACTGTGGGCTGAGTCATTTCACATTAATTACTAATTGAGAAAATGCTCTATAGGTTGGCCTACAGCCCAGTCTTATGGAGACATTTTCTCAATTGAGGTTCCCTCCTCTCAGATGACTCTAAGCCTGTGTCAAATTGACATAAGGTCAGCCAGCACACCGGGAAAGAGTAACTAGCCTTTAAGTGGATGTCTTCAGTGCATCCCAGTCAGTGGTTTTTGGCTTGTTTTATTATTATTGTTATTATTATTGATTGTGAGAGATATTAGTTTAAAATCACTGTGATGGAGCTGGACAGAGGGTGCAGTGGTTGAAAGCACTTGCTGCTCTTCCAGAGGACCTGAGTCCAGTTCACATGTCGGGCAGCACCATTCTGGCCTCCAGTGGTAGTCACACACATGGCACACACCCACAGAGGCACACACAGACACATAAATAAAAATAACGTTAAAGCAAGTAAGTAAATAAAAAATAAATAAAATCACCATGTCAGTGGATTTGCCCAGTTTGCTTGATAAGTTTAATGAATTTTTTAAAGTGTTTGTATTTCATTTATTTCCTTATTTGGGAGCACACATGTGGTGGACAGAGGGCACTTTGTGGGAGTCAGTTCTCTCTGTCACCATACGGGACCTGGGGATTCAACTCAAGTTGTGACGTTTGACAGCAAGCACCTTTGCCCACTGGGCCATCTGACCAGCCTGAATTCTATAAATTTGTGTTTCACAAAATATGAGGCCATATTATAGAAGACGTAAGGATTTGCCACCATTGCATTTCATGATGCATTGACTCTTCTAGCACTATGAGCCGAGCATCTGTACCTATCTAACGGTGTTATGATTTGGATATGAGTTGTGGATGGCTTGTTTCCCACTGATGAATCCAATCTTTGAGGTTCGTTTTGGGACTAGGGTTGCTGGCAAAGTTTGCAGAGCATGCAAAAAGCCCTGGGCTCGGTCTCCAGCACCACATAAACGGGGCATGGTAGTCCAGTCTACATTAGAACCTGTGTTTGTTTGTTTGTTTTTAAAAAAACAACTATAGGTGGGAGGCAGAGGCAGGCAGATTGCTGTGAGTTTGAGGCCAGCCTGGTCTACAAGGGGAGTCCAGGACAGCCAAGGCTACACAAAGAAACCCTGTCTTGAAAACAAACCAAACAAAAAGTATATATAGCTGGGCTGAAGAGATGATTCAGCAGTTACAAACACTTGCCCTCTTAGAGAAGGTCTAGCTTCTCAGCACCCATAGTGGATGGCTCAAAATCACCCATAACTACCGTTCCAGAGCATCCATCACCCAACACCCTCTCCTGACTTCCACAGGCACCTACACACATGTGGTGCACATACATACATATGAGTCACACACACATAACACATAAAATAAATATTTTAAAAATTGAAACAACATATAAAAGAGTCACAAGTCCATTTACCCAGAAACCATTAAAACCATTAAAAAATATTAGACAGGTAGCCAGGGGGTGGCACATGGCCAAGCCGAGTGCTGGCTTTGTGCATGGTGGCCAAGTGCTCTACCCACTGAGTGACACGCCCGGCTTCTTTCCTCTTCGCTATTTTCCTCGGGTGTTTGGTCCCGAGTAAGCAAAAACTGACTGGCACAATGGTTTTGCCCATTTAATCTCATGTTGCTATGGTTACATCAGCTTTTCTATGGCTAGTGTTTGCAAATGTATATTAACTCAGTCTTTTTTTTTTTTAACTTTCAACTTTTCTGTATCTTTTTTACTGCAGACATCTATCTTGTAAACAACATATGGATGGTTTCACTGGTGTGGAAATATGTTTTTGTTTAATAGAAACATTCTGTCAGTAATATTATAGCATTAATAAATGATATAATATTGAATAATATAATAATGAATAATATTGAATTTGAATACTCATTTTGCTCTGCACTTTATCTTCTAGGCTCCTAATTTTCTTCTTTCTCACCATTTCTTAGATTGATTTCCTTAATTCCAAGTTTTAAATGTCATCTGATAAGATGGTTCAGTGAGCCAGGCACGGTGGCCTGTAATCCCAGCACTCTGGGAGGCTGAGACAGGCGTATCTCTGTGAGTTCGAGGCCAGCCTGGTTTACAGAGTGAGTCCAGGACAGCCAAGGCTACACAGGGAGACCCTATCTTGAAAAATAAAAAAATAAAAAAGGCTCAGTGGGTAAGGGTCCCCGCCACCAAGCCTGGTGACTTGGGTTCCGACTGCCACATTCTCACCGTGGCGCGCGCGTGTGCATGCGTACACATAAGATAATGTAAGAGCAAAACTCTAAAATTCTGTCATCTAAACTTTCTTGCACTAATATCTAACATATAATAAAGGCTTTTAAAATAATCTGTTTTGAAAATCCATGAGTAGAGGCTGGGGAGACAGCCCAGTGGTTAAGAACACTGGCTGCTCTTACAGAGGACTGAGGTTCAATCCCCAGCATCCACCTGGGCTGCTCCTAAGTGCCCCTAGCTCCAGCTCCAGAGGCTCCGACACCTCTTCCTCAGGTACTGCGTGCAAGTGGTGAGCACACTGACAGGCAGGCAAAATGCACACACCAAGTGAAACTGAATACCTTTTTAAAAATCCGTTTTTAAACTTCTCTTCTCATTGGCCGTTTGCCAATTTAAAAAATAATTATAATTACTGGGGACGAAGATGGATCTTTGGTCCAACAATCACTCACACAGAAATGGAATGAAGCCAGGCAGTTGTGGCACATGCCTTTAAGCCCAGCCAGGAGGCAGAGGGAGGTGAATCTCTGAGTTCAAGGCCAGCCTGCTCTACACAGTGAGTTCCAAGATGGCCAGGACTACGCAGAGAAACCCTATCTTGAAATAAACAAACAAAAACCAAAAACAGAAAGAAAGGAAATTATATATTTTTTTTGTTAGCCCACATTTTGCTGCTGTGGGTTTGAAAGTTACTGTTTCTCAGTTTTTTGACAAAGATCAGGTGTGGAGTTTGAAAGCTGTTCTTTGTCTGTCCCTTTGCGCTTACCTGGAACAGTTCTGGCCAAGTTTCCGTTCTGCGAGGCGTGGGAGAGACTGTTCTGTGCTAATGCTGTTCACCTCTACAGCTTGAGCATTCGGTGTTTGTGTTGAGACAGGATCTCAAGTAGCCAAAGCTGGCTTCAGCCGCCCCAGGCAGCAGAGAGTGATCTTGAACTTCTCATCCTCTCTGCGTTCCTTCCGTGTACAGGAGTTACAGGCACACCCCCCCTCCCGTGTCTGGTTTGTCTGGAGCTGGGGTGGAGCCCGGGGCTTTGTGTATGCCAGGCGGGAACTCTGCCAGCTGAACTACATCCCCAGCACAGACTAGAACTCTTAACGTGTGACTAATGCAACTGAGACTCTGGAGTTACGTGTTTGTTGAGATGCAGGGCATCAGTCACGGTGTAGTCCAGGACGGTCCTCAATCCCCAGCTCCCAGCCACTGTCTCTTTTGTGCTAGGATTACAGGCGTGCCCCACCATGCCCAGCCTGGATTTTAAACCGTTTCACTTAAACTTACACATACACATGCAATTGGCAGCCCCCAGATCGCACAACATAGCTCTTGTCAGTGTCGGATGGCGAATGGGCCTGGAAGGCAATCCTTGATATCTTGCCAGTGGTTTGGTTCGGATTTTAAAAATTTGTTTTTTATTGTATTCTGTTTATTTCTGTGTGTGCGTGCACATGGATGTGCCTGTGGAGGACACAGGACAATTTCAGGAGTCAGTTCTCTCCTTTGACTGGATGGCTCTGAGGGACTGAGCTCAGGTTTGGGGTCAAAAGCCTTTACCCGCTGCGCTGTCTTGCAGCCCGCTAGTGGTTTGCTGTGCGCATGGCCACATCACCTCGCTCTCAAATGAGGCGCCATCTCAGTCAGTCCTGTCCTCAGGGCTTCTGTTACTTGAAGCCCACCACCCCCATCTTAATTGTCCTGAGTCTGAGGTTCCTGCAACTGTTCACCTGCTCTCCCAATCAGATTCTTTTCTTTCACTCTTATCTTAAGTGTATGGTGTTTTGTGCTTGTGCACCCCATGCATGCAGGGCCCAAGCAGGCCGGAAGAGGGTGTCAGACCCCCTGGAACTAGAGTTACAGAGCACTGTGAGCCACCACGTGGTTGCTGGTTGTTGAACCCGGGTCCTCTGGAAGAGCAGCCAGGGCTCTTAAGTGCCGAGCTCTTAAGTCTCTCTAGTTCCCCCAATTAGATTCCTTCATAGCACTTCATCAGAACGGGAAACTGCTTCTGTGTGTGTCTGTGTATTTACGTATGTGTGCGTGTGCCCCCTTCTGTGGACACACACGGAGGATGGAAGGCCCTGTTGTGTGTCTTTCTCTGTTATTCTCTACTTCATTTTTTGAGGCAGGCTGTCTCACTGAACCTGGGGCTTGCTGTTTTAGCTAGGTTGTCTGGCCAGAGAGCTCTAGGAGTCCAGGGGTCCCCCTGTCTCTGTACCCTGATCCCTGTAGTTATAGGCGTGAGCCGCCACAGACAGATTTTATGGGATGCTGGGGATCTGAAATGACACCCTCATGCTTGTCCAGCAACCAGTTCACCCATGAGCCATCTCTCCAGCTATAAATTTTTTTTAATTTAACACATATTTACATGACATTTACCATATGACAGGTACAGTTTGGAATAATCAATTACTAATTCATTTAACCCTTTTAACTACCTTTCATGACAAGTACTTTAATCACCTTCACCTTGCAGAGGAGGAAGCCAGGCAAACATAAATAGTTCTCCTGTGAGCCACACACAGTAACTCGTGCATAGCAGTCCCCATCACTCAGGGCATTGAGGCCGGAGGGTCGCTTGAGCTTGGGAGTTTGGGATCAGCCTGGGAAAAAGATAGACCTCCATCTCAAAAAAGGAGCTGAGACTGTCCCTCATTCTGTCAAGTCAGCTGGCAGGGTGCTTGCCTAGCATGCATGAAGCCCTGGGCTACATCCCTAGCACAGCTGGGCCTCTGATCGCAGCACTCAATGGGTAGGGACAGAAAGATCGGAAGTTCAAGGTTATCTTCAGTTCCACAGATAGCGTGGTCAATTTGCTTTCCATCTGACCTCCACAGAAGAAAGATTTTTGAGACTGAATTGTTCACTAGGTGTTTCGTAGGTGGCAGTGTTAGTGGAATGGATGAACGAGCAAGAGCATGGCAGTCAGGCATTTGCTTGTTTGCACCCATCACCCCTATCCTGGAAGGTGGCTAGCTTTCCCTGGGAGGCAGTGATAGGGACCTGTGGGCTCACCTCTGTCTGATAATGCCCTTTCCCAAGGCTCCAGAAGGAGGGCTGTGCTGAGGTCTCAGTGACCCTCTATTTGGGTTCACTCCCTCCTGCTGGGTGCTGCTGCAGCTGGCTCCCCTGCGGAAGCAGAGAGAGCTGGCCTTCCTCCTTGGCAGCACTTGTGTTCACTTGATGATGCTCCTAGGGCCAGGCCCAGCAGGCGGCTGGGTTTCTGCTGTTAATCACACAGCCTGCTGGGGCCAGTCCACGTGGCTGGCTTTGAGGGTCAGCCAGAGCTCTGGTGGGAACTGCTCACTGCTCTAATTGGGCCTCTCTTGGGAGGCAGTGGGCCCTGGGACACAGTTGTCTTTACTCTGGCGACAGTTTCACCCTCTCAAGAAGGACAGCATGCTTCCTGGTGCAGCTGCTTCTGTGGCCAGCTTGGGCAGAAGTTCACTCTTGTTCTACAGAAACCCTGGGGCAGCCTGGGTCCTCGCCCAGGGCCACAACAAGGTTGCCAGGAGTAACCCTCAGAGAGCCCAGTGACACAGCTCTGCTCCCTGATCACTGGCAACTAGAATGAGTTCCCACAGGAGAAAGGACTTCCCCTCCGCTCCCTTTGCCATCCAGGCCCCACCAAGCACCAGATACAGAACTCTGGCTTTTGGGGCTCACCAAGAGGTATCCATGTGAAAGCTGTCACACCCTCCAGAGTCCATGCAGACCTACCAGCAGGAGGTGACCGTGTCCGACCAGAGCAGACTTGAGCCCCCACCGACAGAGCAAGCAGGCTTCAGGCACCACCATGCCATCTTCTGCCTTGAGTTACCTTTCTGTACACCCAAAACAGTGTCAGATGCCAAGGGAGCTCCCCCTCAGAGAGCCTGCCGACATGTCTTCCACCCTCTCAGAGCAAGGATGAGCTGGTCCTGCTGACTTGTTTGTGGCTGACATCACTTTTGTGAAGTCCCAGAGTCCACAAGCCCGGCTCAGCTGGACTTCCTCTAGCAGGGATGCCCCATGCCCTCCCGCCATAGCCCAGTATGTGTGGGTGCTGTTGTTGTTTTCAATTTTCTATTGTGACATGTGTGTGCGTGTGATGTGCATGTGTGTGTACACATACAAAATCCAGAAGAGGGTAGTAACACTCTACCTTATTCCTTTGAGACACGGCCTTTCACTGAACCTAGAACTCACTATTTTGATTAGACTGGCTGGCCAGCAATCCTCCTGTCCCAATCTCTCGTAGTACTGGGGTTGCAGGCTGTTGTGACCATCCTTGGCTTTTTTTATTATTATTATTATTTTTCTTCTTTCTTTTTTTCTTTCTTTCTTTCTTTCTTTTTTTTTTTTTTTTGAGACAGGGTTTCTCTGTGTAGCCTTGACCATCCTGGACTCGCTCTATAGACCAGGCTAGTCTCAAAATCACAGAGATCCGCCTGCCTCTGCCTCCCTGAGTGCTGGGATTAAAAGCGTGTGCCACCATGCTCAGCGGGCTTTTTTTTTTTTTTTTTTTTCTTGAGGCAGGATCTCACTACATAGCCCTGGCTGGCCTGGAACTTACTATGTAGACCAGGCTGGCCTTGAAGTCAAAAGGCTCTGACTGCCTCAGCCTCCCGGTGCTGAAATTGGGGTGTGCACCGCTCCCTGCACCGTGCCTGCTTTTCGTGGGTGTGCTGGGGATGCAAACGCAGCCTTCCAGCTCTCCCTCAATCTGCTTCTGCACTTCCCCACCTTTTCATTAGAGGGATCGCTTTTCTGCTAAGCTTCCTGCATCCCTGGGTCACCTTCTGCTCCATTTCTGCTGCCTGGGTCCCTGAGACGAATCAGTAAAGCCTCTTTTAATACTTTTTTTAGTCTCTCCAAGTTCAAACACAAGCAGGCCCAACAGCATTTTCTAGCTTTTTCATTTATTTATTTATTCGTTTTTTTAGAGACAAAGTTTCCCTGTGTAACCCTGACTGTCCTGGGACTTTCTCTGTAGACCAGGCTGGCCTCAAACTCGGAGATCTGCCAGCCTCTGCCTCCCGAGTGCCGGGATCAAAGGCATGCACCACCAATGCCTGGCTGCTTCTAACTTTTAAATTTATTTTCAATCTGTATAGACAGGTGTGGGTGTGAGAGTAGGTGCTTACATGCCACGGTGTACTTGCGGAAGTGTCAGTGCTTACCTTCCGCCGCGTTTGAGACAGGGTCTTCTTGTCTTTGGCGTTGGCCTCTGCTACTGCTCAGGGGACAACCGTCCTGGCTCTTGCAGGATCCTACGTGGTCTCCTCACATTCTGAGAGTTCAAAGGGGGTAGCTGTGCTCTGGTTTCTGAGCTCAGGGGAGCATGTGGCCCTCCCCGAGACTTAAAGAGAAAAACTTTTCACGATGGCTTGGAAAGCTGTGTGTGTGTGTGTTGAGTTTTATTTTGTTTTTAATTACATGGGTGTGAGTGGGTGTCCTAGCGTGGTTTCTCTGCTGCTGTGAAAAGACACCAAGACCAAAAGCTATGTGCAGGTTGTAGGTTACAGTCCATCAATGTGGGAAGCCAAGATGGGAACGTAAGCCAGGTAGGAACCCGGAGGCAGGAACAGAAGCAGGGACCTCGGAGGAGCGCTGCTTGTTGGCTACCTTCTTATGAATTACTCAGTCTGCTTTATTATACCGTCTAGGGGAAGAAGCACTGCCCTTAGTGAGCTCGGCCCACCCACGCCAATCACTAACCAAAAAAACCAAAATGCAGTGAGGCAGAGACAGGTAGATCTCTGTGAATTCCAGGCCAGCCTGGTGTAGAGAGGGAGTTCCAGGATAGTCAGAACCCCCTGACTGTCATGGAAAAATCCTGTCTTGAAAAACTAAAAAATTGGAGAAGAAAGAAAGAAAGAGAAAGAAAATGGCCTACTGACTTCCCTACAGGCCAAGATGGATGCATTTTCTCAGTTGACGTTTCCTCTTCTCTTGACCCTTGCTTGTGTCAAGCTGACAAAACAGTTAACCAGCGCTGTATGTCCACTTGAGTGCTGGCGCCCACGATGTCCAGAGCACCGGATGTCTCTGGAGCTGGACTAGGAGCCGTTGTGAGCTGCTCAAGCTGGGCCCTGGGAAATGAACTGGGCCCTCCAGAAGAACAGCACACCCTTTTAACTGTTTTTTGTTTGGCCTTACTGACTTCCTCAGAGTTCTGCTACAGAACAGCCCAGGACCATACCTACCCTCCCTCCCCTCACCAGAGTCCCTTGGCTTGTCATTCGGGTTCTTCCTGCAATGCCCTTGCTTCAGGCAGCCATAGTAGACACCCCAGAGGCCTCATGTTTCACATCTGGGTATAGCCCCCTCCCCTGGCCTCCCCTCAGGACCTGCTCTTTTTAAATTTTTAATAATTAGAGACAGAATTTCTTTGCATAGCCCTGACTGTCTTGGAACTCGCTCTGTAGACCAGGCTGGCCTTGAACTCACAAGCTCTACCTGCCTCCGGAGCGCTGAGATTAAAGGTGTGCACCACCACTGCCTGGTTTTCGAACCTGTTCTTAAGAAAGCAGGTTCGAGTTTTTCAGAACAAAAGGCCTTGGGTTCTTTTGTGGCAAGTATGGATTAGGAGAGGGCGGGATTGTGCCTGAGTGGATGAGTCCTTTGGCCCTGAGGTCCCTTTGTTCCATGAAAAGATTCAGGGCCATTCTTGCCTGAGTCTGAGGACCTTGCTGGCTTGGCAGCATCTTACAGCTCAGTCCTGGATGTCATGGAAGTTCTATTTGTTTTGTGGGACACTGGGGTCCAAGGCTGGGACTTGACTGGGAAAACTAAGCATCCTATTTCTAATATGTTAAGATCACCTTCAAGACCCAAATTGTCCTCTACAATTCACAATCACCTTTGAGGTCATTGTGAATGCCACCTGCCTCCTAAACCTCGGTTGAGTCAGTCATTTACATCCCCAACCAAGCCTGGCTGGCTCACCTGGTGCCGCATTCCTCTGTGCCCAGAGTCCTTGCTTGTTAATGTTGCTAAAGGCAGCTAATGATGGTGGGAAGCGTCAGTGTGAACAGCACTTTGTAAACTGTGAAACTCCTGGGTTGGGTTTTTTTCTTTAATTCATTTTTCAAATGTTATAAATGTTTTGCCTGTATGCATATGTGTGCATCATGTGCATACCTGGGATTTGATTCCCTCTTCTGACCTTCTCAGGCATCAGGTATAAATGTGGTGCATATGAATATATGCAGGAAAAACACTCATGCACCTGAAAGAAAAACAAATTGATCTCTTAAAAAGATGTTGTAGTGTTTGCATATAACTTTTATGCATCCTCCCATATACTCAAATATTTTACATAACTTTTTGAGACAGGGTTTCTCTGTGTAGCCTTGGCTGTCCTGGACTTGCTTTGTAGACCAGGCTGGCCTCAAACTCACAGAGATGTGCCTGCCTCTGCCTCCCTGAGTGCTGGGATTACAGGCATGTGCTCGCACTATTTTTTTTTATATTGCATTTGATTGGGGAGAGTCCACATACATGTTAATGTGCAAACATGCGTGCATGAGCCACAGCACACATGTAGGCAACAGAGGACAACTTGCAGTCGAGAGCTCTTTCCTTCCACCATGTGGGTCCTGGGGATTGAACTCTGGTTGTCGGGCTTGGTAGCAGGCATCTTTGCCCACTAAGTCATCTCACCAGCTCCCCCCCCCTGCCATGTACTTTAAATCACCTCTAGATGAGTTATAATACAATTTAATATAAATAGTATATATACTTATACAGAGAGAGACAGAGAGAGAGAAACAGAGAACGTGCGTGACAGAAGATAATATGACATGTTCAGGAATGTCTTCTCTTGTGTGGGCTTCTATTTAAAAAAACAAAATCACAGAAATTAAAACATACTGAGTGTGTATATAGGCTTCCCAAGGAGAATAACCTATTTAAAAAAAAAATGTGTGTAGGGGGCTGGAGAGACGGCTCAGAGATTAAGAGCACTGGCTTCTCTTCCAAAGGTCCTGAGTTCAGTTCCCAGCATCCACACAGTGGCTCACAACCATTGATGAGATCTGGTGCCCAATTCTGGCATGCAGGCATGCAGGCAGGCAGAACACTGTATATACAAAAATAAATAAATAAATCTTTTTAAAAAAGTTGTGTGTGTGTATGTGTGTTTGTGGACATGTGGGTACACAGGTACAGGGTCTCCCTATGTCATTCTGGCTGGCCAGGAACTCACAGAGATCCATCTGCCTCCTGAGGTGTCATCTTCAAGGATGCTGTCCACTTCCTTTGAGACAGACCCTCTCCTTGTCTTGGAGTTCAAGTAGGCTGATATGGCTGGCCAGTAAATCCCGGGGGCCTTCCTGTACCCTGCACTGGCGTTACAGCATGTGCCGACATGCCCAGCACTCTTGAGTTCTAGAGATCAAACTCAGATCCTCAGACTTGCAAGGCATGCACTCTTCTGCCTGAGCCATCTTTCCAGAGCTTCGAAATTTCTATTTAAAAATTTACACTTGGATTCTGGGTTGAAGCAGCCATGGCGGCCCGCGTCCTTTCCACCTGTCTTCGCGGGCTGTCCGCAGTCTACACCGCTGTCCCAGCTTCCCACACTCTCCGCACTGAGGGAACCTGGAGGAGACCGGGACTCTGCAACCCACCTTGGCCCTCTCACAGGTGCCTGGAAGGGTCACACACCTGTGCCGCCGGTACCGTGGTGCACCCCTACTGACGTTAGAGGGAATCAAAGACCGAGTGCTTTCTATGGCAAGATTGACCCGGAAAAGCTCTCAGTAAATTCTCATTTTATAAGGGACCTGGGCTTAGACAGTTTGGAGATTATTATGGCCATGGAAGAGGAATTTGGGTTTGAAGTTCCTGAAATAGATGCAGAGAAGTTAATGTGTCCACAAGAAATTTCAGATTACATTGCAGATTAGAAGGATGTGTATGAATAAAGCATCAGAGCCTTCTTCCTCACTGAGAGAACTCCAAGGACACATGATTGAGCTCCGAGGTCAGCATGTGGCTGACCAACAATGGTCCTGTTGGGTTTGTAGTTAAATTGTCTGAGTATTTTGCCCTTTAAAAATAAATCTATTACAAAGCTAAAAGAAAAAAAATTACTCTTGGGTGGGGCGGTAGTGCCTCAGACTTTAATCCCAGCACTTGGGAGGCAGAGGCAGGTGGACTGAAGTGATTTCCAGACCAGATTGGTCAACAAAGTGAGTCCACTGTAGGCATGGCTACACAGAGAAACCCTTTCTCAAACAAACAAACAAACAAACAAACAAAAATCTAGTCTTTGGCATGATGGCACATACCTTCAGTCTCAGCATTCAAGAGGCTAGAACAAGTAGAGTTCTGTGAATTCCAGGCTAGCTCAGTCTACTCAGTGAGATTCCGTCTCAAAACAAACAAACAGAACCCCTAGCATACTCATGCGCTGTTCACAGCATGTGACCCTAGCATTCAGGAACGTGATGTAGGATGATCATTCAGGTCCACTCTGGGTTAATGGTGTGTGAATGTCTCAAAAATTATTTTTGCTTTCCTCCTGATTCCTCAGTAGTCATCTTCCTCTTTGTGTTTCCATGGGAACCCAAAGAAGAATCCATTGTGTTAAATGATAAATGAACAAATTAGCCAGGTGTGGTGATGCATGCCTTTAGTCCCAGAACTCAGTGGTTGAGAGCCCCGGTTGTTCTTCCAAAGGACTGGGAACCCAGAACCCACACTGCTACTCACAACCATCTGTAACTCCTCTTCTAGGGAAATCCAACATAGTCTTCTGGTTTCCACAGGCACTGTAACGCACATGGTGCACAGACGTACATGCAGGCAAAACAAACAAACGGATACGTCACGGTGTAACTGCGGTGTTTCGCAATCACACTAAGTGAGAAGTCTTTGGAGAGCTGGTTTTAACCTCTCAGTTCTGAACCACATTAAGAAATTTAAAGTTAATTATCATGTGTGTGGGCATGATGTCAGGAAGTGGGGACAGGCACGCCAGTACAGGTGTGGAGGACAGCAGTGTGGAGTCAAGCTTCCTTCCATCTTCATGTGGATTCTGGGGTGAGAGTATGTAAGTCTGTGACAGCGTGTATACATGCACACATGGAAGCTGGAAGAAGATGCTAGATGTCTTCCCTATGATTGCCACCTGTTCCTGTGAGGCAAGGTCTCTCCCTGAACCAAGGTTCTTGTTTTCTCAGCTTTGCTAGAAATCAGGAAGTCCCCGATGTCTCTGACTATATTTGGAGCGAGCTTACAGCTGTGTTTAGGAGAGAGCTGGCTTGAGGAATGGGTATTAGGGTCCAAACTCTGATCTCACGATTGTGCAATCAATGCTCTTAATGTCTGAGCCATCTCTCTAGCCCTAGCCCAAGTAATACAGCAGAGATCTAAGCCCCTGTGGACTCTCTGCCTGAGCAATGGGGACCACGCTGGTGAGCAAGCCTAGGACACCGAAAGGCAGGCAGGGAAGCAAGACAGGTGAGCTAGTCAGGGGAACGAGTGCCAAGGGATGATCCACTGTGCTGAAGTAACATGGTGAAGAAAGAGACCTGACCATAGCGTGGAACTCATTGGTCACTTTGACCCAAGAGGGCTTGGGGAGGAGGAGGGGACAGAAGTATGGTTAGAGTGGGCTCACAAAAATCATCAGAAGAGAAGCAGCCCCACAATGTGTGAGCATCCCGTTGCTCAGATGTGTTTCACTATGGCGCTGACCAGTGACTGTGTCATTGAATCCGTGTACTGGCTTCCTGGTACCTGAGTGGCTCTGTTTCTGAGAGTCCACCTTATGTGGGGTTGACTCAGGGACCAAGCTGTTGGCATGTTTTCTGAATCTATTTTATTTGGGCCTCTTATGCCTCTACCTCCCTTCACCCCAATCTCTTTCCAACACCCCAACACCAGGTTGGAGAGAAAGAAGGTTAGTGGGGGCAGGGGAAGGGGCTTGGGTCTTTTTAGCTACTTCTTGTTGTTTAGGGTTGTTGGGTTCCTTGAGGCAAGTCCAATCTTCATTTCAGGATGTCTCCAATTTCTTCTCCTCAAACTGCACCAACAGCAACCAGGAGCAGCAGGTGAGGGAGCAGCAGCCTTGTTCTTCCTCTGGTGCCCCAAGCCCCTCTCTGGGCTCTGGCACTTGTTCCCTCTTTGAATCCCCAGAAGGGAACTATCTGCAGCTGGCAAAGATCATGCCCCTTCTCAGAGTCAGCTGCAGTGGACAGTCTGAAGCAGCCTCATAGCCCACACCTGGGATTAAAACAAAAACATGTTTACATAACATACTGAGTTTTTAAAGACTCCAAGACTCCTACTACAGCCAGCGCTCCTGAACACGCCGCCAGCCCACACAGCAGAGTTCCCGCCCATACCCCTCCCCAAGCATCACAGCTCTCTCGGGTTTGCATGCTGCAGGGCTGAGCATCAGGACCTCACCCGCCCTCACTACCACTCTGGCTTTTGTCCCAAAATTCCCTTGGTGTCTCAGCTCTTCTAGCTTCTGTACCACCTCCTTGAACATTTCTCCTGCCATGGTCCAAAGACACACAACACACATAAACCCACTCTGCTCCGCCCTTGTCCTGTACTCTGAGGAGACATATGTAACAGCCTGGCTCTGTCCTTATTGTGGTGCTTTAAAATGCCTGCCCTGAGCCAGATCCAGTGGCTCACACCTGTGATACCAGCACTTGGAAGCCTGACGCAGGAAGACTGAAAGTTCAGGTGCAGCTTGGGAAATATAGTGAGTTCCAGATCAGCCCGGGCTACAGAGTAAGACCCTGTAACTAAATAAAAACTAATTAATTACTGACATACCTGTCATGGTGAGCCTTCCTCCCTGCTCGTCATTGCTTTTTTTGATTGGCAGGAGCTGTGTTTGTCTGGCTTGATTGGCAAGGTGACCTATATGTCACTGTTCTGTTTAAAACAAACAAACAAACAAAAAGCCAGTGGAATCCAAAGTGTTGCACACACACTTCTTCAAAACCTCTTTGTTACATTAATGTTATTTTTTCTTAGTTGTTTTTTTTGGGGGGGTGGAGTGTTTGTTTGATACAGGGTCTTATTATATGGCCTTGGCTAGCCTGGCACTCCCTAAGTAGGCCAAGCTGACCTTGAACTCACAGAGGTTCACCAGCCTCTGCCTTTTCAGTGCTAGAATTGAAGGTGTTCACTAACATGCACAGCTGTTTTGTGAGACAAGCTCTCATTTTATAGCCCTGGACGACCTTGAACTCCTCATCTGTCTGCCTCTGCCTCCCAGGTGCTCAGATTATAGATGTGTGCCACCACAACTAGCTTAAAACAAAACAAAACAAAAAACAGATTTTGCCTCAAGTTTATTTATAGAAACAGAACAAGCCACCAGCCACCTGCAAACCGTGAGGAGAGAGGCAGACAGAGGCCTTTACTAAGGGGCCTTCACAAGGAGCCTGGGCACCTCTGGGGACCTGAACTGGAGGTGGAACATATATTAGGTGCAAAGCAGACCCCCAAAATGGCAGTGCTGGTGACGTCCTAAATAGAAAGATTGTTATTAGGTGAACAGAAACCTAAATTCAGCACTCATCAGGGATCCCAGGGCCTCCCTTAGTCTCAAAGATCAACTTCCTTAGGCAAGAACATCTAGTTCCTGGTCAGACCAGCAGCCCGTGCCAGCTCATGACCCCCAGCCTACTGAGTCCCCTGTAAAATTCACTTGCTTTTCTGACATTTTGCTTCTCTCTGGCCCCCAAGAGATAGTGTTGTCAGTTTGATTCCCAGAGTGGTCCAAGTTGGTGGTTTCACTGCATCCTCACTTATGCAGGCACTGGAGTTATAGCCTCAGCCTTGGCTTGAGCCTCGGCCTCTGGTCGGCAGAGCGTGAGACCCTTGGCTATGTAGCCATGAACCAGTTTCCCAAGCCTGGGGTGCAAAGCCTGGCAGAGCTCACAGTGGGACCCGCTGGCATCTTGGCCTGAGCGTCCTTAGGCTTCACCAGGGCCTTGATTACCTTAGTATGAAAACCTGCTACCTTTACATTGTTTCCCTGAATCTTTTCTTTTCTTATTTTTTTCAAGACAAGGTTTTTCTGTGTAGCCTTACTGGACTGTACTCACTTTGTAGACCAGGCTGGCCTCACAGTGATCTGCCTGCTTCTGCCTCCCTGAGTGCTGGGACTAGGCCACCACCACCTGTCTTTATTTTCTTTTTAAATCATTGACTTTTTTTTTTTTTTTTAGCACTTTCTTGTTAAATTCCTAACTTGTCCCTCACTAAATAAATTGGCTTGTCCCAGGCATCCCGACTCCATTTCTGATGCTCAGGCCTGTGCTGCGTTGTTCGCACTTCACAGTTTCCACGCCCCCGGCCAACAGCTTCCTCTGAGCCTCAGGAGGCTGGCACCCACCTGCCCTCACTCCTCTCCACTCCAGCCCAGGCCCTCGCCTCTCTTGCCTGCTTGTCAGCACCCTGTAACTTGGCTCCCTAAAGCCTGGCATGTGGGTGTGTCTCTGTGTGACCACAATGGAGCCGTGGTACTTCCCCAGGCTATAGGGAATGTCTGTCCCTCCGATGGCACCTGCCGGCCTCAGCCATAAGTTGGGTTTTATCTGAGTTTCCTGAAGGAACAAATGAGACAAGAGAGACCCTGTGACCACCCAATCCAACTTAACCTCCCTTAGTGCTTGAAGAACAGTCCAGACTTCTGAGAGAGAGAGGCAGAACCCTTGGCCTGGACACATTGGGTGTGGTTGGAGCGCTAAAGTATCCTGTGCCTCTGTCTTGGGACAAGATGAATCCTCAGACACACCTGCGACATTCAAGCCCTGATCAGAGCTCATAAAATGACCACTTCATCAGGGACCGGGGGATGATCGCATTCAGTTGTGGGGCAGCTTGGCAGGGGCAGCAGCCCTCTGTGATGAGATGCAGTTGGCACCGGAGTGTGGGACAAAGGACTAGCTGGCAGGGAATCAGAGAGCCCCTTCTGCCACCACCTCCGGCTTTCCGCTGGGGATATGTAAGAGGATTAGGGCTCAGAACTCTGGACAAGGGCCTTTTTATTCACAGGACTGAATTTTCATTGGCTTGCAAAGCTCCAGTGAAGGGGGGTCTGACCTCTGATCTCTTCGGGGAAGCAGAAGGAGGGTCTGCTCTCATCAGTGATGGACCGAGGCATCCAGCACCTACCACGTCTAAGGCCAAAGCTCCAGGGTCCAGCCCCTCTTCCTGGCGTAGAAACAGCCATCACAGGCTGGAAGGGAATTTCCCAAGTCAGCAGAGGCTTATGAGGGAATCAAAGTCCTGAAAAAGTCAGGGCAGACTGAGGTGTGCGGCCACCATTCCATCCTCTGAACACTTGTCCGGGGAAACCGCGCTACAGAAAGGGGTTGTGACATGAGGGAGTGCCTCTGAACCAGAGCAGGGACCAGAATGAAGAAGGCAAGAGCTGCCTGGAGTGGGTTCTGTCCTTTGCCTGGTGCTAAGACAATCGTTCTCTGCAGCGAGTGGTCTGCCTATCCTAGCATCTCTCATGACTGGACCGATACAGGGTGTGCTTGTGGGTAATCTTGCTCTCAGCATAACGGCTTTGAGTGCTGGATGCACCATTTATTGCTGAGCATCCACAGTTCTGTAGTAAGCAACTGATTTTTTATCTATTACAAGCAAATGTTATGAGCATCCTCATACAAATCTTATTTAAATAAACATTTTATGATAGGAAGTACAGAAGTTTACGTAGCTAAAGGTTTTGTTGTTCTGGTTGTTTTGTTTTGTTCTATTGTTTGTTTTTGTTTTGTTTTAGCTTTTGGTTTTTCCAGACAGAATTTCTCTGTGTTAACAGCCCTGGCTATCCAGAAACTCTCTCTGTAGACCAGTCTGACTCACAGAGATTCACCTGCCTCTGCCTCCAGAGTGCCGGGATTAAAGGCTTGTACTATTATTATTATTTTTTTTAAGATTTATTTATTTATACAATGTTCATCCTGCATGTGTGCCTGCATGCCAGAAGAGGGCGCCAGATCTCACTATAGATGGTTATGAGCCACCATGCAGTTGCTGGGAATTGAAGTCAGGACCTTTGGAAGAACAGCTAGTGCTCTTAACCTCTGAGCCATCTCTCCAGCCTGTTGTTATTTTTGAGACAGGCTCTCAAGTATCCCAGGTTTGCCTCAGACTCACTATAGGTGTAACCCAAAATGACCCTGAAGGCCTGACCCTCTGGCCTTCAGTTTTTAAATGCTGGATCACCACACTGTATTTAGCAAAGTTTCATTTATTTGTTTGTATATGTGTGCTTGTGAGTACCATAGCCTTTGTGGGGAGGTCCTAGGGCTACTTTCAGGGGTGAGTTCTCTTTTTCCTTGTAGCTTCTAGGGATCCAGTTCAGGTCAGGGGGCTTACTGTAAGCACCTGTAACCACAGAGTCATCCCTCTGGTTTTGGAAAAAAAAATAGAATTTAACATCTTTCATATTTGCTTCAGTTTATTTTTTTCAAAAAGATTTTTTTGTTGTTTTATGTATATGCATGCTCTATTGGCATGTGTATTTCAGGCCAGAAGAGGGCATCAGATCTCACTATAGATGGTTGTGAGCCACCATGTGGTTGCTAGGTATTGAACTCAGGTCCCTGAGCCATCTCTCCAGCTCCCAGTTTTGTTTTGTTTTGTTTGTTTTTAAGAACATAAGCATGTGGTAGAGCACATGCTGAGCACAAGAGGGAAGGGAGGGAGGAAGGAAGGAGATATACAGGAAATTAAAATCCCTGATGCTTGTGTCCACTCTCTCACCCACCAGGCTTTACTGTTGATTTTTGTAGTTAGCATATTCTGAGCTCTTACCATTCAAAACAATGTATACGCTGGGAATTCAGCAATGAGCCCGAAACATCTAGTATTGTAAGTATGAGAAATGCTAACGAAGAAAACACAGCAGAGAAGGGGGCATGGGGTGACAGGTGACTGTGTGGCTTGAAGTTTGAGACCAGGCAAACAAAAGCCTTCAGTTTCTATGGCTGCAATAGACATAACCCCCCGACTTGGTGGCTCAAACTCAATGACTAGTTCTTACCTATCCTGATGCCTGTGGCCAGAAATGTGGAGCTTCTTAGCTGGGGGTTCTGGCTCAGGGTGATCACAGGAGAGATAGCGCTGGGATCTTCACTTTGAAGATCACAAGGCTGGCGATAGGCACAGCAGGGGGTCCTTGGCATCTCTCACTGTCTCCCCAGGGTCCTTTACACGTGACCTCTCCATCAGAGCAGATTCAAGGCCAGACTTCTCTCCGAACCACCAGGGCTCCACCGTGATGCAGCTGAGAGCACCAGACACAAATGAATTGCCTTTTACCGTTGGAGATCACTTTCATCACTTCTGCCCTGTTCTTGATCAACACATGTATAGAATGTTACCACACCTGGCAGTCTGTGATCCAAGCTACTTGGAAGGCTGAGGCAGGGGGATCACAAGTTCAAGGTCTATCTGACAACTTATTGAGACTCTTTTCCAAAGTAAAAAGTTAAAAGAATACCCTCAACACCTATTCTTTTTTCTTCTTCTTCTTCTTCTTCTTCTTCTTCTTCTTCTTCTTCTTCTTCTTCTTCTTCTTCTTCTTCTTCTGTGTAGCCTTGACTGTCCTAGACTCACTTTGTAGACCAGGCTGGACTTGAACTCACAGAGATCTGCCTGCCTCTGTCTCCCAGAGTGCCCGGCTTTCAACACCTACTCTGAAATCTATGTTTAAACCTTGAGAATGGAGAGATGTCTCAGTTGTTAAGAGCGTTTAACCTGTAGGTTCTGGGAAGGCAGTCCTTTGGCAGCTGGAACAAGGAACCCTGATTCAATTGTTTAGTTTTTTGAGATAGGTTTCTCTGCGTAGCCTTGGCTGTACTAGACTCACTTTGTAGACCAGGCTCGCCCCAAACTCCAGAGATCCACCTGCCTCTGCCTCCCGAATGCTGGGATTACAGGCGTGTGCCACCATGGTCGCCTCGATTTTGTTTTTGTTTGTTTATTTGTTTGTTAAGACAGGGCCTCTCTGTGTAGCCCTGTTTGAATGACAACTCACTATGTAGACCAGGCCAACCCCAAACTCATAGAGATCTGCCTACCTCTATCTCAGAAATTTTGGGATTACAGGTATGTGCCTTCACACATACCAGTTAGGAGTGGAGTTCCCAGGACCCACACAAAAGCCGGGCACAGTGGAGCATGCTTGTGATGGCAAGAGGGCAGGTGGAAGCAGAGGGATCCTGGTAGAGAAAGCTGACTACCACAAAGTATTCTCCTTTCTCCATGTGCACAGTGGCAGGAGCACGCTCACAGCATCCCCCAAAATAAATACATAAATAAAATTAAAAATATAAAGTTAAAGAGGTTTTTCTGCTACATAGGGAATTTGAGGCCATTCCTGACCTGCATAAGATATTGTTTCAATAAACTAACAAACAAGGCTGGGCATGAGGGTATGTGCATCTAACCCCAGCTCTCTGGAGGTAAAGGAAGGCTGATCTCTATGAGTTCAAAGGCAACCTGGTCTACCTAGGAACTTCTAAGATAACCAGGTATACAGTGAGACCCTGTTTCAAACAACAACAAAACATTAAAACTAAATGCACTAACCACAGCTTTGATTGTTTTGCTTGTTTTACTAAATTTAAGTAGAACTTCTTGAATTAATAATATTTTATTTTCTCTAGGAACTGCTCAGCAGTTCTCAACCTGTGGGTCTCGGCCCCTTTGGGCCTCGAATATTAGATACTCTGCATATCAGATATTTACATTACAATTCATAACAGTATCAAAATTACAGCTATGAAGTAGCAACAGAATAATGTTATGGTTGGGGTCACCACAGGAGTAGCCTGTGTTAAGGGTCAAAGCATTAAGGTTGAGAGCCACTTCCTTGGGACCATTTCAAGAGACTAGATCTCTTTCTCTCTTTTGACAGGGTCTCATCTAGTATGAGCCAGCCTCAAACTCACTACATTGCTAGAAGATCCTCCTGCCTTCACCATCCACGTGCTGGGATTAAATGTGCCCAGCCCTAAATTCAGCTTTTTTTTTTAAGATTTATTTATTTATTATGTATACAGTATTCTGCCTGTATGTATGCCTACACACCAGAAGAGGGCACCAGATCTCATTATATATAATTGTGAACTCAGGACCTTAAAGAAGAGCAGACCATGCTCTTAACCCCTGAGCCATCTCTCCTGCCCCCTAAGTTCAGCTTTTATGGTGTGCTGAGGATCGATCGAATCAGAACCTCTTGCATGCTAGGCTAGTGTTCTACCAACTGAGGGACACGCCCAGACCAGGCTGTGTTTCTTTTCTGATTGTCATGAGGAGGCCTGGGGAGTGATTACGCACATGTGAGACACTTTTTGACTATTAATGTACAGGGAGTGTTGTGGATAGTATGTGATGTTGAATTGCCAGTGGGCAATCATGGCCCCTGGAAATGGCATTTGGATTTTGATAGCTCCGTACTTTTGTAGGAATGCATTGAGGCTATAGGAAACACAACTCTTGTGGCTCAAGTTTTAAAAACTTTTCTGAGGAGAAAACAAGTAGCAGGACAAGAGGACAGAGGGCCTCGGAAAGACTCTACTAGCAGTGTATCAAAGCAAATATTAAGACACATAACCAAACCTTTGGCAGAGTGCATGGAATCATATGAAAGAAGGGGGAGTTAGTATGGCCTGGAGAGGACAGGAGCTCCACAAGGACCAAATATATCAGGGCACAGGGGTCTTTTATGAGACTGTTTCTCCAACCAAGGACCCTGTATGGCTATAACCTAGAACCCCTGCTTGAATATAGCAAATGGTAGCTCAATATCCAAGTGGGTACCCTAGTAAGGGGAACAGGGACTATTTCAGACATGAACTCAATGGCTGGCTCTTCGACACCCCCTCCTCC
>CM053749.1:11842392-11940887 GCA_028658305.1 Pachyuromys duprasi | reverse complement strand
AAAAAAAACCCAAATAAGTAAATCTTTATTTAAGAGAGAGAGATGTGCTAAAAGAGCTGTGTGGAGATTGTCCTTGGGAGCCACACAGGCAGAGGCGGATGACCTCTGTATCATCAATCCTCCGGACTTGTTAACCCGGCAGCATTAGCCAGTGTTTGCTGCCCTCTGGTGGGTTTGTAGGAAATGGTCCAGCTTGCCTCCAGCTCTTTCCCCTAGCCAGCTGTGGGTTGTATAGGTTCACCTTCAGCTCCAGCCCAGACAGATGGCAGAAGCAAGCGCTGTGCCCAGGAGGTAAACAACGTGACAGGAATGTTTGCCGGAGAGGTGAAATCAAGGGCACGGTCAGGAGAAAAAAGGCTTTGAAGTTGAGAAGGCCCACGGCCTGGAATAGTCTATTTAGTAGCACTCATTGTCCTCCTTATCATCATCATCATCATCATCATCATCATCATCGTTTTTAGTATTAAGACAGGGTCTCATCCTGTGTCCCTGGTTGGTCTGTCACTCTATGTAGACCAGGACGGCCTCAGGCGCACAGAAATCCACCTGGAGCTGCCTCTCGAGTGCTAGGATTAAAGGCATTCCTGGCTATTTGGTTTTTGAGGATTTAATTAATTAATCAGTTAATTAATTGATTTTGGTTTTTCAGGACAGGGCTTCTCTGTATAGTTCTGGCTGTCCTGGACTCGCTTTGTAGACCAGGCTGATCTTGAACTCACAGAAATCCACCTCCCTCTGCCTCCCGAGTGCTGGGATTATAGGCGTGTGCGACTGTGCCCAGCATCATTGCAGGCATGTGCCACTGTGCCCAGCGGCAAGTGCTCTTAAAATATAATAAAATAAAAAATATTTACATGCCCACATAGAGTAAGTGCAGAGCCCATGTTGTCAGTATATGGAGAAATATGGTTTTCCTCCTTTTTCACTGATGCTCCTTTCCCTCATTCCTCAGAAAATCTTAGTCCAGAAGCCCTTCCCTGTGTCTGTCCCCAGGCTTTCTTCTCTGTTGCCCTGCCTGTCCAGATGGTTTTATTGAATTTTATGTGTATAAGTATGTTTGCCTGCATCTAAGTATGTGCACCACACGTGTGCCTGATGTCTATGGGGGTCAGAAGAGGTGACACCAGGGGTGTCAGATCCCTGAACATTGTGTGAGTGCTGGGGACCAAATCTAGGTCCTTGGGAAGAGCATCCAGTGTTCCTATACCTTGAACCATCTCTTTAGCTACATTTTTTTTTGAGACAGGGTTTCTTTTTGTATAGCTCTGGCTGTCCTAAAACTTGCTCTGTAGCTCTGTAGCTCAAACTCAGAGAGTCTCCCTCCTTTTCCTCCTGAGTGCCAAAATTAAATCATATATCCCTCCACTCCCAGCCCCATTTATTATTTTTTAATAAAAATATGCATGTATGCCAATGTATATAGCTGCCGTGTATATAAATGCTTGAAGAGGCCATAAAAGGGCATCAGATCCTCTGGAGGTGGTGTTTCAAGTAGGTGTGTGTGCCTGGAACTGAATGTATGTCCTTGGAAAAACAGTGAGCCACATCTCCAACTTCCAGAATGAGTTGGAGGGACCGGAGCTATGGGAGGGAGAGAAACAAAGACACTTAGAGGTTTTTGTTTTGAAAACAGGATTTCTAGACTCACATCCTTTAATCCTAGCACTTGGGAGGCAGAAGCAGGCGAATGCTCTTCCCCTACAAGATCATCTAGTGCTCCTAACCTTGAGCCATCTCTTTAAACCCTACTCTTCTTATTGTTTTCCAGAAAGAGTTTCTCTGTGTAGCCTTGGCTGTCCTGGAACTCATTTTGTAGACCAGGCTGGCCTCAAACTAAGAGATCCACCTGCCTATGTGTCCTGAATTCTGGGATTAAAGGCATGCGTTGTTGCTGGCTGACACTTGACTTCTTAGGATGGCATACCAGAGAAGACAATGAGACACAGAACTTGTCTCATTGAGCATTACTCTCAAATGTTCAGGATATGAAAATGCTCCTCATGGCCAGGGAAAGAAGCCCCAAGAAAGTCTAAGGGGGCAGAACTAGGAAGGAATTTTCAACCTAATAAATTGAAGCCATGAAAAGTCTACAACCAACATCCTATTTCTTGGTGTAAAACCAATAGTTTTCCTTTAAAATAAGAAACAAGACAAGACTTATGTGTTTTCACCGTTTCCAGCCAATGCAGTTAAGCAAGAAAATAAAAGGTACCGAGGTGAAAGAGTGGGTGATAAAACTATTCTACTCATTGGCACTATGCTCATTTACTCAGAAGAGTCAATGGAATCTTTTAAAAGCTACAGAAATTAGTGAGTTTAGCAAGGATGAAGGAAAAATCAACATATGAAAATAAACTGTAACTGAGGGAGGCAGAGGCAGGTGGATCTCTGTGAGTTTGAGGCCAGCCTTGTTTACAAAGTGAGTGAGTCCAGGACAGCCAAGGCTACACAGAGCAATCCTGTCTCAAAAAACAAAAAACAACACAAAAACAAAGCTATGTATGAGTGTTTTGCATGTATGTGCATCTTTTCACCATATGCACGCCTAGTTCCTAAAAAGGCCAAAAGAGGGCAGCCAATCACTGGAACTGAAATTACAGGCAGCTGTGAGCTGCTATGTGGGTGCTGGGAATTGATCCTGCATCCTTTGGAAGAGCAGCCAGTGTTCCTACGTCTTCAGCTCCAAACCCAATTCCTTAGTAAAACCAGCTCTGACAACTACTTTTAAGTTCAAGACCCCTATCTATCTCTTGCTTTTCTCTACAGAGCCTACAGAGATATTTACTTTTCTCTTTTTTAATTATTTCTTTTGAGACTATAATTACATCCTTTCCCGTTTCCCTTTCCTCCCTCCAAACCACACACCTCTCCTTGCTCTCTTCCTTTCACATTTGTGGCCTCTTCTTTCGTTATTGTTGTTGTTGTTTTTTACATACATTATGTTTAAGTATATATTCTCTATATATTGTATTATTTACTTATTTTTTTTTTTTCGGGACAGATCAGGCTGGCCTCGAACTCAGAATTCTGCCTGCCTACGTCTCCCAAGTGCTGGGACTAAAGGTCTGTGCCACCACCTCTTATTCCAATAGCCTGCTTCTAGGTTGCCCAACCTCCTGCTGCTGCCAGGTGTGTGACAGATAAAAAGGACCCACCCTCCGCCCTTCAGTCTCTTAGTCCTGTCTTTTACTCTCTTGTCTTTTTCTCGGTCATGGGCGCCCTCCTCTCCCCCCCCCCCCCATAACTTCTCCTCCTCCTCGTCTACTGTTTGTTTGCCCCTCGAGACAAGGTTTCTGCTTCCTTAGCGCTGGGATTAAAGTCATGCCCCACAACGCCCAGTTGCATTATTTTCATTCTTTAGTGGTAGTCTCATAGGCCAGAAGAGGGTTCCCTTGGACCGCAGTTAGAGGGTTATATGTGGCCATGTGGATAGCCAGAATCAAATTAGGGTCCTTTAGATTCTGCCGAGCCCTTAAATTTTAAGCCTCCTTAACATTTTTGTGTATGCTGTGTGTATGGAGGTGCTGCAGAGGCCATAGGGGGCGTTGGGTCCCCTGGAGCTGCAGTTAAAAGCCGAGCAACCCAATGTGGGTACTGAGAACCAAAGGTGGGTCCTCCGAAAGAGCAACAAGAGCGTTTAATACCTGGGCATCTCTTTAGACCCATGGCTTTTGCTTTGCAAAACTTTTCAGGATGTAATTCTGTGCTAGTAAATTTCGTTGTTTTTCTTTTTTGCGAAGACCGCCCCACTCTCCAGCATCTTCCCAATATGTTCCACGGATCCAGCCCAAGTTTGTGTGCAATACACGAGGAAGCCATGCGGAAAGACTAAGACCCGGAGGTGCGGGGCCCAACGAAAAGAGGAAGCTCGCTCATCGCGCTAAGCAGTGAGGGAGCGTCGGCACCACGTGAAACCGCAACTACAGGGCCCAGCCGAGAAGCCCATTACTTGGAGGAGGGACCGCTCTACCGCTCAGCATGGCTGAGACCTGTGCGCACGTATTTGCCTAGCAACGTCACAGGCCGGAGCCTGATTGGCTGACGCGGGGGACGTGGGGTGGGATCGCGCATGCGCACCTTCTAGCGCGTGAGCACGCTCTCGCGCGTGGCGCTCTTGGGCCTTCATTCTTTCTGTAGAACCATATATTTTTTTTAATCTCAGTTCACAATGTTCCCGGAACTCAATAACCTTCTCAGCACCACCCCAGAGAGGACCGAGCAGGTAAGACGTCAAGCGGCCCGGAAGAGGGCGGGTACCGGATCGTGCGGGAACATTGCATCCGGCATGCTGCGCGGTAGGACAGGCGCGTCTGCCGCAAACCCAAGGCATCTGGGAATTGTAGTTTGGAGAGGGCTCGCGGATGCTGCGGCTGTATGCCCGGGCCTGCAGGAGATGGGCTTCTGGGCCGTCCTGAGTGTTCGTAGGGTCTTTGTGTGCCGTTTCCAGCCCCAGGACCGTGTGTTTGGTACCGTGCACACTGGCGCCCAGAGGTGGTTGCAGGGCAGGCTGAAAGGGGAGCCTGCCCTGAGTCTCCCTCCACCCTGGAGCATTCTACATGTTCTTCCTAGTTCTGAAGGTGTCTAAGAACTCTTCAAAGTTCACCATCTGGTTGCATTAAGCCTTCAGCATAGCCCGTCCACTCTGTTTTCCACAGCCTCGTCACTGTTCGCGGAACCGCGAAGTCTACCTCTCCCAGGAGTACATCTTTCTGTCGTATTCTATAGTTTGCAATGAACATACCGCGTGTGACAAGCCTTTTGCTGGGCTTCAGACCCAGGACAAACAGTTAAGGTGCCTTTTGAACCAAGGCGGACCTGACCTCCAAGTTCTCCCAGCATCCCTGGGTTCCTACCTGCTGCTTACCCTGGCCTCTACCCTGAACGCTCCAGTCCAGGGGCGGGGCTTCCCCTCTCCCAGAGGCTCTTTACTATATAAGCCAGGCATTTTGGGTCCCTCCTCCTTCTTTTCTGCGTTTTTTTTTTCTCTCCCCCTCTTTGCGTGCGAACTTTCTGTCTCCCCCTGCACGGTGACTTTTCTGGTCCCGTTCTTTGGGACCAGTGAGCCCGCCAAGAGCTGGCCCAGTACACCTACATTTATATACTTTAATCAGCTCATTTCGCCGCCAAATGTTTCTTGTCACTTTTTATAAACTCTATGGTGCCAGGAAAATTGTAACTTTGAATAGATTCTTGTGGATTTCACTTGCCCAACAGTTCTTGTCTAGTCAAGTCTCTTCGAGTTGCTAGGGCATTTCCCCAGATCCACAGTAACAACAGGAAATGACCACAGTGCATGGGGAAGGTTCTTCAAAGCCAGGCAGTGTGGTTTGACATTTTTGTATGTGTATGTATGGGGGGAGGGGTGAAACCCAGAGACATTAGGCACCTTTGCCTAAAGTCGGCACAGCATTGATGGGATGTGTGACACCCCTGATCCTGATGTGGTCTGTTACTTACAGAACGGGGAATGGCTGGAGCATGTAGCTAGACGATGCTGATACCGATTTTATAGGGCTTTCCAGGGATCACTGTGCTGAGTCCAGTTTGACCCAAGGCCATTGGGAGATCTTTGTTATCAGAGGCCCTTGTCAAGAACTGGGCCAGGGTATAGCACAGTGGATAAAGTATGTTAAACCAGGCCTGGTGGCCCACGCCTTTTAATTTCAGAGAAATCCTGTCATGACAAAACAAAAATAAAAGAAGTTATGTCCAAGCCAGGCAAGAGGCACCTGTAATCCCAACACTAAAGAGATGGGATTCCTGGGGCAAGCTAGCAGGCTACGTTAGCTGAAATTGGCCGGTCATCAAGAGGCCCAACATTGATAAATACAATGGAAAGCAGCTGAAGGAGATAGGACTTATTTTTAATTATGTGTGCTCCTGTATAGCGCATGTGAGTGCAGGTCTTTGTAGAGGTTAGAGGTATTGATACATCAGTCTGGAGCTAGAGTTATAGGTAGTTGCGAGCTGCCTGATGCTGGTATGGGGAACCAAACATAGTCCCCTGCAAGAGCAGTGTATACCCTTAACTTGTAAGTCACCTCTCCAGTTCTTCAGCTCTTAATCTTCATGTGTGTGTGTTCCCGCTTTTGTGTGTGGGAACACAGTTGCATGTGCTGGTGTGGTGGTCAACCCTCTTGCTTTGTTCTGAGTCTGTGTTCACTGAGCACACTAGCTGGCTCAACAGCTTGTATAGCTCCTGTCTTTGCTTCCTGCCTCTCTGTAGAAGCTGTGAGCTTACAGATGTTCACTACTGGGTCTGACCTTACTCAAGTCCTGGGAATTCAAATTCAGGTCCTCATTATTTCACAGGGAGTGTTTTATCCCCTGAGCCATCTCCTCAGCTCTGATGTTTATTCATTTTTGAGTTAATTTAGTATATATAACATTAACAAATAGCTGTGCAAGTGTAGAAATGTACAAAACTGACTTTAATTTCTTTGTTGGCTCATCTCTTCAGAGGGGGTCTAATTCACCATATGTTCTTCTTAACTTTCAGGGGAAACTGACTCTACTCTGTGATGCCAAGACAGATGGCAGCTTTCTTGTGCATCATTTCCTTTCTTTCTACCTCAAAGGTATGTAACTCCCTGATGCAAAAGAAAAGGAAACCCAGGTCTGGAGAGATGGCTCAGTGGTTAAGAGCGCTGCCTACAAGCTACACCCCTTTAATTCCAGCACTCGGGGAGGCAGAGGCAGGCAGATTGATGTGAGTTTCAGGCCAGTCTGGTCTACAAAGTAAGTCCAGGACAGCCAGGGCTACACAGAGAAACCCTATCATGAAAAAACAAAAAACAAACAAACAAAAAGAACACTGGCTACTCTCCCAGAGGATTTAGGTTGAATTTCCAGTACCTGCATGGTAGCTCACAACCATATGTAACTTCAAATTAAAACAAAAATAAGTAATTTAGCAGGCATGGTGCACACACCCTTATTCCCAGCACATGGGAGGTAGAAGCAGGTAGATCTTTGAATTTAAGGCCACCGTGATCTACAAAGCCAGTTCCAGGATAACCAGGGCTATATAGAGAAACCCTGTCTTGGGAAAACAAAAACACAAACAAATTAACAAAGAAAAACAAGAAAAGGAAACCCAGAACAACTAAGAAACTCGAGAAGCAAAACCCTAAGAAAGCGATGGGAAGAGCATTGACTTGCCTTGGCTTTGGTGTTTGGATAATCAGTAAACTATTCTCTTAGGTAACAGGTCATCCATTAAATAACAGGTTATTGGAGCATCATTATACCCTGCCAAAGAATGGCATGTGCCCATCAGATCTACTCTTCCTCTTCCCCCCCCCCACACTGTGTAGTGGCCACAGCCTCCCCTGAGGTGGCATCCTCACTCAGTAGTTTCTTGGTTCTGTGTTTAAGTCTCAGTCCCCCCCAGCCACATTGACATTTGTCATTGCAGTAACTGCTTCTTAAAGAATATGGCCACTGTAGTTTACATTCGGAAATACATTAGAAAAGTCTCTCCCTCCATTTTTTGGTGGTGCTTTTATTGTGAGTCTACTGTAGCCCATGCTAGCCTTGAACTTGCTTTGTAGCTGAGGATGACCCAGAATTTCAGCTCCTCCTTTCTCCAGCTCTCAAGTCCTTGAAATACAGGTGTGTGCCATGGGTCCTGGTTTTATTCAGTGCTGGGGATCCAACTCCGTGCTTCCTGAATACACGTCAGGGTTTTGTCATCTTAGCTGCATCCCCAGCAGAGGACTCAGTCTTTGTTGGATTTTCCTTGAGGATGCATTCCACCAACCACGATACTGAGATAGACCTTTGGCATGCCTTGTAGTAATTTACAGCTTTGAAGTCATTTTTTTTTCAAATGATGTGATTTTCAACATAGAAAAGCAAAATCTATGGATAAATTATTAGAATGAGTAAGGCTCAGTTAAGTAGCTGTGGTTTCTTGAAGTTTAATTCTAGTTCTTATAAGACTTTATCGGTTGTATTCCTATACCTAAAGAGTTAAAACACAACAAAGTTATAAAAGAGACTTGATTTACAACAGAACAAAATGAAGTACCTAGGAGCTGCCGAGGTAGTGCGTTTGGTAAAATCCTGCTGTGTGAGCATGAGGGCCTGAGCTCAGATCTTCAGCACTTCCAGAAAAGCCGGGTGTGGGCACAGATCTGTAGCCACAGCCAGAGGGGGAGAGGGGAGGAGTTGGGGAGATTCCTGGAAGCTCGGGGGACAGCCAGCCTAGCTGGTGAGCTCCAGATTCAGTGAGAGACCCTGTCTCCAGAAATCAGACGAAAACAATGACAACTGATCTTGGCCTCTGCACATGGGCACAGTCATACAAACATGAAGACACATGCTCACGCATGTGCACATACACACGGAATACTTAGAGGGAGATGGCTCTGTTGGTAAAAAGCACTGTCTGCACTAACCTGAAGACCTGAGGTCAATCCCTAGGACCTACATGGTAGAAGTGAACTTCTCTCAGAGGTTATGATCCATATTTACACTTTTAGTACATATGCATAGCCTTTCTTGTCCCCCCAAATAGATAGATAGACAGGTAGTTGATAGATAGACAAACAGACAGGCAGTTGGACAGACAGATAAGTAAATGTAATAACCAAACAAAGGGATGGAGATGTAACTTAGTAGTAGATCTGGGTTTAATATCCAGTACTAGAAAGCAAAATGGAAAAAGTACATTTTGGCTTCCAAGATGGCTCAGTGGTTAAAAGTACTTGTCACACAAGCACGGCCACCTGAGTTCAATGTTTGGAACCTGTGTGAATGTGGAAGGAGAGAACCAGCTCCACAGGCCTGATCCCTGTGTAGATGGCTGGGAGCCACCATGTGGGTGCTGGGAATTGATGAACTCAGGACCTCTGGAAGAGCAGACAGTGCTCTTAACCGCTGAGCCATCTCTCCCGCCTCCTTGGTGTCTGACTTCTATACATGCACATTGTGCATACACACAATAATAATTTTTTAATTCATCTTAGGGGCTTGGAGTTGTAGCTCAGTTTGTAGAGTGTTTGCCCAGGGTTGATCTCCAGCACCATATAAACCCAAGTATGGTAGCTCATGATGGTAATCTTGGCACTCAGGAGTTAGAGGCTGGGGGAGCAAGAGTTCAAGGTCAGCAGGTGTTAGTTGCACAAGCCTTTAGTCCCAGAACTCAGGAGGCACAGGCAGGCAGATTTCTGAGTTCTAGGCCAGTCTGGTCTACAAAGTGAGTTCCAGTACAGCCAGGGCTGCACAGCGAAACCCTTTCTCAAAACAAAACAAACAAACAAACAAAAAATAAGAGTTCAAGATCATCCTGGGCTATATAGGGAGCTGAAGACCAGTATGTGTTACATGAGATCCTATCTCAAGATACAGAGATCCGGGAGTGCATCTTAGCCTGAAATTAAGCACAAGTATATCAGAGTTCAAGGCCTCCGGGTGTCGTCTGGACCTACCCCACTGCCCCTGTTTCCAGAGGAATGAAGTATTTGTGTCTGGTTATAAGCAGGGGATTTTTTTGTTTTCTAGCTAATTGTAAAGTCTGCTTTGTGGCACTAGTCCAGTCCTTCAGCCACTACAATATTGTGGGACAGAAGCTGGTGAGTATCCCTGGGTGACATCCCTTCAAAAGAGCGTGTGTCGTGCAGGGCCTGATACTGGGATTTCTCTCTCTTTGTTGTTTTGGTTTTTTTCTAGACACACTTACTCTGTGTAGTCTTGGCTGTCCTGGAATTGGCTCTGTAGACTGTAATCCCAGCATAGGTGGGTCTCTGTAAATTCAAGACCAGTCTAGTCTAGATAGTGAGTTCTAGGACAGCCAGGGCTGAGTTATGAGGCACTGTCTCAAAAGAAACAAACAAACAAAAACAAATCAACCAAAGAAAAGGTATCTCACCTAGCAGGCGCCCATCCTTAGTTAGCACTCAGGAGGCAGAGGCAGAAGAACAAAAGTTCAGGGTTGGGACTGCAGAGCTGGCTCCGTGGTTAAGGGTACTTAGTGCTAGCCTGGTGCACACCTTGAATCCCAGCACCTGGAGGTAGAGACAGTGTGATCTCTGTGAGTTCAAGGTCAGTCTAGTCTATAAAGTGAGTCCAGGACAGCCAGGGCTACACAGAGAAACCTTGTCTCGAAAAAGAGTACTTAGAGGATCTGAATTAGGTTCCCAGCACCCCTAGCAGGCAGCTTACAACCTCCTGAGGCAGCTGCACTTGTGTGCATTGACACATACACATAATTAAAAAAATAAAAATAATCCCAGCATTCAGGAAGCAAGGTAGACAGACCTCTCTCTCTGAGTTCAAGACCAGCCTGGTCTACAAATTGAGCTCCAGGACAGTCAGAGCTACACAGAGGAAAAAAAAAAAAAGTCATATACGTCTTGTGCTGTCTTATTAGTCAGTGTATAGTTTCTCTGAAAGGTTCCCCACAGGATACAGCAATTCACTCTGCTTTTTGTCACCCTTAGGGTGTTAGCCTGACAGCAGCACGGGAACGCGGGCAGCTTGTGTTCCTGGAGGGCCTCAAGTCCTCTGTGGATATCCTTTTCCATGCTCAGGACAAGGAGCCTCACCCCCTGCAGTTTCTCAGGTCAGAACCGAAGTGCTGGTGGGCGGTGTCGGAGAAGGGCTGCTGTGTGGTGTGGGAAGGCAGAAGTGGCTACTGGGATCAGACACTTCCCCTGTGTTGCTATGTGTCAGATACCTCTTGGCTGTCATCATGAAGCCGATGGTAGGCAGTACCCAGAGCTATAGAAAGCATCATTTGCTGGGAGTATAGCACAGTGAAATGCTTTGCTTTTTCTGAAATGGTGCCTCAGACCCCTAGAGCACCCACCTTTGCTCTTTCTTGCCCTCATATAGAAGCTAAGGGTCATGGGCCAGTGACCTGTTTTTGTAAATATGATTTTATTGGAACATAGTTGTATTTGTTTGTTAGCTGATTGTCCCTTGTTCTTTGGCTTTATAGTGGCAGACTGGGTAGTTGAGGCAGAAAAATGACCTGCAAGCCTAAATCTCTCTCTCTCTGTTTTTTGAGACAGGGTTTCTCTGTGTAACAGCTCTGTCTGTCCTCGAATTCCCTCTCTAGACCAGGCTGGCCTCGAACTCACAAAGATTCACCTGTCTCTGCCTCTTGAGTGCCGGAATTAAAGGCGTGTGCCACCACCCACTTTTTAAAAAGCTTTTCTCATTCTTTTTTTTTTTTTTTAAGATTTATTCATTTTATGTATGAGTGCTCTATCTGCATGTACACCTGCATGCCAGAAGAGGGCACCAGATCTCATTATAGATGGTTGTGAGCCACCATATGGTTGCTGGGAATTGAACTCAGGACCTCTGGAAGAGCAGGCAATGCTCTCAACCACTGAGCCATCTCTCCAGCCCTGCCTAGACATCTCTTATGTGACTCTTTAACAACAGCAACAGAAAATTGTTGCCATCTCATTTTCATCATCACAGGTCTAGACAGGCTGTTGCTCTGCTTTTCAACCCTTCTGAACATCGGCCCCTAACTGGCTGCTATCCCTTCTCTTTCTCAGAGGACACCATGAAATCTCTCCCTGCTGCCCTTCAGATAGACCTTCACGCAATGGCTGGAATGCTGTGTGTGGGGGACATATTCCTTAGCATCTGGCCTTGGTTTTATCATCTGACTGCAGGGGCTGGTTATACCTGATCCCAGTGTGTGGGAGCTGCTCTCCTTGTTAGTGAGGCTAGCCCAGTGCCAAAAGGGAGGGTGGTTCCATTCCTTTTCCCACTGCTGGGAAGTGACAGCTTGCAATGTCCCTGGGGAAGATAGGGGTGGGTTGGTCCTATGTGTGAGAAACATGTCAGTCCCTCATTATGCCAGCAGCCTGTAGACCACCACCCAGCACCAAGACGCTTGAATTGCTGTTTAACTTCCTCTAGCTACTCAGGATCTCCTGGGGAGGCCTCTTTTACTTGCCCATTCTGATTTAGTCTTCTGGATACCACAGCTCGTGGACTGGGGCTGGATGGCTCTCTCTTTTTAATTTTATGTCTTTCTTTTGAGACAATCTCACTGCCCTCCCCAGGCTGGCTTCCAGCTTTCTACTGTCCTGTTTCTATAGTAGTTGGGACTGTAGGTATGGATCGCCATGTCAGATTTTTATTCTATCTCTTCAGGACCCTATCTCTTCAGGTTTGTCCATTTGTTATACCCAGTAGACCTTAGAAAATACTTGAACTGAAGTACAATAAAAGTGATTTGTGTGTGTTTATTTTCTTTCCCAGATTGCCAAAGACTATTATACAGCCTTCTCCCTTCTTTGATGCCACTTTGTCCCAGATAAACATTTGTAGAGCTGAGCCAGGCGACACATGTCCATAATCCTAGCGTTTGGGAGGTAGAAACTAGGATTATGAATTCCGGGTCACTTCTAAAGCATCCCTCTATGAAAAGAAGGGAAGAGCTGGGGCTCTCACTCGGTTGATGGTTTGCCTAGTGTTTGCAAAGCCCTGCACTTGACCCAGCATTCCATCAAAATAGGTGTCATGCATGGTAGGAAGCACTTAGGAATGTGGAAGCAGTAAGATCAGAAAATCAAGGTCACCCTTGGCTACATAGTGACCTCAAGGCCAGCCTGGGGTTCACGAGAAACCATCTCAAAATAAAATAAAACAGTCCCACCACATTTGCAGAGTGTGACTAAAAAAAAAATCTCTAATGACTTTCTCCTGTGTTTCTAGGGATGCCAGTGCAGGGAACCTCCAGTCACTGTATGAGTTTGTACAGGGCACCCTGAAGCCTGAGGCCAGTGGGGACACTCCATGGAAGTACCCCGTGCTGTTGGTGGACAACCTCAGTGTGCTGCTGAGCCTGGGCGTGGGGGCAGTTGCTGTGCTGGACTTCATGCAGTACTGCAGAGCCACGGTGTGCTGCAAACTGAAGGTACCCGTGAGACACAGTCAGCGTTCTGCTGTGGTCCCTGAGGACCCGGACTTGTGTATTGTGCTTTCTCTGTCTGTTTGCTTTGAGTTCAGCTTTCCTCTGGTAAACCCAGAAAGTCTTTGTTCTGCCCATCCTACTTTCCCCCACGTGGTATTGCTAAATACCAAATCTCTCGGAATTAAAGTTTGACCAGCACTGTGACAGTGAAGTATTCTCTGCCTGTGTGCCCTGTGGGTCTCTCTTTAGTGAGCTTTGAATATCAGCTAAAAGAATGGCTCATAACTGCTTTGTGTTTTCTTCCCTCATGGATGAAAGTCCTGGGGATTGAACATAGAACCTTTCACTGAATCACTTTAAAAATGGTAACGTAAGGCTAGCTAGGGTGTAGCTCAGTTGTTAACATACTTAAGTAGCAGGCATGAAACCAAAGGTTTGATATCCAGCACTCCATAAACTGTGTATGGTGGTGAATGACTGTACTCTTCACATTTGGGAGGCAGAAGCAGGAGGGTCAGAAGTTCAAGGTCAACTTCAGCTACATAGTGAGTCCAGGCCAACCTGTGATACATAAAATTCAAAAAGGTAACCTGCAGCTGCACATGATGTCACGTGTCTATAACCCAGCACATTGGGACATTGTGGGAGGAAGGCTGTGAGTTTTAGGCCAGGCAACAGTGCTTGCTGCAGAAGCGTAATGATCTGAGTTTGAGCCCCAGAACCCACATAAACATGAAAGGAAAGAACACACTTCACAAAATTGTCCTCTGAGCTCCACACTTGCACTGTGTGTATGTGCCAGCACTCTTCACACCCACCTACACAAGCTAATAAAAAAATGCCAGAAGAAAACAAAACAAATGAGTGAGAGGCCAAACAGGACAGCGTTAAGTTTATAGTTCCAGGCCAGCTGGGACCTTGTGGCAAGACCATATCACAAAGAACAAAAAGACCTTGAGTGAGGTGAGGCTTGGTGTCTGTCCACACTGGCCACTGTTCAGTGGGTGATGACGCAGGCTGTAGGAACTTGTTAGTGGGCATTGTGTGGAGAGAGAGGCCAGACTCAGGGCGCAGAACGGTGAGAGACGTTAAGTGAATTAGCAGGGGTGTCACCAAAGCTGTGTTCAAGAGACTGCTGACACTGTCTTGGCTACAGTTAGAGGATCCAGTGACACAGAGAGGGAGGGAGGGACAGAGACAGACAGACAGTGTAGAGAGCCAGCATGGAAGGAAGAAAGGCAAGGGCCTTGGAGACCATCTATTTGACAAGACTAGCTGCCCACTGAGCGCCAGGGACCCCATCTCCATAGTGCTCCATAGTCCACGATTGCCTGTACGCTGCCATGGCTGGCTTTTTTGAGGCAGTGCTTCATATGCTCCAGGCAGGGTGACTTTGAACTTGCTATGTAGCTAAGGGTAACCTTGTACTTCTGATCTTCTTCCTCTGCCTTCCGGGTCTCAGGTGTGCGCACTACACTAACTTCACATCCGCCCTTTTGTTTTTTATTTATTTTTTAATATTTTCTTATCTGTCTGTATGCCGATTTATTTGGCTCTTTAAAAGATTTATTTATTTATTATTTATACAGCAGGCAAGAAGAGGGCACTAGATCTCATTATGGATGGTTGTGAGCCGCCATGTGGGTGCTGGGAATTGAACTCAGGACCTTTGGAAGAGCAGCCAGTGTTCTTAACCTGAGTCATCTCTCCAGCCCTTATTTGGCCTTTTTGGGGATGGTTTCTTTGTGTACCCATAGCTGTCCTGGAACTCGCTTGGTAGACCAGGCTGGTCTTGAACTCACAGAGATCCACCTGCCTTTACCTCTTGAGTGCTGGGATTATAGGCATGTGCCACCACTGGACTGAGATTGTTTTAATTTCTTAGTTGTGTATGTGTGTGTTTGTGTAGGAATGTGCATGTAGTATAGGTGAGCTGGATCCCTGGAGCTGGAGTGGCTGCAGTTGTGAGTTGCCTGACACAGGTGCAGGAAACTAAACCTGGGTCCTACACAAGAGCGGCTATTACCTATTAACTGCCGAGCCATCTCTAGTCCTCATATCTCTGTGTTTGTTTTGTTTTTTGGCTTTTCAAGACAGAGATCCTACGTGTGTAGCCTTGAACTCACAGAGATCCACCTGCCTCTGGAGTGCTGGGATTAAAGGCGTGTGTTCACCTCCGAGCCTGGATGATTTTTGTGTTGTTTTTTTTTTTTTAAGTTCTGTCTGTCTGTCTGTCTGTCTGTCTGTCTGTCTGTCTATCTATCTATCTATCTATCTATCTATCTATCTATCTAATGTATGAATGCTTTATCTGCATGTACACTTGCATGCCAGAAGAGGCCATCAGATTCCATTATAGATGCTTGTGAGCTACCATGGGGTTGCTGGGAATTGAACTCAGAAGAACAGAGAGAGAGTTCTTAACCACTGAGCCATTTATCCAGTCTCCCTGGCCTTCATATCTTAATTAAAAAACTGGTATGCTGGCACATGCCTTTAATCCCAGTACTCAGGAGGCAGAGGCTTGGTTTTAGATGAATTGATTCGGAAGTTCAGGATGGACTTGCTGGTGAAAGCATGCAGTACATGATCAGAACCAGGGTCTTTCTTACGAAGAAGTTGTTCTAGCAGCAGGAAAGTGGGCTATCTGAGAGGATGTGCAGAGGCTGGGGTGTGGAGACACTGGAAGCCTGGTATTCTCTGACCCTGGTATCCATTTGGTGAGGAACAGGTTTCCATCTTGTGTCTGCAGGGAAATGTGGTGGCCCTTGTGCATGACAACAGTGATGCTGACGATGAGGAGAATGACACCCTGCTGAATGGCCTCAGTCATCAAAGCCACCTGATCCTGCGGGCTGAGGGTCTGGCCACCGGATTCTGCAAGGACGTGCATGGGCAGGTACACAGGCTGAGCCATGGCTGCTTTGGATGGAAGGAAGGGAAACCTTGGATGTCTTGAATTTTGTGAATATGAGTCAGTGTCCTGCACCGGGTGGTACATAGACTCCTGGAGCAGGAAATGTTTTTCCTGGTGGTTTCATTTGTAGCCAAAGTGGTGTTCTGAAAAAGGAGACAGTGTATAGAATGGATTACAGCTGTACTATCAGATAATAGTAGAATTATTTTCTTATACTGTAGCAGTATCTTCATTTTCTGTTCAACATGGTTCCTTTAAAAATGAAGATGGGGTGGGGGTGCTGGAGAGATGGCTCAGAGGTTAAGAGCACTGCCTGCTCTTCCAAAGGTCCTGAGTTTAATTCCCGGCAACCACATGGTAGCTCACAACCATGTGAACTGATGTCCTCTTCTGGCAGGTGTAAATGCAGACAGAACACTCATATACATAAAATAAATAAACCTTAAAAAAAAAAAAAAGAAGAAGAAGATGGGGAACCAGGCATAGTGGTACACACCTATAATCCCAGCACTCAGGAAGGCAAGAGGCAGGCAGATTGATGAGAGTTCGAAGCCAGCCTGGTCTACAAAGTGAGTCCAGGACAGTCAAGGCTACACAGAGAAACAAACAAACAAAAAAGGAAAAAAAAAAGAAAAGAGAAAATAATAAAGATGGGCTGGCAAGAGAGCTAAGCAGGTAAAGGTGCTTGTTGCAAAGCCTGTCGCAAAACTTTAGTTGGATTTGGGAACTCACATGGTGAAGGGAGAGAGTGACTCCCACAAGTTGTCCTCTGATTTTTGTTTTGTGTTGTTATTTTTTGAGACAGGGTCTCTCTGTGTAGCCCTGGCTGTCCTGGAACTCATGTAGACCAGGCTGGCCTTGAACTCAGGATTTCACCTGCCTCTGCCTTCTGAGTGCTGGGATTAAAGGTGTGCACCACTACCACCCAGCTAATATGTTGATTTTCTTTCCTTCCTTCCTTCCTTCCTTCCTTCCTTCCTTCCTTCCTTCCTTCCTTCCTTCCTTCTTTCTTCCTTCTTTCTTGTTGTTGTTTTGTTTTTGAGACAGGGTTTCTCTGTGTAGCCTTCTCTGTCCTGGGATTTGTAGACCAGGCTGGCCTCAAACTCACAGGGATCCACCTCCCTGTGCCTCCCCGAGTACTGGGATTACAGGTGTGTACCACCTTACCTGGTTATGTGTTGATTTTCAAAATCAGTCTAGCTAACAAGCACAAAGCCATGCTTAGAAAAAAAGACTACAGGACTGGAGAGATGGCTTGGTGGTTATGGGTATTTGCTGGTCTTTCAGGAGACTCAGGTTTGGTTCCCAGCACCACATGGTAGCTTACAACCATCTGTCATTCCAGTTCCTGGGGATCTAATTCCCTCTTTGGCTTCTGTGGGCCCCAGGCACTCACATGGTACACATGCAGGTAAACACATACTCATACACATAAAATAAAAATAATAATTTGAGGACTAAAGAGTTGTTGGTGATATATGTATAGGTTGGTGTTAGAGCACTTGAACAGCATGTACAGGGCCCCAAGTTCAAATCTTAGTACTAAAAAATAAAATACAAAGGAAGGGAAGGAGGAAGGGGAATGTTCATACATGCCAACACTCTGGAAGCAGAAGCAGGAAGCTCCCCTGTGGCCAGCCTGGTCTATATAGCACAGTTGTCTCAAAACAACAACAGAAAGAAAGCAGAGGAGGGGAGGGAGAGAAAAGGAAAGGAAAATACATGAAAATACTTCCCTGCTTTTCTCTGGAGGATTTTTTCTTCCTTTCTTCCTTTTATTTACTTATTCATTTATTAAGATTTATTTTTATTGTATGCAAATTGGTGTTTTGCCTGCATGTGAGAGAGAGTGGGATCATTACAGACAGTTGTGAGCTGCCATGTGGATGCTGGGAATTGAACTCAGGATCTCTGGAAGAGCAGCCAGGACTCTTAACCTCTGAGCCATCTCTCCAGCCCCTTATTTATTTATTTTTTAAAGATTTATTTATTTACTTATATGAGTACTCTTTCTGCATGTACCCCTGTAGGCCAGATCTCACCAAGATGGTTGTGAGCCACCATGTGGTTGCTAGGAATTGAACTCAGCACCTTTAGGAAGAGCAGGCAGTGTTCTTAACCTCTGAGCCATCTCTCCAGCCCCTCTGGAGGACTTTTCCATCCTCTACTTTTCTATGAGAAGCAAGCAATTGAGCCTCTGTAATGGAGAGGCAAACCTTGATAATGTTTGCCTCTGGTAATGTTTATTGTAGAAGTTGGTCCCATTACCATGTGGTACATTTACCTGAGCTGTCATAGAAGCCTCAATGGAAGGTGACCAGGAGGCCCAGTGGGATTCACAGCGCAGCAGGTACTTGGTGGCTACTCCTTCCCTCACCCTTCTCTCCCTCTACAGCTGAGCATCCTCTGGAGGAAGCTGTCACAAACCACAGCCCAGCGGGATCGAAGTCTCACTTACCAGTACAAGATACAGGATAAGAATGTGTCTTTTTTTGCCAAAGGAATGTCTCCTGCTGTTCTGTGACCTGATCTGGGGACAACTAAAGTGACTTGGGATGTTTTTTTTTTATGTGGAAGATAAAGCCTTCAGACCTCTGGCACACTCTTCAGGCTGGATTGCAGCTCCGCTGTGACCAGGGAGGCTGGAATGGCGCTGTGAGGATATGAACACCTCTGCTCCCTGGGCTCTGTGAGGAATGTGCACGTGGCTTCTGCTGAGAGAGGCTGCATGCTGAAGACCAGCAGAGCAGTCCTTTGGAGCAACCCATGTAACTTCAGCCTCACCTGCCTGTTGTGCCATGAAGAGCCACTGCAGGTAGAGGGAGGCAGTCAGGAAGTTGTCCATCTTGGCTGACTTCTAGGATAATGATGGCTGGAATAAAGAAGGTTTCACAGCCCTTCTGGAGGTTGTCTTTTTTATGTTTCATTTCCATTTTGCAAAGTGGCGTCTGCTTGAAGTCCAGTGAGGAAATGGGCTTGGAGAGGAGAGACACTGGAGGATTAGAGCGGGCAGTGGATGACTGAGCTGGAGCTGGACTCCAGAGCCCCCTGCCGGCCTGCATTCATGGAGACCAGGGACAGGTGCCTTCCCCCCCCCCCCCCGCCCCATCCACTGCAGGTGTAAACCTTCTGTTTCTGCAGCTTGGCCATATGCTAGCCATCAAGAGCATGGCATCAGGGCCTTCGTCATGTGGGGCCCTATATAGGGCCTAGGTGAGTATGTCCTTGATGAAAAGAGTAAGGAAGTGTCTTTGCTGCCTGGCTGGAAGGGCCTTGGTGAATTGCTAGCAACTCTCCTTGAAGACTGTGGGGACAAGAGAAGGGAGTCCTTGGGACCAGTGTTTTGTATGTGTTGTGAGTGTGTTTTGGAGGGCAATTTTAAACTTTGCCTGGCTGTCCTGGAACTCACAGTGTAGACCAGGTTGGCCTCACGTTCTCAGGTCCACCTGCCTCTGCCTCCCGAGTGCTGGGACTAAAGGTGTGCACCACCGCACCTGGATAAGAGGAGAGAGTTCTTGTCCCAGCATCCTGAGAAGATTGCTGGTACCACCCAGCATCCTAGTAAAGGTCACCTCAGAGGGAACACAAGTGCTTAGTGCATTGTTTTTACATGTAAACTATGCCACTAGAAAAAGTAAAAACTTTACAGACTGTGTGTGTGTACGCATACTGAACTCACAGATTTGCACATGCTAGGCAAGAGCTCTGTGAATGAATTACACTCATAGTCTTCATAGAGTTATCGATTTAAAAATTAGCTCAAAACAACCTTGGAGAGGGAAAGGAGAATGAGATCTTCATCTTCCTTCCCCTCGTGTCATTGAGTGTTTTTCATAAAGCCGGTGTGGTGGCACACACCTTTAATCTGGAAGCAGGAGGAGGCCAGCCTGGTCTACATAACAAGTTCTAGGTCAACCAGACCAACAGAGTGTCTCAAAACAAAAATAATTATTACATTTATTTTGTGTGTGTATCAGGCACCTTTACCCAATGAGCTATCTTTATGGCCCCTTCTTTGTATTCTCATTGGCTTTTCTGCTGGTGTCTGGGTGGTTTCTTACTTCCTGTTCTATTGCTGAGAAGACTCCATGACTAAGGCAACTCTTAAAAAAGAAAGCATTTACTTGGGGCTGGCTTACAGTTTCATCATGGTGGCAAGGATGGCTCTGGAGCATTAGTTGAGAGCTATACCCTAGTCCGTTAGCAGAAAGAGTGAGGGAGGGAGGGTGGGGAAGGGAAAGGGGATAGAGTGGGCTTTTGAAATCTCCCCTTCATCCCAGGGAGGCAGAGGCAGGGAGATCTCTGTGAGCTCAAGGCCAGCCTGATCTACATATAGAATCCAGGAGAACCAGGGCTTCTTACACAGAGAAATACTGTCTGACAACACAAAACAAAAGAAACCTCAAAGCTCACCCCCAGTGACACATTTCCTTCAACAAGGCCACACCTCCTAATTCTTCTAAATTTTTCACACAGTTCCACTACCTGGTGACCAAGCATTAGAATATATGAGCCTGTGGGGGGGCCATTCCTTTGTTCTCTATACAGGGTCTCACTATGTAGCCCAGGCTGGCCTTAAATGCATAGAAATACTCTTGTCCTAGCCTCTTTGATCTTGGAATTCTACTCTTATGCTGGCATACCTAGCTATTTTAATTTTTGCTTATTCTAGTTTTTGAGACAGGGTCTTTCCATGTAGTCACGGCTGGCTTTGAGTTCACTGTGTAGTCCATGTTGGTCTCAAACTCTCAATCCTTCTGTGCTGCCTCTTGAATGCTAGGCTTACAGGCTCGTGTCACTCAGCTCCATCCATCCATCCATTGGCAGAGTCACTATGTCACTACTGCTAATTTTGCACTCTCTATTTAGACCAGGCTGGTCTCAAACTCACAGAGATCCACCTGCCTCTGTCTCCCAATTGCTGGGATTAAGGTCATATGTTACCATACCCAGCTGTGTAATTTTTTTGCTTTTTTTTTGAGACATGGTCTCTCTATGTATCTTTGGCTGTCCTGGAACTTGCTCTGTAGCCCAGGCTGGTCCTGAAATCACAGAGATCCCCCTACCTCTACTTCCTGAGTTCTGGGACCCAGCTATGTAATTTTATGTGAGTGCCTATTGCTGGAAGAGCCAGAAGAGGGAACTGAATCCCCTGCAGCTGGAGTTGCAGGTGGTTGAAAGCTGCCATGAAGGTACTAGGAATCAAACCTGGTACTTTTAATCATTGAGCTACCTCTGTAGCCCATTTTTATTATTTTAAAATACTTTATTTCAAGGTGAGCATGGTGGTGCAAGCCTTTGGGAGGGAGAGGCAGGCAGATCTATTAGTTCTGGACCAACATCGTCTACATTGTAAGCTCCAGGCCAGCCAAAGCAGTGAAACCCTGTGTCAGGAAACCAAAACATATAATCTCTGAATAAGTAAATAAGTAAAACACAAATGTTTTATCTTTTAATTATCTGAATGCACGTGTGTCATGCATACTATATCTGCATGAGTGCAAGTATCTGCTGAAGCCAAGAGGAGGGCGTCTGTCTCATCCCTAAAAGCTGGAGTTACAGTCAGTTGTGAGCAGCCTGATATGAATGCTCTGAGTGAAGCTCAGTTCTGCTGCAAGAGCAGGATGAGCTCCTAACTGGTGAATCGTCTTCTAGCCCCTGACTCCATTTACTTGAAATGTCCAGAAAGAGCAAATCTATGGAGACAAACAACAGATTGGTGGTTGTTTGGGGCCTGGGAGTGGGAATGGGACATCAAGTCACTTAAGGCCTTAGCTCCCTCATTTAAAAAGTGGGAAGATAATAGCTATTTAATGATTCCATTTTTATTAAAGTTTTCATTACATCTATTTATTTTTATTCATTTATCTTGTGTGTGGGTTTGCATGTGTCCCAGCACACGTGTGGAGGTTAGAGGACACCCTGGGGGAGTTGATGCTCTCCTGTATGCCTCCCAGGGAGCTAACTCAGGCCTTGAAAGCAAGCACCTTTACCTACTGAGCCATTTCAGTGGCCTAATAACTTCAAAAAATTATTACACTGATTAATTAATTAGTTAATTAATTAAGATGGGTGGTGGTGACTCATGTCTTTTATCCCAGCACTCAGGAGGCAGAGGCAGGCAGATCTCTGTGAGTTCAAGGCCAGCCTGTCTGTAGACAGGGTTTTTCTGTGTAGCCCTTGCTGGCCTGGAACTCAACTCTGTAGACCAGGTTGGCCTCAAACTCTCAGACAGCCTCCTGTCTCTGCCTCTCCGAGTGCCAGGATTAAAGGCATGTACCACCACCACCATCCAGCAAAAAGAAATGATAGGTATTTTGCCTGTATGTATGTCAGTACACTGTGCATGCTTAATGCCTGCAGAGGCCAGAAGAGGGCATCGGGTCCCTTGGAACTGGAGTTAGAGATGGTTGTGAGCCACCCTGAAATGAACCTGGTTCCTCTGGAAGAACGGAGTTCTTAACGACTGGGCCATCTCTCTACCTCCACCCCCAGTATTTACGTTTATTTATTTCTGTGGTCCTGGGGATTGAACCGAAATGCTAGGCAGCATCTACCAAGGAGTTATATCCCCAGATCATATTTTTTGTTTTCTTGAGAAAGGCTCTAGCTATAAAGTCTGAATGGTCTTGAATTTACAGTGAACCTTCTGCCTTTTACCGACTGAGTGCTGGGATCATAGGCTGGAAATTATGTTATTGTATCCTTGTATATGACAGATGGTGAAATCCTGCTAGGAAATACAGATACCAAATGCAACACTGAGAGTTTGAATTATTTTCAAGTGACTGTGTAACAGTAATTACAGTGGCTGCTACTTACTGGAATCAAGGCATTTTATGTGTTCATATTCTGATTTAATTTCTTTCAAAAGCCTCAGAGGGTGGTGTTCTTAATTATGTCCTGGGTCTTGGCTTGTAGGTTGAGGTTTCCTGAGGTTAAATAGATTCTCTCAGCTGCAGAGCTGTAGCTTATATCTGAACTGGATTGAAACCAAGGAGCCTGGTCCTGCAGCAGCCATTTTTGCTTGATCATGTTGCCAATTGCTATATATATATATATTAAAGACAGGGTCTCACTATGTAGCTCTTACTGGTCTAGAGCTCACTATGTAAAGTAGACTAACTTTGAACTCACAGGTCTGTCTGCCCTTGCCTTCCGAGTGCTAGATTTAAAGGTGTGCCCCCTCATGTCCAGGACATGTTCTCAACCTTCCTAGTATTGCAACCCTTTGATACAGTTCCTCAAGATGTGGTAACCCCCAACTATAACATTATTTAACATTATTTCGTTGCTACTTCATTGATATTATTTTGCTACTGTTATGAATCATAATGTAAATATCTGACATGCAACCCCCAAAGAGGTTACAACCCATAGGTTGAGACCCACTGCTTTAGAGGTGGGTTTTTGTATTAGTTAGATAGACTTATTCTCTATCTTTGAAGATCGTTCTGAGGATTAATTAAGATCAAGTGTAAGAGTAGGCAAAGGCAGAAATGTTAAAGAGTGGAAATTGTTAAATTTTTGATAATTTCCCATTACATTTACTTTGTTTAGGTTCTTTGGGGTTTATTTGTTTGGTTGGTTTGTTTTTAAGACAGGGTTTCTTGTGTAGTCCTGACCATCCTTGAACTTGCTCTGTAGACCAGGCTGGCCTCAAACTCAGAGAAGAGACCCAAGTGCTGGGATTAAAGGCGTGTACTACCACATTTAGTTTTTAAGACTTTGGATTTGTGTCTCACAAGGATCAACCTGGAGTCAGGTTGAGCTTTGGCTGGATTGTCACCTGCACTGAATATATTCAGATAAGCTGGAATTTATTGGAAATGCACAAGCAATAAGATGGATTGCCAAGCATGATGATGCATGCCTAAAATTCCAATAATCAGGAGCAGAGGCGGGATTGCTGCAAGTTCAAGGCCAACCAGGGTCAGATCTATCTCAGCCGACCAACCAATCACTCAACAACTAACCAACCAACCAACTAGATAAGCAAACAAAACAAATTTGAGTTTGCCAAAAACAACTACTAACCTATTGTATGCCTTACAGACCAGGAAGTCGGGGGCTGGGAGATGCCTCAGCAGTGGAGAGCTTCTGTAATGAAAGTTTTGGTACGTTATGTAAATGTATTTTTGTTTCAATCCCAAGTCTGGGATTTTAGTTTGGGCTTTGGTTTGTTCACAGCTGATAATTGCTTCCTGCGGGGCGTGGTCTAGGACTCTGAGGGATATAAATATGAGAGCCCAGAAAGAGAGGGTGGGGTAGTTTGGAGAGAGCAGTTTGGAGGAGACTGCTTACTGCTGTTGACAGAGATTGGTATAGCCCAAAAAGAACCCACTGACCCTAAAGATTTAGGAGAAGTAAAGGGGTCTGTGGAAGGGAGGTTGAGGCCTAAACAGCCCAAATAAAACAGAGTTTAGAAAAGCGAGCACTACAAGCTTTACTGCTTTTGTAGAGACTTGAACTTGATTCACAACATTCATCACTGGCTGCTTAAAAGTCAGCTGACTCCAGCTCCAGGGAGTGAGATAGATAGCCTCTTCAGACCTCAGCTGGGTATAGGTGCTGGGAACTGAACTCAGGTCCTCTGCAAGAACAGCAAGCCCTCTTAACTACTGAATTATCCCCCCTGCCTGCACACTGCTTTCTAAGGGCTTGTGTCCAGGGAAGTGTGAGATACAGAAGCATGTGTCTTCCTCACTATTAAGAGGACTGGCAAGGTGGCTCAGTGGGTAAGGCACTTCCCGCCAAGCCTAATGACCTGAGTTCAGTCCCTAGAATCCGTATGATGGAAGGAGAGAACCAACTCCTTGTGTATGCATGCATATGTACATACATACACACACACACATATACATGAAGATAATTAAAGACTTTTGTGGAAGATTTACATGCCCAGATAGAGTATACGTGTAGAGCCGGTGTTGTCAGTGTATGATGATACATAGTTTTCCTCCTCCATTGATGCTCCTTTCCCTCATTTCTCAGAAACTCTGAGTCCAGAAGCCCTTCCCTGTGTCTGTCCCCAGGCTTGGGTCTGTGTGGCTACCCTGCCTGCCTGGTGTTAGCAATGGACTGGCCTGTCCCTGACCTTGACAGAAAAACCGCTTTCCCCCAGTGCTAGATAACAGACCCAAGGCCTAGGACACCAGTCCCCAGCTGTGCAAAACTATTTTGTATCGCTCCTATTTGGTTCCATGTCCTGGACTGCCTGGTATAAATGCAGAGTCCCAGGCTGGCCATGGCATCATAGTGATACTCTAGCTCAAAAATAAAAGAAAATATATGCTTGTCTCTTGGAGGCTGTTTTGAAGAAAACAGCTTTGGTGGAGCGATTGGATGGAGAAAGGGCAGGGTATGGAGTTGACAGCAGTTCCCAGTTTCCTCTCTGGAGAGAGGACCGTCCAGCGGGCCCAGGGCTCAGCAGAACTATGGTTAGTCTTAACTTTTCTCTAGGTGCCTGTGTTGTGAGCTGAGTTCAGAACCACAGTCTTTTCAGGAACCGAGCAGTAAAAGAAGAGGCTCAGCCCTGCATGGCCATAACAAGACTTGGTCTGAAAGCTGGTGGGCTCTGCTGGAGAGATAGCTCAGCTTGGAGAGCACTTGTCTAACATTCATGGTGTTGGGAACAAATATTCTTGGTGTTGAGCAAAGACACATGAACTAGGTGAAAATAACCCGGCAAGGCAATTTCTTTTCACAAAAAGATCGGGCTGGCAAGGCTACCAGGGCAGGATGTACGCTTGGTTTTTATCCTAATGCGGGTGGTGACTTTTCCCTTTTGGGTGAAGTCCAACCTTAGAGTCTTTTGAGATTAACTAGTTTCAACCTTTCACCTAGGAATAAACACTGGTTATACATCTCTATCCTCTTCCACCCTACCCTATGCATTGTATTTCTAACAAAAATGGAGTCATGCTCCAGCTTATATTTGAATCATCTTTTATTGTCAGTTAGTGCTCATTAAACACCCTTGGTGTGGGAGGCTCCTGTATTTAGTTCATCAACTACATGCATTTGCTGCTCAGTTGCTTTTAATTCCTTGTTTTTCTGTTTTGTTTTTGATGCGATACTGTGGATCAAACCCAGGGCCTCGAGAGTCCGGGGCAAGTGCTCTATCGCTGAGCCACACTCCCAGCCCCGCTTCTAATCTGGTATTATAAAGCATGCAACAGGAGCCTGTTTTGCATGTTCTAGGTTACATTCCGGGAACGTGCTGTCAAAACTCCTCAGGCCACAGGCAGCTCCTGTACGGCCTCCCGCGGTAGTGGGGCAGGGGCCACCAGGGGGCGTCCCCGCGCCCCCGGCGAGGCCAGACCACGCATGCGCACGCCGCCGGGAGCACGTGTGGAGGGCGGCGGCGCGGGAGGGGAAAGGTAGGAGTTGAGAGGTGAAGGGGCGGGGAGCTGCGCGGCCGCCCGGCGGCCGGGAGAGAGAGGGCGGGCTCCAAACACCGGACCGCGGGCTGGGAGCGCGCAGGCCGCGCTCCGCCGCCCCGCCGCTCCGCCGCCGCCGCCCGGGAGCTGCCTCGCCGCCACAGGTACCTCGGCGCGCGTCTCCACGGCGCGGCGGGGCCCCGGCTCCGGCCTCGCGCTGCCCGTGCCGAGGAGTTCCGGGATGGGGGCGAGCCCGGGCAGGGGCGCGCGGGCGTGGGCGCTGTCCAGCAGCCCGAGGGACGCTCGGGAGCCCGCAGTGTGGTACAGGGGGCTGGACCGCCGCGCGTCCCCCTTCCCGACCGCGCCTCCGCCCGGGCCGAGGTGCCTGGGTCGCGAGGGGTTCAGGCTCAGTGGGCTCGGGCAGCCTCGCCGCTGGAACCTGCTTTGGGGTTGTCTGGGGTTTCCAGAGTGAGAGCTGGACCCTGTGACTCAGTCCTCCCCCGTTTCCGAAGATCTGATAGCCAGGCAACATGTAGACTGCTGGGCGTGCTCGGTTTCTGGTTTTATGTGTTGCTTAAACCTAAACTTTGCTCGTGTTTACTTCCAGGTGGGTTTGTTGCATCAGGGTTATAATGTGAAAGCGCTAGCTGCGGGAAGCTCCGAGTCCATGCTGCATCACAGAAAGTTGTGCAGATGGAGGCGATGAAGAGGGCCGTGAGCCCCTGGCGGGGGTTAGGGAGTTCTGGCAATAGTCTCCCCTTGTTTTGCTCATTTACTTGATCTCTTATGGTAGCAGAGCTGATGATTAAACTGTCTCTGGTGATCTTGCAGTAATTTTTGTGAGGTCCACATAGGAACAGTCTTTAATGATGTTATCTTTGTGTGCAGTTGTAGAGTGCGCTTATGCAGTGTGCTGCCATCTCAGGCTGTTGTGCTGAAGATGAAGCTTTCATTAGAGAGTCAGGATTAAGTGTATCTAGTTAGTGCTGAATGCATTTTAGGTGTATCCTGAGTGATGCTTAATTGAAGATTGTATCTTTTTAAGTATCTATTAATGTATGTCAGATCTAAAGTGTATTTTTTATATATTTTCAGCATTTCCGCTTGGCACATGGTCTCTAAAAAAAAACAACCAACAGTATATACAACTATAAACATTTTTTAAAAAGAAAACATTGTGTACACACACATTTACTCTATCTTTGTTGAGATTTATGTATTTTTATGGGCATGAGTGTTTTGCTTGCATGTATATCCTGTGTATATTCAACTATAAACATTATTTCTATACTTACTATTAAATTACTTGGGGGTATAGAACCAGGGCATTGGCCTACCACTGAGCAACACCTATGGCTTTTTATTCTTGGGTTGGGCTTCATTGCCCAGGCTGACCACAAAGTTTCATCCTCTTGTCTCGGTTTCCTGAATATGTGGGATAACAAATGTATGTGCTACTGCTCCTAATCAACATTCTTTCTCTTGGCCATAAATTGAAATGGAAAGAGCTGGTTTTCACTTACTTGACATTCTTTTGTTGCATGCTTTCTCTTTTGTCACTGTGGCAAAAGAAAAAGAGAGAGAGAACCTCTCCAGAGGTTTCCATGTGCTTTATAGTCCCTGGCTTGGAAACCACCACTTTGGATTACTGTGGGTAAAAAAAAACTTTGTTCTTAGTTTGTGGCTAGAACACAGAGCCATAAAATTGTGATTTGCCTGAGGTCATACATAAGCTGCCTAACTGTCCAGTTGGGAAAGGAACCATGTCTGGTGTACTGCTGTATGTATGTATTTGTTAACGTGGGTGGTGAACTTGAGGGTTGCCACAGTTCAGGAGCACTTCAGATGAATATGTCTCAGAGAGCCTAGAAGACTCTTCGGATCATGTGCTGTTTGCTCAGGCTGATTATGGGTGTCTATTGGCTGTGACAGCTATGGGTTTCCAGGGTCATCAAACCTGTACAGGATCAGGCTTTCAAACCATGTCTTCCAGATTGCCATGTGAGCTTCTGCCCTTGTAGCTTACTACTGTCCTGAGTTTCCAGGTGATTTTACTGCCTGAAGTGATACTTGTGGGTAGAAGTGACTGAGTTTTTTCAGTGTGTGTGCTGTTGGACACTGTGCTAGGGGCTCCAGCGAGAGTGTATCTCAAGCCCCATAATGATCAGAGATGATAGTGCAACTCCTTCATGGGTGAATGTCAGGCACGTTTGCTCACTGACCACGGGTGAGTAGCCAGTTAGGCGCTGTGCCTGTGTGCAGACTTGTTTGCCTGACAACAGTGCGTGTCTTCCTGCAGATGTACCCACTGACTTCATAGCCTCTCTATTGTTCTTTTAGCAAATGGGAGGTGGTAGAAGGAGGTGTTAGGAGGGGAACTGAGTTCAGGATGGCAGATTTCTGTAAGAAAAGCTCTCATCTTATCCTGCTTCCCCACTCTACTTGCTATACTTTTCTAATTTTTTATTTTTTTAATTTGGAAGAAATGATACATAACATAATATTTACAATTTTAATGATTAAATATAGCAGTCACGGATATTACTATACTCACAGTGTTGTTGTGTAGCTGTCATTATTATCTGTTTCCAGAACTTCTTAATTATTCTACACACAAATAGTTCTGAATTTCCCATCTTCCAGTCCTAGGAACCTCTGTGCTACTTTCTGATTCTCTGAGCTTGCTTATGATCAGTTTTCCCATGTAAGGGGAATGGTAATGAATACTTTTTAGATTATTTTATGTGTATGAGTGTTTTGCTTTCATGTTTGTATGTTTACCGTATGTATGCCTGATGCCCCTGGAGGTCAGAAGAGGGTGTCAGATCCCCTGGAACTGGAGTTAGGGGTGGTGTTAGGGGTGAACAACCAAACCCTGATTCTCTGCAAGAACAAGTGCCTGTAACTACTGAGCCATCTCTCCAGCCCAAAATCTTTGAATTCTTTTTATTTTTATTTTGTGTGCATTGGTGTTTTTGCCTGCATGTATGTCTGTGTGAGGGTGTCACATCACCTGGAGCTGGATTACAGACAGCTGTGAGCTGCCGTGTGGTTGCTGGGAATTGAACCCAGGTCCTTTAGAAGGGCAGCCAGAGCTCTATAACCACTGAGCCAACTCTCCAGCTCCTACCTTTGAATTCTTACTTTTAGTTCATTGTATATTTTTTGCATGTTCATTTGGATATACAGTTGTCCCTCAGTATCCATGGGAGATTGGTTCCAGGGTGCCCTTTAGGGTATCTGTGGGGTTTGACAGTTTTCTATAAAGTAGAATGCTATAAAATAGCATGTAATTTGGCTGGAGAGATGGCTCAGTGGCTAAGGGCACTGGCTTCTCTTCCAGAGGACCCAGGCTCAATTCCCAGCGCTCACATGGCAGCTCACAACTGTCTGTATCTCCAGTTCTAGGGGATCTGACACCCTCACACCAATGCACATAAAATAAATAAGTAAAATAGCGTGTAATTTGTATATGACCTGCCCAGATTGTTTTGTATGCGTTAAACCATCTGTAGGTTATTTGTTACACTTACCCTGAATGATCTTTAAGTTCTTTGCACATTTTACAATTTATTTTGTTTTAAAGTTTATTTATTATTATTATATGGGTGTTTTGCCTGTATGTATGTGTGTGTACCACATACACAGTGCTCAAGGAGCAAAGGGGCTATCAGATCTTTTGGAATTGGAGCTGCAGATGGTTGTGTGAGATTGCCATGTGAGACCTGGAAGCAAATCTTGGTCCTCTGGAAGAATAACCAGTGCTTTTAACTGCAGAACCATGTGTCCAGCCCCTAGATATATTTATATTATTTTTAATTACATGTAGGTGTTTGTGTCTGTGTGGGGGTCTGAGGAGGCGAGAAGCTGGGGCTGGAGTCACAGGTGTTTAAGGTGTTTAAGTACTGGGGACTCAGTTCAGGTCCTCTGCAGTCTTAACTACTGAGATAGCACTCCAGCCCTCTTTATGTGTGTATGTGTGTGTGTTTTGTTTTGTTTTTTTTAAAGATTCATTTATTATGTATACAGTGTTCTGCCTGCACACCAGAACAGGGCGCCAGATCTCATTATAGATGGTTATGAGCCACCGTGTGGTTGCTGGGAATTGAACTCAGGACCTTTGGAGAACACCCACTGCTCTTAACCTCTGAGCCATCTCTCCAGCTCTCTTTGTGTGTTTTTGAATTGTGTTGATTTCTCTTGTTGAATCACAAAGGTTCATTACATATTCTAGATGTTAATCCTCTGTTAGATAATGATTTGCAGATATTTTCTCTCATTTTTATGGCTGTCCTTTGTTCTTAAAGAGGATCTGAGTTTGATTCCAACACCCACATAGTGCCTCATAACTGCCTATGACTGTAACTCTTCTAGATAGATTCCACAGGTACTGAATTCCTGTGTCTCCTCTCCTATATATTCACAGTTAAACATAAAAAACAAAGTTTAGTTTTTCAGTACAGGGTTTCTCTGTGTAGCCCTGGCTGTCCTGGAACTTGCTCTGTAGACCAGGCTGATCTTGAACTCAGGGATCTGCCTGCCTGTGCTTCCTGAGTGCTGGGATTAAAGGCATGTGCCACCATACCTGGCTCAAAAAAAACCAAAATAGAGATAGATAGATAGACAGACAGCAGACAGACAGACAAATGAAATAAAATGAAGGGCTAGAAGAGGGTTCAGAGAGTAAAAACACTTGTTCCACAAATCTGGTGACCTGATTTTGACCTCAGAAATCACCTAGAAATAACTGTCTCTATAAAGTTGTCCTCTGACTTCCATATGGGTGTCCTTAGGTGCATGTGTACACACATACACCCCCCCCCCAATGTACATCTTTTACATATAATAATGCAATAATATTGCATTAAAAAAAGTAGGTTGGTGGTGGTGTTGCACGCCTTTAATCTTAGCACTTGGGAGACAGAGGCAGGTGGCTTTCTGTGAGTTTGAGACCAGCCATGTCTACACAGTGAGTTCCAGGATAACCAGGACTACAAAGAGAAACCCTGTCTCGAAACCAAAAAATAAAAATAATAAAATAATAGAAAAGTAAAAGTAAATGTTTCATTCTTTGTTTGTTTCTTTTTCTTTTTTCTTAGACAAGGTTTCTCCGTGTAGCCTTGGCTTCCTGGAACTCACTGTGTAGACCAGGCTGGTCTGGAACTTACAGAGAGCCTCCTGTCCTCCTGCGTGCTGGGATTAAAGGTGTGAGCCACCACCTTGCCAAAAGTAAATCTTACGAAGAAAGTTTACAGGCCAGGTGAAGTTTATGTGCTGGGGGAATGGAGACTAGGAAATAACAAATTATAGATATATTGCACTTTGGGATATGTCTTCATAGCTAGCCCACCAACATACCACTCTGCCTCCTAGTGTGTAGAAGAAAGGGTTGGAGATACACCTCAGCAGTGCCAATATGGCCACTCTCTGTAAGTCCAGCCTTGGAAGACATGACAAAGCTAGGAAGACTAGTCATTTTGCCAGGCTCTGGGTTTGATTGAAGGGCCCTGGCTCAGTGAATAAGGTGGAGAATCAATTGAGGATGACTGGCAACTACAGGCTTCCACATGCACACTCATCCATACACATGTGCATACACACACATACAAAAACATGTATAGGCACATGAATACCGCACACATAAAAAATGGAAAAAGAAAAAAATACAGGAGTTTTGCAGCCTGGTTTGGGCTTAGCAGCAAATAGGATGGGAAATCTGGGGTAGATGGGCAAGAAAGAGTTGCAGGGATAGAGTGTCCTCTGATAGATGCTATTGGAAGGGGCCCTGCACCCTGCAGCTGTAGTGTTGAGGGCTTTGAGGCTCCCAGATCCTGGTCCCTAGAAAAGGGACACCAGGTGAGCTTCGTATTGTGGCTTTCTTCTGTGTCACACTCTACTCATTGCCAGCTCTTTGCACTCATTGTGGTTAAAATGGAGCCATCTTTTTCTACACAGCATTTACAGTAAGCAATCTTGAGGTGGTAATGATAGAGCAAAGACTCATCAGGTCTTCTATTTTGGGGATTCAGTTATATAAATTGTCTGGAGTCTTGGTGTCTTCCATCAGAGCCCATTACCAGCAGGAAATCAGGCAAGAGGCTTCCAGGTAAGGAACTTGGTAGGAGTGCAGGTCCTGGCCTTGCTTCTGCTAGCACCTGCTGAGGCTGAGAGCAGCTTCCTGGGCCAAGCAAGGGTTTTATCTATTGCAGTGAGGCCTGTAAGGGCCTCTTTTTTTTTTTTTTTTTTCTTTTTCTTTCTAGCTTTTAAAAATAGATTCCCTGGGAGCTGGAGAGATGGCTCAGTGCCTCTTGTAGAAGACCAAAGTTCGATTCTCAGTATCCACATGAGGCAGGTCACAACTACTTGAAACTCCAGTTCTAGGGAGCTGGACACTTACCTCCTTCTTTGCTCCTTGGGCATCTGCTCTCATACACAGATGCACATGCACACATATGCATTGAATAAACGTTTAAAAATTAGATTCTTTCCTCATAAGTCTTCATAGCCAGAAGTGATGGATCAGTTCAATAATTTTTCTAGTCTTGACAAGGTCACAAAGGGATAGAAATGGACCCTTTATTTGTTGTTACTTGATTGTGAAGATCATGTATATGGCTGTGACAGTCATTGCGATGAGTACAGCTAGTTCTTCCTTTAATGAAGGTGTTGCTGTACACCCAACAATGACTCTAAGATTTTTTTATTTTTATGTACATTTGCCATACATATATGTCTATGTGAGGGAATCGGATCCACTGGAATTTGAGTTACAGACCAGATAGTTGTGAGTTGCCATGTATGTACTGGAAATTGAACTGGGGTCCTCTGGAAGAGCAGCCAATACTCTAAACCACTGAGCCAGCTCTCCAGACCCCCCAACAATGACTCTTAACATGCAGCAAAAATCAACCTCTTTAGAACTTGTGCTTCAGAGTCTCTGAAATCCACTTCATTCATTAACTGAAATGAAAGGAAATTCCTTTCTATTTTCAGTGCATTTAGCTTGGTCTGCTGAAAATGCATCCAGATTATTTGGCTAATTTTGATGCTTAGAGAAGCTAAGTTTCTTGCCCTGAGCATTGCTACTTTGCAAAATAACTTATACAAAAAACAAGTTTTCCGCCCTGAAGACGAATTGTTTGCACTGGTGGACTAGTTTAGATCAGTGCACAGAGCAGCAGTGACTTTCCACCCTGGTCCAAAAGAGGCACCAGTTGCACCCATGGAACACAAGGTGACTCAGCCAAGACCTCCCTTGGGGGATTGCAGTCAGTAAAGGACGCTGAGAGTCTCTAAATGAACACAGAGCTGGAAATAAAGCTGCAGAAGCTCAGAGGAAGGCGGCTGCATCTACAGGAAAGCTTCCTTCATTATTTTTGAATTTTAGCTTTTAAAATGCAGAAATTTATTTACAGAACAAAAGTTCAAAAGTTTAACAGTGTGCACAGGAAAGTGTTCCTTCTATTCTGCTCCTGTTACAGATCTTCTCCCTAGTGACAGTATGCTCTTCTCCTGTGTCCATTCAGAGTTATTTTATGCATATACGGACAAATACGGAAAACCTTTTTTTTTTTTTTTTTTTTTGAGACAGGGTCTCTATGTAGCCTTGGCTGGCCTGAAACTCAGTATGTAGATCAGGCCGGCCTTGATCTCATAGAGATCACCTGTCTCTGCCTTTGCTGGTGTTGGAATTAAAGGTTTACATCACCATGGCCTGGCTTCCTTCTGTCTTTAAAGTGTGTTCTGGGGATCAAACTCAGGCCATCAGGCAAGTGCCTTTACCCACTGAGCCAGCTTGCTAGCCCTATCTTGTAATTTTATTCTTAGATTTATATTTAAAATTATCATTAAGAATTTTACTTTTTTTTTTTTTTTTTTTGTGGCTGTCCTGGACTTGCTTTGTAGACCAGGCTGGCCTTGAACTCACAGAGATCTGCCTGCCTCTGCTTCCCTAAGTGCTGGGATTACAGGCATTCACCACCATGCCTGGCTGTATTTTACATGTTTTTACCAGTACGTCTATTATACATTTGAGATTTATTTTAGGGTGAAATATAGTTTGAAGCTAATTTTTTTCAGATGTGTACCTATTTGCCGAATACCTGTTTTGAACAAGTCACCTTTCTCTCAGTTGCCAAGATTTCTCCTTATGTTCTATATGTGGTATACTTTGCATGTACTTGTGAGTCTGTTGATGGAGTTTTTGTTGTTACAGAAATATGAATATTTATGTTTTAGTACTCACTTTTAATGTTCTATAATATGTTTTGATATTTGATAAACTTAGTTGCACATATACGCATACATGCAGACAAAGCACCCATAAACATAAAATTAGTGAATCTGAAAAATATTTAAAAAATTCAGTTCTGTTCTTTTGAGACAGGTTTCCTGCTGTAGCCATGGCTGTCCTAGAACTTGCTCTGTAGACCAGACTGGCCTCAAACTCAGAGATCCATCTGCCTCTGTCCCCCAAATGCTGAGATTAAAAATGTGTGCCACCACCGCCCAACTAAATTCTATCTGTTTTTATTGGAACTATGTTATATTTTCAGATTAATGGAGGAAGAATAATTTCTCTTGAGATAGTGTCTCATGCTGTGCTGGCTGGCCTAGAATTCTCTGTGTAGACCAGGCTCGCCTCCATCCATGTCGCCAGCTGTGGGGCTGGTGCTAATGTATGCATCACCACACCCAATGTGTGATGTCCTTACTGTGAACAGGACATGACTTTTCTCCTTGTTCAAGTCTTTTGTGTTTCTTAGAGTTTGAAAAAACTTTGTTTCTCAGATCTTTTTGTTTTGCTTTCTTTAGTGTTTGAGTTATTTACAACTCCTGCTTATTTGTGGTATATTTCTTTTTAAAATTTGTTGGTTTATCTTACATGTGTGCACTCACATGTGCTACCACAGATGTGTGTGGGTCAGAGGACAGTTTGTCCCTTTCCCCCCGGTGAGTTCTGGAAGCTCCAGTCTTCGGGCTTAGTGGCAAGTACCCTTATCTGCTGAACCATCTACCAGCCCTGGCATGGATTTCCTACCTGTTGATTTTCATTGGCTTATGTGAATCTTTTATCAAATATAAAAGATTTTCAGTTGATTTTATTGGCTTTTCTAGAGATATGATAATAACATCTGCAAAGATGTTGATTTCACCTTTCCTTTTTAGTTACATAATTAGGAATGGGTTAATTTTATTTGTCAGTTTAATTAGAGTGAGACAAGCACATAGGTTAGTAAAACCCTTCTGTTTGTATCTGTGACATTTATTTCCAGAGAGGATTAGCTAGGGGTTGGCCTGTTTAGGCAGCTCTACCAAATAGTGCCCAAACTGAATAAAAGGAGGAAAAGAAGAAAGCCTTTTACTGCAGACATTCTCTTTCTCTCTCTCTTTGTCTCTCTGTCTGTCTTTGTCTGTCTGTCTCTGCTTCTTGGTCACCATAATGAAACTACATTGTGCTCACCATTCCTTCTCTACCATACCAGATTAAAACATCTGAAACTGAGGAAAAATAAATAATTCTTTTAGGTTATTTCAGTATTTTTGTTTCTTTGCTTTTTGCTTTTTGTGAAACAGGGTTTCTCTGTGTAGCCTTGGCTGTCCTGGGCTCGCTTTGTAGACCAGGCTGGCTTTGAACTCAAAGAGATCTGCCTGCTTCTGCCTCCCGAGCCCTGGGATTAAAGTCACGTGCCACCATGCCCAGCATCAGTCTTTTGTCACAGCAGCTTTGTCTAAGTAATGGGGAAATTGGTCCTGGAGAAATGAGGTTGCTGCTGTGACAGCGTGCCTTCTGTGTCTGAGCCTTTGTGACTGGTGCAGCAGCTCTAAAGAGTGTGGAGAGCTGGGAATGTGGCACACTCCTTTACTCCCAGGGGCAGTGGATCTCTGAGTTTGAGGCCAGCCTGGTCTGCATAGTGAATTCCAGCCACAGCTATGTATAGAGGCTGTCTCAAAAAAAGGGGGTGTTGGGGTTGTAGCTGTGGACCAGGAAGGCCTACTGTACTGTCTTCGGAACTTTGTAGGTGATTCTGATAGGAGCAAGACGAGAATACTGATAGAAATATGGACAGTAAGGGTTGTGCTGAGAGGTTTTGGGTGGGAGTGAGAACTCTGTTGGAATTAGACTAGAAGTCATCTATGCTTCATTGTAGCAGAAAAATTGTCTAGGCCTGGTACAGGCTTGTAGTCCCATCTCCTGAGGAAGGCTGAGGCAGGAGGATGGCAAGTTCATTACCTGCCTAGGCAACTTACTGAGACCCTGCTCAATTTTTTTTTTTTAAGTGAAAAGGGAAGTGACTTAGTGGTCTAGGCCTTAAGTTCCACCTTTGTACCAGAAGAAAAAGGAAATTGTGTTTTGTCTGAGATTTTGTGTGAGACTAATTATAGTGTACACAAAGTCCTAGATTTGATCCCCAACACTACATAAATTGAGTATGGTGGCAAATACCTGTGATTCCAGGAGTCAGTAGATAGAGATGGGAGGATCAGAAATCCAGGTCATCCTTGGGTCTCAAAGAATAAATAAAGAAGGCAGAGGGAAGGTGGGGTTGATAGGTATATGGTGTAGGAGAGGAGAATTTAGGGATGATAGTAACTAGGATATATTATATAGATGTATGAAATTGTCAAAGAAAAAAATAAAACTTTTTTCAAGGCGATATAATTAATTTATCTGGTGAAGGAATTTCAAGGCATTACAGCATTCAGCTGGGATGGTTTATAGTGGCATGTGGGAAGATAAAGCAGAACTGAAGGATTTAAAAAACTTGCATTACTCAGAGAAAGAGCAGGAAAGCCTGGCTGCTGAAGCCATTAGGACTATTTAAAGAGTCCAGGTATAATACTTTGTAATAAAGCAGTAGGAAGGAGTCAGAGCATCTCAGAAACGAGCCATATTCTACCCTAGCGTCATGCTCAGCATGTAAAGGTTTGAACTCATTCGAGAGTCTGCTTTGAGAAGAGAGCGCTGGGGTGTTTCAGTGTACAGGATTGCCTAGAGTTTTACCTGGGCTCCCAGAGGCCCCTGCAGCCATGGTTCAAGGGGCCCTAGCTAGTGCTTGAGTTGGCAACATCTCAAGGTATTACCCATGTAATGAGGTTCTGCAGGAATGCAGTGTGTGAGTTATGGAGGTTATAGAGGCGCCAACCTAATTTTTCTTCTTTAATTGTTTTTTGTGTTCTTGTTATGGAAATCAGAGGACAATTTGTGGGAGTCACTTCTCTCCGTTCACCATGGGGATCCTAGGGACTGAACTCAGGTCATCATGTTCAGCAGTAACAGCCTTTATCTGATGAGCCATTGTGTCATTCCATACCACTCTGCTGGGCCTGGTGGTTCAAACCTTTAATTCCAGCACTCAGGAGGCAGAGGCTGGCGGATCCTGAATTTGAGGTCAGCATGCTCTATAGAGCGAGCTCCTTGACAGTCAGGACTACACATAGAAATCTTGTCTCAAAACAAACAACTCAAAATCCCCACACAGCAGCACACACACACACACACACACACACACACACAAGAAAAATGAAAACAACAAAAAAGGAAAGCCTGAAAGACCAAGGAATGTATGTCAGGGTCAGGATCCCCGTGTGTGTCCTTGAGAGTGCAGTGACTACAGCAGTGAGCAGAGCTGGAGATGCAGTGGAGATTCCAGAAGTCAGAGATGCCAAGGGCTGGAAATTTTCCTGAGGAAAGACATGGGAGTGAGCAGAGCCAGCCTGACAGAGAAGTCTTGTGGGTTGTGGCCAGCAAGACCGCAGAAGCAGGTTGTTCTTTAGAGCCAAATCACATCCTGGTTTAAGCTACAGGGCTTGATATTTGGCCCTTCTCCTTTTCTATGCCACAGTTTTCCCCTTTTAGAATGGGAATGTTGGGGCTGGAGAGATGGCTCAGCAGTTAAGAGGATGCAGGTTTTCGTCCCAGCCACTAAGATGGTGACTCAGAACCATAACTCCAGTTCCAGGGGATCTGACAAACCAAAGGCACCAGACACATACAAGAAGAACACTTAACATAAAATAAAATAAATTTAAAAAGCTATTAAATAGAATGGGAAAGTTTACTCGTTTTTTGTTTTGTGGGAAGAGTGTTTAAACACCCTCCTCTCTTCAACTAGGGGTTTGCCTTGAGTCTTATGACAGGCTTTAAATTTGGATTTTTGTTTTTTTGGGTGTCTTGCTTTGTAGCCTGTTGTGACCTCAGATTCTAGTTCAGGGCAATCTAGAATGGGTTGTCCTGTCTCAGCCTTCCCAGTGCTTGGTTTATAGGCATGTGCCACCATGTTTGAAGCGTTGGGACAGTAAAGACTGGCCACACAGCAAACAGTTAAGGCTGAATGCATATTGTATTATAAGGTGAACACGAGCCTTTTAAGGAGGCCAGTAGTGGGTCTTTGAGGAACAGGAGATGTGTGTGGGTATCAGATTGACAATAGATGACCTTGGTATAGTTAATTGTGATTCTTGATTGGACTGAGAAGCACCAGGATGAATAGTAAAGTACACATGTGGGGTAGTCTGTAAGGATTTCCCAGAGAGGATTAAGTAAGAGTTAGGGGAGATCTGTCCTAAAGGGAGGGTACCATCCTATAGCCTGGGGGCTCAGTGATATGAAAGGTTCATGTATTTTCTCTCTGCTTCCTGGTTATGGCACTGTGAGCTGATCTGCTCAGTCATAGCCTCCCTGCAGAGGTAGGCCAGAATCTCTACCCTGTTGTTTTTCACAGGTATTTGTCATAGGCGCAGAAAGTGTGACCAATACACCGTTTCTTTCTCTTGTGTAACTAAAATAGCTAGTGACTCCACAACAGCAGTAGATAATGATGAGAAAGTGAAAATCCTTGTTTGGCCCCAGACTTAGTGGGTATTCTTCTATAATAGTATGTTCCATTAGGAGTGATTTTAGCTTTGGGTTAAGAAGAATCTAATTATGTTCTTAAAGTCTGTGTCACATTATATATGTATGTAAGCATGTATGTATGTATGTAAATCAAATATAAATATTTCTTAAGCTTCTATTTATACTACTAGTATTTTTATTTTTTTGAGACAAGGTCTCACTGTATCTCTAACTGTCCTGGAACTCACTATATAGAGCAGGCTGGCTCCCAACTCACAAAAGTCTGCCTGCCTCTGCCTCCTGGAATCAAAGGGCTGCGTTACCATGCCCAGTCATTTATTTTTTTAATGCCAGTTATTATTATTTTTGATACAAAGAAAACTGGGGGTCTGGACAGATGGCTTAGCAGTTAAGATCACTGGCTGCTCTTCCAGAGGTTCTGAGCTCAATTCCCAGTAACCACATGTTGGCCTACAACCATCTGTAGTGGAATCTGATTCTCTCTTCTGGTGTGCATGAAAACAGAGTACTCATGTACATAAAATAAATACATAATCTAAACAAAAAAAGACAAAAATCTTTAAAAAAAAGAAAAGAAAGAAATCTGGGGTTTCAGTACATTTTTTCTTTTTTTTTATTAAATTCTTTATTACTTACACTTTATTCACCTTATATACCCTTGTAGTTCCCTCCCTCCTCCTGTCCCAATTCCTCCCTTCCTTCCCCTTCTGCACCCGTGTCCCTCCCCAAGACAGGGGAGGTCCTCCTTTCCCTCCCTCTGATCCCAGTCTATCAGGTCTCATCAGGAGTGGCTGCATTGTCATCCTTTGTGGCCCGGCAAGGCTGCTCCCCCCTTAGGGGTAGTAGACCAAAAAACAGGCCAATCAGTTCATGTCAGAGACAGTCCCTGTTCCCATTACTATGGAACCCACTTAGACACTGAACTGCCATGGGCCACACCTGTGCAGGGATCCTAGGCTACCTCCATGCATGGTACCTGGTTGGACCATCAGTCTTAGAACACTTGGTTCTGTTGCTCTCCTTGTGGAGTTCCTGTCCTCTCCAGATCCCACTATTTCCCACTCCCTTCATAGGATTCCCTGCACTTGGCCCAAGTGTTGGCCATAAGTCTCAGCATCTGCTTCCATAGTTTGCAGGGCAGAGCCCTTCCGAGGACCTTCGTGGCAGGCTCCTGACCCGTTCCCTGCCCTCCCCTCTTCCGATGTCCATCCCCTTTGCCCTTCTGGTACGGATTGGGCATTTTAGCAAGAGTCCTCCCTTTTGAATTTCAGTACATTTTGAACATGTAATTAAAAAGTGTGACCTCAGGGCTGGAGGGATGGCTTAGAGGTGAAGAGCACTGGCTGCTCTTCCAGAGGTCCTTAGTTCAATTCCCAGCAACCACATGGTGGCTCACAACCATGAGATGTGGTGCCTTCCTCTGGCATGTAGGCAGAATACTATATAATAAATAAATATTAAAAAAACCCGTGACTTCAGATGTACACAGAGTAGATAGCCATTAAAGCTGTGTTCAAGGGTTGAATGACATAGCAGATCTTTAATTTTGGAAGCTGTCCTTACTGGTATGGTTGGAAGATGAACCAGACATGGGGTACAAATACAGACAGCAAAATTAGTAATATTGAGATTGTGCAGGCTGCAGGTTGTATATATGCCAGTTTAGTATATGCTAAAGATGTTTTCATCCGAGTTAATTTGACAACTCTAAGGCTCTCAGAGTTGGTAGGCAATGGTTCCCTAAGAGCATATTAAATATAGATGTTTGGGCCTTATCCTAGGCTTTCTGATTCTTAGCAGATATGGGGTAGGTCCAGTGATTTACATTTCTTTTTTTAAAATTATTTGTTATGTATATAGTATTTTTGCCTGCATGTACACCTGCACACAGAAGAGGGCATTATCTCACAGATGGTTGTGACCCACCATGGTTGCTGGGACTTGAACTCCAGACCTCTGGAAGGGCAACCAGTGCTCTTAACCTCTGAGCCATCTCTCCAGCCTGATTTACATTTCTAATTAGCTCTTAGGTGCTGTTGTTGTATTGGGGACCATTCTCTAAAATGTCCTCAGTATAAGGAAGGAGTAAACCAAACCAAACCAAACCTGGAGAGCAAGATGGCTTAGTGGGTAAGGCACTTGCTACACAAAGCCTGAGGACCTGAGATCAGTCCCTGGAACCCACATAAAGGTGGAAGGAGAGAACTGATTCCACAAAGGTGTCCTCTGACCTCCACATGTGATCCATGCTGTGTATGTGTGTCTGTCCCCGTGCCAGTCATGTGCATGCTCTTGAGTATACACACAGTAATTTATAAATGGTATAAATACAAGGTGAAGGTTATTTTAGGCTGGGACATTTATGAAAGACAGGATGGACGAAGCACTCCCTTTATTAGTTTCTCTGTTTAATTTATTATAGTATACATGTATATGTGTATGTATGTCATAGTTTGTGTCAAGGGACAGTTTTTGGTAGCTGGTTCTCTCCTTCCAGAGGGTTCTGAGGATGGAACTCAGTCAGGCTTTTGTGACAAGCAGTTTTACCCACCCAGCCACCTCACTGGCCTAGGAAGTATTTTTTACTTTGTTCTAAAAACGTATTGTTGCCTATCTGCTGCCCGAGCTTCTGGTGTGCTTTGTCTTACTCTTGGAAGGTGAGAGGTAGGTTTGTGGTGACCGGTGTCTTGATAATTAATATCTAATTGTTAATTGATTTGGCTGATTTGCTCATTACTTACACTTATCCATAAAGTTGTGGGATTTTTTTGTTTGTTTTGGTTTTGTGTTTTCAAGACAGGGTTTCTCTGTATCGTCCTTGTCCTGGAACACATTCTGTAGACCAGCTGGTCTCAAACCTTGAACTAACAGAGATCTGCCTGCCTCTGCCACCTGGTGCTGGGATTAAAGGTGTACATCACTACCAACAGGCTATCCAGAAAGCTTTGTTTTGCTTGAGACATTGTCTCATGCAACCCTCCAGACTGGCCTGGAACTGACTAGATAGCTGAGGCTGGTCTTGAACTCCTGATCTCACTGCTTCCACCTCCCAAGTGCTGGTATTATTAAATCTTCATCACCATATCCCACTTTGGTTTTTTGTTTGTTTGTTTTGTTTGTTTTTTTGAGACAGGTTCCCACATAGCCCAGGCTGGTATGGGACTCTGCATGTAACTAAGGCTGGCTTTGAATTTAGGCCTTGAACTCTTGATCCTCCTGCTACCTTCAAAATGTTGGGGTTATACCTGTGTACTGCTTAGCACAGGGAGCTTTTATTGTACCAAGAACTGTTCTAGGCACCGGTGTACAACCATGGACAAGGAATGTGTTTATTGTCTTGTCAGGGAGCAGACCACTTATAATTCCAAAGTTTTAAATGCTCTGAAAGAGAATTGGCTCTGTGAGAACAGTAGAGGGAACTACTGGCAAACATACGGTCAGGTGAGCTGTGTTTTGTATACTGACCTGAGATCTGATAGGTGTAAAAGACCCAGCCTATAGAGAGAAGACAAAGTAGCAGAGAGAACAGGATGTGCCAGGGCCTTGATGGAAATGAGGCTGGCACTTGGATTGGAAAAGGACAGAATCAGGGAGGTGATGTGAGGTGAAGTTGAGGAGGACCAGGGCGGGTGTTGCAGAGCCCTTGCAGACAGTGACAGACATCTGGATTTTGTTAAGTCTACAAGGGATCTGGCCAATGATTAAGGTATAATTTGCGCTTTTTGACCATTGAGAGCAGTAGCTCAGAAGAGGACAAGAAGGGTAGCAAAGGGAACAACTCAGCTGGAGAGTTGGTGGGGTTTGGCACAGGGGAAAACTACCAAGTTTCTGTCTTGGTGTCTGTGCAGATGTGAATACAAGATGAGAACTGAGGTTAGAAAGTGTGCTTGTACTGTGAGGGAGAGGGAGAGAAATCAGATGAGAGATTCAAATGATGCATCAAAGGTGTAAGTAAAACTCATGATTTGTCCAACGTGAATTAGCGCATTTACAGTAGTAAACTGAGGAGCAGTGTCAGTAACATGAGGATTGGTGACCTCACAAACTGTAGCAATAGAGAGATTTTTAAGAGTGAAAACAACTGGGCTGGAGAGATGGCTCAGCAGTTAAGAGCACTGGCTGCTCTTCCAAAGGTCCCGAGTTCAATTCCTAGCAACCACGTGGTGGCTCATAGCCATCTGTAGTGAGATCTGATGCCTTCTTCTAATGTGCAGGCAGAATGCTGTATAAATAATACAAATAAATCTTAAAAACAAACAAAACAGCAACAACAAGCTCAACAGCTGGGAATTGGACAGAAGTAAATTTCTCTAGTAGAAGGCGTGGGGAGTGTGGTGACACTGTCCACATCTGGGCTCTTAGGAACTTGAGGGCGTAGTTGCAGATCCTGCCCTCTTTCTCTGTGTCTGTATCTCTTTCTCCCTTTTAAATTTTCTTTATTTTTATTTGTGTGTGTGTATGCACACACATGTGGAAGTCAAAGGACAACCTTCCATAATTTTTCTTCTAAATCTAAAAAACATATACAGGTATTGTATAAATCCTGTGTACTAAAAAATACACAATGCTAAAGAAAGAAAAAGATACAAATGGAGAAGCACTTGTCTTTGCAGTCTCAATATAATAAATATGTTAGTTCTTCCCAGAGTGATATACAGATTAAATGTAACTTTTACCCATCTCTGAGGCTCAGTGATGAAGAGCACAAACTGCTTTTCCAGGGGACCAGAGCTCAGTTCTCAACACCAACATCAGGTGGTACTGATGCTGCTAGCCTGCATGGTACCCACAGTTACATGCATATTCCCCCCCCCAACACACATGTGATTAAAAATAAATATTAAAAAAAAAGCCAAGCACAGTGACATGAGGCCTGTAATCACGGCACTTGGAAGGCTGAAGCAGGAGGGTTGGGAATTCAAGGCCAATTTGATCTTCCTAGTGAGACCCTATCTTGGAAAAAAGTGATGATTTTGAAATATTCTCATGGATGTGGACTGTAGACAAGATTATTCCAAAACATATTAATGTTTGGAGAGGCAAATAAGCTAGAATATCTAAAAAGAATTTGTTTTAGGCAAAATGAGGTAAACAAAGGCAGGAGGATCAAGAGTTCAAGGCCAGTGTGAACTATAGGGCAAGACACTGTCTCAGATAAACCCAAGACCGCGGAGGTAGCCCAGTGGTACTGTCCTTGCCTAGTACAACCAAGGTCCAGCACTGCAAAAATTAGACAAGAGAATGACATGTGAAGAGTCACTGTCCATTTCAAGATTTGATAGTTGCAGCTGGGCATGTTGATACACACCCTGCACTTGGAAGAAAGAGGCAGATGTATCTCATGAGTTGGAGGTCAGCCTGATCTACCAGCCTGGCCAAGGCAATACAGTGATATCCTATCTCAAATGAATGAACAAATAAAAAAAATTGATAGTAATCAGCAATAGATCACTGAAAAAATAGAGAATCCATAAATAGATGCATGAATAGCAGGTTTTGTTTGTTTGTTTGTTTGGGAGTGGGTATAGCATATTCCATGTTTCCCAGGCTGGCCTTGAACTTACAAACTCAAAAAATCTTGCTTTTGCCTCCTGAAACTATTATAGACTTGTACCCATACACCCAATTAACCAATGGCTTTTTTTTTTTTTCAGTTTTTTTGAGACAGGGTTTCACTGTGTAGCCTTAGCTGTCATGGACTCACAGAGCTTGAACTCACAGAGCTCATCTTTCTCTGCCTCCCAGAGTGCTGGGCTTATAGGTGTGTGCCACCACACCTGACTACCAATTGCTTTTTTAGCAGAGGTGCCAAGGCAGTTCAATGGAGAAAGGAAGTCTTCAACAGATGATGCTAAAGCAAATTGCTATCATTGTGGGGGGATAAGGTGGAAGGAGAGAGGGAGAAAGAGGGAGAGGGGGAAAGGGAGAGGAGGAATGAGTGAACCTAGACTTAAGCTTTACATTTTATCCAAAACTGATATACCACATATTTAATATAAAACAGAACACATTTTAGGAGAAAATTACCTTTTAGCCAAGGAGTACTACTTCTAAAGACTAATATACCCAAAATAATTAAATTCAGTTTTTAAAATGTGTGTAAGAATATCCATTAGTGTATTATTCACAGCAGCTGGGGGTTGCAGAAACTACACAGAGTGTGTTAACTGATGAGTGGATAAGCAAAATGTGACTGAAGTGCATTTAGTGAAGTATTAGTCAATGGGAAGACTGAATGGAACACTGATAACTCAGTAGCAATCATTCAGCCTTGAAAACAGGATGGAAGAACTCATTCACAAGGAGACAATGTATGATTCCTTTGTTTGATATGTCCAGAATAAGCATATCTGTAGAGACTGGAAGTGGATTGGTGGGTGTCAGGATGGAGGTGGTGAAGGCAACAGGGAACGATAGCAAGTGGGCATATGGTTTTTCTTAGGAGTTGATTGGCAGGCAGGCCAGCAAAATTCACTTTGGTGAGCACTTTAAATGGTGGGTGATTTTTTTTGTGATATATGAATTTATTATTATTATTTTTTCAAGCAGGTTCTGTATGTATAGCCCTAGCTGGCCTGGAACTTGCACTATGGACCAGGCTAATCTTGAATTTTTAGCAATCCTCTTGCCTCTTCCCAAATTCTGAGATTGTAAGTATAAGCTATTGTGCCTGACTTAATATTTTTTTTCAAAAAATACTTAACAATTTAAAAATAACACAATTAAAAGATAAGACATTTCTGGCTGAAGAGACACTCCGTGGTTAAGAGCACACACTGTTCTTGGGAAGGACCAGGTTCAGTCCCCAGTACCCATAGGGTACTTCATAAGTACCTGAAACTCCATCATATCTAGCAGATTTAAAGCCTCTGGCCTCAGGCACCCATACCCTCACACAGACAAATATATACACATGATTTAAAATAAGTCTTTACAAAAAAGTAGAAAAAGGAAATGAGACATTTCCTGAAAGAAGACATCCTGGTGGTGAATTAATGCATGAAGAACTGGTCAGCATTGCCTAGGATGATGCTGTACATATGTAGTTTGGAAAATAATTTGGCAATTTCTTTTATTTTTGTGGTGGGTGTCTGGAGGTTGAGACAAGTCTCAATCTTGGTCTTGAACTTGCTGTGTAGTCAAGGCTAATCTTGAACTCCTGATCCTACTGCCTCCACTTCCAAGTGCTTCTGGTTGCAGGTATGTGCCACCATATCTAGTGTACTTTTTCCTCTTTGACAGTACTAGGGATTGAACCTAAGTGTCATGCATGGGAGGTACTGTGTTCTACCACTAGTTCAGTTTTGGCAGTTTCTTAGAAATTTTATACATCCCAGCATTCTTACTTGTAGGCCTTCCAGAAAATAGTTAAAGGAAATGAGGCATTCTAGAAGAGGACAGGAAATGAATTGCTTCGTATGTCAATAGACTGTGTATATGCCATTTCCCAAACCTCTGTATTTTACAGTCTCATTTGAGATGAGTTCTCATTTGAGATGAGTTCCCTCTGCTCACATACTTATTTCGTTCCTTAGTACCTTCTATCTTTTGAGCTCCTTGGTGTGACTTGGTCTGGGCTTGTCCTCTCCTAGGCCTCTTGTGCAGTCCTATCTTGGGCTTCTAATTTTTGCTTATATATATGGTCTTCCTCAAAGGCACAGGCAGAATTGCTTATGTTTTTGTTGTTGTTGTTTTTTTTCAAAACAGGATTTTTCTGTGTAACCCTAGCCTTCCTGCAACTTGCTCTGTAGACCAGGCCAGTCTGGTTTCAGTCAGAGAACTAGCTTAGAGAAGGACTTCAGAGATCCATCTGCCTCTGCCTCCTGAATGCTGGGGATTAAAAGCTTGTGCCATCATGCCCAGGTTTTTGTTTTGTTTACCTTATGTTTTTATGTAACATGGTCTACTTAGGCCTCCAGGGCAAGACTGTCTCTTTAAATTCTAGGAGAAGGGCTGTAGATTTTTATCTGAAGCAACTTGTAACTCTGAGGCAATGTAGGAAGAACAGGTTATTGGTTCAGGCTGGGTCAATTGTTCTTTGGAATAGCTTTGCAGTACAATTTCTACTGTTTGTAGAGATGCATAGTGTCTCTTTCTAGGTTTAGGTAGGTGAACTGTGCCATGAGCTAAATTTTAGATTTGTTTTCCATATGCTCTGATAATTTACAATTAGTGTAAATGATATCAATGAAAGTTGAGAGATGTTTGTATTGGCTATAGAATGGAAGTGAATATTAGCTTTAGTGTTCATCTCATGTTATTCTAAGTGTAAGAGCTGGATTGTTGAGATGGGTTCCTTTCCCGGGTAGCTGATGTGTTTATAAGAGAGGCCATGGAAGGAGACAAGGATTAGATATAGAATTTGCTGGAGGGTTTGGTCTTGTAAAACATTTAGGGAAGAGATTCAGGTAGCTGGTTATGGTAGCCTGTCTGTGTCTCTGGCAGGTGTACTTCTTTGTGTTTGCTTTGCCTTAGGGGCTGGAGGGAGGCTAAGGGGAGGAAGAAATTGCTTCCTCAGGGTCTCTGCAGGTGGCCCACTGTTGAGCAGGTCCTTTGCTGGAGACTTCATTGACTTGTCATTTGAGGGTAAGCCACTTGAACAGTGGAGCTGTTGTGAACACTTTTGCTCCGCATACTAGCAGCACTTATCTGCTGCCTCTGTTCACTCTCTAGTAAAGAGATCTACAGGGACCTCTTTGTATCCCCTTAGAGAAGGTTCCTCAGCTGGAGAATTGCATGTGTACCTTAAATCTAGTGCTTCTAGGAAGGTAGAAGGTGGCCATTCCTATTGATTTGTGAATTAGTTAAGATATGACTGCTTTGCTTCTGATTTCTGGTCTTGGCACTTGAGGAGTCATCTTTATAGTCTGGGTTGTCATCAGTGAGCTTAATCAAGCCAAGACACATGTCTGAGCAAGTTCCCAATAGCATAGACCAAGGAAACAGCAACATGAAACAGAAGTGAACTTAAACTTGAATCCCACTAGAGAACTATACCAAAAGGAGAATTATAGATTATTTGCCTTTCTTTAAGAATTTTCAGTTTTGCTCGGTTTAAAATTAGTAGCAAATAACAAATTAACTTAAACTGAGTTAGGACAAGAAAAAGGATTTATTGAAAGGTTATGGGGTGGCTTATAGACTGGGGAAAAAAGTTGACGAGCCAGTCTTCAGAAAGGACTGGAGCCAAAACAGCCTGGGGATCTTCGGAGCAAGAATCTTTGTGAGGGTGAATAAGAACCACCATTAATAGCCAGTTCCTCCTCCATTCTGCTCAGAAGCCAGTGTCCAGGGAGTGCGGCCCAGCTGTTCCGGCCTGAGTCAAGGTGGTGGACTTTGACTAATAGCCAGGCCCTGTGGACCTAGTAGGAGTCTGTGAGTCCCAGTGGACTGCTGTTACTTTAAAAAGGAGACAGCTGACAGCAGGCAGAATGGTAGGATTCATCTGCCCCTAGCTCCTAAGGAGCAACTGTGGGATCAAGAATAGAGACTGCAGCCCAGTACTTCTACCTTGAGTAAGTTTAGTCCTAAGCTTTTTGGTGATCTCACTGAACAGCCTTTATTAGTAATCACCGCTTGTTTGGGAGTGGGTTTGGGGGTATGCATTTCTTTGCCAAGGTTTTTCTAAGGATTTCTCTCAGTCTGGTCTGTGCACAGGAGAATGTTCAGAGCAACCATTTGGCAGAGCAGTGGAAAGTGATGTCTGTTATGTAGGCATGCTTGTCTGTGACCCCCACCCCAGTGGTCTTTCACAAATGCCTGAAATGGGGTTGAATGTGGGTGGCTCAGTTGTAGAGCATTTGGTGAGCTTTTGTGAGGGCCTGGGTTTGATTCTTAGCATCCAAAAAAAACCAAACAAACAAAAAACAAAACAAAAGCAAAAATCCTAATGTGGGCAGAGGATTGAGAATTGATAACCGGAGCTAGAAGGGAAGTTTCTGGCTTCCTTGGTTGGTCTGGTGAGAATGATTCAGTGTTTGAGAGAGACAGGACCTTTCACAGCCCTGCTGTTTATGACCCAGTGACCTGTGATACTGGGCACTCAACAGCCATTAAAGATCTACTTGAAACAGTTGCTTCAAGTTCATTGTCTCATGCTGGTGAAAATGAAAGAGGTGGACTCTTGGGGGAGTTTGCAGAATAGAAACAACCTTTATGAGCAGTTATTACAGAAAAGTAAGACATTGAGGAAATGAGAGAAAGTAAGGAAAAGTGATAGAAACTCCCAAAAGAGGGAAGGGTTTTCAAGAGAGGAAGAAGCCACTGAACTTCATAGTTTAGAGGTTTTATAGGGCTATGATGAAGACTAGCTGAAGACCAAGGGAACTGCTGAGATTGGTTGGTTATCTGGGCTCCTGTGGGTGGAGTACTCACTGTTTATGTGCTGCTCTCTGAGGGGTGGGTGCAGCCCCTCTCTATGCACCTCCAGCTAGTTATTGACCCTGATTGTCTACTTGCGATTAGTCACTTAGCCTGTGTTGTTGCCCTCCAGCCTTGCAGGTGTGTAAGTGCTGTTAATTGTACTAAGCTGTGTTTTCACATTTAGGTGATGGCCTGTAGCTTTACCAGAGCAGAGTGTTGCCTCTATCACAGCCACTGTTTGCAGCTGCAGTCTTTCTTGGTTGACTCATGTTTAGCTTCTTGACTATAGGGTGCTTTGAAGTGATCTTTTAGGCAGGATCTTCTTGTTAGAAGCTATCCTTACTTAAAATTTAGTCTGTTATGAAACAAGACTGTATGAAAGGATAATGGCATCTCACATATATTTCTCAATTGCCTCAGAGGTGTGGGGGTAGAGAGCTGGCTAGGAGCTGCATCACTCCTCTTACCTGTCTAGATCGGTTATCTCATCCTCAACTATAAGCTCACTTACTTAACTTCCTCAGTGTTGCAGACCTTGCTATGCTAACCCTCAATCTTTTTAACCCTAGTCTTTGTTCTCACTGCAACACAAATGAGCAAGTTGTAGTTTTTACTATGAGCTCTCTTCCCTTTTGTACCTACAGAGAACTAGCTCCTGCATCAAGAGAACAGCCCATACTCACTTACAAAGGTTCCAGGGCACGCATCCATATGCGTGCATGTGCCTGAATTGAGACTCATATCTGCAGACCCTATATATTCTGAAACCAGCTTCTAGCCACATAACTGTCCCCTCTCTGTGACAGTCCTGTTGTATAGAATCAAGTGTCTTTTTTTTTTCTTGCATGTATGTCTGTGTAAGGGTCTTGGATCCCCTGGAACTGGAGTTACAGATAGTGGTGAACTGCCATGTGTATCCTGGGAATTAACCTGGGTCTTCTGGAATAGCAGCCAGTGCTTTTAACTTCTGAGCCATCTCTCTAGCCCCTCCCCCCAGTACTTAATGTTAATTTTATTTTCTCCCTTCTGGTTAGGTACCTGCAGAGGATGTCCATTGTCATTGGTAGCCAACATCTTCCGGGCTGATCCATGGTCACTTTCCGGGATGGCAACAAGGTGACTTAGCTGAGGATGACCCTGACTGAAAGGCTGCGTGAGAAGATATCTCAGGCCTTCTACAACCATGGGCTGCTCTGTGCCTCCTACCCCATCCCTATCATCCTCTTCACAGGACTCTGCATCCTAGCCTGCTGGTATGTTTCTGTTTTGCCCTCTCTGCTAGAACAGTGTGATATGAAGATAGATTTCACTAACCCTAATTATGATGGAGCTCTGGGACACTGTAGATTTTTATGTAGTGGGGACTTAAGGATACTTATTGGAACTGCATAGTAGAGACTTCTGGGAGAAATTTGTAAATGCCAATAAGAGAACATTCTTTAAAAAAAGGAAAATAGTCTAGTGACATTTTTCTCCTTCTAAAAAACTGCAAGAAAATTGAAAGGTGGATTGGAGAGATGGCTCAGAGGTTAAGAGTACTGGCTGCTCTTCTAAAGGTCCTGAGTTCAAGTCCCAGCAATCACATGGTAGCTTGTAGCCATCTATAATGATATCTGGCGTGCAGACAGAATGTTGTATAAATAATAATAAATACATAAAGCTTAAAAAAGAAAATTGAAAGGCATAATCTTCTATTTTCTTTCCTAGCAATGGCAGTTTTCCTTTAGTGTTAGTTAATAGCCAGAACCTTCAAGCACTGTTTGAACAGCTCATTGGACACCTTCTACAGGCTGACTCCAAAGACTTGCTTCTTTACTCTTGTCATTTCCTCATGTTCATATGGAGCCTTCTTCTGATCTCTCGTTAATTCTCGGGACCTGCTGTGTGGCAGGGTCTGTAGTAAAAGCCATGGATGCTTATGTTTCTTGCTTGTCTTTCACAGGCCTCGTAGAAGCCTATTTGACTGATCATGATTTTGAAAAATGAGGGGCTTGATATAAGGTGGCCTCTTTAACTGTAAGACATTGCCAGCCATGTAAAGAGCCTACTTTAACATCATTTTCTCTAGAAAAAAATTCACTTTCCCAGGCTTGGGTGTAGCTCAGTGGTAGAGCTTTGTCTGTTGTGCTCTACCTAGGTTCAATTCCTAGCAGATGTGTGTGTGCACCCACTCACATGTTTCCCAGATTCACTGTATACATTGCTGTGCTAGAAGTCTGGCTCAGGACTGAACCTTCTGTTCAGATCTGTTGTGAAGTCCACAGACTTTCCCCTAATTTACAGTAAGAAAGATGAGTATCATTAATTGAGAGCCTCCTTCCTGGTGCCATGTCAGGAATTTAATTAAATTTCTCGTTTGTCTTCATAATACTTAGGAAATGGTCCAGTTATCTCATCTTTCAACAAGGGGGTTGGAGTTTAGCGACTTGCCTGGTTCTTACAACTACTAAACTTGGCCTCTAGAACTTTGGTGCTTGTTCCTGTGGCCTCTTTCCACTCTGGCTCAGTCTATATTGGTGTTTAAAATCTACTAAACTGTGTTACATATGATAAACATACTCACAGAGACACGTGCTACATGGTGAATTAAGAGTGCTGTGAGAACCTAGCTATTTAAAAACAAAAACAAAAAAACAAAATCAAAATTCTCTTTTAACTGATCAGTCTCTTTAGTGTTTTACTTTTCTCGGCTGGTTTATAGGATAAGGCAGGCATAATCTCCTATTTTCTTTCCAGACATGCAGGAGTGTCAGAACCATATGGAAGGTGGACTATTCCCAGACTGATGGGCTGGGACCACACACTGGGAAGCACTAAGCTATTTCCATTTGTGTGTGCCTGGAACTCATTGAGATTATTAGCCTGAGCCTGCCTCCCAAGTGTGGAGATTAAAGGTGTGTGCCAAAGAAAACTTTCTGTGCACCATGTGGGGCTGATAGATGGAACTCAAGTTCACCTTGTCAGCAGGTGCCTTGACCCACTGAGCCATCTCAACAGCCTTAACTGAATGTCTTTTGGCATGTTAACACATTTGGCATGAATAGCACACAGGCTGGTATCTTCAGAAGGCTAACCAGGTAGGCCTTCTATAAAACTCCAGTATCTCTACTCTGGGAGCACAGATCTGTTTTGAAGTCCTAGGCATTTTCTCACACCTGATAGGAAGGGACTTAAGTGGATTACTGGTGGGAGTCTGTCAGACCTGTAGTAGTGTGGGCTCTTCACCCTCATAGTACAGGATGCACTGTAGGTAGTGGCTTTTGTAGTCATTACCTGGGCTTTTGTTTCCTGGGTGCTTATCATGGAGAGATTTGGAGATAGTCTACTCTGTCTGAGCTGTGCCATAAAGATGTTCTTACTTATTTCCCTTCTTCTCTGAGGAGCTCAGTGAGATCTTAGACATAGGCATACAAACCTCAGTGCCATCTTCTGTTCTGGGAAGTTTTTCTTTTGGAACAACTCCTTTTGTCAGAGCCTTGAGTTGCCTAGAGGAAACAAGGCATGGACAGCAGCCAGCTTTTAATGACTGTGTTAGATTTTCAGGCTCCATTTAACTGTTTTTTTATTTCTTAGATGTGATTTGTTAAGCACAGACCCAAAGGACCTCTGCACTTAATATCCCTACTCAGATCCAGTAACTATCTGAGCTATAGCAATATAACTGTGTTTACCCCAGTTCATTACCAAGTCGTCTCCCCCCACCCCCCAAATGAACAGAGCAGGATTGGGCTTGGGGGGGGGGTAGTGACTAATGACAGATGAGGAATGTGCCTTTTTCCATTAAGGCTGGAGAATCAGGATCGAGAGGCTATGTAGTGGGACATGGTGGCACCTTTAATCCCAGGGCTTGGGAGGCAGAGGCAGGTAGATATCTGGGAGTTCGAGGCCAGCCTGGTCTAAAGTCCAGGACAGCCAAGGTTACACAGGGAAACCCAGTCTTGAAAAACCAAAAACAAAAAGGAAAAGAGAGGCTGTGTATCTGGGAGTCAGGCTCCTCTCAGACAACATCAGGAGTCTGATTTTCTTCTATAAGTTGGTGCTGAGGTTCTAGGCAGCTGTGGTTGAGAACTGAGGACAGGCCTTCATATAGACTGAGAGCTGAGCCTTGTAAATTGGCTTTGGAAAATTTTCTCCTGCCTGGCTCCTAAGTGTAGTGACTTACTCTCTCCCTTGGGAAAAATCTGATGAAACTTGTAGCAAATAGGTGTTGTAGCAAAAGTTGTGTTTATATTTCATAGAGGTTAGGCTCCTGGGACCAGCGGTGGCCCACCAAGGAAGGAGACTTTGCTTTAGACCTTCTCAGTAAGTGTGGGTGGGTGTGGATGCACTATGAAGTAAGGAAAAGCGTACAGGAAGGTAGAGTTCAGCTCAGAGAGGAAGTTGGTATCATGTTGAGGTCTTACCAAGCCTCTTGAGGATAACAGTCCTGCAGGAGTTTGAGAACAAACTTGGTCCTTTTCTTCTTGCTTTTCTTTTCAGGAGAGCTGGCCCCTTCAGCTGAGGCTGTGTGTCTCTGCTGCAGTGGTCTGTATTTCTCAACTCCTTTCTCCCTTTCTGCCTACAGCTCAGGTTGTTGTAGACACAGTGGGCTTGCCTCTTTGTCTGCTTAGACAGATTTATATATTCATTTCACAAGTAACAGCAACAAAAATTCAGAGTAACTTAAGCCTTTCTGTGCTTATAGTTCGGTGAGCCAGAGTGCCTGACAGAGTTTGAAAGGAGCTCTGACCTCTACTCTAAAGTCTTCAGTCTGGAGAGGCCAAGTGGCTATCTCTTTGTACCTGTTCATGACACTGCCTGGTTGAACATTCAAAGCAAGAGCCTCCTTTTCTGGTCTTATATACAAACACTGTAAAAATTCTTCAGAACATGTAGGAAATCGAAGCCTGCTTCATTACCAAGGATTCACTCGAGTAGAAGGAAAACCCTTCCATCTTTCACTACCCAATTCTTCTAGTCTTGTACTGTTCACCCCTGGGAACTGAGGGACTAGTGAGTGAGCTGGGTTTGGGGGTACACTTGTAGCTGCAGCACTACGAGGCTCTCTGTGAGTTCAAGGCCAGCCTACTCTGCATAGTAAATTTCAGGCCAGACAGGGCTATGCAATGAGACCTTGTCTGATAAACAAAAGCAAAGGGCCGTAGAGATGGCTCAGCACTTAAGAGGACTTAAGCACTTGCTGCCCTTCTAGAGGACCCAGGTTTATTACTCACACTGCTACTCCCAACCATCTGTAACTCCATCTTGAGGGGATCTTTTGGCTTCTCTGGGCACCAGGGACGCAAGCAGTGCACAGACACATATGCAGGCAAAACACCTGTACATATAAAATAAATTTTAATTAAAAAAATTGGAGAGGTGACCAGGTGGTAGTGGTACATGCCTTTAATTCCAGCACTCAGGAGGCAGTGGCAGACAGATCTCTGAGTTTGAGGCCAGCCTAGTCTACAGAGTGAGTTCTAGGACAGCCAGGGTTACATAGAGAAACCCTGCCTTGAAAAACAATTGGAGAATGAGCATGTGATTCTCCCATCCCTGATATCTCCAAAATGGTTTCTCATGTGACATTTTCTTTGATCATTTCTTGGCTGCAGCATCTCTAGTGTCTACACATATTCCCAGCAGAGAAGACTGGAGGGTGAGAATGGAAGGAGTGAAGAGCTAAGAAGTCTGTGGTTAATGGGGCTCACTCTTACACGAAAATGCAGGGCTGCTTATTCAAAAAGCAGAAAGAAAAATACCATGGCGAGTATTAAAATACTTGAATGGGAGCAGGTAACAGTCTAAAATGTCTCCCGGATGTTCTGTGGTGCCATTGTCCTGGAGACACACCTGTGCCTACTTTGCCTTGATTTTGTACGCAGTCCTGCCAGAGTGTCACAGCAGGTGTAGCACCCAGGCAGGGAGAAAGTGGGTCCTGCGATTCAAGGGACAGAGTAGCTAGTGGCCGAGACCTGACCCTGAGAGGAGGGAGGGGGCCTTGTCCTTCAAGACCACAGTGTAACCTATTGTTCTACCTGCCTTCATTTAGAAGACAGATGTTTTAGTTTGGGCTTCCTCTGAGACAAGCATTTGAACTTGAGTAGCTTTTATACAAGATGAAATGAGCACTAGCAGGGGCAGGAGATAGAGGGAAGGCTTGACATCTAGCAGCTTAACACCCTGAGCAGCTGGGACACTGTAAGACATCTTACAGCACTTCCACCTGGGGGCCCAGCCAGGCATTCTCCACTCCATAAAGGGACAGAGAGAAAATATTTTAAGCTTTTCAGAACACATGTAGTCTGTGAAATTGTCTTATTTTCTTATTCATGTTTTTGTTTCTTTTATATAACTCTTTAAAAATACAAGGAAATTCTTTAAAATATTCTTAACTAACAGACTGAAAAAGAAAAGAAAAAGCAGGTCGTAGTGTGCTTAGTAGAACACCAAAAACCAAACAAAAATAGGCCATGGCTAGATTTGACTTGTGGACTGTGCTCTTACAACTTCTAATCTGTATAGGAGCAGCATTAGCCACTGGCTAGGGGCTGCATCCAGTTAGCACTGACCTCCAGAACGCATGGCCTGTTTCACTGAGTCAGTGCCCTCCAGCAGCAGTAGAAAATTTTCAGGCAAAGAGGGACAAGTAGTGGCCATTGAGAGTTGGGACACATACCCAGAATGAGCAGAAAGGGTGAGTTTAGGGTCTGCCAGACCCTGGTGATATCTTGCCTGGCCAGATATAGACATAAGGCTGTACAGGCAAAGCAGCAGAAACATGTGGCCCACAGGGGTGCAGGGTATCAGTCAGGACAGCGTGAGAGAGGAGGCTTCTGGTACTAATAGGACCCTGTAAGCCACACAGAGGAGTTTGGACTTTAGTCCAAACCTGCTTATACAAGGAAGTGATTTGAAGACCTCAATCAGGGAGTCTACTTGAGCCAATACAGTATCAAAAGTTCAAAGCCAGCCTGGGAAACCTAGTGAGACCCTGTTTCAGAATAGAAAGTAAAAAGAGGGCTGAGATGATAGCTTAATGGTAGAGTGCTTTTCTGCTTTGTACAAGGCCCTAGACTCAGTTCCTGGTGCTGCCATGATAAAACAATGAAAGAAAAACTAAAACATTACAAGTTTTTAGATAAAAGCTGAGTGAGTGCTTTACCAGTGCTGATTTCAGTAATTTTACCTTTAAGTCAGCTGATAGTTTCTTATGCCTGCCATATCTATTTTTAAAACATTATTCAGTGTTGGGCATAACACTTTAATCCCAGCACTTGGGAGGCAATGGCAAGGAAATCTCTGCGAGTTTGAGTCCAGATATGTAGAGAGAGCCTGTCTCAAAAAACAAACAAATGTTATCTGGGCTGACAAAATGATTCATAGTAGTGGTATTTGCCAGCAAGCCTAATAACCTGAGTTTAATCTCCAGGACCTATATGGAAGAAAGAAAAAAAACATTTCCTACAAGTTGTCCTCTGACTTACACGTACACACACAAAAATAAATAAATAAATGTAAAAAAAGTTACAAAACATTATTCAAAGAGCGCCATTATATACTTAAGATGTCAATGTTAGGTCTCCAGGATGACTTCCAATAACTTTTAAACGTAGATGGAAAACAGAGGTTGTAGCTCAGTGGTAGAAGCACATGTGAGGCTCTCAGTTCGACCTCTAACACTACAAAATCAAAAACCACAAATCAGTTTGAGCCAGATACGGTGGTATATACCTGTAGTCCTACATTCGGGAGGTAGAGGTGGGAGGGTCAAGAATTCAAGATCAAGTATGAAGAGAGGGGTCAGTGCTTAAAAGCACTTGTTCTTTTTTTTAATTATTTAATTTACTTGATTTTATGTGCATTGGTGTGAGGGTGTCAGGCATGAGTTACAGACAGTTGTGAACTGCTTGCTATGTGGGTGCTGCGAATTGAACTCGGGGCCTTAGGAAGAGCAAATAGTGCTCTTAACCACTGAGTCCTCTCTGCAGCCGCAGCGCTTGTTCTTATGGAGGGCCCGGGTCAGTTCCCAGCACCCACGCAGCAGGCAACAGCTGTCTGCAACTTCGATTATAAGAGGATCTGATGTCCTCTGTCAGCTCTTCAGGCACCGCACACACATGCTATATGGACATATATTTAAGCAAAACACTTATACACATACAAAATCTTAGGGAAAAAAAAAGAATTCAAGACCATCCTCAGCTCTGCAACAATTTTGAGGCTAACTTGGGCAAAATAAGACCCTTTCTCAGCTTCCTCAGCCCAAATTAATATTTATAAAAAGGAAAGAAGGGGATCAGAATGCTCACCATGGGGGTCAGTGAATAAATAGGTTTCTGTTGTTGTTATTTTGTCTGTTTTTTAAGAAAGGGTTTCTTTGGGTAGCCCTGGTTAATCTGGAACTTGCTCTGTAGACCAGGCTGGAATTGAACTCAGAGATCTTCCTTCCTCTGCCTCCCCAATGCTGGGACTAAAAGCTTGCACTACCACTACCCAGATGAATAAGTAATTTTTTAAGGTAAAAAGTTAATAATGGAAGAATTAAACAAAAACCAAGTAATATATAGAAAATAAACAATAAACAATGAAATAGCCTAAGTATATTTTTATGATTAATCTCATTAAGCGAAGTCAGTTAAGCTCTCCTATTAGAAGAGACTGGTAGATTAAAATATGAGAGTTCTCTGGATGCTGTCTGTCTACAGGACACTTTAACTAGGGACTGGAGCAATGGCTCAGTGATTAAGAACACTGGCTGCTCTTCCAGAGGACCACGGTTCAATTCCCAGCACCCACATGGCAACTTACAACTGTCTGTAACTCTGGTTCCAGGGTTCTAACACCCTGTTCTCTTCTGGCCTCCATAAGCACTGCACACATGTGCTGTGTAGACGTGCATGCAGGTTAAACACCGTATACATATTCCGTGGAGACTGGAGGGATGGCATAGTACTTAAAAGCACTGGCAGCTTTTCCAGAGGACCTGGGTTCAAGTCCCAGCACTCACCCGTGGTATACAGAAATACATTAAGGCAAACACTCATATACATAAAATAAAAATAAGTAAAATCTTTAAAAAATTTTAAATAACAATAAATTACCTTATGTATAGGTACAATAATTTAAATAGCAAATGATATGCTCTAGCATATCTAGAGTTTCAAATAATAACCAAAGGAGATCTGGAAGGGCGTTATTATTCTCATAGAATAAACTTAAATTTATAAAGGGCAAAGGACATAAAAATGGTAACTGTTCTATGAAAGGAGGATGTAATATCAATAAGCATACATAGCTGACAACAGAGCCTCCAGACAGACCATTTATAGCAATGGTGAGGATTTCAGTCCTCTACTCCAGTAACGGATATGACATCCAGACAAGAGCCAGGCGCGGTGGCACATGCCTATAACCCCAACACTGACAGGGTAAAGGTAGGAGGGCCCAGAGTTTAAGGCAGCCTGGCCTACATGAGACTTAGCGCAAAATAAACAATGCACAAAGCACAAAAGCAACAACCATGAGGTCAGCAAGAAAACAGGTTCAACACAACATAAACAGAGCACTTCACCCAACAGCCACAGAGTACACTTATCACTGAGTGCACAGGTTCCACAAGCAGACCAGGTATTAGGCTACAAGCAAATGCTAATTTTAAAAGTTCTAAAAAGTTTCTTTTTTGACTATAGTGGAAATAAACCAAAATAAGTAACAGAAAGAAAATAGGAGAATTCACAAATATATGGAGTTAGAAAATACCTTTAGATAATGAAAATTACAGCACACTGCCAGGCGATGGTGGCTCATTCCTTTAATCCTAGTACTTGGGAGGCAGAGGCAAGCAGATCTCTGTGAGTTCAAGGCCAGCCTGTTCTATAGAGTGAGTTCCTGGACATCTAGGGCTACACAGAGAAACCCTGTCTTGAAAAATCAGAGAAAAAATTTACAACACACCAAAATACTGTATACTGTAAGTCCCGTCCCCCTCTCCCCTCCAGCCAGGGTTTCCAGGCTGTCCTGGACTCGATTTGTAGACCAAGCTGGCCTCAAACACACAGTGATCTCCCTGCCTCTGCCTCCTGAGTGCTGGGGTTAAGCATGCCCAGCCCAACAGGTTCTTTTTTGAGTCTCAGTCCTTCCCTGGGCACTACTGATCCCGTCACCTTATCCTGGTAGTACAACACCTAGAGCTGGAAGGAAACTATTTGGACAATCTGGGGACCTACCTGACAAAGCATGTGCTTAACATGCATGAGAGAACAAAGGGTAATAGACTGGTCCTGATACTAAGAGAAATTAACAAAAGGGCAGATTAACAGGTTAAGGTGCTTCTGGAAGGATGACCCCTGGGGTCTAAGGTGACCTAAAATTGTTGACTGGGTGGCCTAGCCCTAAGGACTGTGGTGGTTAGGTGGTGGATAGGCAAAAATGAAGAGTGTAGAAATCAAATTAACAGGAAGTTGTAGGGGAGGTCTATAGTATGGAGTAACGTGGCCCTAATTCTCAGCTCAGAATTGCTGCGCCTCAGTCCTCACTGGGGTGTGGCTTGAGGTCTTCCCTACTTTCTTTTTATTTTATTACAAAACTTTATTACAATGTACAATAGCCTTCAGGATAACACTTCATTCTAGCTGTAGGTGGCAAAGATGTTGTGGCAGGGAATCCACATGTTTAAATAGGAATGGAAGAGGATCACCATCACCTCAGATAATGAAGAACAGCTTACTTTTTGCCAGATTTCTTAATTCCATCTATGACCAGGGGCCACTCCTCATGGCTTTTTAGCTCCTCAAGTTACTTCTGCTCCTCTTTCTGTTTCTGCTTGTCCATCTCCTTGGCCTGCTTTTTGGGCTATTTCAGGAGCTTCATTTTGCCACCTTCATGGTCTGACATGGCACCTACAGCCTCTTCACCAGACCCTGATCCTCAGCTCTCTTCCCTACTTTCTGAGTAAGTCTCTTTCCCCCTTGCTTGATGCCTTCTAAAGACCACCTGGTCTGCTTTTGCTCCCCGACTGGAATGTAAATTTTGAGAGCAGAGATCTTGTCTGTCTTGTGCACCTCTGGGCCTTGCATAATATCTGGCCCTAAGTTGATGCTCAAATATTTGTTGAAAGAATGGCTACTGAGAAAAACTGTCCGGCTGGTTGCCTACTGTTGATGGCACAACTGCCAGGACTGAGCAGTTAGGAAGCGGCCATGTCCAGAAAGGAGGCAGAAGCAAGCTATACAGACCTCTCTGCCAAGGGAACCTCACTCTAGCCAGTTGCATCCCCTTAGGTTAGACATGTCTTGGATTGTAGGATAACAGCTAAAGAGGAAAGCAGACCTTAATATCTCAAAGATGCTTTCCTCTTCTTTAGTTTTTTTAACACAAGGCTGTGCTATATATCTTAAATTGGCCTAGAACTTACTATGTGGCCTAGGTTGCCCTCAAATTTATGATCTTCTTGTTTCTTACTGCTTGTCAGGTACTAGGATTGCAGGGATGTGGCCTCACACTCAATCCCAAAGATGTTTTCATGTTGTGGTAGTCTATAGTTCCATTTAAATATTGTGTCATTTTGAAGCTCACTGCTTGGTTTGGGATTGGTTGACTTAGCTAGATTATCTTCATCCAGTTACTTGATCATTCTATGTCTTCTCTGTGAACAGGGGACGGGGGGCACAGATAATGGCACTTACCTTCTACAGAGAAGTATTTACATAGCCAATACACTTAAAATGCCTAGAATAATTCCTGGCACAGGGACCCACAGAGGTGGGTCAGCAGTTCTGAGAACCTGCTGCTCTTCCAGAGGACCCAGGCTTGGTTCTCACACCCACATGGCAGCTAACTACCATCTGTAACTTCAGTTCCAGGGGATCTAATGCCCTCTTGTTGCTTCTGCAGGCACTATGTGCATGTGGTGCACAGACATGCGTGCTGGCAAAACATGCACAAAATAAAAACAAATCTTTTAAAAAGATGATTTCTAGCACATAGTAAGCCTCATGTAAGGGTTTCCATTATTATTATTTGCCTTCCTTCTGGGCTTCTGCCTGCCTTGTGGCCTAAAATTAAAAGTAGATAAAAAAATACACAGGTGTAAACCAAAATTTGATAACCGCAGACGGTGTCAATACCTCACAAAACAACCAAAAACACCTAGCCAACCAGGCGTGGTTGTACACAACCTACAAATCTCAGCATCTGGGAGGCTAAAGGGTCTGAGCTCAAGGCCAGCTTGCACTGCATAAGAAGATTGAATCTCAGCCAGGTGGTGCACACCTGTAGCCATGGAGTTGAAGTTACAGATGAATGTGAGCCGCCTAACATGACTGCTGGGGGCTATCTAAATTCCTCTGGAAAATCTGTGAACACTTACTGTTGAGCCATCTCCAGCCTCCATACCTTTAATCTCAGTAGCTTCAACTCTAGTTGAACAGCCAAATGTCCCTTGACAGGGAACTAGACAAATATACTATACTTACGTCTCCAGCCCTAATATGTGTCCATAAAAATGAGTGGCTCACCAACAGACAGTGGTGACACATGCCTGTCCTTGGGAGGCAGAAGCAGACAGATAGTTCAAGGCCTGCCTGGTCTACAGATAGAGTTTCAGGACAGCCAAGGCTACACAGAGACACCCTGTCTTAAAAAACCAAAAGCAAACAAAAAATGAGTGGCCCTGCGTGCACCAACATATATGAATATAACAGATATTTGTATATATTGAGCCACTTACAAAAGAGTGCATAAATAGGATAGATCATTTATTTTATTTATTTTTTCCAAAATAGGCAAAACTAGGCTGACAAGGTGGCTGAATAGGTAAAGAGTGTTTGCTTCTAAACCTGACAGCTTGAGTTCAATCCCTGGACTCCCTAGTGGAAGGGATGAAAGAACCAATTCCTGCAAGTTGTTCTCTGACCTCCACATATGCTCTGGAATGTGCACCTCCCTACATTAAATAAACAAATAAATAGATTAAAAAAAGGAAAGTCGGGGGCTAGAGAGATGGCTCAGAGGTTAAGAACACTTGCTGTTCTTCCAAAGGTCCTGAGTTCAATTCCCAGCAACCACATGATGGCTCACAACCATCTATAGTAAGATCTGGTGTGCAGGCAGAATGTTATTGTATGAATAATAAAATAAATATTTAAAAAAAAAAAAGGAAAGTCAAAACTGTGGCTGGTGTGTAGCTGGATGGTAGAACATATACATAGAAGTCTGAGTCTCAGCACCAAAAACAAATGAAAAAAAAATGAAATGAATTTGTAGTGAGAGAGACTGTAGTACTTACTGTCCTTGGTTGTCATAAGGTATGTGTTGACTGGCTGTGTCCTCAGGGCTGTGTTCTGAGGTTCTGGAAATGTTCTGGAGTGGTGTGTATAGTGATTAGTTACGGGTTATGAAAACTCTGTACACCTGAGGTGTATGCATTATACTGTATGTACGTTGCCTCCTTTTTTTGTTTGTTTGCTTGTTTTCAGGGTACCAGCTCAGTGTTTCAGCATTAGAAAGCCTCAAATTTGCCACCCTCCTGCCTTGTATACAAATTATACAGCCTTTTATACAAATTATTTTTTAATATTAAAATTTTGCTGGGCAAAGTGCCACATGCCTGTAATCCCAGCACTCAGGGAGGCAGAGGCAGGTGGATCTCTGAGTTTGAGGCCAGCCTGGTTTACAAAGTGACTTCAGGACAGCCAGGGCTACACAGAGAACCCGTGTCTTAAAAAACCAAAAAAACAAACAAAAAATTTAAGTGAAACACGAAAAAATATACACATCTATTTTATTACTTGCTAACCTTAGGGCATTTCTTTTTCTACATGTGATGGGTCTGTTAACTTCTGTCCAACACGGACCTGTGTAATGGCCACCCTCATTATGTCCTTCACAGTTTTAAGTAGAGCACCTGTTCAGCTATCTGAATCAGAACTCTCCTGGATTTGTATCCTCTCCCCTAGTTTTTGTTTTTAAATCCTATGTCTGATTGATAAGTTTTGTTTTTAGCGTCTTGTCCAAAGTCTGAGAAAATACTCAGGAAGCCTGTTATACTAATTGGGCTTCCTTATAGGATTTGTGGCCTAAAAAAGTGAAAATTTCTGATCTAGAAAACTTGAGAATTTCAGCTCTGAAATTTATGGTGAGTAAAATGATGTTTTTAAACAAGTCTAGTGGAGGGGAAGCAGTTAGAGTTGCAGCAGTCCCCATGGCACCACCGTCTCATGGCAGACTCTTCCTCTCGGGCGTCCTCATTCATCTCTCTCTCCTCTTCTCCCCAGCTACCCGCTGCTGAAGCTCCCCTTGCCTGGAACGGGACCTGTGGAATTCTCCACTCCTGTGCGGGATTACTCGCCCCCACCTTCGGACTCTGACCACAAACAGGGAGAGCCCAGTGAGCAGCCGGAGTGGGTAGGTGCTCATCTTGTCACTGAGGAGAGGCCCAGACAGAGAGCTGATTGGTGGAGGCAGGCTCTGCAAGTGGTCAGCTTCAGACCAGTAAATCCGTGTACTCACCTGCTTTACGAAGGCACCAGAAGTATTTAGTTATACATTTAATGAATAACCTTTATTGAAAGAAAACACTTAATGACGCAAAAGTCTGACTGCCCTAGAAAAACGAGGATTTTCAGTTGCCCTAGCAGTGACCTGGGTTCATACCTGGCCGACTCACATCACATGCAGGGACCAGCTAGCGGCTCCTTTGCAGTCCTGGGATCGGCAGAGCACCCCAGAGTGAGCCTTGCTTTCTCAGCTCAGTTAGGCAGGGTTTGTTATCTTCATAGTCCAGTCAGGTGCTTTTAAAAGCATAGGGTTAATTAGTTTTAAACAGCAAGGAAGATTGGGGCCCCAGAGCAACTAAGTACCTCAGTCACTTAATTTAGGAGGTCAATGCTGGGCTAGAATGTTTGGCTTTCCTAGTCCTGGTGACTGGACAGCACTATTGCCAGCTGCTGAGCTCTGGACTGAGCACTGATACCAATGGGAAAAATAGTCTCTCCAGTTGAAGGGCCCAGACGTGGGACCCCACTGATTGTGTTTTCTGTGCTTGACCAGCTCATGTCTGGATATGTCACTCACTATGGAAGGCCTGTCCACCACGTGTGGTGTTTTGTCCCCATAGGCTGGTGCTGGGTTTGCTGAGCTCCTTGAGGAAAAGCAGAGCTTGAGACAGAGCTCCTCTTTTCCACCTCTGACCGTACAGCACCTTCTTTCCACCCCCTTTCTGGTTAATACCAACTAACTAGTTAGGCATTTGACCCTCCTGTGGCTGAACTAGGACACCCTGGTAAGAAGTGTGTGTTATAGCTACACATTGTATCAATGAGAAATATGTACTCATGCTTACCGGAGTCCTGCCTGGGGCCATCAGGGACGCATGGTCTGATACTGGCAGAAGCTAGTTCTGGACTGGAGAGATAGCTCAGGGGTTAAAGCAGGTTCCTAATGGTTTTGGTTCCTAGACACACATCAGGTGGCTTCCAACCACCTGTAACTCTAGTTCCAGAGGATCTGATATTCTCTGGCCTCTGAGGGAACCTTCACACATGTGCTGCACATAAATGCATAAAGGCACACACATGCACATAAAATTCTTAATTAAAAAAATCATTTTGTACTTCATGTCCCAAATTGGCCATTGTTGTACAATGGGTTCTTCTTGATGCAAATATTTTACCATCGTTAACTGCTTAATATAGTTCTACTATATATTGAACTGATGATACCTAAGTCTTAGTTTCTGGATATTTCTATCCATAACTGCAACTGTCCTGTACACACAGGCCCACTGAACTCCCAGTTCAGTTTGTACAGGACAGATCATTGATAGATGTGTTTGTGGGCTTCCCTTAGCACCTTTCATTGGCCTTGGGTGGTGACAGTGGTAGGTGTGCAGAGCAGTGAAAGGTCAAACAGTCAAAGAATTATTTAGTTCTTTCTGTTAAGAGCCCCATCTCCTGTTGGGGGAGGAGACTTGGGGCTTGGTGTTGTGGCCCAGTATCATGTACTCAGTGATGAGTTACCATACTCATATTGGCTATGTATGATAAAAATATAAGCCTACAATAGAGTGAGAAACATTTCAGTTATTAGGAACAGAAAACCTAACTCAAAGCAGAGTAAATGAAAAAGAAAGACTAACATATGTCATAGGCAGGGGCAGAAATGCCTCCTGTACTACACGGCCAGGTCCTCAGGAATCCATTCTCTTTGGGTCAGCTTCATCTTCATCTTCCTAACAGTGGCTGTAGGAGCTCCTGCCCTGTGTTTGTGCAGCAGTAAATCTAGTGGCTGATGGGAGTTCATTCCTGAAACTAGTCCCTAGGGCAGCTGCATTGTACTGACTCATCACCTAGCCAGGCAGGGCAGACCGTGGCTTCTGGAGAAAGAGTTGAAGGCCCACCCATTCATAGCAGAGATTTCCTTTCATCTATTCTCTGTTGCTTTGGGGGTGACCAGATGCCCTGGGGATAACTGGAGGTGCTGGTCCTGAGCAGATCGTACCCTGGTTGTGGAGCTAAGACCAAGGTTTGAAAATAAATGGTGGAGCTGAAGATGGCGCAGTGCTTGAAGGCGCTTGTTGTTCTTGAAGGTGACCTGAGCTCGGTTCCAGCACCCACATCGGGTAGTGCACAGCCATGTGTAGCTGCAGTTGCAGGAGATCAAACGCCTGGTGGCCTCTGCAGGAGCTTTCATACTCCTGGACACATAAACTCATGCAGACACAAGCACGCACGCAGAAAGAAAAGCTGGGCTAGACAGGGGTAGCACACACTTTCAATCCCAGAAATCAGGACCCAGAGGCAGGCAGATTTCTGTGAGTTCAAGGCCAGCCTGGTCTACAAAACAAGTTTCAGGACAGCCAAGGCTACGCAGGGAAAACCTGTCTTAAAAAACAACAACAACAACAACAACAAAAAAAAAAAACAGAACAAAAAAGACAGGTCCAAGAGCTTTCAGTGGTCAGTGCTGGAACAGTTTTTGTAACACAATTAAGGAGTATTGATTTATAGGCATGTGTTTGTACTCTCAAAGTGGTAAATACATGTAAGTCTATCCTGAATCCACTTAATTAACTGACTAAATAAATAAATAGGGATAGTAGGTAAATCCTTGGGCAGAAAAATTCTGAATGATTTATGTAGACATTCCTCCTTCAAGAAGTTAGTACATAATTCCCTTTTCTTTTTTACCTGTTTTTTTTTTTTTTTTTTTTTTTTTGAAGCAAGGTTTAATGTTGCCTAAGCTGGCCTCAGCCTGATGTATAGTTGCGGCTAGTTTTAAACTCCTGATTCTTCTGCTCTACCTCTCAAGTACTGGAAAAAAGATATGTTCCACAATACCTAACTTCTCTGCTTCTTAAGTGTGGATAGACTTCCTTCCACAAAGCACTGGCAGTGGAGAATTTGACAGCAAGTCCTCAAGAAGGTGATGGAGGCTGGAGAGAATGGCAGTTACCTCTGGGGTCTTCCTCCCAAATGTATGCCCTAGTCTATTGAGTAAAACATGACATGACCCATGATTTCAGAAGTTTTAGTCCAAGTTTGGCTGTCTCTATCGCTTTGGATCTTAGATGAGGCGTAACATCATGATGGCAGCAGAACGTGGTAGAGGAGCCTACTCACCTATTGTGGCAGGAAGAAGAGGAAGAGAGGTGTGAGCGTGTGTGTGGGTGAGTGTTCCTGCGAGCATGCTTCCAGAAGAAGATGTCAGATCTCCAGAGCTAAAGTCATGGGACGTTGTGCGTTTCCCAGAGCTCCAGTCTTCTGAAAGAGCAGAAAGCACATGCAACTACTAAGCCCTCTCTCCAGCCCCCACCACAGAGTCTAATCGTCTTTACCAGGTCGTTGGTCTGAGTTCAGCTCTCTTGAATTAGACTTAGTGTGACATACCTATGGCTTTGTAGGTTTGGCAAGGGGCAGTTCCTTCCGGGCAGAGAGCTGTGGTTATAGAGAAAGAAAAACTAAGCAGAAACAGTAGAGACTTTCATTTCTCAGTGCATGGCCTTGAGCAAATGACTGTACACTTTTGCGCCTTGGCTTCCATATTTGTAAAGCAATGGTGATGATTATACCTGTGTTACACATTGTCATGAGGATTAAATGAGAGAATGCAGCCTTAGTGCAGTGCCTGGCCCATGTTTAGCATTCAGTAAATGTTTGTGGCTGTCACCATGTGTCAGGTCTTGCTAGCCTGAGCAGAGAGGAGAAAAAGGAAGGTTTGTTTGCTTGGACTGTTTGCAAGGTCACTAGGTGTAGGAGCCTCAGGCCTGCCCTCAGCTTAGTGGTTCTTTCTTCAGGAAGTTCATCCTAATTATCTTGCACATGTCAACCCTGCTGGTCCTCTGCTTGCAATGCCATACTTTTGAAGTTCTGTCCACTCAGATTTACATAAAGGCCAATGTTTTACATACCACAGATGTTCAAGAAAGGTTCTTGTTGAGTTAGGAAAGAGCAGGATTATTCCAGAGACAGTGATTTTGCCTGCTATTTTACTTTATTTTGAGCATGTAAGTGAGAAAGTTGGTAGGTCCAAGTTGTTTCTGGGCTTTTTAGTTCAAATCTGATAGTGGAAGCTATTCCCTTAAAGAGAATAACACAGCGACTAAAGAGATGATGGTGGTAAGGAAATCAATCTTAATGAACTTGTAGAGACTAGTAGCCTGAGATGATACTGCTTAGGGATGCTAATTCCGGTTTTCATAATTCCTGGAAGTAATGTTTTCATTCTGATGCCTTACTAGATGGTTTGTGAATGTGACACAGAAAGAAAAGACATGAATGTTCCTAGTATGGTAGAGGGGAAAGTTTATTGTAGATAAAGGGGGGGGGGGTTACAACCAAAGTCAAAGATACCTGGGAGAGTCCAGAGTGGACATGACCAGGCTGAGCTGGGCCATGTGAAGGGAGGGAAAGAAGAAAAAGGACAACCAGGTACAGCAGCCAAAATGGCAAGGGTGCAGAAAGGGCAGGTAACCAAAATGGCTGGATTACGTAGGGAAGAGCCTCTGGGGGAAGAGCAGCCCAGCCCCTAGGCTGGAGAGTTGGGGCCAGGGGATCATGGGCAGGGTATGCCAGCCTTACCCTGTAACAGGTAGGGACTGAGAGCTGCTGGGAGAACCTGGCAGCCAGGTCCACTTTGATGTGTTAAGTAGGCACCTCAGCCTTTAGTCCTGGGTTTGGAACTTAACACTTCACATCTGTTATTTTGACTGGCCTTCACAGGACCTGATTTGGGCTAGGTGGTTTATTTCCATTTTTCTACACAGTAAGGATGGCCGAGGTCGCGGAGAGCCCGTACTCCCTCATTCATGGCACAGAGTCAGGGGAGATGGCACTAGAATTTGAATCGAGGTCACTCTACTTACTTATGAAGGAAAAGCTAAATTTAAAATAGAAAGTGGGCTTTAAAAGAAGCAGCCTGAGGTTTCAGCACTTGAAAGCCTACCCTAGAGTAACTTTCTTGGTGACCTGAACTTTATTGCTAAGGGAAATAGGAATGTTTTCACCCCAGTCTTCACTAGGCCTTTGTAAGAACCAATTTGGCAGGATCCCAGAGGCTTACAGACTTGTGCCATGCTAGGCTTCCAAGGCCAGCATTGTGTGTTTGCGCTGGCTGCCTGAGCCTGGACACACAGAAATCTAGGCGGAGATCTCATGCTGTGAACAGTGTGGTGGCCAGAGATGCCACTGGTCTCCAGGACCTCATCTAGTCCCCCATGCTGCTTACACTGGCTTTTATTTTTCCGTGTCAAGATTGGATGGAGCTACCTGAGCAGATTGCTGTAGAGAAGGCGATACACTTGGGGGTCAGACAGTTGTGGGGTCAATCTGGCTCTGCTCCCTGTCAGCTATGTGACCTCAGGCTCATCCCTGAGCTCTCCTAACCTTGGTCTCCTTAACTCGGTGTTTAGCTCAGGGTCTTTCACAGCACTGCAGTGCAGCTGTCACCCCAGGCTCAGGCTTCTCAGAATTCAACTCAGAGGAGTCTGTTTCCATACTCACTCACATGGCTGACTGACTGCAGGTTTTTTGCAAGCCTCTTAGTTCCTTTCTGAGTGTTGGCTAAATGCTTTTTCCAGAATGGCTTACCTGTTGTCTTGTTTCACCAGGTTGTTTGCACCAAAAGAGGGGGAATTGTTATAATGTTAAGCAACATAAATTCAAAGCTGGCATTATTTTGGCTGTGTTCCCTGTCAGAAGTAAATTAACAGATCCAGCATTCTTTTAAGGGCGTGGGATTGCATAAGGACACAAACTGCAGAAGGCCTGGCTTATTGGGAACTATATTAAAAGGCTACCTACCACTGTTTCCACCTGGGTTCCTTGAACACTTCCATACCCACTGTCCTTTATGTAGGGTACCATGCATTCCTATCTGCTTCCATACCTGTTTCTCACTTAAACACCAGGTAGGGATTATTAACAGAGCCCATCCACTACTGAGTGGACTCACTGCATAATGGATGTGCCACACCTCATCTTCACCAACATCTTAGGGCCTGCCTTCTCACCAACATTACATTTCCCTGCTCAGAAGATCTCGGGTACAGAGTCCTGTTCTGTCCTCAGAACAGCCCTTACTCAGTGTCTGTAAGAATAGTATGGAGTCCCTCAGCTCTCCTTGCTCAGGCTCTGGGAGGTCGCTTGCTCAATACACCCTTTGCTGGCTGCCTCCTTTCCTGTTTTCTCTACCTTCCAGATGAATTAGTGGTTTCAGGGTCTGCTTCTAGAAGTCTCCAAACCAGTCTAGGGATTGAGGAAGGCTGTGAGAGAAGAGGGAACTTGAGGTCAGACATTACATGGTGACATGATATAGTTGATGGCTAGACCAAGATCTTCAAAGAACTGAAGGCTGTAGAAGGTTCAGGCAGAAGTTGGTGGATGAGTCGAGAACCATCTAGGGGGACCCAGGTAAGCTCGTGCACAGGAGGCTGGTCAGCATGGTGTGTCTGTAATGGCTTCCAGCCAGTGGGTGAAAGCATAGGAGCTTTTGGTGGGATGTCAAAGGAAATTGTTGTCTAGGGCGAATGGGACAACACATTCCTATAGAAATACAGTGGAAGACTAGATGTGGTGCTGCACCCATGTAACACCAGCACTCAGGAGGCTAAGACATGAGCTTTACAAATCTGAGGGCAGCCACAGCTGCATAGTAAGACTCTCCCACAATACGCAGATAAATCTGAGCTACATAGAAAGCCTTCTATGTAGGTACTGCAGGGTACTACCTTCTCACAAAAAGGATGGTGGTGCTAACAGTACACTTCCAAGAAGAAATTTGGATAAACTTGAGGAATGGGGCACCAATAAAACTTCTGGAACCTGATTCTATATGCCAAATTGTGAACTCCGATTCTGAATTGTAGTTATTAGACCTTTGTCGATGTGCAGGCCCAAAGCCAGGTGGTGGTGCACTTGGGAGACAGAAGCACAGGTGAATCTCTGAGTTCAAGGCCAGCCTGGTCTACAGAGTGAGTTCAGGACAGCCAGGACTACAGAGAAAAACCAAAACAACAACAAAAGGAGAAGGAAAGAAATACAGGCCCATGTGATTCTGAGTGGGAAGGAAGATAGATTGTACTGGAAGGGTTGAGCTCTTAGCCTGGAAACTGACTGAGGAGTCAGTAGTTCAGACTCTTTGGGACTGAGGGAAGAGGTGCAGAGTCTGAGAAAGGCAGTGGGCAAAGGCGGTGTGTTCAGAGTCACAGCTTGACACCCACTAGTTAACCCTGGGGCTGGAAGGTGAGGCTGCTGTGCCAATCACAAGTTTGGGGATGATCCCCAGACAGGTCGTCTTCTAGAGCTCTTGGTCTCTGGGAAGAAGCTTTCTTCACTCAGCAAAATGTGTGTTGAGTGAATAAAATGCTTTTAGTTAGAGCCTGCGGCAGCCAGTTCTAACCAGGTGTGAAAGCAGCCCTTGGCAGCTTCAAGTGGGCTGTGTGCCCGGGCCCTCCCTAACTAGCATCTTGAACGACTTCACAGCTCAGCTAAGTAGCTCATACCTTTAATGCCAACACTTGGAAAGCAGAGGTAGGAGGGTCGCTACAAGCTCCAGGCCAGTGAGGACCACGCCTAAGACCCCATCTCAAGCAAAATTTATCTGAGCTTCACCATCTTTGCTTCCAGGTTGTTCCCCTGAGCCCAGGAGATGGTTCAGTGGCCTTGTCCTCATGCGCTTATCTACCCTGTGGATTCCTGAGTAAGGCAGGCTTTGGCTTAGAAGCAGCCCCTCAGCCCTCAGGCATGCCTGGCTTCCTCTAGCCTGCCTGCCTGTCTATCTCTAGTTGCCACTGAACCTCCAGGACGTTGCTTTCGTTAGACAGCCCCTTGACCTCAGGGCCATTTGGGCTTTTCTCTGTCGTCAGTTCAAAGTCTGAAAGGTTCAGCCAGGTTTCCAAGCTGGCCCCTCACTTGCTCTGACTACCTTCCAGGGTTCTGTTGTGCTTCCAGGCCTCCTTACTCTCAGTGTCCCTTGCTCTTCAGATGCCCTCCCTGCCTTTCTCCTACCCACCTTCCCCATTCTCATAGCTGTTCTGCTATGGCTGACATAGTACACACCTTAAGAATGTTCTGTGTCACTTCTGTCACCGAGAATTGCACATGTGAGTGCTCTCGTCTGTATCTTTTGACCCCAGCGCTGTCACTCTGTGAGCAGTTTATGAAGCCAATAGTTGGCATGCTCTGGCATAGACCAAATTCTAGTGAGAAAAGTGTGCAGCCTTTATTAGAGACTTTAGTCTGAGACACTGTGATAGATAAACTGTTTCGTTATGAAACTGCTTGAGCAATCCTTGCTTTCTCCTTCCTGCTGTTTGGTGCTACTATTTCTGTTAAAATTCCATCTCTGGGGGTGTGGGTGGGCAGAAGACACACAGAGACCCACCTGTCATCATGCAGTGTGTGTGGTGGGTGGGCTGGCAGGCACTGCTATGATGAGCAGGTATGTGTTGGAGAGATAGAGCAGAACTGCTTATTCGTTATGAAGAGAGGTGGAACTGGAGACTCGAGTAGCCTGCGCTGCCATCTGAGGCCGTGGTGATTCCTGGCCTATGCTGCTGCTGAGGGCCGTGTTTGGGCTGGAGCAGGGGTCTGTGGCCCATGTTACCAACCAAAGGCCATGGGGGATGTCCCTGGTGTGGGCTGCTGCCTGGGGCCATGCTGATGTACAAGGGCTGTACAGAGCTGGCCCTATCCCTCATGGGGCTGGTATTGGAGAGCTGGCCCAGCCCCTTGCCTAGGCAGATAGAGAGCTGGCCACAGTGGCAGGGTACAGAAGAGCAGGTGAGCTGACCAACCCAGCTACCATCCAGGCCCAGATCCAGGGCTCTGAGTTGTCCCACCCTGACATCTACTCCGTCTGTGATCTGCTGGAGCATGTGAAGGGGCTTGTCCTGAAGACCCAAAACTGCAAGAGTAACAACTGACACAGAGTAACAACAGTATATCTGAGAGGAGTTTCAGTGAGGATCCAGTATTGATAGTGTAGCAGAAGCCAGAAGCCTCTAATGAGACAGTGACTCACTGCAATGAACATTTGCAAGTAAAAGCCATTTAGGCAAAAAGGTGCACTGTTATATACCGCAGATTCCATGGTGAGATTGATTTTGTTTGTTTTCTTTTCGGGGGAAGGGTTGTAAGGGCGGAGGGTGGATATGGAAAGATGGAGAAATGAGTAGAATTGGGGTGCAAGTTTTTTTTTTTAAAGAATAATGTACAGAAGGAAGGGAAAGAAATTTCTGGACTGGGTGGTGGGGCACACCTGTAATCTTAGTACTTGGGAGGCAGAGGCAGGCAAATCTTTGAGTTTGAGGCCAGCCTGCTCTACAGAGCAAGCTTTAGAACAGCTGGGGCAACACAGAAACCCTGTCTCAAAAACCAAAACCAACCAAACAAAAAACCCTCATCTCTGCAGATGGACAGAGTGTGTGCGCTCAAACACCTGTTGTTTCAGTGAGGTGAGCACACATCTTGATGCTACAGAGTGGGTATTGTTACTTCTTTTCACAGTGAAGAACCTGGAACTCAGGGAGGTCAGAAGTGCTTCTAATACCATAGAGTTGGAGAACTGGGATTGAAATTTTGTTTGTTTGCTGTTTTTGAGGCAGTTTGTTGTTTATGTAGTCTGGCTGACCTGAAACTTGCTATTTAAACCAGGCTGGTCCTCCAACTTGGGACAATCCTGCCTCTGCCTCTCAATTGTTAGGATTATATCATGCATCCTTATACCCAGCTAAGAACTTGGCCTTGATTTTTTAAACACACTGCAGAGTAGAAACTCTGAGCAATACCTGTATATCATTGAGACAGCTGCATGTCTCTGGGAGCTTGTAGTCTGGTGCAGCCAGCAGCTGTGCCCTACATAGGGATAGACAGTAAATGATATAGGCTTGGTGATCTGATAGTCCAGACGTTTCCCTTGCAGACACACAGCTCTGCAGTAATAGCATTGCAATATCATGGGTACAGTCAAGGACCAGTGGTGGTGCAATGGCATAGCTTTATTCCAGGAAATGGCACAACATTAACCTGGGCTTTGCTTTGGCCCGTGGGGGCCGTATTTTCTTGATACCTAATTCATTAATTTTTTTTCCCATAGCACATGCCCAGTGTTTCCTTTCTAGCCCTTTCTATTTCTTCTGCAGTATGTGGGTGCCCCAGTGGCATACATCCAACAGATATTTGTGAAGTCATCAGTGTCACCCTGGCACAGAAATCTTCTGGCTGTAGATGTCTTCCGATCCCCTCTGTCCCGGGCATTCCAGCTGGTGGAGGAGATCCGGAACCATGTGCTGAGAGACAGGTACTCCTCCCAGGGACCCCAAACTCACAGAGTATCAAAGAAGTTATGTTTTCAGTCTAACTACTGCAAGCCAGGCAGCTTTGCAGTCTCAGGGTCCTTGTGGGCCCTTTCTGGCTGCACCCTACAGCTCACAGGCTGGTTGTGAATGAGACTGAAGGTAAGGAGGTAGGTGAGAAGCAGCTGACCCATGGCTTCTGCCTCTGTGCTTGATTAGCAAGCTCTACCTGGGTACCTTCTGGAACATGCTGGCTTAACAGACTGTTGCCATCAGGTTTTAGTTAGCTAATGACTTTGACAAGAATTTTGGTGAACTAAAACCCTAATTTTTTTTTCCGCTTCCTCTTGTCCACTAAAATTGTCTTAGGTATTTAGTGTTGGTGAGGGGTCAGGGTCGCATGCTCTCACACAGTTGCCTTTCCTGGAAGGAGATGGGCTTTAGGGCTCCAGTGCGCTCTGGGGCTGGACAGTTGCATGGTCTTTTGTTGAACAATTGGAAGCGTTTCCTTCAGTGCCCTATCACTAGACTCTTCAGAGATAGCAGGGGGAAATGAGACGTTTAAGAGCCTGGCGACAGAAGATGCCCTGCAAGTGCAGTAGCCCTGTGCTGGCAGAAACAACAGAGGCTTCCTCCTGTCTTCTGCATAGCTCAGGGACCAAGAGCCTGGAGGAGGTTTGCCTGCAAGTGACAGACCTGCTGCCAGGCCTCAGGAAACTCCGTAGCCTACTTCCCGAACATGGCTGCCTGCTGCTGTCCCCTGGGAACTTCTGGCAGAATGACTGGGAACGGTTCCATGCTGACCCCGACATCATTGGGACCATCCATCAGCATGAGCCCAAAACTCTGCAGACATCAGCCACACTCAAAGGTACAGTAAGCACTCAGGAGCTGGGGAGCCGGTGTGTGGTCGCTGTCTCTCCTTCAGTGGCTGCTTTAGTGTATCATGGCTTAGCCTTTGCTTCTGAGAGGAAGAGTAGAAAAGGGGTTCTGAGTAGCCATGCTGCCACCCCATCTTGGTGACCGTCACCCCTGTGTCAATGCTTGCCTTTTTCTGCCCATAGACTTGCTGTTTGGAGTTCCTGGGAAGTACAGTGGGGTGAGCCTCTACACAAGGAAGAGGATGGTCTCATACACCATCACCTTGGTCTTCCAGCACTACCATGCCAAGTAAGGTGCTCAGGCTCCTGTGCTCTGTGGGAGACTTGGGCTTGAGTGGTTGCTTCTCTGACCAGCATGGCCCCAGACCTCCTATGGAAATGTTTGTGTTCTTTACACCAAAGAATTCTGATAATTTGAGTGAGGATGGCTCTCAGGCCTGACTGAGAACAAGGGAACTAAGGCAGACTGACAACTTTCACAGCCCCGTATTTTCCTCCGGGTTCTTGCTCAGCCCTGGGTGGGCGGCTTCAGCTGACTACTGAGCTGCCTGCAGCCTGTGGCGTCCATGTGAGCTGCTGCAGGCAGCTTTTCACAAGTGGCTATGGCGTCTGAGGCCTCTGATGTGCTCTTCTGGGTCTTTGCCTGGAACTTTGTCATCCTTCTGGAGTCTGTGGAGTCTAGAGATGTTAGGACACCGCAGAGAAGCTTCTGTCGAGCGGCTGGGAGGAGGAGCCCCTGCTGGGCCACTCCAGGGCCTTTTTACCCACAGGTTTCTGAGCAGCCTGCGCGCCCGGCTCCTGCTCCTGCACCCCAGTCCCAACTGCAGCCTCCGAGCAGAGAACCTGGTCCACGTGCACTTCAAAGAGGAGATTGGCATTGCTGAGCTCATCCCCCTCGTGACCACCTACATCATCCTGTTTGCCTATATCTACTTCTCCACACGTAGGTCTCAAAATGAGCTTTTCCATGACACCCACTTCCCTGCTGTCAGAGATGGGAGCTTGGAGCTGAGATATGGAATATATCTGGTGTCACCAAAGCCGGAGCTTCATTGCCCCAGAGATTCTCAGGGGCTTCTGAGGAAAAGACACCTTGTGGGTTAGAGCTCCCAAAAGATGTGCTGTGTTCATGAGACTGGAGGTTCATACTTTTCCTTTTGTTCTGCTTAACTTGCTTTCCTTGGCATATTCTACTCTCAGGAGCTCAGTTAAGAAGGGTTCCAGGGACTGGGGAAAGTACTGCCCTGATGTGCCCTCTCTGCTCTTTAGGCAAGATCGACATGGTCAAGTCCAAGTGGGGTCTCGCCCTGGCAGCTGTGGTCACAGTGCTTAGCTCACTGCTCATGTCTGTGGGGCTCTGCACTCTCTTCGGCCTGACGCCCACACTCAATGGCGGGTAGGTCTCACAGGGCCGGAGTGAGCCATCAGGCCCCTTGCATATCTGGGCATTTGTTGACCATTGGACTAGATGTTTGTTATTACCCATTGTCTTCGCCTTACTGTTTTTGACATTGAAGAGGTACATTTTGTTCCTTTTTAAGCATATGTATATGTAAATGGCATGTCCCTATATACAGAACATGTAGCTGTGTGCATGTATATGTGTGTACATATATACACATTCATTGTGTGCTTTGTGTATAGAATATATTTGCACATACATGGTATATGTGGATGTTGTATAACTTAAATCCATATGCAGACTGCTTTTACTTTTTCGAGTAATTTTTATTGTTTTTAATACTTTGGGGGTTAGGGGAATGTGCACATGAGTACAGGTGCTTACAGAGGCCAGAAGAAGAGCCCCTGCAGCTGGAGTTAATGGAGGTTGCGAGCTGCTGTGTATAGGTGCTGGGAACTGAACTCAGGTCCTCTGCAAGAACAGCAAGCCCTCTTAACTACTGAATTATCCCCCTGCCTGCACACTGCTTTCTAAGGGCTTGTGCCCAGGGAAGTGTGAGATACAGAAGCATGTGTCTTCCTCACTATTAAGAGGACTAGCAAGGTGGCTCAGTGGGTAAGGCACTTCCCGCCAAGCCTAATGACCTGAGTTCAGTCCCTAGAATCCGTATGATGGAAGGAGAGAACCAACTCCTTGTGTATGCATGCATATGTACATACACACACACACACATATACATGAAGATAATTAAAGACTTTTGTGGAAGATTTACATGCCCAGATAGAGTATACGTGTAGAGCCGGTGTTGTCAGTGTATGATGATACATAGTTTTCCTCCTCCATTGATGCTCCTTTCCCTCATTTCTCAGAAACTCTGAGTCCAGAAGCCCTTCCCTGTGTCTGTCCCCAGGCTTGGGTCTGTGTGGCTACCCTGCCTGCCTGGTGTTAGCAATGGACTGGCCTGTCCCTGACCTTGACAGAAAAACCGCTTTCCCCCAGTGCTAGATAACAGACCCAAGGCCTAGGACACACCAGTCCCCAGCTGTGCAAAACTATTTTGTATCGCTCCTATTTGGTTCCATGTCCTGGATTTCCTGCTTCCTTCTCTGAACCATTTTTAGTGCTTCACCTCCATGGATGAGGGTCAGCCAGCAGCCAGAAGCCTTATGAGAACAGCGACTTTCTCCAGACATAGCTTCTCAGCAGGAGTGTAGTGATTTAGGCTGCAGTCATTCCTCCCATTTAGATGAATGTCTTGGAGTGACAGTCTAGGTCCTAGGAAATAGTCATTCTATCAGCCATTGGAGCCTAGTGTGGGAAGGGTGAAGAAAGGTAAGGCCTGGCAGTGTGGCAGTGTGGTCTCTAGGGGCCTCCTCCAGTCTCCCTTCTCTGCTGGCACAAGAGACAACGGATGGTAGCTGGCCCCTTGGCAAAGCTTTGGAGGCTGCCTAAGAGCTCAAAGTGTGTCGATAAGAAACCCTGTTAGATGAAGGTACATTACAGAAGGTTTCTGCCCTGTGCTGCAGAAGCTGCTTGGCGTCTCTTCTATCGGCTGGAAGCCCCACAGCCTCCCCAGGGCTCACGCCTGGTAAGAATGAGCCCTGTCTTGGACCTGATCACACCACCGTCCCTTAGTGTCTCTTCCTCTGTCCTCAGTGAGATTTTCCCATACCTGGTGGTGGTTATCGGGTTAGAGAATGTGTTGGTGCTCACCAAGTCAGTGGTGTCAACCCCGGTGGACCTTGAGGTGAAGCTTCGGATTGCACAAGGTAACACTGGGTGACAGGCTGTTCTTCTTATATTTTTGCCCAAAGAGATATGGAGCCCAAAAGCTGTGGTGATAGCTCAGTCAGTCAAATGCTTGCTGCACAAGTAGGAGTACTTGTGTTCAATCCCCAGACTGTGTAAATGGCCGGTATAGTCTGCACAGCTGTAATCCCAACACTGGAGAGACAGGCAGGTAGAGCCTTAGCTGGCCAGCCAGCTTAATGTGATCAGTGAACCTTGAGCCAATGAGAGACTCTGCCTCAAAATACAAGGTAGATGACTCCTGCAGAACAACACCTGATGGGACCTCTGACCTCTACACACATTGCATACATATGCACACACGCAACCCTACAACAAAAAACACTTGCCTTGCTTTGGCCTTCAGTGTAGTACATAATTGGTCACTAGGCCCTGGCAGCCTGTTAGCTTATGTCCCAAGGAGCCATGAAGTCCTTACAGTATTCTTGGTCCTGGCCCGTGTGTCAGTAAGAAAGCTAGCCAGCTACTAGCAGCCCCCAACCCCACCCTGACAGATTGTCACTGTGTATCCTTGACTGGCCTGGAACTTGTTATATAGATCAGGTTGGCCTCAAACTCAGAGATCTTCCTGTCTCTGTCTTCTGAGCACAGGGATTAAAGGTGTGCACCACCATGCCCTGCTAAGTGGAGGTCGATCTTGTGAGGCCCTTTATCCTAGGCCCATTTCTGTGAAACTGTCAGAAACTGGCTGCATTCATTGCACCAACGTGACCAGCTCTGTGCTTTGTTACACCCTGCCCTGGGTATAAGGTTATGAAGAGGTGAGGCAGAGTCTCATAGACTCTGCAAATGCTGACACTTGTTCATGTGACAGTTACAGCAGGATGACTCTGGGGACAGCATGGGGAAGAGCTGGTTAGCTCCTGCATTGCTCTGTCCTGCGTCAGGAGTGGGTGTGGTTACAGTGGGTGGCACTGTATTTCTTCTTGGGTTCTCTCATCTGCCTGGTTCTTTGTCATGTTTCAACCCACCCTTCCTCTGCAGCACTGCACCATGGTGCCAACTCCCTAGAGTCTGGCCATTGAATGGAATGGCTGCCCAGAGGCTTGACCCCTCTTGATGCTTCTGTCTTTCTGAGGACTACAAGGTCAGATGCAGACATGTAAAATAGGTTGGTCCTTGATGCCCTTAATGCTTTGGTTTTCCCTCTGCAGGCTTAAGCAATGAGAGCTGGTCCATCATGAAGAACATGGCAACTGAACTGGGCATAATCCTTATTGGCTACTTCACCCTTGTGCCTGCTATCCAAGTAAGGCCCCATGTGTGGCAGCTGTGTGTGTGTGTGTGTGTGTGTGTGTATGTGTGTGTGTGTGTGAGTGTGTCCTGTCATCTCACGCAAGCTTTCAATAGAATTCATGTTGCTATGCCTGAGATCTCAAATAAACCTAACTCTCAACAAATTGTACCCCTTAACTAGGCCTAGGATGCAAACCACCCCTTTCTCATGTTAGGGCAGATTTCCTTTTCTTTCAGTGTTTACTTGCCAGAAAGGCACATAAGCAGGTCAGGGTTGTGAAGAGCTCTCTAGGGAACACGCTGGTGGCCTTAAAGTTTTTTGGTTTGGATCAGGCCCTCATGCCATTCTCAAGTGATTAGAAGATTCTGGAAAAAGCACCCTCTCAGTCCGCTCTGGAGAAAGATATGCAGGCTCTGTGCTGCCTCCTAGTGAGCTGCTATCCTGATCCTAGCCAGCTCCTAGCCCAGACTGGTAGCTGAAGAATGTTTTCCTTTGTCTTTGCTGTGCCCTGCTGATTCTGGGGGTTCTGCTTCCCAGATTTAGAGCTGTGTAGCCACAATGCCTCTTGTGTGTTCTCATTCCAGGAGTTCTGCCTCTTTGCTGTTGTGGGCCTGGTGTCTGACTTCTTCCTCCAGATGTTGTTTTTTACCACTGTCTTGTCAATCGACATTCGCCGGATGGAGGTAAGAGTGGTCCTGCCCACTCTCTTGCTTCGTGCCTGCTCTGTTCAGTCAGCCTCTGAGTGAGAGAACGTGGCCCCAGACAGGCAGCCTCTGAACAACATGGGCCTAATCACTGTGCACTTGACAGCTAGCGGACCTGAACAAGCGGCTGCCCCCTGAATCCTGCCTGCCCTCAGCCAAGCCCGTGGGGAGGCCAGCGCGCTATGAGAGACAGCTAGCTGTGCGGCCATCCACACCCCACACCATCACACTGCAACCATCTTCTTTCCGGAACCTGCGGCTTCCCAAAAGGCTGCGTGTCATCTACTTCCTGGCCCGTACTCGCCTGGCACAGCGCCTCATCATGGTACCCATCCCCCCTGTCCTGCCTTGCAGCATTCGGATCCCAGGGGTAGCCCTTCCTGAGCTCTCTGATAGGCCTTTCATCCTTGACCAGTAATTCGTGGTTCTCTTGTTGGGGAAGTAGATATCTCTCTAGAGGGACCCAGGACAGGGATTCTCTAGGATAAAGCCACTTTGTATGGTCAGTTTTCCTGGGTCATAGCTAATCAGCCTCCGTGTAGCATGCAAGCAGCAAAGACTAGTGGAACATGCTGGCAGCATCCCTCTCCAGGCAACTGAAGGGAGGGAGTACACCATTGAGGCCCTGTGAGCCAGCAGCAGGCTGGGCGGCTGGTCCCTCTGGCCAAGCTGACCAGGGAAGAGTGCCAGCTTTCTGGTCCCCTTCCCCCCTGCTCCGGAGAGGAAGGGAAGTTCTGTCAAACTAAAAGGGTTCCAGTGATTTCTAGCCTTGGAAACCCAGTTCTCAGCCATGGAAAGGGAGCCAGGCCTCTAGTGGTAAATGTCATCAGGTGGTAGTGAGAGGACTTGGGGAGGTAAAAGAAAGCCCAGATTGGGGGCTCTGTCCTGCCTGCACACCCAGGTCCGTCCAGTGTGTGAGCCAAGGCTGCTGGGGCCTGGGGCTGCCCATTGCCTACAAGGCCCTACTGAGACCCCGACATCCCACTGCAGGCTGGTACCGTTGTCTGGATTGGCATCCTGGTATACACAGATCCAGCAGGGCTGCGCACATACCTCGCTGCCCAGGTGACAGAACAGAGCCCACTGGGTGAGGGTTCCCTGGGCCCCATGCCTGTGCCTAGTGGAGTGCTGCCTGCCAGCCACCCGGACCCCGCCTTCTCCATCTTCCCACCTGATGCTCCTAAACTACCAGAGAACCAGACATTGCCAGGTGAGCTGCCTGAGCATGCCGTTCCAGCAGAGGGTGTCCATGACAGCCGAGCCCCAGAGGTAACTTGGGGGCCTGAGGATGAGGAGCTGTGGAGGAAATTGTCCTTCCGCCACTGGCCCACACTCTTCAACTACTACAACATCACACTGGCCAAAAGGTAAGTTGAGCCGTGCCATCTGTCACCTCTCTTGGTGTCAGCTCACCATCCCCAGAGCAGCTCCTCCTCCACTCCGTGAGAGAAAACTAGTCTTGAGTTCTACACTGAATGTGAAATAGTGGAAAGCAATCCATGAAGCCGTGACACAGGAACTAGCGCTTCTAGCAGATACACCTAGGAGAGTAGCCCTGAGCCTTGTGCTCAGGAGTTAAAGGTTGCTTACCCCTCTTCCTCTGGGCAGAATGAGACCCGCTGATGGATGCTAGTGTTGGAAAATAGAAATACTGGGGTGCCAGACCAGGTTTGGGGAGGAGGCTGCAGGCAGTGAAAAGACAGACATTAGGAGGGCATCCCTGCTGAGGCAGGCCACCACTGCCTACTCACAGGTACATCAGCCTGCTGCCTGTCATCCCTGTCACACTGCGCCTGAATCCACAGGAGGCTCTGGAGGGGCGGCACCCTCAGGATGGTCGCAGTGCCTGGGCCCCACCTGAGCCTTTGCCTGCTGGCCTCTGGGAGGCCCGACCTAAGGGGCCAGGCGGGACACAGCCCCATGGAGACATTACCTTGTACAAGTAAGGCGTCGGTGAGGCAAGAAGTGGGTCAGAGGGGAGCCAGTGTTGGGAGGCACCGCTCACACTTGGTCTCCCGCGCAGGGTGGCCGCGCTTGGCCTGGCAGCGGGCATTATCCTAGTGCTGCTGCTGCTCTGCCTCTACCGGGTGCTCTGCCCGCGGAACTATGGGCAGCCGGGTGCTGGTCCCGGCAGGCGGAGGCGCGGCGAGCTGCCCTGCGATGACTACGGCTACGCCCCGCCTGAGACGGAGATCGTGCCGCTGGTGCTGCGAGGCCACCTCATGGTGAGTGGGGTGGGCCTCCGCGGACAGCAGATCGCCATGGCCTTGGCCTGTGCCAACATAGCCCCCTCACGCAGGACATAGAGTGTCTGGCTAGCGATGGGATGCTGCTAGTGAGCTGCTGCCTGGCGGGCCAAGTCTGCGTGTGGGACGCACAGACCGGAGACTGCCTCACGCGCATCCCGCGCCCAGGGTAAGCGCAGGTTGGCCCCGCCCCTCCCTGCTCTTCCAGGCCTGGTCCTCAGCTCACCCTCTTGTGGCCCTTCACCCTGGCCAGGCCACGGCGGGACAGCTGCGGAGGCGGAGCTTTTGAAGCTCAGGAGAACTGGGAGAGGCTGTCAGATGGCGGCAAAGCTAGCCCCGAGGAGCCTGGAGACAGCCCTCCGCTGCGACACCGCCCCCGAGGGCCTCCACCGCCTTCCCTCTTCGGGGACCAGCCAGACCTCACGTGCTTAATAGACACCAACTTCTCAGTGCAGCTGCCCGCAGAGCCCACTCAGCCCGAGCCTCGGCACCGGGCAGGTTGTGGTCGCTCTAGAGACTCTGGTTATGACTTCAGCCGTCTGGTGCAGCGTGTGTACCAGGAGGAGGGCCTGGCTGCCATGCCCATGCCGGCTCTGCGCCCGCCCTCCCCGGGACCCCCACTGCCTCAGGCCTCTCAGGAGGAGGGGACTGCTTCGGAGAAGGGCTCCCCTCCTCTGGCCTGGGCCCCTAGCACAACCGGCTCCATCTGGAGCTTAGAGCTGCAAGGCAACCTCATCGTGGTTGGGCGGAGCAGCGGCCGGCTGGAGGTGGGCCGAGGGGCTGCCCACACTGAGCTGGGGGGCTCCCACGGGGAGTGGGTGCACATAGCCTCTGTGTTTGCAGGTGTGGGACGCCATTGAGGGGGTGCTCTGCTGCAGCAATGAGGAGGTCTCTTCAGGCATCACAGCCCTTGTCTTCCTGGACAGGAGGTGAGAGCCCCCAGTTGCTTGCCTCAGCCCCATGTCTCACCCCACCTGAAGGTCCGACTACCCTATGCTGAGGCTTGATACCTCTTTGGTTTGCTTGGTGTGGGATTTAACTTATTTTTACTCAGTCTCTGGTACCTCTCAAAATGGGTGGTTCAAGTGGTGACCACTTTTAAAATGTGATCATAGCAAGGCCAGCCATAGGGTAACCCAGAGTACATTGTGTTTTCTTTCTACCCTTCTAAGGCAGTATCTCTTACTGGATTGTGAATACTGATCCCTCTGGATATTTCACTCTTATTTTCCGTTGCAGAAAATGTGTTTGCAGAACTGTTTTGGTTTTTTTTTTTTTTTGAAACATGCTCTCCTTTGGATACTCAAAAAATTATTTTTCTGAATGTGTTCAGGTTTTTGTTTTTAAATAGGTTATTTTGCCTGCATATGTGTGTCTGTGCATGCTACATGTGTGTTGGTGCCTATACAGGCTAGAAGAGGGTGTCAAGTCTCTGGGACTGTAGTTGGACAGTTGTGAGCTGCGATGTGGATGAGCAGCCAGTGCCCTTCACCTCTGAGGGCACGTAACCTTCATTTGGGAAATTCACCCTATAACCCAGACTGACCTTAAAGCAATCCTCTTGCCTCAGCCTTTGAAGGGTTAGGAGTACATGTATGCTCTGTACCTGGGCTCAGAACATCTTTCTTGTTAAAAGTCTGTTTGCTTAATGCTGTCCCTAACAACATCTTGGGCTTCTGCATATAAGCTCTGGATTGGAGAAGGGTATCCTACTTCCTGAGCTTTGGCCCTCAACGGAGTTTACAAACTCAGTTTACCGGCCTGCTCAATGGGTCTTCCAGGGGTTCCTGGCTCTTGGTGATTTCACCATCCAAGCTAACAGTTTCGCTCTGGCTCTCTCCATTTTGTCTGCTGCCATCTCCTTCTACTCCATTCTGTGTGCAGCAGCCTGGCCAACCTTGTCAAGGTCCCTTATACTTGCTGGAGATCCTTCCCTACTGCGTGCTCTCTTCAGATTTAGGAAGAACTTGCATGTGTCCGAGCTTTAAAGTTCCTGGTGACCATGCTCTCTCCTCAGTCTCCCCTTTCTGTGCAATATGGAGTCCCAGATGAGCCTTTTTGATGATCATGGGCAGGTATGGATAGGCACTGCCTTTTGCAGGGACAAGATTTCAGATCTGAATTTAGGAGCCTGCAGCCTGTGCCTACAAATTCTTGGGAACAAAGGAAATCTTTTGTGACTAAAGGAGACAAGTCGACTGCATACTTAGGTCAGAGTTAATTTCTGAAGATTGCAGCCCTTATGGTGGTACATCCTCACCCTGCACCCTTCTTCCCTTCCTCAGAATCGACCCAGTTCTGGCCTTAAAAGCTCCAGGCCACAGGAGCTTTTACAGCCTCCATTTGCTGTATTTTCAAAAAGCACATTAGGTTTATTTTGTTGTGTCCTTTCCTCTGTGTGTTAATATCCACCATGTGCCTGGTGCCTGTGGAAGTCAGAAGAGGGCATCAGATTCCCTGGAACTGGAGTCCCAGATGGTCATGAGCTTCCGTGTAGGTGCTGGGAACCAAAACTGGGTCCTCTGCAAGAGCAGGGGCTCTTAAGTGCTGAGCCCCCTCTCCATCCTGGTTTTTGAATTCATAGGTGTGTGTGACACTCACCAGGTACCACATTGTGAATTAATGGCACTTTGAGGTGTGGACAGTTAATCCCCATTGTACGAAGAGGCTTGAAGAGTTATTCCAGCGTCTTTTTACAGCACTCTGTGCATTTCCCGTGCTGTCGTCTTTCCTGTCTCTCTTCTAGGATTGTAGCTGCTCGGCTTAATGGTTCCCTTGATTTCTTTTCCTTGGAGACCCACACTTCCCTCAGCCCTCTGCAGTTCAGAGGTCAGTGGGCCTGGGGCCAGGAGGCATTATATGGTGGGTGAAGATGGTGGTGGTGAAGATGCCTGCGAGATGCCTTTTCAGAATCTACTCACCGAGTCTGTCCTCCTCAGGGACCCCAGCGCGAGGCAGTTCTCCTTCCTCACCCATGTACAGCAGCAACACCGTGGCCTGCCATCTGACCCACACAGTGCCCTGTGCACACCAGAAACCCATCACAGCCCTGAGAGCTGCTGCCGGGCGCCTGGTGACAGGGAGCCAAGACCATACTCTAAGAGTGTGTATTGTTTATTTCTGTACTGGTGAGCTGGGAAGTGGGTGGGGAGGAAGAGGGACTAAGCTGAAGAGTCCTAGAGGAAGGATGGCAGGCATTTCTTAGCTAGAACATGTAACTTGGAAGGTCCCGAGATCAGAGCCTCTCCTCCCTGTCCTAGGTCTTCCGACTGGAGGATTCGTGTTGCCTCTTTACTCTGCAGGGCCACTCGGGGGCCATCACAACTGTGTACATTGACCAGGTGAGCGGACCGGTCAGGCAGTAAGCTGCACCAGCTCAGTCTGGCCATTGGCAGCGGTAAGCTGCACCAGCTCAGTCTGGCCATTGGCAGCGGCAAAGGGACAGAGGCTCACTACCTGCGATCCAATTCCCTCGGGCCTCTTTCCCCAGACCATGGTACTGGCCAGCGGAGGACAAGATGGAGCTATCTGCCTGTGGGACGTACTAACAGGCAGCAGGGTCAGCCATACATTTGCTCACCGTGGAGATGTCACCTCCCTCACCTGTACCACTTCCTGTGTCATTAGTAGTGGCCTGGATGACCTCATCAACATCTGGGACCGCAGCACAGGCATCAAGCTCTATTCCATTCAGCAGGTAAGCAGGTGGGGTTAGGGTTGTTGGTGGTTGAGGGGAGCATGCATGCGCCCACACTGAAGACCTCCTCTGGCCTCCTCCAGGACCTCGGCTGTGGTGCAAGCTTGGGTGTCATCTCAGATAACCTTCTGGTGACTGGTGGCCAGGGCTGTGTCTCCTTTTGGGACCTAAACTACGGGGACCTGTTACAGACAGTCTACCTGGGCAAGACGAGTGAGGCCCAGCCTGCCCGGCAGATTCTGGTGCTGGACAATGCTGCCATTGTTTGCAACTTTGGCAGTGAGCTCAGCCTAGTGTACGTGCCCTCTGTGCTAGAGAAACTGGACTGAAGACAGGCCGACTGCACAATCCCCTTACAACTCCTTGGGGCACTGGGGGCAGCAACTCTTTGGACCTAGACTGGAGGTGAGAAGTAGACATCTTTGCAGCTGACCTGAACTGTTGTCTCCTGACTGTAATATTAAACTTTTTAAAAAACTGCATTTTACCAGGGGCCTGAGCTGCTGTGTCATTCCACTCTATTCCTAGACCCTTCTCAGAGCTGTCCAATAAATATAGCAGCATAAACAGCAGAGGCAGCACAGGGGGAACTCAGACACTGGCCACAGAATAAGGTTTATTATTTCAGTGTAGCCCACAGCTTAGAAATGTCAGGTTCTACAAAGCAGTAGAACATGACCTGAGGCTGGCACAGCGAAAGGCAGCAGGGATGGGAGACCGTAGTGTAAGGACCAGAAGGGCAAAGCCTGCTCAGGTCTTGTTAAGTGTCCAGAGTGGATCCAGGAGGCTGAGGGGGTCATCCGTAGGCTGGGCAGCCCTCAGACCCTGCCCATTGTGAGCCTGCAGGAAGTTCTGCTTGCTCATCCGCTGCTTTCCCCGTAAGGAGCTGTCCAGTGAAAAGGCCTCTGGAGTCAGAGAGGCCAACAGCTCCAGGGATGAGGAGGGGGGCCCTAAGCTGGGGGCTTCAGGCACTGATGGCTCCTTCTCTGGCTGGGGGGCTTCAGGCAAAGGTGAAGAGGGTTGGGGAGGAGAAGAGGGTGTGACAGGGGGAGGCTCTGGAGGGCTGGCTGGTGGAGGACCTGGGGGTTCTACAAGGCCTGGAAGGCTCGCAGCTGGGGAATCCAAACCACCTAGAGGCCTGATGCTGAGCTTGGCAATGGTAGCCTGAATGGAACTGATGGATACGTCTCCCCCGAGGACCAGATCCTGTGAGTCCTGAGGAAGGTGGTTCTGAGAAGGGAGAGCTAGTCAGGAGTTTCGCGAGGCCGTGACCCGTCCCAGCAACCCTCAAGGAACTGCCCTCACCTTCTGGCTGATGCTCACGCTGGCCACAGGCTTGCCTGGAGGGGGCACTCCATGGCGCTGAAGGACCTGCTCCACATGTCTCACCAATGCCTCATGGCAGAACCTGAGGTGAAGCTGGAGAGAGACATTTGGTCTAGTCAGCTGGGCAGGGATCATCCTCACCAAGGGCCCAGCTCACCCCAATCCACCTACTCACTTTTTCTTGCAGCATGTGTTTTCTCTGCTGTCGCATTCGCCTCACCAGCTGAGGCAGCTCAGGAATCCCATTCCCAGCCTCGACCTCCTGCACTGCTGCATAGAGCAATGCAAAGGCTCCTGTGCGGCCCACCCCGGAGCTGCGGCAAAAAGGAAGTATTAGGGCAGGCTAAGAGCCCACAGGGCAGAAAGCCTTACTCAGGTGCTGCTGCTCCTACCTGCAGTGTACAACAATAGGTGTGTGCAGAGGTCGCTGGTGCAAATAATGTGCGTGCACCTCCTGGATGAACCGCAGCAGGTTGCCGGGGCTGTCTGGCAGGCCTCTGCAGGAAAAAGACAGGTGTGAACCAGGCCTGATGTGAGGCCTTCAGCCCTAAGCACCCAAGGAATTTGCCCTAGACCCCATCATCCAGAACAGTCAACGCACAACTCAGGCCAAGTAGGGAAGTGGAGATGCACAAGAGAGCGCTTGAGGCTCTGGTCACGGAACTGCAGACTCAGCACCCGCTCCACATGGGTTTCGGTAGTGCGAACGCTGCTCAGTGCCACGCTCAGGGCTCCATGCACCATGGGCTGGCCCCTCTCAGTGGGGAAGTAGCGTGCCACCTTTTGCTGAAGGGCAGACAAGACAGTTAAGGCTAGCTTTCCTGGACTCCCTGCCTTCACACTCCACAATTCCCTCCATCTAGGCGCTTACCTTTTCCAACTCCGCCTCAGACACCAGCATGACAATGACTGACACTTTCTGTTCATGAACCATGAGCCAGAAATCAGCAGCTGTGCCAGGCAGCGGGGCCTGGGTGGCCACTAAGGGCGGACAGTACGGCGAGAGCCCCTCCACACAGCTCGCATTGATGTAGTCATCTTTGCCTGAGCGCAACACTACACGGTTACTGTCATAGGGCATGACATCCTGGTGCCGGTTCTTCAGGGAGTAGCAGCGGGCAATGGCAATGGATCGACCTCGGGCATCATGTTCCTGTGCCTCTTGCAACTCTCTCCAGACAGCATCCAGTGCTCCTGCATCCCCCAGCTGGCCCCGAAAGGCCTCCAGCTCCTGCTGCAGCTGCCGCAGCCTCTCCGGATGCTCATAGGGGTCCTTCTCAATTAGCCGCAGGGCCTGTGGCCGACGGCCCTCAGCTGCATCTACCTTGGTGGGCTGCAGCAGGGGTTGCCCACCCCCGGGAGGCTGAGTACCTCCATGCTGGCTCTCAGGGCTAGAAGACAGCAGATCTGCAGCTGCAGCACCTCGGCGCAAACATGGTGGTGGCTCTGCTGTTGGGGGCCTTGAAGGTACTGGGCCAGGCCCTGGTGATGGGGCAGGTGAAGGCACCAAGTGGGGACTAGGGGTGGACTGACTGACTGGTGGGGGTCCTCGAATGGAGACAGGGGTTGCTTGAGGACCCAGGGGCCTAGGAGAAGGGGCAGGGCCATATGCCAGGGTAGGATGAGGATGAGGAGGCCCAGGGCTGGGGAAAGGCAGAGCCCCTGAGTGTGGGGGGAGAGGGTCTTGCGATGGGCCTGAATAGAGCTGGGTGTGTAGGGCGGGCGGTGGCTGTCCTAAGACACCAGATTGAGGGGTAAAAGGGTAGGGTGGTGGTGCTGGTGCTGGTGGAAGAATCCCTGGGGCCTGAGATGGGAAGAGATGTGGATGCTGGAATGGAAGGGGCTGCTGTGTGGGTTGGGGCCCAAATGCTGGCCGCTGGGACTGGGACTGGGGCTGCGGCTGGGGCTGGGGCCCAATCCTGGGGGCTGGAAAGCCTGTGGGGATCCCAGGGGGAAAATGGTGCTGTGGTGGAGGGCCTGTGAGGTGCTGCTTGGTCCCTACACAGTAAGTATAGGGTGTGGGCAGAGGCTGTGGTTGGGGAACAGGTTGGGGCACTGGAAAGCAGGGCTGGGGAAGAGCTGGGGTAGGGTTTGGCCGTGGTGCTGTGTGGCTAGAGATAGGGGCTTGGACACTATCTACTGTGGTGGTAGCTGGCCTAACTGCCATGGCTAGCTCAGGCCCTGAGAGCTGGGGAGGTGGAGCAGAGGGAAGGCCTACAACTGGTGGGGGTGGGCCTACTCCTGCGTAAGGGCTGCTGACAACTCCATGCTGTGGAGAGGATCTGGGCACAAGGCCCAACTCCGATGTGTAGGCAGGGGCTGGGTAGAGGACTGCCCCAGGTGCCATGGGCACTACAGTCCTAGGCTGCATCAGTTGAGTAGGGCCTGGATAGGTTCCAGGGGGTAAGGGTCCTGAGAGATAGTGGGTTGCTAGGCCTGTAGAGGTGGGGAAGGCGCCAGGAGAAAAGTGGACTGGGGCATTAGTTCCTAGGAATGGGTCAGGAAGTCGTGGGCCAACCCCCATGTCAGGGGGCAAGCTGCGCAGCTCCTCTGGTGGGTCTCCAGCCTCTGCTGCCTCATTCTCCTCACGGCGGGACAACAATGGCTTTGGGGCTGTGGGCCGAGGTGGTGGTGCCTTCTTCTTCAGCTCCCTGTGGGACAAGCAGGGAGGTTAAGGCTAGCCCCCCAAAGCCAGGCTGGCCTGGGCTGGGTCCACAATGAAGCCTAAAGCCCACACCCACCTGTCCAGGAGCTGCTGGCGGGAGGCCTCTTGGGCACGACAGATGGACTGTGCCCGTTCCAGCAGGGTGGCTACCTTGCTTTCCAGGTCTGCATAAAAGTCCTTGCCTTCCTGGGATTTCTTCATCAGGTCCTCATAGGCTTCATATGAAGCTACCAGGGTCTGCAGTGTGGAGTTCCACCTTGGTGGGCAAAAGAAAAGGCCAGTTTGAGGCAAGCTATAGGGACAAAGCTCCGGATGGAGCTTGGGGTAAGAACAAAGGCAGGCACTGACTTTTGGTCCAGTTCACTAAGCACCCGCCGCACAGCCGCATACTGCACGTTAGCCTCAGTCAGTGCACGGAGCACGTTGTCCTGGGCGGCCAGGTTCTGCTCCAGGTACACCTTCAGCTGGTCATACTTCTTCAGCTGTTCCTCAAACAGTTTCTGAGGGAAGAGGGGACAAAAAACCTAAGGAAAAGCCCAAAACCAGAACCTTTTCTCGATGTTCATCCAACCCACCTTTATCTCTGAGTGGTCAGTGGTGACCAGGGAGGCAGTGATGTCATCCTTCTGTATCAGCTCTCGGAGCTGCTGCTCCAGGGACACACGCTGGTCCCGCATCTCCTGCACCTTGGCTAGGATGCGCTTCAGGTTTTGCAGCACAGCCTTGTCCTCTGAGGGCAGCAGCAGCAAGTGAGTTCAAAGACACCCCAGCTCCAAGCCTTTCCCCATAGCAATGGGCGGGGCTCACCTGAGGTGAGGGCTGGCGTGGGCAGAGCAGCCCGCACCTGGTCCAGTGGTCCACTGAGCAGGCGCAAGTTACCAACATGAAGATTCATAGCACGATGCAGCTCACTGTTGGTGAAGGAAGCCTTTTCATGCACTTCCATATACTTGGCCCACTCTCGCCTCACCTCTGCAAGCTCAGCCTTGGCAACAGAGGGGCCAGCGCCAGCCCCAGTCTGGCCCAGGGTCTCCTGTAGTTTCTGCTCTTGCAGCTCATCTTCCTCAAGCAGATTCCTGATGTCCTTCAGGGAGGCCTCCACATCCGTGAACACTCCTGACAGCACTGAGGGATAGTGGGGGTAGCCACTGAGGTAGGCAGACAAGGCACCACTCTGCCCTCTGCCTCCAAGACACAGAAATGCCCACTTGGATTAGAGCTTGTTTCCCAGCACTTGCTAACTCTACAAATACAGGAAGCCCATGGTTCAGTGATCAGAAGCATTTGGATGGTACATACCTGGGCCAGGGCTTCACCAGCATCCTCAGTGGGGGAGGCCATGGCAAATGGCTTGCATGCTACCCCTGCACCTGTCTACTTTGTGCTTTGCTCACCTTGCATAGACTGGACAAGGTTCTTGACAGTGTCAGGCCGGACACTGAGTGCCGCACACTTCTCCATGAGCTGGGGTGGGATATGGTTGTAGGCATCTAGGTTGTCCACTGTCTCAGGGTCAAGCTGCATTGAGTCCATGAACTGACTAGGAAAAGGAGAGGAATAAGGACAGGATCAGATGGATGCTGGGCTAACCCCAATTCCTTCCACATAAAGAGCCGCTAGGTTGATACCCTCCACTGAAATTAGACTGAAGACTTAGCAGAAAGAAAATTATGACCTCTATCACATCTACTATCATATGGACTGGCAGGCTGCACCCAGGCACTGCCAAGCAATGGGCAGTACAGTAACACTCACAAGGACAAGGAGGCAGGAACCTCTTCCCACCTCCCACCACTTGTCCACACTTACTCTAGGACCTCATTCTTGTCTTCAATCTTGGCCAACATTTCGCGAAGTAGCTTGGCCTTCTCCTCACTAAGGAATAAACAGAGCACTTGCTGGAGACCTGAAATTTTGAGAGACCCCAAGGCTCTCTGTGCCAAGGAAAGGGCAAGTCCCTCTTACACACCTGTATAGTGATGAGGCCTCATGGGCAGCCATGGGTACCAATTTAGCAAAGATATCAGGACCTGTAACAGCTGGGTCTGTGGGGTTTACTGGCAAGGGTTTCACCAAGGGGGCTCCTAAGAGCAGGGAGCATCACAGAGATCAGGACCATATGAAAATGCAAGGCAGCCTCCTCCCTATCCCATCTTCCTCTGCCAACCCCACTCCTCAGCTTCCCCTCAGCTGTCAGACCTTTCACAGGCTGCAGGGTATCCAGTGCGGGGACAGCCTCATGGTATATGAAGTCATTGTCCTTCTTGGCAGAATTGTATCTGGGAATCAGGAATGGGGAAGGGATAAGGAATCACAGATTACCAAGGATCCACAATCCACAAACTAGATTCCCATGTAGGCCACTGTTCTCTGGCACTGTTAGCTTCCCTCCAAGAACACAGAGGAACAAGATACTTAATAAGGAACCTAACCACGCCAGTCCCACTCACTCACTTTCCCCCAATAACATCCATAGCAAATCGAAGTGCATCTTGAACAGTGTCGGGCTGGCCCTGTGGAGTAGAGACAAGAAGAGATAATGAAGGCCAGTGTTGAGATCTGTCAGGTTAGCTAGCCTTGCCATCTACCTTCATGGCTCTGAAGGGCAGCCACATTTGCTCAGCTTTACCTTGGCCAACTTGATGGCTTCATTAAGCTTGTCCAGGGCACTCTGGAAATAGGCCACCTGTGGAGGGCAAAGCCTGGTCTGTCTTATCCTGCTTGGACCCTAATGTTCCATCTCCCCACTTCATCCTACCTGATGATAGGATCATTGACCATAGGCCAGAAGCTCAGTTAGCAGATGCCGGCCAAGCCAATAGCCCCAGAGCAGCTCCACTGTAGCTTACACCTCCAAAGAGCCATCCTCCCTGTGGGGAACCAACCATGTCCCCTAAGACCCCGAGGAATGAGGGCTGCAAGATGTGAAGATGAAAAGCCTACAGCAAGGTGATGATGACCTGGCACATGAGTGGGGAAGAAGATGAGGGGACAAGGGTAGGGCAGAGGACCACCTCCAGTATGCTGTAAAGACACAATCTTAAAAGCCTAGAACACGTCTTAAGTGCCTCCCTTACCCACAATCCACTCACCCGTTCCCCAAATTTCTGTTGCTCCTCAGCCTGCTTCCCCATGTGTAGCTGGAAAAAATAAAGAAGAGGCAGATGGCTTATCACGTAAGCTCACAGCCACCTGGCCCAGTCCACACCCAGTAGCTCCTCTCCTTACATGAGCCACAGCTGCGAAGTAGTAGATCTTCATTTGGACCAGCTTCTTCCAGTCTTTCTGGATCCGGCCCAGCAGGGAAGCAGTATCAGGGTTCTCCAAGGCCCGGCATGCCTCCTTATAGTAATCCACCACCTAGGAATTGGGATGAGTTCAGTCATCGAAGGTCAGGGGCAAAGCACATGCTCCTCCCCAGCCCTGCTCCTACCTGTGCACTGATGCGGGCCACTAGAAAGCTCTTCCGGTTGTCCAGCATGGACTTCTCCAGCAGGCACTCCTGAGCCTGGCCCTGGAGCAACAAGTGTAGGTCAATACCCTGCTCCCCTGAAGGTCTTTCCCTTCCTGACAGCCAAAAGACCAAAATATCCCCTCTCCTTCACTCTCCCCAACTCCCAAAATCACCATCTGATCTACCTAGAACTCAAAAGACCCAACGCCAATGCCTCCTTCCTGACTGTCCCTTATGACCTGCACATGGCTGGCCCAAGATCGAGATGTAACTGACTCCTCCTTTAGTCATTTCTTCTCCAGTTCACTTCAATACTCCTGAAGTTATTTCTAAAGTTAGGGGTGATGACTCATGACTAAATCCAAAAAGAATGAGGACTGGCCACGATTTAAGCAATCCTAGGCCACACAGTGAATTCCAGACTAGCCTAAGCTACAGAATGAGACCCCATCTCAAAACAGAAACAAACAATTCGGCTCCAATAGGGTGCCTTCTGCTCACCAGCATGAGGTTGACATTGAGGGTGAGGATCTGGCGACTCATGTCCACACTGAAGGCCTGTGGGAAGTGCTCACGCAAGTAGGCAAAGGCACCTGCTGCGCACTGGAAGTGGGTGCAGGAGACTTTCATGCCCTGGGAGGGAAGAGGTAGAAGATGGTGGCGCCACCTCTATGAGGCAGGAATAACTCTGCTGGCTGAGGGCACTCAGTGTCCTCCATAGCACACCCACATGTCCACGCTGCGCCCGTCCTCACCTCCTCAGACACTCGCTTGTCCATAGCCCCCAGCATGGAATGCAGTGCACCTAGAGAGGCAGGGGACGGACGTTCTATTAGGAGAGCCTGGGGTGCCTATATAATAGGCGTATGTTGAGACTAAAGCAAAGGGCACTGTTGTCACCCAGTCAGAGAAACAGGTCTGGGAACTAGGCAGTCAGTGCAAGGAGACCCAAGGAAGAACAACCACAAACCCAGCCAAATCCTTTCTCCTGTTAGGTACCTGCCAGGTGACAGAGAAGGGAGAGGCCCTCATGCTTTTCCCCCAGCCGACAGTAAGACTGACTTAAAGAGCAATCTAGAGGACAAGGGCAGCCATGCCCGCTCTTTCTGAGGTGGTCAGATGCCTTTCACTGGGGAGTGAGAGTGATACTACCCAGACAAAGCAAGGCCAGACTCCCATCTGGGTACACAGTGGCAACTCTTATAACAGTCAACCCAGCAAAGAAGCTCTTTAAACAGTGACTTCCCAGGTCCACAGAAAACAGCACAAATGCTGTGGTAGAGGCAGGAGAGGTGTCAGAACCCAGGCATCTTCCTTTCACTCAACAATGAAAGGCCATCTAACCTAATGAACTGAGACCCTGGGCTGGCAGGGATTGGAGGAGGGTCCATGAAAGGATCACACAGCTTACCAAGATTGTAGAGAATACAGGCCTGTTCGTACTTGATGTCCTCATGGGCCACAGACTTGCCTGAGAAGATCTCAGTCCTGTGGGCATGCCATCTTAGTCAACTACAGGATAGGAGCTGGCCTGGGTCCAAGGGCCAGGGAAAAGGACCAACCACCCCAGTAAGAGACAGGGGTCTATGAGAGATTACAATAACCCACTCCCTTGTCCTGTGCAGCAAGGAGAAAGGAGAGGGGAAAGGATAATGCCTACCACCCAAGCATCCCAGCTGTCCAAGTACCTTCTAGGTTCTCAACTTCCCAGTCCAGCCCACCAGCTCTCACCAGGTGACAGATACAGCAGCCTCCTGGCCTGAGCCCATGGGCACCCGACTCTGGAGGTAGTGTAGCTGGCCAAGGTACTTTCGAAGGACACTGCAGCCCTCAAAGTCCCGTGCAACACGAATAGCATTCTGGGAAGCAGAATGATGAAATAGGCTCACAATCATCAGAGATTCTAAAGAAAGTCCTCCCTATCTACAGCTTCAGTTGCTTGATACACCATCCTGCCAGCCTTGAGTCAGTCCCACATTTCTAGAACTTAATCTATAATTGCTTTAAATCTTTTATTATATTTAAAGTTTTTTAAGAATACTATTTTATGAGTATAGCAGTTTTGCCTGCATGTATGTACATCAGATGTGTGCCTGGTGATTATGGAGGCCAGAAGAGGGAATTGGCTTCAGTTGGCTTCCCTGTAGTTATATATGATTGTGCGCTGCCACGTGGGTGCTGGGAACTGAATCTAGGTCCTCCAGAAGGGCAGCCTGTCCTCTTCAGTGCTGAGCCATTTCTCCAGTTTCTATGCTCCTTTTGACCTCCCGGTTCTCATCTGAAACTGTGCAGTTAGAAGCATCCAGGACAGCTGGGCATGATGATGCACAGCTGTAATCCCAGAACCCAGGAGGCAGAAACAGGAGGATCAATCAATCATTTAAGGTCATTCTTGGCTACAAAACAAGTTTGAAGTCACCCTGAGATCCTGCCTCAAAATATCATACATGGAAGGGCAGATATCCAAGAGGATTAAAAAAAAATTCTTGAATGCATATTCAAGAGCATTTCTCACAGCATTAAATTTACAAACTGGATCCACCAGCTTTCCATTAAAGACTGCTTACATGACTTATGTCAAGGCTACTCACACATGAAAATATTCTCTGCTAAGCTAAAGACTAAGATTTTCATGACCTACTACTACGAAAAAAAAGTAACAGATGAATATAGTGTGATCTCATTTCTGTAAAAGCATAGAATATGCAAACAAATATACAGACCAAAAAGGGAAAACATTCCAATGACTATACTTGAAAATGCTGACAGTGATGATCTATGGGTAATACTCCTGAAGTAATTTCTATGTACGTATAGTGTTTGCATGTGCACACATGTGCAGGTGCACATACTGGGGGTTGACACCAGCTGTCTTCCGCAATCACTTGCCACCTTATCTTTTGAAACAGGGTCTCTCAGGAAACTCAGAACTCTCCAACTGGCTAGGCTGGCAACCTAGATCCACTCCCCTAACCCTGTATGCCTGCCAAGCTCTAGAGTTACAAACATGCACGACCATTCCTGATATTTTATATGCATGTTGGGGATCCAAACCCAAGTTCTCATGCTTGCATGCCTGGCACTTTACCAAATGAAACCCAGTTTATCTTCTTTTAATTCTCTTTCATATTATATGTATATATGTATGTATATGTAAAATCAGCAATGCCCCAGTAAGGAACGGGGCTTGAAGCACCATAAGCTCTCCCTTGTCCCATCCTGCAGAAAGGACCAGAGGCCTTCACTAGGATGCTAATAGCTATAGGCCCAGAATGAAGGCCAGGCAGCATCACCTAGAAGAGTGCTACCAGCCTCATTCAGATACCTTAGCAAAGGTGCTCTCCGCAAGCATACACTCACCCTGTGTGCCGGGCACAGGCCTCATCCTTTACCTGATACTGATTAGAATGACTATTAATAATTTAAAAATTAAAATCAGCCAGGCATAGCAGCACATGACTGCAGTCGGAACACTTGAAAGGCAGAGGCAAGAGTCAGGACAAGTCACATTTCACTACAGAGTAAGTTGAAGGCCAGCTTGGACTACATGACACCCTGTTGTGGGAGGCAATCCTTCCCCCAAAAATCAATCAGCAAAGCCTTGGGTTACATGTTTGCAATTCCAGCACTCAGGAAGCTCGGTGGTCACAAGTTCCAGGCTAGCCTGGGCTACATGGCCAAACTCTCAGAAAACAACAAAGAACACTGGAAGAATGGAGAAATTAGGACTCTTGTGTCCTGCTAGTGAAAATGCAAAATGATAGCCACTGCAAAATTGCAGTATGCAGATTCTTCAAAAATCTAATCTATTAAATAATTCAATAATTCCACTTCTGAGTATATACCCAAAAACTCCAAAGCAGGCTGTTTTAATAATTCCTACCCATATTCACACCAGTTTTGTTTGTTTTAGCTTTTTTATTTTTGTTTGATTTTTCTTTTTTTATTATTTTTTAAAAAGACTTTTTATGTACACAGTGTTTTGCCTGCATGTACACCTCTGTTCCAGAAGAGGGCACCAGATCTCATTATAGATGGTTGTGAGCCAACTTGTGGTTGCTGGGAATTGAATTTAGGACCTCTGGAAGAGCAGCCAGTGCTCTTAATCTCTGAGCCATTTCTCCAGTTCAGTTTTGGTTTTTCAAGGTAGGGTTTCTCTGTATAGCCTTGACTGTCCTGGAACTCATTATGCAGACTAGGCTGGCCTCAAACTCAGAGATCCGCCTGCTTCAGTTGGGATTAAAGGCATGCACCACTACCTCTAGTAAATAAGTGACTTTTTAAGGCAAAAAGTTAGTAATGGAAGAATTAAGGAACAAATCCCAAATAATATATAGAAATCAATTAAATGTTTATTGAAATGAACTCTGTGGAGTAGGCTAGCCATGAACCTCACAGAACTCTGCCTGCCTCTTTCCTTCATGAGTAATCTCATTTAATGAAATCAATTAAGCTCTCCTATTAAGAGAAGAGACTAGTAGATCGGACTTGGAGAGCATGCTGAGCTCGAAGAACACTGCACTGGCAACTCCCAGCACAGCAGCCTCCAGTTGTAAAGTCAGCTCCGGACACAGAACTGTGCCCTTCTAGCATCCCTGTGGGAACAAGAGGCCTTTCCACCCTATACACTTCTTTAGGTCACAGCTGTCAGTGGCCATTTGTAGCCAGAGCTCTTCATTCCAAGCAACAGGAATCAGTGCTGGCTGATTCTAAATGAAAATCAAATGGTCTGTGTATTTGTTTAAAGATTTGTTTTTTCACTGGCTGTGGTGGCACTGGCCTTTAATCCAACACTCAGGAGACAGAGGCAGGTAGAGCTCTGCGAGTTCAAGGCTAGCCTAATCCACAGAGTAAGTTCCAGGCTAACTAGGGCTACAAAGTGAGACCTTATCTTTA
>CM053749.1:11825814-11841892 GCA_028658305.1 Pachyuromys duprasi | reverse complement strand
TGCTGGCTGATTCTAAATGAAAATCAAATGGTCTGTGTATTTGTTTAAAGATTTGTTTTTTCACTGGCTGTGGTGGCACTGGCCTTTAATCCAACACTCAGGAGACAGAGGCAGGTAGAGCTCTGCGAGTTCAAGGCTAGCCTAATCCACAGAGTAAGTTCCAGGCTAACTAGGGCTACAAAGTGAGACCTTATCTTTAAAAACGGGGGTTGGGGGTGTCACTATTTAGACTTGGGTAGTGTGGAACTCACTAGGAGACCAGGTTGGCCTTGACCTTGAAGTCACAGTGCTCTGCCAGCCTCTGCTTCAGTTCTTAGTTCTCAGTTCTGCGCATTCCCATAGGGCTGTGGGGTGTGCACGTGAGAGCAGTTGCCCTCCAAAACCAGAAAGGGTATCCGTTCCCTCAGAGCTGGAATTAGAGGCTCATGCGGGTGCTGAGAACCAAATCCAGGTCCTTTGGAAGCAGTGTGTGCTCGACCCTCGGGGCCATCTTTCCAGCTCCAGCAAGTGTTTTAAGAGAGAGAGAGCTGCCTTCGCCCTGTAATCCCAGAACCTCTGGTAGCCCAGGTAACCTCCGACTCATATCACTAAAAATGATCTTGACCTCTTTTTTGGTTTTTTTAATTTTTTTTTTGGGGGGGGGGGTTGTTCAAGACAGTTTCTTTGTATTCTGGCTGTCCTGGAACTCACTCTGTAGACCAGGGTGGCCTAGAACTCATAGATTCACCTACCTCTGTCTCCCAAGTGCTGGGATTAAAGGTATGTGCCACCACACCTGGCTTCATCCTGCTCTAATTGATAGCTTAGCAGGTAAAAACACTTGCTGCTGTACAGATGTTGCCCATGGCAGCTCAGTCTCCAAGTGGGTTCCCTAGTAATGGGAACAGGGCCTGTCTCTGACATGAACTCAGTGGCTGGCTCTTTGATCACCTCCCCCTGAGAGAGGAGCAGCCTTACCGGGCCACAGAGGAAGATAGTGCAGCCAGTCCTGATGAGACCTGATAGGCTAGGGTCAGATGGAAGGGGAGGAGGACCTCTCCTATCAGTGGACTTGGGGAGGGGCACGGGGGAAGGGGGGATTAAGGGAGGGGGGGTGGGATTGGGAGAGGATGAGGGAGGGGGCTACATCTGGGATACAAAGTGAATAAACTGTAATTAATAAAAAATTAATTAATTAATTTTAAAACACCCTTGCTGTCAAGCCTGAAGACATGAGTTCAATCCCAAGTACAGCAAAATAACTAAGATTTAAACATAAAGGAACAATGCCTATAATCTCAGAACTTTTGGGACTGAAGCAGGCCAGTCTGAGCTATGTTGAGACCCTACATAAATTTTTTTGAAAATTCAAATATAATAGTAGAAGGTACAGTTGTGTTTTGTTTTTTTAAAAAAAAACTGTTTAGCAAATGCATTAAATTTGTGCCTAAATAAAAATACCTTCTCCTACCTGTCTGAGTAACTCCAGCTTCTTTAGTTCCTCATTGTAGGCTTCTGGGTTCTCTCCATAATTCTTCAGGACAAACTAGAGGGAGGAAAAAAATGTAAGCGAATGGTCTGCAGCCCTGTTCTAAGACTAAGGAGGTCAGCCAGGAGTGCTGCCTTAGCCATGAGCAGCACACTGGTTCTGACTGTGCAGGCCTCCTCTCTCTTCCTCTGAGCCCAGCAAAAATGAAGTGTCTCCACACTACAGCCTTCCAGGATTTTACCAGCTCAGAAAGGGTCCTATGAAGGTCCTTAAAGGGTCACTAGCTAAAACCTCCTTCAAGGATCCTTTGTGTTCTAGAGTCACAACTACAAGCCTAAACACAGTTGGCACAAATAGGCAAGAGGCACCAAACAAAAAGCGCTCTATACTTTCCTCCACTCAGGAAATGCCATGCGGAGTGGATGAGAAATGAGCTAGCGTGGAGGTGGCTGGGCAGTTCAGAGAAGCCGCTGCTTTTCCAGAGGAGGTGGGTTCAATTCCCAGCACCCACAGGGTGGCTAACACCACCTGTGACTTCAGTTCCAGGGGTCCAGTGCCCTCTTTGGGCATCCCTTCTCAATGTGGTGCACACACACTTGCAAGCAAATACTCATACAAATAAATAAAAAATTAATTTAAAACAAATGATTAAAATATAATAAGTAAATAAAAAAATAAATAGCAGGCTGGGGAGGTAGCTCAGTGGGTAAAGTGTTTCCCTGTCTCCCATGAAGCCCTGCATTTGATCCCAAGTGCCCCCAGAAAGCAGCCATGGTAGCTCACACTTGTGACCCCAGCACCCAGGATGGAGAGATGTCTCTCCTCATACAATGTTGGTAGGAATATAAATTAGCACTATAGGAATCAGTATGAAAGCACCCCCACCACCCTCCCCACAGCTTGCTGCTTTTGGGGCTGGGGGACGACACCTAGGTTTAGCCTCCAGCAACTACATCATGGCCACGAATGTCTATTACTCCAATTCCAGGGGATCCAATGTCCTCTCACCACCACAGGCACCAGACACACATGTGGAACACGTGTGTACATCCAGACCAAACATTCACAAGTGTGAAATAAAAACAAAACAACAAAAAGCAGGCACAGCAAGTTGGTTTAGTGGGTAACATCAGGTCCTTGCCGTGAAAGCCCGGTGACCCAAGTTCAATCCTCAAGCACAATGAAAGTGGCGGGGGAGCGCGCGCGGCGAGCTTGTCTGGCCTCCATGGCTCGTGATCCCATGACACCCACACACCTAGAACAATTGTTTAAGTGGGTAATAAGGATTTGGGTGAGTACTTCATTCATTAGTTTTTCAATTATTTCAATATTCAAATTTGGAAAACAAATGACTCAACAACTGGTGAAGAGCTATCTGAAAAGTGGCTTTTTGAGACAGGGTTTCTCTGTGTAGCCCTGGCTGGCCTGGAGCTCAGAGACCCACCTGCCTCTACCTCTTGAGTGCCGGGATTAAAGGTGTGCATCACCATTGCTCAGCCTCTATCAGTGGCCTTTAGCTTTTTGATAAGATAAAAGCTCCTCTGCACAAAATCTAGAAACACACATACACACAAAACAAAAAACAAAACAACAATAATACTTACAGGCTTCACAGCCAATCTAAAGTTGATTAACGGACTCAAAAGTAACTCCACTCTGAGCTATTCAACTCCTACCTAAACTACAAATATAAAATGTGGCCTAAGTCAATTCCTTTTTGGCAAGTTTTAGGCTTGCCCACCCTTAGGTTAGAAAAAGGAAGAACATGAGGAGACAAGATGAACCGGGGTCGGATGGAAGGGGAGGAGGTCCTCCCCCGTCGGTGGACTTGGAAGGGGTGGGGAGGAGATGAGGGAGGGATGGGGAGAGTGGGAGGGAATGAGGGAAGGGGCTACGCCTGGGATGCAAAGTACCTAACCTGTGATTAATATAAAAATAAATTACACTAAAAAAAAGAAAAAGAAAAAGAAAAAGGAAGAACAGCAGCCCTGAGGCCCAGTGGGATCCAGGTGAAGGAATCAGACACCACAAAAATCCTAAAAACAAGAGCATTGTTCCTGCTGTTCACACAACAGTAAAGGGGAAATAGCCACTTCCCTCATGTCCAGAAAACTGATTTGCTCTTCCGCCAAGAATGAGCAGTGGGATACTCACCAAGTTCCTACCAGAGGCCAGCAAGGTCCTCCACACCTCAGAGTCTCCAGACCCTTACCACAATGCAAAGAGATGGATTCTGGTCTCAGCATCATTTAGGGATGAGGAGGTGAGGAACTGAGGCAGAGGTCAGAGCATTTGCCCAAGACCATGGCATTAGTACCCTGGTTTTTATCTCTGTTGCTGTGATAAACGCTGACCAACATCAACACGGGAGGAAAGGGTTTACTTGGCTCACACTCCCGCATCACAGTCCATCGCGAGGGAGGGAGACAAGGCGAGCACTCAAGGCAGAGACCTGGAGAAGAACTGATGCAAAGGCCATGAAGGAACACTGCGCACCGACTAGATGCTTGTTGCTTGCTCAGTTTCCTTCCTTCTTTCCTTTCTTGTCTGTCTGTCTGTTTTGAGACAGGGTGTCTCTGTATAGCCCTGGCTATCCTGGAACTCATTTTGTAGATTAGACTGGCCTTGAACTCACAGATCTGTCTGCCTATCCCTCCCAAGTGCTGGGGTTAAAGAGCTGCGCCACCACTGCCCTGTTTCAGGTTGCTTTCTTATAGTACATAGCCCAGGCTCACCTGCCCCGGGATGGCACTGCCTATAGTAGCTGGACCCTCCTACGTCAAATAGTAATCAAGAAAATGGCCCCCAGATGTATTCTCAGGCCAATTCCTCAAAAAATAGTTCCTCTCCACAGGTGCATAAGGTGACAGAAATAACCAAAACCCAAACATTTGGCCTCACTGAAAAAGAGAACAGAAGGCTGGTAAGTGGGTAAAGGCACTTGCCGCCAAGCCTAACCACCTGAGTCCTATCACCCAGACCCTCATGTGGGTTGGCCTCTGACCACACCCGTACACATATATACATACATGTATACATATACACATACACACTAAACAGACATAAATTTTTTATTATAAAATAAGGGGAAAGAGGCTTGCTGAAATCTCAAGAGTATGGAAGTGACCCATCTATCTTTCAATGGCCTATGGTCTGAGACTCTACAGAACTCAGACTGGTCTGACCTAATTTAATTTAGGAAAACAAGCCAGTAGCAGACCAAGAGCAAGAAAACTTAGATACTGGGGTAGCTTGGTGTAGTTGGTGTAGCCAACTAACATTCAGAGAACCTCCAAAAAGTGTCAGGCTTCTTTTAAACTGTACACTTGAGATGGGAGCTACTTAATACAAATAAATTACATTCCCATTGAAGGTGGTTTGGAAGAGAGAGAAAAAAAACAAAAACCCATTAAGCTTTGGAGCAGTTGAAGATCCTTTGGTCAGAGAATAAGGAACAGGCCTGGGGCTGGAGAGATGGCTCAGCAGTTTAGAGTACTTGTTGATCTTTCCGAGAACCTATGTTTGATTCCCAACATCCGCATGGTATCTCACAACCTTGCCTAATTCTAATGGATCGGAAGCCTTCTGCTAGCCTTTGCAGGGCAGGCATGCACATGGCGCACATACACACATGCAGGCAGGTACTCATGCATATAGAGTAAAATAAGTAAATAGAATTAAAAAGAAACAGATGCCAAGTAAAAATAAATTGAGAGATCAGAGCAACTGAAGGAGGAAAAGGGGTTGCAGGTGACAAATTCTTTTTTTAAAAAGATAATAAAAGTGTCTACTTTGGGCTGGACAGATGGCTCAGAGGTTAAGAGCACTGGCTGCTCTTCCAAAGGTCCTGAGTTCAATTCCCAGCAACCACATGGTGGCTCACAACCATCTATAATGAGATCTGGTGCCCTCTTCTGGTGTGCAGATACATGCTGGCAGAATACTGTGTACATAATAAATAAATAAATCCTTTAAAAAAAAAAAGTGTCTATTTCCAGCCTGGTGTGAAGGACATACCTACAATCTTAGCACTTGGGAGGCAAAGCAGGAGGATCAGGAGTTCAAAGTCATCCTCAAATCTGAGGTCACCAGTTATACAACACAGACACACACACCTGAGTAGGGAAGAGAGGAAAAGAGAGAAAATTTTCATTTCAAGAACCAAAAAGGCCACTTAACTTCCATAGGAAATCATAAAAGAGCCCGAGTTACTTCGGATTTAAATTAGATTACGATTGGGTTGTGTCCAGGATGGTATGGCCCATACTTGCTTTGGACTGGGCTTGATTTTCTCATTGCTTTTAAATGTAAAAGGGGTTAATATAACCTGCTACCTCTACCTCACAGAACTGTCATAAAGACTTGAGCTAGTTACTAAACAAAGAAATGCTCCGCTGAAAATATCCTTTGCTATACTATACTCAGAATCATGAATGCTTCTCATGTGTTAATCTTTTCAAACTTTAAGATTCCATGTCACAGCTAGCCACAGTAGTACAGGTCTTTAGTCTAAGCACTAGTGAGGCAGAAGCAGAGACTTCTGAGTTTGAGGCCAGCCAGAGCTACATCCTTTCTCAAAAATATTCTACACTGCAGATGAGGGATGTGTGATTAGTATATGATCACTTGTAGCACTGAAGGTCATTCAACACTGAGAGAACAGGGGTTACATTGTTCTGTGCTGCTCCTCTCTTCTAATAACAAAACCGTGTAACTAATGATCACTGGAAGTAAGAATTCTGAATCATGCCATCGCTTACAGATTAGAGAAATGGAAAATTGGCAACTAACGATGGGGGCAGTAGGACTCCAAGCAGATTCCTCATGACTTTAGAAACCTACCTTACAGTCTCTTTTAGCATGTTCTCATTCTGCATTTGATATAACGCTTTCAAATTTCACCATGGTAATTAAAGCAGTATGCAAATGAGGCATTAAAAGGCATCACATGGAACTTCTTAGAAGACTGCCTCATTGCTGTCTAGACTGGGCTTTGACTCCTAGGCCCACATGTTCCTCCTACCCCTGCATTCCATACAGCTGGGACTACAGGTGTGCACACAAACTGTATGTCTGGTTAATCACACACACTGTTTTTTTTTAAACTTCCCTTCCATTTCCAGAATTGAATCAAATATAGGTCATTCAGTGGCTACGCTACAAAAATGCACATAAAATTGAGTCCTACATACAAAGTTATTTTATACAATATATGCTCAATTGCTGAATTTCAAATGAAACAAAACTTTATTCAGACAATAGAGTATTGCCAAGGAAAGCTTTCATCCCCTTGATCCATGTCAGCAAGCCTGATAATTACAGGTCAAAAGTACAGGGCATGAGCACAGACTTTTAACATCCTATCCTAGTGTGACCACACATAATTCTTTGTTTTGTTTTGTTTTGTTTTAAAGATGTTTATTTGTTTATTCATTCATTTATTATGTATGTAGTGTTCTGTCAGTGTTCTGTCTGCATGTATGCCTGCAGGCCAGAAGAGGACATCAGATCTCATTATAGATGGTTGTGAGCCACCATGTGGTTGCTGGGAATTGAACTCAGGACCTTTGGAAGAGCAGACAGTGCTCTTAACCTCTGAGCTATCTCTCCAGCCCTTCTTTTTTGTTTTGTTTTGTTTTTTGTAGACAGGGTTTCTCTGTGTGGCCTTGGCTGTCCTGAACTCACTTTGTAGACCAGGCTGGCCTCCAACTCAGAGCTCCACCTGCCTCTTCCTCTCTGAGTGCTGGGATCACAGGTGTGCGCCACCGTGTCTGGCCACACAGATTCTTAAAGCCACCCTCTACATCTCTTTTGATCAACCCTTTGGTGTATCTGAACAGCATGAACAGCATGAGTGAGGAAGATTCAAGTTACAACCCCCAGAGGATGCTAAAACTAGAATGGATATTCAGCCAACACTCACAAGGCACCCTTTGCACACAATAATTTATTACTCTGTAAACTGGATGTGTTGGCTTACTCCTATAGAATCCTAGCATGAGGGAGATGGTGACAAGATCAGTTAAGGCCATCCTTGGCTACACAGGAAATTTGAGGTCTACTACAAGATCCTATTTAAAAATCAAAAACAAAAACGGGTTGGGAGTGGGGGAACTAGCTAGAAACAGTTCAGTTGGTAAAGTGCTTGTCATACAAGCAAGCATGAAGACTTGAGTTCAATTCCCAGCACCCACATGAACAGCTGTACAAAGTGCCACCAATGTGTTAGCCCAGCCCTGGAGAGGCTGTATAGATCCCTGGGGTCTACTGGTCAGCTAACCTAACCCACAGCCCTAGGTGCCAGGGAAAGACCCTTTCTCAAAAACTAAGGCAGACAGCTCCTTAGGAACCATACCTGAGGTTGGCCTCTAGCCATCACATGCACACATGTGCATCTGCAGACACAAAAACATGTACACATACTACGCACACCAAATAATTTATTACTTTCTGAGAAGAGAATCTAAACCCTGAGTGAAACGTATATAGGCTTCTGGTATTTGAAATTAAGTAGGAAAGGAGCCTGGCGAGATGGCTCAGAGGTTAAGAGTACTGGCTGCTCTTCCAAAGGTCCTGAGTTCAATTCCCAGCAACCACACGATGGCTCACAACCATCTATAATGAAATCTGATGCCCTCTTCATTCAGGGTACATGCAGGCAGAACACTGTATACATAATAAATAAATGAATCTTAAAAAAAAAAAAGTAGCAGAGACTATGGCCCATCCAGGTCATTTGTAATGGGGACATTGTGTATTATACACAGGTAGAAAGACACATTCAGGCAGATAAACTGAGTCTTTCCATCTGTGATAAGAGATAAAACAGATCAACAACACAGATAACTAACACTATTTCATGTCCTCTACTGGTGAGTATCCAGGAAGGGGTTTTTTTAAGCTTCTGTTCTTCTCATTTACCTGTCCTGTGGGAATTCTAGAAGAGAGAAAAATTCCACAAAGCTGAAAAACCAGTTGTGAACAAGATGAGCAACAGGACTAAGAAACGAGCACACGACTTCTTAGGTCAAATCAACTGACAGGACAAAATAGCTGTCTGAATCCAGGGCGGTACAACTAACTGCTAGGAAGATGAAGGGGTTCTGATGAAGCCTGGCTTAACTGAGGCTAAGGAGCACAAGGAAAGAGCTCAAGAACGACCTGAACAAGGCAATTATTGGATCTGGGTGTGTGAAAGGTCCCACAGAAAAGGAATGAGAGAATGAAGTTTCAGAGGCAGGCTACAGTGAGCTGGTGACAGGCCTAAACAGCAGGTAGTTTTCCAGAAAGCGCTGACAGGAAAATGAGCCTTTAGAGACCAACTGAGCCAGTGAGAGGATAAAGGGAATGAGAGGCAGCAGCTGGGTCGCTTCCTGAATCACTACAAGACAAGCTCTACAAGGTGGGGCTTCTCAAAACCATTGTACTCAATGGAAAACAACGGATGGACGCACCATCTCAGTCTAAGTGAGACCAAGAGCTGCTCAAGTATAGCCGGTTCTGAGTAAGTGTTTGGGAAAGAGACAATTTTCAATATTTTAACACATGTGGCCAAAGCATTCACTGGTAAAGAGCACAAGAGTCACTGTTAATCCATTTTCAGTGTGTCAGCCCTCTAGGCCTTCCAAAGGGTAATAAGGGATTGATGATGTAGCTCATTAATAAAGTGTTTGCCTCATTTGAACCTCTGGATTCAATCCTTAGTACTGAAAAAGGGGGTGAGAGGGAAATGGCTCAACGCTAGTGCTCATCCACTAAAGGCTTATGTGAGCCCAGGTGTGCCAAACTAGCTTGGCACTGCAGTTCAAAACCAGCTTACTTTTCTCCTGGCTTCTATTTCACATACTGGGAATGCCAATCAATACTGCTAAAAGAAAAACTAATCTTAAATTTAATGGAGTTTATCTGGGCAAAAGCAAAGACATGATTTGTGAACAGGGCATTTCCCTGAAGAGCTGCTCTAAAGAACTGCAATCTACCCTGAAGCACAGAAAAACGCTTAGTTACAGCGTGACCAATGAGCCAACAGTTATACCTTAGCTGGTTAAATGTTTCAGTTAACTGGCTACTGGCTTCCTACTAACAACCAAAGTTAATGACACTGTGATTACCCTACACTGAGACTGGAGGAGGCAGAGTACACCGCCCAGAGTTCACTCTCCAGCGTCACCGAACTCTGTAATGTTTGGGTTTTGGGGGTCCAATGCAAGTGCCCAACACAAACCTCTTTAGGTGGGTACTTTGTACCCTGTAGACATTCCTATTCTTACACTAAATTGCTCAACTTTTACATTTCTTCTACTAAACTATGGACTCCTTGTGTTAGTGCTAAAGGGCAATATTATAGGGATATGCTAGGGACATACCTAACAAGCCCTGGCATAAAAAAAAAAAAAAAAAAAAAAAAGACTGTAAGACTGTGGGAGAGTGTCTACATTGCCAGGACTCAGCATAGTTCCACAAGCTGATATAAACAGAACCAATTTTTACTCCATCTCCCTCCTGAGACTGTATTCAACCTGTCACCACCAAGTCAACAGTAGAGCTTCTGCAACAATAAGCAATGAGGCCAGAGGCAAAAAGTAGGACAAGGACTCCACAGTTAGGGAAGAGTTCCGAGGCTCTGAAATGGCTTAGGCAGCATCTCCTCTGATGCTTAGGGAAGCGTGCCTATGTATGTTTTCTTTTCTTTTTGTTTGTTTTCTGAGACAGGGTTTCTCTGTGTAGCCTTGACTGTCCGGAACTCACTTTGTAGAGCAGGCTGGCCTCAAACTCAGACATCGGTCTGTCCCTGCTTTCCTGAGTGCTGGGATGACAGGAGCGTGCCACCTCATTCAGCTTGTGTGTGTGTTGAGACAGGGTCTTATTAATATAGAGTTCTGGCTGTCCTGGAACTCGCAGAGACCCACCTCCTCTACTTCCCAAGTGCTGGGATTGAAGATGTGTGTGGCCATGCCCAGTAGGAATTGTGTTTCTGGAGCAACACCTCTCACTGACAGCAGATGTTCTCAGGGTCATTCTTGAATACCTTTTGGCTACACCTCAGAGACCAGAACAAGAAAGGCTACATTCAAACAAAAATCTCCTAGGCCTGAGTGTGGCAGCACTTGTCTGTAATTGGAGAGGCTGAGGCAAGAGGATCATGAATTCAGGCTCAGCCCCAGCTATATAGTAAGTGTGAGGCCATAACTACCAAGGCCCTGTCTTACCAATGTCCCCCCCCCACACACACACACACAAACAGAAGTTTTGGAACTGACTTGTTTTGAAACAGGGTCTCAGTATGTAGCCTAGGAATTCAATCTTCCTGCCTCTGTCTCCTAAATGCTGAAATTAGATATGTAACCACCAATCTGACTAGGCTGACACTTATTATCATTACGAAAGTAGTGTATGTGGGTATTATATGTGGGTGCAGGTGCCCTCAAAGGCCAGAAGAGAGAGTCTGATCCCCTGGAACTGGAGTTACCAGTAGTTTTGAGCTGGTCCACCAGTGTGGGTCATGGGACCAAACCCCAGACTTCTGCAAAAACATCTGTTCTATTTTTTATTAGCTATCTGTCTAGCCCCTGAGCTGCAATTTTTTCCATGTATTTAGAGTCAACATGATCTAAATCTAATTGAAATTCCCTCTAAAACAGTCGTTCTCAATCTGTGGGTCACAACCCCTTGGGAGGACCGAACAACCCTTTTATAGGAGTTGCCTAAGACTATCTGCATATCAGATACATTATGATTCACAACAGTATAAAAATTGGTTATGAAGTAGCAACAAAAATAGTTTTATAGTTGGGGGTCAACACAACATGAGGAACTGTATTCAGGGTCACAGCATTAGGAAGGCTGAGAACCACTGCTCTAGAATGTTAGTTGTTTGAGAAACATTTTCCAATGTCATGAGTATTAGAATAAAGGAACACAGAGATGCCCCTCTGGTATCCCAACTGAACATGGGGTTAAAACATGGCACATGTAGGAGCAGAGTGTAATAGAGTATACCTTTAAAACAACCACCTTGGAGGCTAAGACAGGCCTGTAAGTTTGAGGCCAGCCTGGCTTACACAGTAAGTCCCAGGACAACCAAAGCTATATAATAAGACCCTGTCTCAAAACAAACAAACAAACAAACAAAACCCAGCACATACTGGACCACAGCAGCAGGGTCAGGGGAGGAGGACACTTGCTGCTAAGTCTGATGACCAGAGTTTGACTACTGGACCTGCCTGATGGAAGGAGAGCACTATTTCTTGCAAGTTGTCCTCTGACCTCCACACAAATATGTTGCCACACCCAAACCATACATCCAAACACACACAGAAAAATATTAAAAATAGCACATATAACTGATGTCAAAGAAAGGGTGAAGGGAAGGAAATTCAGAGAAGGAAAAGACAAATCCAGATAAAAGGATTAAGAGAAGCTTTGTGGAAGTCAGGGTTCAACTGGACCTTGAAAGCTGAAAGGGACCAATTCACAGAGATTTAAAGAATGGCCCTATAACCACTTTATGGGGCAAAAATGAGAGCTATTTTAGGTAGAACAGAGGTTCTCAAGGATACAACCCCTTGGGGGGAGTGTCATATATCGAATATCCTGTATATCAGATATTTACATTATGATTCATTACAGTAGCAAACTTAACAGTCATTAAGTAGCAATGAAATAATTTTATGGTTGGGGGTCACCACAACAGGAGGAACTGTATTAAAGGGTGGAAGCATTAGGAGGGTTGAGAATCACTGAGCTAGAAGGATTTCCACAATCAAAGGCACACTAAGGAGAAAAAGCCTTTTAAAGAAATGGGAAGTGATCATTATGAAGAGAATGTGGAATACCTACATCAGAAACACAGATCAAGCATATAACAGGACTATGACAGCTGCTCAGTGTGTTAGGTTACATCAGAGAGAATCCTGAGTGGGAAGCAAATACTGGCTTTACTCTGTAAGGCTGTATTACCAGGGTTCCGCCTACTGCAGCTATCTTCCTCAATTTTGATATATTTTAGAAAAATTCACCTTCTTAATGTATTTGCATTAAAAGGATGGATGGGTTCGGAAAAAAAAAACATGGGTAAGAATTAACAAAATTCTGCAAATACAGATAAACTGGTTTAATATGCTGGTGTTACAGATGACGCAGTCGGAGCTTTGGGGTATATCTCTGTCGAAGAGCGCCTGGCTAGATTCCTGTACCAGGCTCCGGGTCTGACATCCACCACTTGGACCACACCACCACACATACACCCCCAGTATCTGAACCCACCTCACCCCCACTAATACAACCAATTAGGACCTGAATTGAGGAAGTGATGATATGAAGAGAATGTGGGAGGCAAGTCCATCTGAAAGTACTTCCAAACCCATTTTCTTTCTCCTACTTCTTTTCCCAAGCACCACAGAGTGGTAAAAGATTCTGGGCTGTCTATTCGAACAGTCTATTCTAAGCTGTCTATTCTATTCCTCACCTATAAGAGCTTCCCACTTGTCCATTTCTACTATGGCCTCAATGCCATTTGGGGGCCCATTCTAACGCAGTAAGTATCTCGGAGAATACCAAATTCCCCATCACCACTCCTGATCTCGCCACAGAAACCCCTTCCCCAGTGAACTCCAAACGACTACTCTACCCGGCACAGTGAGTAATGGGATGCCTCCAAGAGTTCTAGCGTGACTCAAGCCCTCTTATCAACTACAGGAAACGGTGTCTTTTGGTCCAAAGAAACTTTGGAACAGAAATGTTGTAAGGAGACCATCCAGGATTGGAGGGTTAGACAGACCGACTGCCCACAGACACATTCAACTCTCAGGAGGCCGGCATTCCTGTGGGCCACTGGGGTTCCGGTCTTAAACACACATTCTTTCCTGGTCCAATCGTGAACTGGGAGCCCACCAAGGCTCGGGCCTAGCGTGGACTCTGCATAGCCTGGACCGTCATCGCTCTCCGTGGAGAGTCCCCGGTCGTGGAAGAACAGGGCAGAGCTGGTCCAGAGCGTCCTAGCAAGGAAGCGCTGAACCTAGGTAGAAATGCAGTTGGTCCAGGACAGAAGTCGGAAAGAGGGTTCCTACAAGGATGCAGTGCTGGTCTGAGATAAAGACGATGTGCCGGCAGGGGAGGGGAGGGCCATCCCTAAGGAAAAACGCCTGGCGGGTCCTGGGACGGAACCAGGGGAGGGACAGGCGCGCAGGGGGCGTCACGCGCGGGCAGACTACGGAGATACGCAGCGAAGGCGTGCTCACCTTCTTCACCGCTGACTGGAAGTGAAAGTCACCGGCCTCCTTCAGGTCCAGCCAGATCATGGGCATCCGGGGCACGGCCTCCATGGCGGGCAGCGCCTAGCCGCCCCTGGGCCGCTCCCCTCCCAGTACCAGCAGCTGCCTCAACAGCGCGCAACTCCGCCCCTCCACGCCGGAAGCTGCTCGTCACGCGGGGCTGACGCATGCCCCCGCAGCCTGCTGGGAGATGCAGTCGCTCCCGTATAGTCTTCTGCACAGGCGCAGTCATCTTCGCACATGCTCAGTCTTCTCCGCGCGAAGGATCTTGGGAGAGGGAAAGTGCCTATCCACGGTGAAGGGGGTTTCTGGGAATAGTAGTCTTCTCCATAATCTCCAGGTTCTGCTATGGGAATAGTGGTCTCCTCCACCAAGCTCGAGGCTCGGCTGGAGTTTTCTGTCTTGCGTACGGCTGTTTCCCTTCAGGGAAGGCCCTTCAAACAGTCACCCATGAATTTGTAATCCCAAATCTTGAGAGCAGTGAAGGACAGGACTGATGCTCCAGTAGAGAATATGGCGAGTGTGATGCTAGGAAGAGGGCACAAGGAGACACCTTGTGGAACACAGACTGAAAATACCAAGGGCTTCATTCTGTCAGCGGTGAAGGAACAGGGACACAGCTCCACACCACCACCCTCTGCAGCCTGAGGATTTCTTGGTTTTTTAGGAGGGTACACTTAACAGCCAAGTTACCACCTGAGGAGGCTGTGATTCTGGAAAAGAACCTATCCAATGACGGACATTTGTCTTTGGAGACATCTGTAAACCAAGAACTTTAAAGCTGTGTGTCTGTATTGCTAAATTTTAGGCATAAATAGTGGAGTCGTTACTATAATCCCAACACCCTGAAGGCCGAGGAAGGAGGCTAGGTCTTTTCAAGACTGGACTAGGCTACATAACAATACAATAAAATTTGTCTTAAAATTAACAAATTTTAAAATAAGAAAACTAGTGAGTGGCCTTTTGTCTTCTAGGAGACCGTCGGTGATTGGCTTTGGGTGAAAGGAAGTTTAAAAAATAAAAGTGGGTAGATAACTCACTTTGAGCAACATCTGAAAAAAATATTTTAAAACAAAAGTATCCTAAATTGTGGTTGGGGGATGTTAGGGAATGAGATCAAAGTTGATTTCCAAGTTCTGCCCGGTGTAGGTGTATGACTGCCAGGCTCTTAACTGATATAGGGAAAATTGGGAGAAATAATTTAGAAGGGAGAGTAAAGGTTCAGGTCTAGTGTGTGTGAAAGTGAGGACAGGTCATTCAGGAGCAATATAGAGGCCAAGAATATAGAAGCTGCATTCATAAGACAGGTTTTCCCGATGCAGGTAGGGCCCAGGTCCTCTTTGCACAGAAATAGCAAACCCTTTCCATACTCCTTTGTGTTACCAACGTGGAAACTTGAATCTGGGCTTGTGGATTTGACCACCCAACCCCCCTGCAAGGAGTGAAGGCAAGAACCTAGGCTGGGCTGGGCATGGCGGTGAGCACTTGTAATCCCAGCGCTCTGGGAGGCAGAGGCAGGCAGATCTCTGTGAGTTCGAGGCCAGCCTGGTCTACAAAGAGAGTCAGGATAGCCAAGGCTACACAGAGACACCCTGCCTCAAAAAACAAAAAAGGGCCTTTTTGAAAGTATTGTGCAGGTATTCAGCTAGTGCAGATATTTATTCTCTCTGTCTCTGCTTCCTGGTTGCTGTGAGGTGAACTGTTCTGCCATCATGGTCCTCCTACTTTAATTTGTTGGAACCTTTGAAGCTGTGAGGCAGAATAAAACTTCCTTTAGACCCTCTCTCAGGTATTTTGTTACAGCATCTAGAGATCAGAGGGAGTTAACTGCTTATGGGAAAAGCTTCACTAGGAGTCATGGAAATGCCCTGGAGGTGGATGCTGGCGGCACAACAGTGTGAGTGTCTTAATACTGCTGAGCCGTGTCCTTCAGACAGTTAAAACGGTAACATTTACACTAGACATGCTTTACTACGAGAATAAGAAAAAGGAAAGGTCTTGCGCTAAGCCAGGGGTGGTCAGCACACACCTAGAATCCCAGCATGTGAGAAGTGAAAGGATCGGACCGAAGACCAAGCCCTGCCTAGACTACATAGTAACTTCCAGGCCAGCTTGGGCTACATGAGGAGCTGCCTACAGACAAACACACAAACAGATATTGCAGATACCTTTTCTTCGGAGCTTAGGAACAATAGAAAAGGTCCAGTTGAGAGGAAGCCTAGTGGACACAAGGTTGCTGAGAAAAGGGACACTGCAGCTTAGCCCAAAAATGAGGCCAGGAAGGGATCAGTGTGGGCTGGAACGGGGGGGGGGAGGGGAGTATCAGGAAGTCTTAATC
>CM053749.1:11775062-11825714 GCA_028658305.1 Pachyuromys duprasi | reverse complement strand
TTGAAGCCAGGGTGTTCTGTGTGCTAGGCAAGCACTCTTGCCACTGGGCCCTCTCTCTTCTGTAGAATGGCTACCCCTAGCCCCACATGGTTAAACTATAGTAATAAGTTAAACTACTAGGGTCTGTTGATTTTCTACAGGTGCTATTACAGAGTACCATAGACTGAATGAGTCACACAGCAAGAATTCAGGACTGGGAATCAGGCATAATTGTAGCAGACTTTCCTGGCAAGCATGAAGTCCTGGGTTCAATCATCAGTTACTGTAATTGGTGTGAAAGTATCAGAAAGCCAGAGATCCTTCACAGGTATCAAATGCTGAGGCCGGGGGTAGGATGGGCTGGGGGAGGTGAAGCAATGGAAGGGATGCCCCAGTGTAAAGGATGTCCTGCCTCATCCTTCCCACCATTTCCCCATCAAAGGAGGAAGTTAGAGGTAGCGTAAGCCCCATCGGTTAAGAGTTGGCCCATCACAAGGGGGCACCAAACACCACGTTAAGCTAGGTCAGTTCTTCCCTCACAACTTTCACGTCCAGTAAGAAGCATTGCCCCTTAAAAGATACACAAATAACCTCCTTCCTGTTACCAACGTGGAAACTTGAGTCTGGGCTTGTGGATTTGACCACCCAACCCCCCTGCAAAGAGTGAAGGCAAGAGCCTAGGCTGGGCTGGGCATGGTGGCGAACACTTGTAATCCCAGCACTAGGGAGGCAGAGGCAGGTGGATCTCTGTGAGTTTGAGGCCAGCCTGATCTAAAAAGAGAGTCCAGGATAACCAAGGCTACACATAGAAATCCTGCCTCAAAAAACAAAACAAAACAAAACAAAAAGAGCCTAGGCTGGAGGTTTTGATCCTTACAGTTCATTTACTATGCCAATTTTGCTTGACTCCCTCAGGGTCCCACAAATTGTTCCAAGTGCTATTGAACAAAACAGGTGAACATCTCTGCTCCCAAGAAAAAGAGCATAATAAAAAGTGTTCCCACTCCTGAGGCAGAGGGAGGTGGATCTTCATGAGTTTGAGGTCTGCCTGGTCTACAGAGTGAGCCTAGGACAACCAGGGCTACACAGAGAAACCCTGTCTTGGGGAAGGGGGACCCAAGGTGAATTCGTGGCACTAGGCAATGACTCAGCATTTGGAAGGCTGAGGTAGGTGATTTGTGAGTTTGAGGTCGGCTTGGGCTACTTAGAACAACCCTGTCTTGAAAGAAGCAACAGAGGAAGGAAAGAAAAAAAGAAAGAAAGAAGTACAGACTAAGAGAATGGATGCTTATGTAATATAAAACATCTTGGGGTAACTCTAACCAAGCATGTGAAAGACTTGTATGATAAAAACTTCAAGTCCTTAAAAAAAATAAAAAGATATCATGAGAAAAAAAAAGAAGATGAAAGACTTAGGAGAAGAGAAAGAGAAGGAGGTGGAGGAAAAGCAAGGGAAACAGAGAGAGAAAGGGGAGAGAAAGTACATATACAAGCACATTGTATACAACGTGGATAGAAACTTAAACAGTGGAAAGAGGAGATCCCATCTCACCAGTAATCGGGGAAACACTAGCCACACTCTACACTGAAATGCCATTTGGTGACTACGAGCCAGTTAATAACACATAAAGTCCTTGTCTGGAATGAGTTAAGTCCATAGCACAACTAAACTACACTTCTGTTTTGTATTCTCAAGACAAGGTTTCTCTGTGCAGTTCTGGCTGTCCTGGAACTCACTCTGTGGACCAAGCTGGCCTCAAACTCAGAGATCCACCTGCCTCTGCTTCCCGAGTGCTGGGATAGAAAGGCGTGGGCCTCCACCATACCACTTAAATTGGCACTCTGGATACCCGGCCCAGATTCCCTTCCCACTTATCTGTTGACTCTGGCAAGAGTCTGAACCACCCCACACTGGAAGCTTTGAGCTTTCTCCCTGATGCCTTTCTTGGCTCAAAATCCTGAATCACTTCTTTACAGATCTGGGAAACAGAGGCACAAAAAGAGGAAAGAGGCTTTCCCAAAGCACCATATGGTTCTGAGTAGGGAGGGCTGCAGGAGACAGGGGAAGGGGGGCGAGGAAGGGGGTGGTGGTTGGGGTGACTCTTCTGGTCTCACACTTAGCAAAGGGAAGGCCAGAGCAGGAGCCCCCACCTTGCATCGCTTCTCTTCCGGCCATCATCCAGGTTCTTGAAGCTTGGGAGACAGACTTCTAACACCTAAAAAGAGAGAGGACATGCTGCACAGTGAGCAAAGCAGAGGCCCCTCCCCGCTCCTCTTCCTTCCCAAGCAGTCCTGGGCCTTTGAAAAACTAAAGAATGTTGGGCGCTTTTTCCTGGAAAAGACTGCAACATAGGAGATTTTCAAGTGCCTTTTGAGGCCTATCCAGGGGAATCAGAACATGGTCCTAGAGCCTGGGGTCACTTGGCCAGCAGATGGCACCAAGGCAACAGTATTGCTATAACTCCCTACAGTCCCAATCCTGTACAAAAAAAGCCCACCAGATTCCAAAACATGGCTGGTTGGGTTTCTTTTTTATTTTTCTTTTCTTTTTAGCTTATATTTTGAATTACATTTTATCTGTCTCTCTGTCTCTCTGTCTCTGTCTCTGTCTCTCTGTCTCTCTCTCTCTGTCTCTCTCTCTCTGTCTCTCTGTCTCTCTGTCTCTCTGTCTCTCTCTCTCTCTCTCTCTCTCTGGGTGTGTGTGTGTGTGTGTGTGTGTGTGTGTGTGTGTGTGTGTGTACAGGGGTATTCACATGTTTCACAACCTGGGTGTGTATTGTCAGAGCACAACTTGGGGAAGTTGGTTCTCTCTTTCCACCATATGGGTCCCAGGGATTGAACTCAGACTTGGCAAGCAAGGGCCTTTTTTGTATTTCATTTTGGGAGTGTCTCACCTAGCCTAGGCCAGTGTCAACCTGATATGTAGCAGAACCTTAACTATGATCCTCCTACCTTCACTTCCTAAGAGTTTACAGGCATTACCTTCATTAGCTTATCAGTGGGATCTTATTTGTTTGTTTTTTGAGACAGGGTTTTTCTGTGAAGCCTTGGCTGTCCTGGAACTGTAAGCCCGGCTGGCCTTGAAAGCAGATCTGCCTGCCTCTGCCTCCTGAGTGCTAGGATCAGAGGCATGAGCCACCACTGCCCTGCATCAGTGGGATTTTTAAGACACCTTGTTTTGGGCTGGAGAGATGGTTCAGCGGTTAGAAGGCCTGATTGCTCTTCCTGTTAGATGACCTGGGTTCAATTCCCAGCACCACATAACAGCTCACAACTGTTTGTAATTCCAAGCTCTGACACCCTCACAAAGACATACATCCTGGCAAAAAGTCAATGCCGTAAATAAGTTTGTTTGTTTTTTAAAGACATTGATTGATTAATTATTTAACAGGGGAGGGAGTATGCATGTCATGGTTCGTGTGTGGTCAGAGGAGAGCTTGCAGGACTCAGTTCTACTCCTTCTTCTATGTGGGTCCTGGGAATCAAACTTGGGTTGTCAGGTTTGGTGGAGAGTATCTTAACCCCCTTAATCATTCTTCCAACCCAAAATCTTTTTTTTTTTTTTGGTTAGGACTCTTTTATTTGGGGATAAGGGGTACTTTTTTACTGGTATCTCTGCATGGAAAGAAAACAACAGAGTATCCATCCCTCCCCTGCCTAGAACACAGTTGCTAATTTAAATCACCAAGAGACGGACCTCCAGGTTCCAGAGCCTTCAAGATTGTCCCTACCTACACCCCCCACATACCTCTGCCTGATGCCAAGCAGCAAACAGTAGCTCAGTCAAACATGGCAGAACCTCAAGACATACTGGACTTTGCGGGGAGTGCCTACAGGTTGGATATACCCCATGGTCAGGGCTGGTGTTACCCCAGGACCTCTAAATGCGACCAAGGCCTATGCCTGTGAATAATGGTGCCACCCACACACTGGTTTAGAGCATCAGGCATGTGTGGGGAGGAAAGAACCAACTCCCTAGTAGTTCTTTGATCTCCATAGACACACTGTGGTAAATGTACACCCAACACACAGCACAGCACACACACACACACACAAAGTAAAATGTGAGGAGAGGAAAAAAAGGAATATCACGTATATGTCCTCATGGGAGTACTGTGGCCATAGTACTTCCTCCACCCCGCTCACCTTGCTCCAACCACTTGCGCAAGGCTTCCGGAATCTGTGTCTGCCTCCTGACTACACACTACAGAAATGGGAAGGGGAGGCCTGAGAGGGCAAGGGGCTTTCCCAAAGGCCCACAGGATGTGAGATGGGTCTTTCTTCACAACTCACCAGCCCTTATGAAATCTTTTGGCTAGGTCATCTGTCATGTGTGTGTGGCATAGATGGGCATACAGAATTTGGAGTGGGACCACCCACCTGAACCTGATCTTTTAAAGTTCACAAGCGAGTGACTTTTTTCTGGAGGTGGGGGTGCACTTCCTGCAAGTGCCCACGACCCCTGAACGTCTCTTCAGCCCTACAGGACCCAGAGAGCCTGAGTCCTCTGCAAGAGCAGCAAATGCTCGTAACCGCTGATCCCTACTTCAGACCTTCAGGCCTTATTTTCTTTGTCAGTTTTGGAGACCATATGAGTGTCTCAAACTTACGAAGAGCCATGTCTCAGAAATCTGCAAACACAGCTGGGTGTGGTGGTGCACACCTTTAGTCTCAGCACTCAGGAGGCAGAGGCAGGTGGATCTCTGTGAGTTTGGGCCAGCCTGGTCTAAAGAGTGAGCTCCAGAACAACCCCTTTATTGACTTTATAATAAAGGGGTTTTGGAGCCCCTTTATTTATTTTTATACAATATATTGCATATATTTCTCCTGTCCCCAAATCTTCCCAGATCCTCCATGCCTCCCTACCCACTAAACTTTATGTTCTCTCTCTCTCTCAAAACAAGACAAAGCAAAAATAGGGTCCGTCAGTTGTAGCTGTGGATAATGTCCTTGAACTCCTGATCCTCCTGCCTCTGCCTCCCAAGTGCTGGGATTACAGGTGTGTGCCACCACTCCAAGCCTAAAATATAGAAACATCTTAGTTTTAAAACAATTAGGACAATTCATATAACTGTATTGTAAAATGTGCAAGCTGAGTGTGGTGGAACTCTTTGACAGCCCAACTACTCAGTAGGGAGAAGCAGGAAAATCACTCAAGAGCAGAAATTAAAGCTCTGCCTGGGTCACAAACAAGTCTTCATATTTTTTTTAAAAAAAGAAAAGAAAAGAAGGAAGGATGGAGGACAGGAAATTGTTTACAGATCTGTACTAAGCCTTTTTTTTTTCTCTTGAAACAGAGCTTTTCTGTGTAGCCCTGACTGTTCTAAACTCACTCTGCACATCAGGCTGGCCATGAACTCAGAGATCCACCTGACTCTACCTCCAGAGTGCTGGGATTAGCACCTGGCAGATTCCCTTTTCTTAATGTTATTGCCTTCTTCTTCTGCTTCTTCTTCTTCTTTTTCTTCTTCTTCTTCTTCGTCTCTTTTCTAAATGTATGAGTGCTCTATCTACATGTACACCTGCATGCATCAGATCTCATTATAGACGGTTGTGAGCCACCATGTGGTTGCTGAGAAATTGAACTTAGGACCTCTAGAAGAGCAGCCAGTTCTCTTAACCTCTGAGCCATGTCTCCAGCCCCTCTTAATGTCTTTTTTAAACTATTATTTTGTTTTATAAGTATGAGTGTTTTGCCTACGTGTGTCGTGTTCCGTGTGCCAGAGGAGATCAGAAGAGGGCACTGGTTCCCCTGGAACTGGAGTTACCGACGGAATCTAATCCTTTTCCAAGAGCAGCCAGGGTTCTTAACCATCTTCCATCTGTTCTCACTTTTCTAAGTTCTAACTCAAAAGAAAACATAAGTTTCACCTTTCTGTGCTAGGTCGTGCTGTAGAAAGAGTTTCCACAGAGTTCCAGTTTAGCTCTTTCAGGCAGAGATCACTGGATTGCAGTGGAAGTTCTGGCTTTCCGAAGCCTGTGGAGATACCAAAATGTTGCAGCTCTTGGCTAAGCTGCTGTGCTGAGCAGGGCAGAGGTGCAGGTGAAAGTCCGTGTCTAGCAGGTCTGCAGCCCAGACACAGGCCTGGGGAGGCTCAGCCTAGCAGGCTGCAGGGAAGGCCTGGTGAGATGCGGCCCAGGCTCTGGCAGTTCTGGTGGGGAGCTGATGATATCAGGCAGACAGTCAGCCAGCGTGCAGGCACCCCCCAGCACATTTATTTGAAATCAGGGATTTATAAACCTTGGGCAGTGGGAGGAATTTTGAGGGTGAAGGTGTTTGATTTGAATGGCAGACAGTGCTCTTAACCACAGAGCCATCTCTCCAGCCCCATAGAAGAGAAATTTTACAAGGATTTGTATAAGCATTTCTCTAAAGACAAACAGACACTAAGCACATAAAAAGACACTAAAAATTATTAACCATTAGGGAAACGCAAATCAAAACCACAATAAAGTAACATCCCATCCCAATGCTGTACTCAAGAAGTCCTTGTATTTGAGCTCAAAACAACCTTTTGAAACAAAGACAGGATTGCTGTCTCCTGGAACCAGCAGTACAGAACCATGTGGGGTTAAGGTTACAGGAGGGGCTTAGCCCAGTTCTTGAGAAACAGGAATGAACCTATTTTGTCTCTACTATAAGATGGCTTTTAAGCCTAAAATGGAGGCAGGCTGGAATATCACCTGCTTTCCAATATCTCCTAGGAGAACAGTAGCTCCTTAGCTGTATGCTTGCTGCAAAGCTAATGGCCATTCCCTCTAGCAAGGGAGAAAGGTGGGGTCTGTTTGCTCCTCTTCAAGCTGCTTCCTGGCACTGCCTGTACCTGAAAACAGGAAATTTTGTCCCTTTGGGCACTGGAGGTAAAACATAGAGAGGGTGCTGATGTCAAAGCTCTGAGGGACTGGAGGGCCATGGAAGTCTTCATTTTCCAAAGTTTCATACTTGATCTTACCCAAAAGACCAAAAATGCCCAAGATGGCTCAGTGGGAAAAGGTATTTGCCGTGCAAGCCCGATGATCTGACTTTAACCTGGGCCCCACATGGTAGGAACCAGGTGCTTCCCCAGCCTGCTTTCAGTGGCTAAGCACCAGCTGTCACATCGCCACCAGCCACCAGATACAGTACCTTCCCACTGTTGCCATGAGTTGTGCCCTTTGTAAAGTCCGCCATGACTCTCTGTCTCTCCCCTCTCTCCTTCTCCCTCCCCCCTCTCTCCCCCTCTTGCTCTCTCTTGCTTTCTCCCTCTCTCCCTCTCTCTCTCCTTCTCTCTCTCTTTCTTGTCCCTGCTCAGAGGACCCCCCTCACCCCAATAAATCTCTTGAGTGAGATCTGAGGTCTGGTGTGACTTTGTGGCATTCCTTGGCCCTGACCTTCCATCATGAAACCCTAACAAGTGCCAATTCCACAAAGTCATCTTCTGACTTCCACAGTCACGCTGTGGCTATGTGTACATGTACATTCTAAGTGATAAAACTTAATAAGTGAATAGATTTTATTTATTGAGACAGAGTCTCACTGTGTAGTCCTCCTGGAACTCCTTATGTAGACCAGGCTGGCCTTGAACTCACAGAGACCTTCTGAAAGCCCCTAGAGGTGCAAATGGCCAGGCCCCACTCCAGACTTCCAGCTTCCTGAGATGTGGGAGGCCAATCTCCATCCTACAAGAGGGGGAAAAGCCCAAGATCAGGCCACAAAATCCCACCAATCCCAGGCCACCCTGGAAAGCTCAGCTTCCCACAAGAGACTCTATATAAACCCTAACTCCTGCTTAGTTCTTTGCTGCTTCTCTCTCACCCCCCTGAAGAGGAGGCAGCCATTTTTTGTGTCTTTCCCAATAAATCTCTTGTGTAAGGTTTATTGTCCAGTGTTTCTTGGTTCCTTACTATTAGGATACCTTTCCTTTCAGAGGTGTAATACTCACACCCTTCTGCCCCTGCCTCCCCAGTTGTGGGATTAAAAGTGTGTGGCACCTCACCATACCTTCATTTTATTTGTAAAGACTGGGTCTTACTATGTAGCCCTGGCTGGCCTGAAACTCTCTCTGAAGACTGGTCTGGCCTTGAACTCACAGGGATCTACCTGGCATTGTCTCCCAAATACTGGGATTAAAGATGTGTGCCACCATGCCCAATCCATAAGCAAATTTGAAAGGCCAAGAAGTGATGACATTCAGAGTTTTAAAAGTTGATGTATTTTTTAAATGTGTGTGACACTGTGGATGTCACCCTGAGCATACCCTCAAAATGACTATCTCTTTGTGAACTTGGATGATGAACTCATATGTGGCATCCATGGGCTCTGGGCCCCTAATTTTGAGATCAAAGCAGAAGAGCTGGGTAGAAAGAGAAGAGCTGTGGATGGGCAGGTCTGGAGGGAGCCAGCTGGGACCCTGAAGCCCAGAGTAAATAGGCACGGCCAGCCTGCCCACAAGTCTTTTGCTTCTAGCTTGGGGCTCACTTTGAGGTCCTGCTCTATTGCCCAAACCTTGCCTCTCTTAACCAACAGTGTTTCATAACATTGGCCAATACTTGATCTCTAGTAAGAATGGCCCCCCTTTCTGGAAGTACCAGCCCTTTATGTCACCAGCAGTCCTTGGGAAAGGCAGCCTCGGTATCACCTAAATAAAAGGGGCCAAGAGTGGCCATGTGTCAGAGACAATGGCAGGGCAGTGGAGGGTCTTCGTGTTGGTGGTGGCCTTGGCTATGGTAGCCTGCGAGGCCCGTCGCCTTCTGAGGTATGAGGCTATTGTGGACCTGGCCGTCGAGGCATACAACAAAGGGCAGCGTGGAAAGCCCCTCTTCCGTCTGCTGGATGCCACCCCACCATCTAGTCAGGTGAGCGTCTGCTACCCCAGCCTGGGAAAAGGGCAGTGTAAAAGGTTTCTCTTACCCGGGCACTGGGGATGTAGCTCAGTTGGTAGAGTGTTTGCCTTGCATGCATGAAACCCTGGAACTTGAACCCCAGTACTCGGCAGATACAGGCAAGAGGATTGGGAGTTCAGGGTTAGTCTCAGTCACGTAATGAGTTCTAGGCCAGCCATTTCTTTTACTCACGGTGAGGACAAAGGGTGTACTCTCAACCTGTCTCCTGGTATGAGGCATGAGGAAGGGAAGGGGTCTGTGTTCCTATTTCACACAGGAGGATGCTGAAGGGCAATCACAAGAGTATCACATAGCTATTTGTGGTTAAAAAAAACCACAACCCCTCCTATTTTTTTAGACAGAATGTATGTAGCCCAGGCTGCATGGTCCCTGCTGTGTAGCTGAGGCTGGCCTTGAACTCCTGATCCTCCTGCCTCTATCTCCAAAGTGCTGAGATTACAGGTATGTGCCACCAGCTTGGCTGTACCCTTTATTTATGTCACCCTGGCTGGACTAGAACTTGCTCTGTAGACCAGGCTGGCCTTGAACTCACAGAGAGATACGTGCCTTGGCTTCCTGAGTGCTAGATTCAGGTATGTGCAACAACATCCATTGATTTTACCCTTTGGGTCTCTGTTGTGGTTATTTAATAAGCCCCAGACTTTGGTGGACAGTAGAGACCTGGACTAGACTGATGCAGGCGGTAAGTTCTTTGTTCCCTAAACTGTAGAAGAGAAATGGTCATGAGTTCTCATTTGCTTCTTTAGAACCGGACTACCAATATCCCACTCCAGTTCAGGATTAAAGAGACAGTGTGCACCTCCACCCCGGAGAGACAGCCTAAAAACTGCGACTTCCTGGAAAATGGGGTGAGTCTCTGTCTTCTAGACCCCAAACTGCCTCGGGAGGAAGAAAAGTTCTCTCTTCTCTTGGCTTCTTCCACATCTCCTGGCCACTTTCATTGGCCATTTTAACATTGAAACCTTTTTCAAAATCCGATTTTTGGGCCTAGAGATGGCTTAGGGGGTAAAGGAACCCTGGAACCGACGTGGTGAAGAGAGCTGACTCCCACAGGCTGTGCCCTGACCTCTATAGGCATGCACCCTCACACACCCCAAATAATTTTTAGAAAATAAAACAAAACCAGACTTTCTTTAATTCCTTACTATAAATTATTGCAATTGCTACAAAAGCAATCTGTGGCTCAGTGGTAGAGCCTTACTTAGCACATGCAAAGCCCTGGTTTGATTCTTAATGCCAAAAAAAAAAAGTGTGGGAAAAAGCATTACACGCTAAAACCTACTAAATATATAAAAAAGCAAAATAACAAAGCATGTCTGTGATCCACCTAGAGATGATGCTTTTTAGAAACAGACTAGACACCAGGTGTGATGGCACACACCTGCAATCCCAACACTCAAGGAGGCAGAGGCAGGAGGCTCTCTGTTAGTTCTAGGCTAGCCTGGTCTACAAAGTGAGTTCAGGACAGCCAGGGCTACATAGAAACCCTATCTTGAAAAACAACAAAACAAAAACAAAAAACAGAACCAGAAAGTAACCTATTTTAAATGTTCTTTTACCATTCACATTTAAAGCAATGGTTACATTATGCATAACCTCATGACGCAGGGACAGGCATCACCTATTGGTGAGTCTTCACCCACAACCTTCAACAAACATGGCTTTCTCTGGGCATGGTAACTTACAGGTGCCCTCTCCTGTGATAATGTATATGGATGTCCTGTCATTTATGTAAATGGGTGTGCATCTGTCCTTCCTGGCCACTGTCTCTCTTTGCTGGCTCTGTTTGAGGACAGTTCCTGCCTCTCTCTGGAAATGTGCCAAGATGCCTCTAAGCTCTTGTGCCATCCGCCTACAGGAGGAACGAAACTGCACGGGGGAATTCTTCAGAAGGTTCCACTCAACCTCCTTGACCTTGAGCTGCGACAGGACCTGCAGTCGAGAGGTGAGCAGCTCTCAGCCCCATGTCCACTCAGGCCCAGTCCTGAGGTTCACCGTCCCCTCCTGCTGGGTTCTCTCCTGGGCTCCAGGAGACACTAGCTGACTGTGTGAGTGTGTGCTGCACGCACAGGCACGCCTACACATGTGTCACCAGAAGACTAGAGCCAGTCAAGCCCCTGTCAGCAAGGGTTTGGAGAAGTGTGGCAGGTGCTGTGCCAGTGAGGCTGGCCTTGAACTCCCGATCCTCCTGCCTCTACCTCCCAAGTGCTGAGATTACAGGTGTGTGCCACCACCTTCCCACTGTTAGGTGAGGAGGAACCTGGAGGAGTCCTAGAAGAAACTCCTGCTCTGGAACACCAACTTTCTGGCCTCAAGACAACCCATGGAAGCTCACCTCCCCCTAATCCAGATCTGCTCAGGCCCTCTGGCCTCCAGCAGATGGAAGCCAGGCCTCCACGTCTAGTCACGCCCTTGCAGCTGATGCCTCTGTTGGCTCAGCTTCCCCTCGAGGGGAAGACCACAGGCAGGTGGGGAAGGGACGCTCTCCTGTGATGGTGGTGACTGTCTTGCATCTCTCCTGCAGGGTGCCCGGATGGACAGTGTGGCTACTTTTGTCTCCCAGGAAGACAAGCCCAAAGACCTGCCCCCTAAGATCCGGGACATTTATGACAACGCCAAGTACGACATCATCAACAACATCCTGCATAACTTCTAGGGCTGGCAAAAGGAGGGGAGGCTCTGCCTGCTTCCTAGGAGCTCTTCCTCCTCCGCTGTCCATCTCCCTCTACTGCCTTCAAGACCTGACCCTGCTTCCTGCACTTCCTAGAATGGTCCCCTCTAGAGTAACTCCAGCTCCCAAAGCATTCAGATCTTTGCACACTTGCTTCCGTCTGCTGGGACTTTTTTGCCTTGCCCCTGTATCTGAAACTTACTCTTCAGGGCCCAAACTCAAAAGTCCCCTCCAGCAGGAAGCCTCCTTCCTCACGCACCCAGAACAAAAGTGTCCTTCCCTCAGGTGCTCGCTCACAATCTTCAGACCACCTTGGTATCACCGCTGTGTCCCCAGCCAGACAACACTGCATCTACTCACATCACAGCTGGGACTCCCCAGCCAGTTGCAAGTGGCTGTAGAATGAATTTCTTGATGATGTGCTCCTGGTATCCTGGGAGGACAGTTTCTTTTGTACAAGGTCCTTTGTGCTGCTTCTTCCTGCCCAGTCACTGTGACACCAAATGCCCCTTTATATGTCCAGACACCTTAACCGGGATGTGTGGGTGTGGGGTGTGGCCAGATCATCTTGAGTGAAACCTCGAAGAGAGGTTCAATAAAATGCTTCCGAGATTAATGAGGATGTGAATGAAGGAAGTGCTAGAGGCTGGAATGGCTGAACTTGGGGTGAGAAGACAAATGTGTCAGGTCCTGGGTCAGGGTTGAGGAGATCCAGACTCTGTGAGGTCAGAGAAGGGGTCACAGGGAGAAAGAGAGGGGTCAGCTAAATGGCTCAGTGGGAAGGGGTGTTTGCCACCAAACTGGACAACCTGAGTTCGATCCCAGGACCTATGTGACGGAAAGAGAAAGCTACTGTGGCTATTCTCTGACCTCTACACACGGGCTGCGGCATGCATGTAAAACGCACACATGCACGTATTCATGTTCACCTGCACACACATACCAAGCACAAAATTTACAAAATGTAAAACGTTTTCCTAATTTTTTCAAAGAGAGGAGCTGGGTATGGGGACAGAGGAGGCAGAGCGGTCTGTCCCCAGTCTCTTTGCCTTTAGTTCCTTAGCAAAAAGCTCCAGTCAGAACTTTAAACCTGCACTTGCATGCTGGGCTACCTCTTGGGCACCCCTCCTATGCATATCAAAAGGGGCACCATGGTCATTATTAGCTGAAGCTCACTGTGTGTGAGAGACAGGGCCTTGCTGTCCAGCACCTGCTGACCTCAAACTCACAGTAGTCCTACTTCAGCTTCTCCAGTGTCTGGATTACAGATACAAGCCACCACACCTAGCTTTACTTTTTTTTTTTAATTGTCAACTAACTATGAACAATGCATTTTGATGATCTGTACCCCTACTCCCCTTTCCCTGCCCCCAACTCCTCCCTCCACTCCCTCAAAGCACCCTCAACACTATCCCCTCCACACTTCATGTCCTCTCCTTTTCATGTGTTAATAACTCACTGAGTCCAGTTAGTGCTGCCTGTTGGAACGCTGCCTGATCTTGTAGACTTGAGGTCTTGCACAGGTAACCATAGCTGCAGTGCATTTGTGGGTGAAATGGCCATGTCATGTGCCAAAGACAGAGTTTCACCGCACTCAACCCCATCCTGCAGCTCGTAGGTTCATCCTGTCCCTCTTCAGTGATGTTCCTTGAGACTTGGGTGTGGTGTGTGGGATATAGTGCTCACTTAGGACTGAGCACTTATTGTAAGCACTTTGACCAATTATGAATATCCGTATTAATGCTGACCTCTGGCCACGATTGGAAGCAACGTCAATCTATGAGTATAAGCATAAATACTTAGAAGGCAGTTTGACAAAATGTCTTTTAGAAAAACAGCAGTAGGGGCTGGGGAGATGGCTCAGAGGTTAAGAGCACTGGCTGCTCTTCCAGAGGTCTGAGTTTAATTCCCAGCAGCCACAAGGTGGCTCACAAATAACCATCTATAATAAGATCTGGTGCCCTCTTCTGGTGTGTAAGCACACACACAGGCAGGATACTATATAAATGATAAATAAATAAATCTTAAAAAGAAAAAAAGAAAAGAAAAACAACAGTAGAAGAGCCTGTGAACTACTGAGCCACAGGCTTTTGACCAGGTTTAAGGTCCCAGGTCTGAATTCCTGTGGTTCAGGCCTCAAACCCAATCTAAAAGCAGCTGATTACACCCATAACATTTATGCCGCTACTGCACCTGGGACGCATCTTGCCTGGTGGGTCAGTATTGCAGCATGCAGGGTTGGATGCAAGGGTACCACTGACTTTTTTTCTCCCCCAGTGGCCTGCACAGTACTGTCTGGTACTATGAAAGGAAGTTTTAAGGTCAGTCTCTACTTTATGTCCTATAAACAAAGTGTTATGTGTCTTCAGCAATAGGGCCATTAGCCTGTGCTGTTTGGGGTCTCTGGGGCCTCCCTGATCACTAGATTTTTCATTTAAAAACTCATGTCTCTTATAGGGATCATTTTCCACCCATTCAAGGGCATCTGTTCAAACTATTTTTATTTTTAATTGTAATTTTAGATCACATTAATTTATAAAGTAGTAAGTTTCCATCTGGGTAGTGGTGGCACATGCCTTTAAATCCCAGCACTTAGGACTCTGAGTTTGAGGCCAGCCTGGTCTATAGAAGAAATTCTAGGATAGCCAGGGCTACACAGAGAAACCCTGTCTTGAAAAACCAAACCAAACCAAACCAACCCAAAATAGACAAACAGCAGCGGGTTTCCATAGAGGTTTCTCATACATCTTTCATATTGGTTAACACATCCTCACCACCTCTTTGCCTCTTACCATACACCCTAATCCCTGTTTAAACCTTTAAATCTCATTACTGCCAATCCCTACACCTTTATATCATGTGCTCTACTATCCTGTCTTTTTCTTTTCTCTCTTTCTCTTTCTGCATTCACTTGGTTTTGGTGACAAATGAGACTCAAGGAAATTGGTTCTCTGTCAAACTCTTAACACCCTTGTCACCTAAATTCTGTCATCATGTTAGTAAAACTATTGTTTTTTACTGCTGAGCTATCTCCCCAGCCCATGAAACCTTTAAAAATTATATCTAGGGGGCTGGAGAAATGGCTCAGAGGTTAAGAGCACTGCCTGCTCTTCCAGAGGTCCTGAGTTCAATCCCCAGCAACCACATGGTGGCTCACAACCATCTATAATAAAATCTAGTGTCTTCTTCTGGCGTGCAGGTGAATATGCAGATAGAACATGTATACATAATAAATAAAATATTAAAAAAATTATATCTAATCTTAAAAGCCTTTTTTTGTGTGTGTGTCTGTGTTAATGTATGCTACATGTGTGCAATGTCTTAGGAGGGCAGAAGAGCATATTGGGTCCTCTAGAGCTAGAGTTACAGGCAGTTTTGAGCTGCCTAATGTGGTTGCTGGGAACCAAATTTGGGACCTCTGGAAGAGCAGGAAGCTCCATTTGCTGCTGGGCCATCTTTTCAGCCAGCTTGCTCTCTCTCTCTCTTCTTTCTGTAAAGAAAGGTCTCATTATGTAGCTCTGGCTGTCCTGAAACTCACTACATAGACCAGGCTGGCCTTGAATTCGCAGAGATCCACCTGCTTCTGCTTCTCAAGTGCTGGAATTAAAGGTGTATGCTACCATGCCAGGCCTCTCACATAAATCTTTTTTTTAATAATTTATTTTTACTTTGTGCACATTGATGTTTTGAATGCATGTGTGCCTGGGTGGGGGTATCAGATCCCCTGGAACAGAAGTTGCAGACAGTTGTGAGCTGCCATGTGGGTGCTGGGACTTGAACCCAGGTCCTCTGGAAGAGCAGCCAGTGCTCTTAACTGCTGAGCCATCTCTCTAGTCCCAAACAAATAAATCTTATACACTTTTTTTTTTCCCCAGTAACTTTTCTGTGTACCAAAATTAAAGACTCTCTGGCTGGGCTCTTTTGGATCTGCTGTAAGGGAGTGGGTATACAGGCTTCAGGCAGCATGGCAAGGGGGCTGTCTCCCACTGCAGAACTCGATCTACAGTTTTGTGACAGTTGAAGAAAGGGAAACTTGAGAGCTGTGGCAGTCTGGACAAGAGCAAATATGCAGCAGCAACAAGAAAACACAATCTCTGCATATTTCTTACCAGTATTCATTTGTGTGAAATAAAATGGACAGATGTCTTGGATTAGCCCTTTATATGACCAAGGCAACATACAGGAGGGTTTATTTGGGCTTATGCTTCCAGCGGGCCCAGAGTCTCTTGTGGCAGCAGGGACAGCTGAGAGCTCACATCTTGATCTGACCCAGAGGCAGGAGGCAGAGAACTAATGCAAAACTTTTGATACCTCAAAGCCAATCCCCAGTGATGCACTTCCTCCACCAAGGACACACCCCCTAATCCTCTCCAAACAGCCAGTATTCAAATGCCTGCGATGTGCAGGGGACATCTCATTCAAACCCTATCTCTCAAAGATTGCTTTTGTTAGAAGTTCATTTGGATTTTCCCTTATTTTCATGGGAATATTTGTAATTAGTCCAATACACTTTTTTTAAAAACCAAATCAAATAAAAATTTACTTCTAATGCTTAAAAATAAGTCAGGAGAGAGCTGACTCAATTGGTCAAGTGCTTGCTGTGCAAACCAGGAGAGCTGAATTTAATCCCAGCACCCAGGTTAAAAAATAATAAAAAATAAAAAAAGAAAGAAAGCCAGGCATGGTGGAATACTCCTTTAATCCCAGCACTCGGGAGGCAGAAGCAGGTAATCTCTGTGAGTTCAAGGCCAGCCTAATCTACAAAGTGAGTCTAGGACAGCCAGGGCTACACAGAAAAACCCTGTCTCAAACAAAACAAAACAAAACACAAATAAAAACAAAAAACTAAAACAAAACAAAACAACCCAGAAAACCCACTAGATGTAGCAGTGTGCCACCTGCAGTCTCAGTCCTTGAGGACAGGGTCTGGCGGACCCCTCGGGCTCGCTGGCCTCCCGTCAAATCAAGCTTAGGAAGAGACCCTGCCCCTACATCTAAGGTAGAAAACAAGAAAGACATTGGATGTCAACCCCTGGCCTCTACACACACACACACTGAGGAAAAGGCAAGAGTATTAGGAGTGTCCTCTTTATTTCTTTGGTCTCTTAACACAAAAGACATGCGTTCTATAAATAAAAAGTTTCCTGTGAAAAAAACTGTGGGTGAAGAGGGACAGCATTCCTACTTATGTCCATCTTTCTGTTCCATCAAGAGGCTGGTGTCCAGCTCTGCTCTGCTCATGATCTCTGCTGAAACCCAAAGAAAACCAAGACTGGGAAATGAGAAAGGGCAGTGGCCAGACCCCATGGTTCACTACATGTGTCTGACCTACCTCCTCCTTACATTTTGTTTCCACAGTGTCCTTGTTCCCATGATCCTACTCTTCCAACACTACAGAGTCAGACCAGCCAACTGTCCTCAGACATGGGAGTACTGTTTGCTTGAGTGCGCTCAGAGCCCAGATCAAAACACTGACTTGGTCTGTCTTGGAGACACTGGCTCTGTGTAAGCTCTACATAAGGAGGGAGGGCTAGACTCAGGGAGGCTAATCAGACAGCAGCAGGCTGGGGGATGACGACGTATCATCTCTAGTGATGCAGTCAGTCTGCTAGCATCATAAGGACTCAGGAGGCCCACTGGGGAGCCCAGTGACTGGCTCTCAGCACCTTCACAGTCGAGGCTGGGCAGTACATTCACAGAAGGACTTAGTAAGACAAGCACGGATATACCGCTCCTACAGGACTAACAGGAAACCAAGACTCAGAGGCCCCCAGCGCCTACCTCAGCAGGCAAACTGAAGTCCAGGAAGAAATGCTGGTGCTCCACTAGGAGCCTGGTTAAAACTGAGCAGTTATCAGATTGTCCAATCTTTTAAAATAAAAACATTATTTTCAAGTGCTTGTAGCAGAGGCCCAGCTCGTAGGTTGCAGGGAACGAAAGGTCTTCCTTCTGAGTCCATGGCAATTGCACACACTGGTGAACCTGACGGTCTTGGGGAAGGGCTGGCCCCAGGCAGGCAGCAAAGGGCAAGAAACCAATCAGGTGGACAGTGGGACCCTAAGACCCAGCTTGGGGCTAAAAATAATTATATCCTTCTAGTCTCTACCGGGAGACTTTTAGAAAACCAGATTTTGGCAGCAGCAGTTGAAGGTCAGCTCTACTGCCCAGTGCACTGGTAATAGAAAACCTCCCTTCCGGGGCCTTCCGCGCTGTGTTAAGGTCCCATCGGAGGAAGGAGGAGCACAGACTCTCCTCACGAGGTCATTTGCCAAGATTAGAGGAAGAAATATAAAATCTCTTCTTTGCAGCAGCAAAAGACATGTTTTAGTCTTTAGGCCTGTATATTACAAAGCCAGCATTGCTTGAGTGTAAGGGCCCATCTTGCTGGTCAGTCAGGACTGGAGGGAAGGTAGACCCTTGCGGTTGGCGGGAGGATGGAAAAATGGGAATGGCAGGGCAGACAAGTCACCTGACCAAGCTAGTCCCGTGGCTGGTAGGAGCAAGGCCCTGGTAGGTCCCAGAGGTACAAATGGTTGATGTGCTCCGGAAAGGTCATGATGAGGACAAGTTATTCAAGGATGGTAGATGGGTAAGTGTGACTCTGGCCAGACATGCTGTTTCCTGCTGGCTAAGAGGGAAGGGATGTGCTGTGGGAGTGGGGATCTGAAGGAGCGCTGGGTGGCAGTGAGGGGTAACGGTGGAGAGATGAGTGAGTGGCAGTAATTCAGCCGGCTCCCTAAGCCTGTAATCGGGAAAGTCCTCTGACGGGAGGTGAGGAAGCTGGCCCCATGAGCACCTTGCTACAGGTTCAGTCAAGGATGTCCTGATTTCAGACACACTGGGGCTGAGAGGGACCCTGGAATCCGAATGTGGGAGTGGAAACCACTGTTGTCAAGTTTGATGGTTTTCCATTTAAACGTGTATTTGCTTTTAGTGTCTCTTATGTTTTCTTTCTGTGGAAAATGTTTACTTCGAGTCTTTTCCTTCCAGTTTCTCTCGAACATTTTCTTATTTCCATTTCCTCTAGTTTCTCTCAAGCATCTCCGGTCCCCTTCTGTTTCTCCAGGACAACGGGAGAAAGATCTCCTTGAATTCCCCCAAAAACAGGCACAGGGAAGACTTCTGTCCTTCTAGCTTGCTGGAGACAGGGACAAAGTCCTCCGGGCCCATAGTGGAAGGGAGAGCCTGTGCGCCCGCAGCATGCTTCTGTAGCTGCACCGCCACAGGCAGTCAGAGCACCGGCGTGTCCCTTCTCTCCTAGCTTTACTCCACACTTCACAACGGGCTTGGACACTTCCCGTGGCAAGCTGGCCACAGCATGGCTGTAGACAAGCAGAACCGGAGGAGCGTTGCCTGGAAGGCCTCCTGCACATGGACACTCACAGCGCTGTGGCTTGTGGGAGCCGGGCCAGCGCTGCGGCTGGTGTGCACGCTGGGCTTGGATGGAGCCTGTGTGCGCATGCGCCAGCGAAGCTCTTCCCTTGTTACTGGCTCTGGGACCCAGAGAGACTCCTGTCTTAACGCTGTGCATGTTGACAACTCAAGGTCACAAGGGCAGCACAGTGAGGGAGGACTTAAGCACCTGGAAAAACTGTCCCTCTGGCAAGCTCCTGTTTCACCCCATCTTCTGGTCCACCACTGCCTCTTCTGAGAGGACTTTCCCCTGGAAGGAAGCGCCTATGCTTGTACCAGATCCCTATCCCACCACATCCCACCCTCTCCTTAGATGGTGAGAAGAGGGATGCAGCCCACACCAACCCCTCCCTCATGGCACGCCATGGGGGCCATAAACGTCCAGCGGTCCGTCTCCGGGTCGTACATCTCCACTGAGCTTAGGTTTGACTGTCCGTCATAACCCCCCACTGCGTAGAGGCGCCCACAGCTGGCCACGAGGGAGACCCGACTTCGGCGGGTGTGCATGGGCACTATGAGGCACCACTGGTCTGCCACAGAGCTATACATCTCAGCGATACTGAGGAAGCCAGAGCCATCATAGCCCCCACAGACGAACATCTTGCTTCCCAGGGAGGCGGCCCCGTGTCGGCAGCGCTTGTTGAGCATGCTGGCTGCTGGGTGCCAGGTGGCGGTGTGGTGGTTGTAGTGTTCCACCTGCAGCAGGGAGAGAGGCGCAGGTAGGATGTGGTTAGAGGCAAGGCCTGGTCCACGGGCTGACCCTGCAGGGCACCGAAGCCTACAGGGTGCCAGACGGGGAGAGACTAGGGAGAGGAGCTCAGTTAGCATGTGCCCTGGCTCTGAAGCCATCTCTTCACAGCTGCGCACCTGCTCCTCTACTGAGCTGATGCCTTCTGGGCACTTGCAAGGAAACAAAGGGAGGGGTTTCCCAAGGAAGGGCTTCTAGGTGATAGCGGCGCTGGAAGGAGAGTACGGTCTTATGTGACTGTCCCAAGCATTTGACTGCCTCAATACCGGCTGACTCTGGAACCACTCCTGCACGGCTGCTGAGTCTTTTCAAAGAATAAATGTGGCTTCCAGCAGAGGGTCCAGAACACAGTTCTGGTGTTCACTCCTGCCACATGACTGAGCTTACTCTGGAGAGGGCTTTCAAAGGCTTTTTCAGCATCCCGTGGACACCCAAATGGGGCAAGTTCAGGATGACTACACCCTACACTTCCTTGTGATGTGTAAAGATCCTTGTACATGGGATCTCTAGAAGTGAAGGATTTTAGATGATGCAGGAGACAGCCTGACCTCAGTAGATAACCTTAATCCAACAATGGCAGGGTTAAAACATTTTTGTTTGTGTGATGCTGGGAACTGAGGCCAAGGTCTTACGCATGCTAGACAAGCAATATACAACTGGACTATACCCCCAGACCAGGGCTGAATTTCAAAAGAAACAAACAAATAAATAAATTCAAGGATGGAAGAAGTCACCGAGAGGGCCGGACTCACACTGCTGAAGATCTGCAGGCCATCGTGGCCACCTGACACGTATATCCTGCCCTCGAAGACTGTAACCCCAGCAGCACTGCGGTTTGAGCTCATTGGAGTCACTACTGTCCACCTGCAGAGACAGTGAAAGCGGGAAAGGGCGTGAGATTCCATGTTCACGACCTTCCAAGGTAGCATAGCCCAAGTCAGGCCAAAAAAATAATTTTTTAATAATTTTATGTATTTATTTAATGTAGATGAATGCTCTATCTGTATGTACACCTACATGCCAGAAGAGGGCATCAGATCCCAGTATAGATGGTTGTGAGCCACCATGTAGTTGCTGGGAATTGAACTCAGAACCTCTGGAAGAGCAGACAGTGTGCCTAACCACTGAGCCATCTCTCAAGCCCCCAGGAGAACTTTTCTGTGTTTTCTCACGTCCTGATAGTTTAACATCTTATCACTTCTCCCACCTCCTCTGCAGATAATGCTGGCTGCCACCGCCAAGGCCTCTCACCGAGCCTCAGGTAACAGCCAGTCGCTAAGGCATGCAAAATCAGCACATCTCAGACAAGGCCTGTCATGCACATCTGGGACTGCTCTGTGTTCCTTGGTCTTGTTGACGAGACCTCCAGCTACTAGTTATTCCACTTGTAAAACTTACGTGAGTGTTCATGCATCTTCTTCTCCCCCTCTCAGCATTCTTTGGTCCATGAGTACTGGCTGCCTTATTTCCTGGTCGATACTTGCTCTCATTCCTAATACCTCTTGCCCAGCTCTGACCTCCCACCGGGACCATTGCAATGGTCTCCTTATCTGTGGCCTTGCTTTTAGACCATTTTTACCAATCCCACAGAGCCAAGGAAATTGCTCTTCCAGCAGCTGTACCATGTCCCTGCTGTGGCTCCTCCCTGCCTTCTCTAAGGCAGTGCACAAAGTAACTCAGTGTAGGTTTTGTTTTGTATTGGGTTTTTTGAAACAGGGCTTCTCCATGTAGCCCTGGTTATCCTAGAACTCACTGCCTCCCAAGTGCTGGGATTAAAGGCTTACACTACCATGCCCAGCTCTGTTTGCTTTTTGAGACAGGGTTTCTCTGTGCTCTCTGGCTGTCCTAGAAGTCACTGTGTAGACCCACAGGGCTGACCTCAAACTTTCTGTCTCTGCCTCCCAGGTGCTGGGATTAAGCGTGTGCCACCATGCCTAGCTCTGTTCTTTGAGACAGGCTCTCCCTCAGGCTGGCTTTGAACTGGAGGTGATCCTCCTGTCTTAGCTCTCAGGCACTGAGATTACAGAGTGAGCTCCCACACCCAGAGCTTGGTGTGCTTTTTTACCATGTGGTCTTTATCCACCTGGCGTCACCCACACCATGCAGTGAGGAATTTCTTATTTGAACCCCTCCCTACCTGCTGTATCATCTAGAATAAGCATTTATCACTGTTTAACCTTTTTTAAAAAAAAGTGTGTGTGTGTGTGTGTGTGTGTGTGTGAATGTGCGCATGGCTAGATGGGTATTATCCTCAGGACCAGGTCCACCTCTTTTTTTTTTTTGAGACAGGGCATCTCATTGGCCTGGAGCTCACCTATAAAGCTAGGCAGGTTGACCAACAAGCCCTGAGAGATCCTCCTGTCTCCGCCTTCTCAGCCAGGGATGGAGCATGAGCCACCACGCCTGGCATTTCTACATAGGTTCTGAAGATTGGTCTCATGCTTGCAAATACTTTATAAACTGAGCCATCGCACCCAGGCTGTCTACCCTTGATGAGTCTCACCGTGCACCCCTGTTCCTCACTCTACGCCAAGAGATCCTGACACAGGCCTCCAGGGAAAGGTGATAACAACATACTCATGGTCTGCCAAACTGTGCACGAGGGAGGACCAGCCTCCTTACTACCTGATAAAACTAGTCAGCTGGTTAGGCAATACAACATTGACTTTCGAACATCCTGATAGGTCCATTCAGCCCACAATGCGTTATCTGCTCACAATGTGTTATCTGAGATAGAAGAAGTCAGACACTTGCATGAGTAAGCCAGCCTAGCTTTGCCAGATACTACAAGATTGTAATGGGTGTCACGGAAAACAAGTTTAAACAGGAGTCCTCGCTGCCAGATTTTCTAGAACTTCTGCAATGTCACATGTATGATGAAAAGACAGGGACTCTGAGGGAAAATATCAGCATTCCCAAGCTTATCTGATCACACGCTTTTTTCTTTCTTTCAGACCGGGCCTCACCACCTTGGAACATGCTGTCCAGCTGCTCCTCACTCCTGGGCTTACACTCACATCACAACAGAATGATTTAACTATAACACACAGACCAATAAATACACAGCCGCTTCCGAGCACCGCTGCCATTTGTTTGTTTGAAATGGGTTCACGCAGACTTGAACTACTGAGCCTCCTGCCTCCGCCTCAAGTCCTGGAATTATGGGCATGAACCATGAAATTTAACCAAAAGAGGATTTTAAAAATACTAAAAATAGTTTTTTTATTTTTTATTTTTTGAGACAAGGTCTCACTTTGTATCCCTGCCTGGCCTAGAATGTATTATGTAGACCAGGCTAGTTTTGAACTCACTGAGGTACACTTGCCTCTGCCTCCAAGTGAACGGATTAAAGGTATGCACCATCATGTCTGGTCTTTAACCAAGGATGTTAAAATCCATGGCATGCAAACATTGTTAAACCACTTCCTACCTGGACAAGCTTTAAGCTAGGAGCCACAGCTTGTCTCTGTGGCTCAGGTGGGTATGACAGTGCTTGAGTTTGAGACCTCCTCTCCAAGAAAGCAAAGCGAGAGTAAACAAAAAGTGGTGGTGGGGGGTGGGGGGTGGAAGCCTGGCAATCATAAGGCCTGGGAGTGGGGAAGGTTTAGTTGAGCACAGTGGTTTATGCCTGTAATTCCAGCACTTAGGAGGCTGAGGCAGGAGGATTGCCGAGGCCTCATTTCAGAAAAACCAAAGGAACAAACTCAGCTGAAGGAACAAGCTGCAGCTCTGGTGTATGTGCGGGGAAGTGAGTTGTCCTTACTTGTCCGTCTCAGGTGAGTAGGTCTCCACAGAGTTGAGGGAGGAGCTGCCATCATAGCCGCCACAGACGTAGATCTGTCCGTCCAGCACGACTGTGCCCATGGCACTGAAACAGACAGAACGGTCACCCCGCAGCCTGTCAAATTTTTTTCTAGAATAGACCCACATTCAGAGACACGCCCAGCTACGGGCACAGAATTAAGCTGCTCAGTGGGTCCTCTGCACCCACTCCCCCACTCTTAGGCTCAGCGACAAGCTACCCCTACTTCAGTCCTTGATCTGCCTGAAACGCTCACTTCTCAGCCTCACTGAATAACGGTTTCATGGTTTCATTTACTTGCTTGTGTATGTAGCTGAGGACGGCTCTGAACTCCTAATCCTCTTGCTTCTATTTCCCAACAGCTGAGATTGCATGTGTGCAACCATCAAGACTAGTCTAATCTACCCCAAACGAATTTTAGGGTGGAGACATGGCTCAGCGGTTAGCAGCACTGGCTGGTCTTCCAGAGGACTGGGTTCAATCCCCCGCACCTACACAGTTGCTTACAACCATCTGTAACCCTAGTTCCAGGGAATCTGATGTTTTCTCCTAGCCTCCTCAAGCACCAGACATACATGCAGGCAAAACACCCCTACACATTAAAAATGAGTAATAAAAAATTATCATCATTAGAGTGTGCGTGCGTGCATGTGCCAGCACACATGCATACATGGCATGCGTGAGAGGGTCAGAGGACAACATTTCGGAGTTGGATCTTTCCTTCCACTGTGGGTTCAGGACTGAACTTAAATTGTCAGGACAGTGCTCAGTAAAATGAGCACTTTTACTGAGCAAATGCAAGGCCTCTGCCTAGTTTAATTTTAGGGTCTAGTCCTACACCTCAAAAAAGTCACACGTGCTTCAAAATTACTGTCTCCTAAGCCCACGGTGCAGGGGTGGCTTCCTTATTGGGACACATGTCACGTTTATCCATTCACCAGAGTTTCATCAGCCATGTGGAAGGCTTGATGCTGTAGACACTAGGTTATGAGTAGAGAACAGAGGCTGGGCATGGTGGTGCACACTTGTAATCCCAGCACTGAGGAGGCCGAGGTAGGGACAGCTCAAGTTAGAGGGCAGCCTGAGCTACATAGCAGGAGCCTATTTCAGAAAAAAACAACAAACAAAACAAAATAAAAAAACAACCAACCAAACAAAAGTAACAAGTGAACATCCAAAGTCCCTGATCATAGGCACTTCTGTACCACCATGAGATGAGGCCCTAGGAATCTTGCTGTCAACGCTTAACATGAAGGGACCCTCTGGAACACAGGAAAGGCCTTTACTGTGACTTCAATAGTGACTTTCATGGTGTCTTGTAAAAAGCAGGTCCTAGCTCCATGTGCTTGTGTGTTCCCTCTGATTCCCTATATTCAGTTCCTCTGTAGTTTAACCTTACACAGTCCCCCCTTTTCTTGGTGGGGGAGGCTCTACACTTACTGCATCGCCTTACAAGGAATAATCACTGTTATCGAGGCTGGCTGGGCTCTCTTCTCAAGGCTGCTTGGAGAAGCCATGCCTGAGTGCTAAGGGACACAAGTCCAGAGTTCCCTGTCCCACACGGAAGCTTCCCTAAAGCCCAGCTTATCCAGGTCTGCATAGCCATATAGCCTTCCACACTATATTTATATAGCCTGTGAGACATTGAGCAGCAACACCAAAGTGCCTGACTCAGGGGTTTCACATCCAATGCTACAGAAGGTTAAAATGAAGCTGGGGTTGAACATAACTGCCATTTTCCAAGTACACACAGCAAATCAAACTCCAGGTCCAGACAGACCCTCTGAACCTGCCCCAAGAGGAGAGAGCCTCGTTTTAAGCAAGGTCACTAAGAACATGCCAAGTTTATTAGGCATTGGTACCTTCCTAGATATGGACATGAAACACACACGAATAACTGTACTTCCTTTTTCTGTGTAATCTTGGGAATTGAATCTAGGTCTGTGCTCTTGACGGCAGGCATCCTACCACTGAGCTGCAGCCTTAGTCCCAAACACAAGGTGGTTAAGTCAGGAGTGGAGTAATGACATGAGAATGAACCAAGAGGCGCTCCCGGACTAGAATCAACAGTCAGGTAAGAGGTAAGGAGAGCGCTGAGAGAAGAGAAAGTGCTGACTGGTGTGGGCTGGAAAACCCAGTACAAGCCCCTGGAAGAAGGTGGCTTGCAAGACAGACACAAGGTGGAAAGAGTGCAGAAAGCAGCTGTCACTCACTGGCAGGATGGAGAGGTACGTGGGATGTCAGAACAGAAGTAACTAAGAACATTTTAAGGTAAACTGTAATTTAAAAAGGACACATGGAACTAGGCTCATGTTGCTAATACCAGGGCATTAACCACAGCCGAGGAGAGGAACACCCAGAGGACTTTCCTCCCAAATAACACACCAGACCCACTAACATCAAAGCAGGAAAGTTTCCCAGGGCAGACACACAGGATAGCTGGCTGACTGCCGTCAGAGTAAAAGCCACTTGTGGTTGGGGATGTGGAAATGAGTCCCTTGTTCACAAAAAGCTGCAAAACGTCCCAGTGCAGAGGGGGAATGCAGGGAAGTAGAGGAGGGGAGAGGAGAGAGGCTCTTGAGAGCATCCTTGAAAGAAGCACATCCTGTGCACAGGTTGTTCCTTCCAAAAGCAATGTGCACAGACCCTCTGTGACTCTGTTCTCTGTGTGCAAAGCAGCCTCTTCCTGGCTCCTGGCCTCACACTAACCCTGCTGAATCATGTGGAATGTATGTACCACCTTTATGTGGCAAAGCCCTCCACACTAACTACTTCCTCACCACATGTCTCTTTTCCCCCATTTCTACTCATGTGACCTCCCAAGTAGAGACTCAGAAGTATGGCAAGGAGGATGGGTCTGTGAGGCAAAAGTTAGATCAAAGAATTATACAGAAAAACCATTAAAAAAAAAAGAGAAACTAGCTAGTAGGTTTCAAACTATCCTTTAAAAAATGCACATAATTTTCCTTCCTAAAATTGGGCACATGTCATAGAAGGTCGAATCACAGGCAGAGCTGTTCTGGTTGAATGTGCAGGGACCCTGGGTATCTTTCCTTCCCAGTCCCTATGAGGAGAGCCAGAAGAGTAACATTTACAACTGTTCATCTGCTGCAGCCGGACATGACCCAAGCGGAAGAACCCGTCCAATGCCACCCTTTAAAGAGCATGGGCCTCCTGCACCGCAGCACAGGCCTGAGGCAAGGCCAGTGCGGCCTGTCATCTCTGGACTGAGAAGGTCTAACCTGGGCACCATCGTGATGTTCTCTAATTATACATCTCATGGAAATGTGGTGGAGGACATGGGAGAGCTAGACTATATTTGACGATGTACAAGTTCAGTCCACATTGTGTATACTTATCTGGAGAACCTGTGTGACACTGCCTAGTTCATACACTTCCAGAGCAGTGACAGCCTATGTATGGCAAGAGAAAGAAGGCACAAAGAAAAACACCTTGGGTTTTCTCCATTACTAATGAGGTTAAATCTCCTTATCCTTCAGGTTTCCACTTTAATCCCACCTCTTCCCTGAGATCTTCCGGATGTTCCAGTCCAGTTTCTCGCCCTCCTGGAATCTTCCATAACACACATTTTCAGTCCTTAGCTGGCACTTACATAACAATACAACGTCCACATGTCCATGTCTTGGCTCCCCAAGTTCCTTAAAGGTCAAGGCAGGTATTTTACACTTAAGCAGATGGGGGCTTGCTCCCAGGAGGTGCTGCAGTGGCTGGCTGGGCAGCAGGACTTCCCCAGGCCAAAGCTTGCACTTTACTTTATTATGTGCCCCTACATGGGGCTCCCCAGATGCTCAGTGTGTGTGTTCAGCCTGCATGTGGCTTCCAGAATACCTTCGCTTGCTATTCATGCTCCCCACTCTGGTCCATGTGTCCGTCTCAGGATTGTAGGCCTCCACGGTGCTCAGCCGCAGCTGGCCATCATAGCCCCCGATAGCATAGAGAAGCCCGTTCACCACAGCCACGCCCACACGGCTGCGGGCTGTTGTCATGGGATGGCACTTTTCCCAGCGGTTGGCGATGGGGTCGAACACTTCCACCACATTCAGGGAATCACCTGCATAAAAATTTGCTACTCAAATTAAAACAAATGAGACCACTTGTTTAGATCACAGCTACTGGGTATTGACTCTCTGGAACATCTGACTCCGTTCTATTAGCTCTTCCCATGTATTACTCAGAGTAAGTGGGCCCACCAAAGACTCTAGCTACGGTAAAGGTTTTAGAATCAATGGGAAGCACTTGCTTTTATGCGAGACTAGTTTTCAGTTATCAGCAGGTAAGCCTCCTGCTGCAATCAACAAAAAAAGCAAATGCGTAGAATGTTTGGTCAGTGCAGGAAGCACACCCAGAGGGAAGGGCACAGGTCCTAATGCTAACTGCCACTTATTCTAATGACCAGACAAGCTGCTTTGTGTCCTCATCCTGTTTGGAATGTGAAATTAAAGGCTATCAGAGCTGCCACGAGGATTAAATGACATAATAGATACAGCACTGAGCATATTCTGAGAACTCAGTACACAGTCATCACAGTGAACAGGAATTTGAACCCTTCCACCCTCCTCAGACTATGATTTAGCAACTCAAACAACTCCACTCCCTGTTGCCTGGCTGCGCCCAGAGCTTGTTGCCCTCTGGTGCTCATCAGAAAACTTACCTTTTCCAGGCCACACTGTTAATAAGCACAAGGCTGCTTGCCACGGCTCCTAACCTTACAACAAAACTGAACTTCCCTGCCCCTCTAGGAGGCTTTCCTAGAAACGTGACTGTATATAATATAGGGCTATGGACAATGGCGGTTTTGTGCGGGTTCGTTTTGGAGGCAGAGTCTCAGTACCTGTAGCCCAGGCTGGCCTCAAACCCAAGAGCCTCTGCCTCAACCTCTGAAGTGCTGGAATTACAGTGTGTGATCAAGCTGCTGATAACGGGTGGACAGAAGATGTGTTGGGGCTTCAAAGAGGCAGTAGGAAGAATTAGAATTACAGCGCCGGGCTGCCTGCAGCCTGGGGTACTGGATAATTTCAGGCTGATCCATAACAGCCTGATTACTATCTCCGGTTACTCTAGAGCTGAGTAATTCTGGAAATAATGAATACACGAGGAGTGCCAGTTTAGCATCAGGATGAAACCCAGTCCTTGTTCTGACCAAAGCAGAGTGTGTGCACTGCCCAGGTTGCCTGGGCTTCAACTTCCCACCTGGAAATTTCAGCTGTGGTGACATTCATGGCTCTGAGACAGTGTGTCATGATGTAGCCCAGGCTGCCCTGGCCTTGGGACCACTCTGAGTGCTGGCATTAGCAGGTGTGAATGGCACTGTGCCCAGCTTCTCTCTCTTGCCCCCTCTGTTGTTGTTGAGACAGGCAGTAAGCAATCCTCCTGTATCTCATTATTAAGTACTAATATTACAAGCATGTGCTACATAGTCCATCTTTCTTTTTTCTTGAGACAGCCTTACTGTGTAACTCAGAGTGGCCTCAAACTCACAATCCTCTTATTTCTATGACCCAAGTGCTGGGATTACAGGCATGTGTCAGCATCGCTGGACTGTCAAGACTAATTCTTTAAGGTACTTTTAGCACTGACATCAATTCAATATTATGAATATGTAATAAGCGCCACTCTAGGGCAACTATACTAAAATAAGGACAGGAGACAGAACAGCATAAAGAAGAGGAATTAGAACACTCAGGCCAGCCTGGCTGTGCATCTTCATTCAAGGAGTCCTAGGAAGGGCTCTGCAAGCGGGAGTTGCAAGATACCTGCTGAATTGAGGCCCCCCACGGCATAGATGAGCCCAGCAATGGATGTGCAGCAGCGAGGCCGAGTCCTGAAAGCTGGCAGGTGGGGCCGGCGCTCTGGCATGAGGTGATAGTCCTTCGCTTCATCCACCAGGTCTCTGAAATAAGGTGCAAGATGCTAGAAGAGGAGGCACCCTCACACCTTGGTCTACATTTACACTTCCGAGCCTGGCTCCTCCATACCTCAGCGCAGAAACATCTAGGAAAAGTCTTCTGGAAAATTTGGTCTATCAGTGTATGTCTGTCCATCTCTCCTGCTGGGGATCGAGTCTACAGCCACACACATACCTGAATGCTCTACTACTGTGCTCTATCCCCAACCCTTTTATGTGAGGTTCAATGTTGAAGAACTCAGGTGAGATCAGAGGACACGATGCAAGGCTACTGAGACATACCCAAAAGCGAGGAAGCAAAATGAGCTGAGGCCCTCAGCTAGGAAGCAGAGAAGCCGCCTTCTGACAGGCACAAATCAGGTGTGGTTTTGAAACACAGTGTGAGGGTTAAGATGGAAGTGCGGGGGTGGGGAGGAGCTCAAGCAGCCCTATGTCCTTCCGGTACTCAGACCCGGCTCTTCCTTCCTGCCCCTGTGACCATCCCATCACTCACACCCTCCCATCAGTCACCCCTCACGTGCACTGTGGCCACTGCTGCCAAGTGCTCCAGATGGACTCCCCGCCTCCAGCCTGCCTCTCCAGCCCTTCCAAACCACAGACCACTTTGATTTTTCTGAGAACCTTTTTGGATAGTTACCTACTGCTGATAGAATAGTTCCTATGCCTCAATATTATCCTTCAGACTGTGTGGCACAGGGCTCCTGCTCCCTCCAGCCACACATCCCCACTTCCTGATACCATCACAAAGCTTGCACCATGCCATGGACTTCCTCCTGGACCTGCTGATCCCAACTGTGGGTAAAATAATGCAGAACTGAATATGTGTAAAAATCTTGTCAGCAAAGGAGAAAAACAAAACTCAACATTGGACTGTGATATAACAAGCAACTGGAAAGACAGGCCTTTTTCTCTGCTTCCGTTGCGTAACAACCCATCTTCCTAACTCTGCTGGTGGCTCTGGTAGAGCTGCACACACTGGTACATGAGACCTCCCTTTTCCATCACTCACCAGAGACTACTGCACTAGCTACTATTTATGAAGAAGGTGAGGAGCCCCAGGAAATCCCATTTTTGTACTATCAAGTCAGTTGCCAGTGTGGGTAAGGCCCAGCTAGGCAACACAGACACAGCGCACCCAAACTCTCGGTGGACGAAGATGAGGAGCACACAGATAGCTTAGGGGAGAAAAGGCCTCTCTGCTCCCACATGGCATCTCTCTCAGCAATGTGTGCATTTTGTGCAGTTCATGCACCATGTTAATTCATTAACATGTTAATTCATTGGACCGACTGCTCCAATCCCCTGAGCTAGGAGAGGCGGCCGACTGCTCTGCTTCGCCTGGACCCTGGGTAGCGCCGAGGACAAGGCTCCCCACCCCTACCTGCACTTGTGGCAGCACCGCACCAGGTCATCCTGCTGCACTCGGTCTGACAGGAACTGGGGCCGACAGAGAGGCAGGCGGATATTGGACAGCAGCTCCGGCAGGGATGGTCCCCTCTGCTCCTGGTCATATCTGACCCAGGCCAACGCCGCTTCAAAAACCTACGGGACGAAGAGCAGATGCTCTCGCAGCTACGCAGAGGCCACACTCCTGCCCCCCAGATCCCATTCTTCCAGGTCCTCAGGCGACGCATCTCTCCTCCTACTCCTGTCAGGAATCCATAGCTTTCTTTCCACTTCTCTAGCTGTGCTCTTAGATCCAGTCTTTAGTTTTTGAGACAGGGTTTTCTATGCAGCCCAAGCTGGCCTGGAAGAACTCAAGATCCAAATGCTAGAATTACAGGTATGTGAGAGACCACGGCAAGCTTGCGCCCACTCTTATAATGTAAACCTATGTTGCTGTAAAAGCTTCCTAGCTTTCATTATCACAGTAAAATGTTGATTTCTCTTTCTCCCTGGCGCTCTTGCACCCTACCAGCTCTCTATGCCAGGTAGGCCAGGCCACTTCCTCTGCTTACACTGTCCAGCCTCGAATGGCTGTTTTTCTCCTTCTTCTCCTTGAAGCCTACTCCTCTTTCTCTAAAGTCTAGCTCAAGATGTATGTTCCCCTAGGAGCCTTCTTAGCACCTCCAGCCACAAGAATATCACTGTTGGAAGCCCCTCAGACCTCATAGACTGCCACTCAAATAAAGAAATGTGAGCTGCCTAGGACACATTGGTATGAGGTCCATGCTGCCAAGCTCAGGATCTCTACTGGTCACTAATATTCAACAGTGGGACAGAATATCTTCAGATATTTAAGAAATTAAGCTGAGTTTGTTAATATCTCAATGGCTGCCTCCTAGTGCTGGGAGCTAGGCCAATCCAAGACTTTCTCAGAGGCCCTGATGAGAGGACAAAGGGAAGCCTAGTTCTGTCCTTGCCCAGGGGCAAGTCCAGTATGGGGCTAGGGCCAGGCCAAGGTATTAAGGTTTTGGTTCCTGGGAAATTGACTTTCCCCTGAAAGACTGCACTTGTCAGGCCTGAGGCAGCTGTGTCTGAGATATCTTGTGCTCACTTGCCAACATTGTCTGATTTAGGTTTTTGCTGACAATGGTTCGTTTCCCCCCTCTAAACAATATATAAAATGCTATTCTTCAAAGCTGGGCGTAGTGGTGCATGCCTGTAATCCCGGCACTCTGGGAGGCTGAGGTAGATGGATCTTTTAAGTTTGAGGCCAGTCTATAAAGTGAGTGCAGGACAACCAAGGCTACACAGAGAAACCTGTCTCCAAAAAATAACAACAAAAACAAAAAAAGATGCTATTTTTGTTCATTTGTTTGTTTGAGACAGGGTTTCTCTGTGTAACAGCCCTGGCTGTTCTAGAACTCACTCTGTAGACCAGGCTGGCTTTGAACTCAGAGATCTTCTGCCTCTGCCTCCTGAGTGCTGGGATTAAAGTTGTGTGCCGCCACCACCAGGCAGAATGCTATAATTCTTAAATCTGCTTGGCATAAGCTATTAGTTTATGCGAAACCTCTGGGCCCAGCTTTCTGTCCTCTTTATCTTCTCACCCCAGCCCTCCCCGCTTGGCACCACTCACAGCTGACCCCCAGCCCTGAGCTGTGTGTACACACGTGCCACAGCATCTCAGGTCTCTGTTTGCTAACTGTGCACACCACACTAGCTGGGCTGCAAGCTTCTCAGGACCTCTCTGTCTCTGCTTCCCTTCCTACAGTTAGGGCACTGGATCACAGCGGCCACTGCTGTGCCTAGCTGGACACAAACTCTGAGGATTCAAACTTGGGCCCTCAGGCTTGAAGGACAAGCTCTTCGCCCACTGAACCACTGAGTCATTTCCTGAGTCCAGGCCAGGGCTCTTGGTTACAACTATCCTGAAAGGCTCAGATTCTGACTGGATGTCTCAGTGGATCAAACGCAGTAGTGAATCCCCAGGTGTTTTCTAGACTGAACTTCTTACTCTGTATTCAGTGTCCATCACTACCAGCTCTCACCATTCTGTCCCAAACAGCATGCACTGTCCTCCTAAGTCTACCTACACTATACCCTTGTTGATACAGAAGACCATCCTTTGCTCTTTTTTGGCTGATGACACTTGGCTTTTACTTTTTCTTGATCACTCCAAGACTCTTTGCTTTACCAATAGCTCTGCCATGCAGTATGGTTATAAAAAGCTTTTAAGAGTTTCCCAATTTCTTAGTGTGTGTGTGTGTTGAAACAGGGTTTCATGAAGCCCAGGCTGGTTTCCGACTTGTTTTAGAGACAGAGTCTCACTACGTAGCTAGTCTGGAACTTGCTATGTAGAGCAGGCTGGTCTCAAACTCACAGAGATCCTATCTCAGCCTCCCACATGCTGAAATTAAAGATGTGTGGCAACATGTGCAGCCCGAGCTTGTGATGCAGATGGAGATGACCTTGAACTTGTAATCCTACTGCCTTCACCTCCCAGGGATGGGGTTCCAGATGTGCACAGCCACATCTTCAGGTGGCACCGAGGGCTTTGCTCATGGCAGGCAGGTGAGCTAACCCTGACTCCACAGCTTTATGTGCCCCACACTTCATCACCTCTCCCAGCTCGCAAGGTCCCTCTGACTGCCCCATGCTGCCTCACCCCCTTCCCAGCTCCTTAGATCTGTTCTGTTTCCTCACCTCTCTGCTGACCTGTGTTCCAGGGGTTGCCACCTGGGTGTCCTCCATTCCTGTGCCAAGTTCCTACCTCCTTTTCTCATGCTCACTTGAAAAAAGAAAAAACTCTAGCCTCGAGAAAGTCAGCATTTAAAAAAAATTATTTTTACTTATTTACTTGTGTGTGTGTGTGAGTGAATGTATGTCACATCTGTGTGGAGGTTCCCATAGGACAGAAGAGGGTGATGGATCCTCTGGAGCTATAGGTACAGGTGGCTGTGAGCCACCCAACGTGAGGAAACCAAACATGGACCCTCTGGAAGAACAGAAAGTGTCCTTAACCACTAAACCATCTCTCCAGCCCTCAAAGTTCAGCTCTTCACACTCAGTGTGCCTTTTATTCTCTACCTGCACCAACATGATACTGACAGAACACACCACACAGCTGAGTGCTTTAAGCGTAAGCCTAATGTTCAGGCCCTGCTCCCCAACAAAGCCTCTCCATCTCCCCACACTGCCCAGATCCTAATCTCATTTCCCCCAGATTTCTACTACTCTTCCCTCACGCTCATTCTAAACTGAGGAGACAAAAACAAACCAGAGCAGAATGTCAACAAGAGGTGTCTCCTAGCGTCTGTCTGCATTTGACTGTGAGCACATTGCCTGTTCCTTGGGCTGCTTTGGATGCAGAAGGCTTTTGCTCCTGTCTAATAATGCTGAACCCCTGCTGCCTTAGACTTTGATTCTTCTCACTTCAGAACACCACCCAGCCACCATTTTCTCATTTCCCTTGTATCACTAATTCTCCCCAATCCTCTGGAAAGTCCCATCAATATTTAATGATGTGTAATTTCTCTTGCCTTAGCAAAAACAACACATCATCCAAATTCAAGTGCTTGATTTCCAGTTTATGGCAATTATTATTTCTTTCTTCTCTCTCTCTCTTTTTGATTTTTCAGAACAGGGTTTCTCTGCCTTAGCTGTCCTGGACTTTCTCTGTTGACCAGCCTGGCCTTGAACTCACAGAGATCTGCCTGCTCTGCCTCCCTGGGCGCTGTGATTACAGGCGTGCGACACCGAGCCTGGCTGGCAATTATTATTTCTAATAATAAATACCGGAGGGCTGTAGAGATGGCTGAGCTGTTAAGGAGGTTCTTCCAGAGGTCCTGAGTTCAATTCCCAGCAACCACATGGTGGCTCACCACCATCTACACTGGGATCTGATGCCCTCTTCTGGCATGTAGGGGAGGTGTACAGGCAGGCAGAGTACATAAAACAAACAAACAAATAAAAAATTTTAAATATTGGAATTAACTCAAGCTCTAAGAATAAGGGAAATGTAGCTGATAGATATACTATTACTTAGATACTAAAATATAAGAAAGGTTTCAGAAAAAATACACGTAACAAAACAAACCCCACAAAACATCAAAACTGTACGTTCATCGCTTGTTTTAAAGAAGGAAGGTGGGCGGAGCGTGCCCTGTGCCTGCGCTGCCGTGCTCACCGACCTGCTCCTCTGACTTCACGTTTAGCTCATCCCGAGACACCAGCTCAAGCACGTCCTCCAGGGGCAGGGCCAGGAACTCTTCCGACAGAGACACTTCTACAAAGTGCTGGTGGATGAAGCTGTTGGCTGCGTCGTACAGCACGGCGCACATCATCGTCTCGGCGAACTGGCGCACGCCAAGGCAGTTCTTGGGATGAAGCCTTCCGCAGAAGATGAAAAGAAAAGGATTAGAGGAAGTAATGCAACTAACGTGACTGCCAGTCATTCCTGGAATGGTTCTGAGTACAGCCACGGGAAGACCATTAAATTCTGCTCCCAGCTTTCCTGGAAGCTCCCTGTGGTATCAGGGAGCCCTCTCCACGACTCTTCTAAAGGTGTTCACTGAAGATGGGTTAGCCTCAAGTCTTTGCGTCTTGGAGCATGGTCCTGTGGAGTAACTGTCACACGAGAAGACAGGAAAGCATGCGCTGGGAAGCCCTGTCACCAACCCGGATGCACTACTCTGCCTCTAGGCACCAGGAAGGCCCTAGAGGCATGGAAGAGACACACCGGCCATCACACTTTTTTTTCTCTCTCTTTTTTTTTTTTTTAGGTAGAGGAGGTCCTAACAGTTCAGAACCCTAGAAACCGCTTTACTTATTTTAGTGACTAAAATATTTGTTAAGCTTTTTTTCTTTTTGAAGTTTTTGAGCCATGGTTTATCTGTGTAGCCCTGTATATCATAGACCAGGCTGGCCTTAAACTCACAGAGATCCGCCAGCCTCTGCCTCCCAAGTGCTGGGATTAAAGGTGTGTGCCACCGTACTTGGCTTTTCGTAGGCTTTTTATACCCATTCTGCAGAACTGTTATATTTCTAAAAACTGACCTTAATCCCCTTTAATGACATATATATGTGTGTCTGTGTGGGTATGTGCACCTGCATGCAGGTGCTTGCAGAGGTTGTTGGATGCCACAGAGCTGGAGTTACAGGCAGCTGCCCTGGGTGGGTGCTGGGTCCTCTGGAAGAGCAGCAGAGCCATTCCTCCAAGTTCCCAGTTTATACTTCTTTTGAAGATGCTAGGGATGGAATCCAGGACCTTGCACATGTAGGCAAACGCTCTACCACTGAACTCCACCTTCAGTTCTTTAAAATCTTTTTTAAGGACTAGGAAGAAGGCTCAGAGGTTAAGAGCACTTACTGCTCTTCCAGAAAAATTGAGTTCAGTCTCCAGCACCCATGTCTGGTGCTGCACAACATCATGTAACTCCAGCCTCAAGAGATCTAATGTCCTCTTCTGGTCTCAGAGGGCACCGGCACACACATGGCATAGACTCACACACACACACACAGACACACACACACACACACACACACACACATGGCATAGACTCACACACACACACACACACACACAGACACACACACACACACACACACACATGGCATAGACTCACACACACACACACACACACACACACACACACACACACACACACATGGCATAGACTCACACACACACACACACACACACACACAGACACACAGACACAAAGAATCTTTAAAGTCAACTCTGCAGATTACTCTCATTTTGTCGTGGACAACAGAGACCCAGGGAAACCAAGAAATGTGTTTCTAGTTCTTTGACAAGGAGTGGAAGGGCCGAGACCTAAGGCGGGCCTCTTGCTTCTATGGCTGTTAACACCAGGGCAGACCTGTACTCATCAGAGCCTCGGAAGGCCTGGTCCTCTCTCTCTGAGGAACCTGGGCTTTAAGTTCTCTGAAGTATCATTTCTTTTCTACAGAGAAAAGATGGTGATAACTATGCACCTAGAACCAGAGCTATGATTAGAAAAGAATGTGGGAGCCGGGTGTGGTGGTGAGCCTTGTAGTCCCAGCAATTGGAACAATAAGGCAGGAGAACCACTTGAGCTCAGAAGCTTGAGGCCACTCATCTCTAAAGACAAATGAATGAGTAAAAAGGCCAGGCATGGTGGTGCATACCTGTAATCCTAGCACTCTGGAAATGAAGGCAGGAGGATCGGGAAATTGAGGTTAACCTGGACTACACATGACCTTGTTTCAAAGAAACAAAACTTGCCCACGGAGATAACTCAATGGATAAAAACATTAGCTGTGCAAGCCAGATGACGCGAGCTCAACCCCCTAGAACCCACTAAAAAGCCACATGTAGTGGTAGACATTGGATATCCCAGCATGCCTACTCTGAGATTGGAGGCAGAGACAAGACACTTGAAGGTTATGGCCCAGCTCGCCTAGAGTTCTCAGCACGGCAGCAGAAACAAGAGAGACCCTGCCTTCTCTGACCTCCACGCATGCGCTGTGGCATGCATGCCCCTCTCCAAATAAATAACACCAACAAACATGCAAAAAAAAAAAAAGGATAAAATTTTAAGAGTAGTGTTTTCAGACCAGTGAGAAGTAGATAAAGGAGCCTGTTACAAAGCCTGACAATAACCTTGGATCACCCCTAGGACCTACAGGGTGGGAGGAGAGAATCAACTCCTATAAGCTGTCCTCTGATCTCTACATGCACATCACAGCATGTGTGTACCCACGCAAACACGCACACTCACCAAGCAAACATAATGAATGTAGGCAAAAGTGCCCGGCACTGGTATGAAGCTGGCCACTGTTTTAGTTTCTATCGTATCTGCTTTTCTTACTCTCAGACAAGCCCAGCATGGCTCTGAAGTCTCAGCCACAGCACTGGTCTCTGAGGAGTCACATTTCCCTAGCTTTACTTTCCGTCGAGTCTGGGCTGTCCTGGAAATCACTATGTAGTCCAAGGAGTGGCCTCAAACCTGAGGCCATCCCCTTGCTTCAGCCCTCTGAGTGTTCAATGACAGGCACAAGGGACCACTCCTGGCTCCTCACTGCGCTTTCCGAGGCCAAGGAAACAAAATCAGTGTATGGCGAGGCACAGACAAGACAGTGAGGGGAACGAGGAACACGGGGCTCAGGATAGGTATCGGTGCCTTTTGTAGAGTACTTCCCAGTGTAAGGTGATGAGGAGGAACCAGGGCTCCTGCAGCAGGTGCTTCACTCACGCCTCATCAGCCCAACACCATACCCTGGGAGCTGAATAGAGCCAAGATAGGGAAAGGGTGCGCTGTGTACCTGATATTCCTCTCCACTCTCTCCTCAGGATTCCTGAATGTGCCTTTGATCAGCTTGCGTTACTAGAGCACCAATCATGCCTCCCTAAGAGAGCTGTGCTACTACACCCAACAGCACAGAGTGTGGGAAGGCAGCCTGTGAGGCCGACATGGGGGTGGAAGAGACAGTGGCCACACAAGACCCATTCAGGATGGAGACAGGAAGGGAAGTAAAGCTAAAGGGAAGCAGAGACCCACGTCTTTCATTAGCGCCCCCCCCCCACAGCTGTCTTCACTGACAGCTCAATTTTGTCTGTAAGGAGACTGCATTGGTATAATATGCTACTGAAGGTAGGAACCGGGGATGTGAATGAAGTCACTGACTTGAAGGCACATTTGATTTTCACTCTAGCTGAAGACTGGTGATGAAGCTCAATGGTACAGCATTTACCATGTACAAGGCCTTAGGCCTCACTCCCCAGTACCTCAAGGGGGAATAACCACCCAAACCAATGCAGTTCTGGGAGAAGAGTTGCTGAAACCCACTCCAGTGTCTAAAAGCCAGGAAGCCCATACATCTGCAGGTTGAGAAAAGGGCCACAAGACAAAATCAATCAACTGCAACTTCCTGGCCGGGGGCAGGAATCAGGTAGTAGAGCCAATAGGCCAGGGAACTCAGAACTATGCTGACGCTGCGGCTCTCTGCGCCCTCGGGCCCAAAATGGTTTTCCTCAAGGCACTGACAGCCAAATCTTCAAACAAGGAGGACCACATGTTTGTCCGCAAATGTACCTGGAGGAAGGGAGCTGAAAAACCTCACACATTCTACAGCTGAAGAAACAGAAACTGGAGAGAAAACAGAAAGTAAGCCAAGCCTCTGGAGCTTGTGACCGGAGGGAAGGCAGTAATGAAGTAGCAGCCTGGGTCCTAGGCAGGAACAAATGAGAAAACATTGAAGACAGACTAATATCAGGCTTTATGCCTACGTGGGTGGTCCTCAGATGTGACTTAGATAAGCAGAAACGGCACTGGTCAAAATATAGTGACTGTTTTTTGCCAGGTGAGGTGAAACACACTATAATCCCAGCACTTGGGAGGTGAAGGCAGGAGGGCTGCCTCGACCTTAAGGCCAGCCTGAGTCACAATGGTGAGACTGATCTCAAAAAGAAAGGAACTAACTGTTCAGCATCTTTGTTGTGGCTTGAGATAGAGTCTCATTACGTCCTCTGGCCCAGATCTAATATGTAGATGAGGTTGGCCTCATACAGCTCCGCCTGTCCCTGTCTCCTGGGCGCTGGGACTAAGGGTGTGCACTACCACATTCAGCAGTTCAGCATCTCTAACAGAAAGTGCCTCATGGTAGTGGGCCTGGTGTTACAGCGATGACCTCAAGGACCTAGGCGGCGCTGTTGTCCATTGAAGGTGTAAAGGCTGGCAACTCGAAGCTCCCACTCTGAAAGCCATTTTCCAAATTCTCTGGAAAAAAGTGATCAATCAAGCTCAGTCCGTCCTCAGGCACAAGATGATTAGGAATGAGTGTGTGCGTGCGTGCGTGTGTGTGTATGTGTGTATTTATGTGTGTACTTGTGTCCCTCCAGCCTGCTTTAGAAGGTATCTTAAGGCAGGGACAAACCTGGCTCTGGAGCTGCACTCTCACAAACTACAAGGTTTCCACCTGCAACATCTAACATGGAGCCTTTGACCTCAAGGTGAAAGCATTTACACTGCAGCTAGCTGACGGGCACCTCTACCGTTGAGGCAACACTACCATGGATATGTAGGTAGGTGTGCATGTGACAGTGCTCAGTGATGCCCCAGGCACCCCGAAGGTAGGATGTGGACAGGCTGCAGACAGTCTCAGTAGAGTGGAAGCAGGGGAGGGGAGGTCAGCTCTGACAGGATGTTCCTGAGGGCAGAGCTGAGGTGGAAGGAACGCTGATCATCAGGCTGAGCATGGCCACTGGCCTTGGACCAACAACACATACACAGAGGAACTCTTCTGGTTTTCCCATGCCTGTGTGTGGCCCAGCCCTAATTCTCACCTCTGAATCTCTGGTGATTTAATGGCCTTCAGCTTATGACAGAAGACTGCCCCCTAAGGGGAACAAAGGGCCTTATCTGATCAGTTATAAGGTCACAGAAGAACCGATGAACTCCTTTGCCAAGAAGCAGAACAGTGGGAATATGATCCATGACATCATCACCCCAAAAGGCCAAATGATGACTACTCCCAGTGGACAGAAATAGGTGGGCTCTGAATGATCTGTAGTATAAAAAGGTCGAGAAGGAGGATTAAGTATCTGAACAAGCATGGAGATGGCTATGGAACAGTCAGGAGTGCCAAACAATAAACCATGTGGGGAATGTTGCGGTGAGCCTTTTGGAGGCCCACAGAGAATGGCGAATGAAGTGTCAGCGACTCCTAGGACTCCTCAAAAGGTCCGGATCCACTGCACACAGTGCTGAGCCACCAGGGACTCCTAGCACACTAGTGAAGTCTCAAAATGGATCCGAGGCTAGGGCGGTGACTGCTTCCCCTTCTTTATAGAAGTCTCCTGAGGTGACCTTGCCCCCAACCCCCACATCTCCCACATTTCCTTCTAGTTGCACCAACCTGATTGATTGTTGCTTGGGGCTAGAATGGGATGGTCTGATTGGCCTTTCAGTTGTTTAAAGGCTGATACACTGGATAATAAAGGTAGACCTGCACCTTGGAGCCTGGTCTCCAGAGAGGCTGGTGCCCGGGATTCTGTGCGGGCTCCATTGCCCCGCACTCCCTCCCCTCGGCTCCTGATCTCACAAAATTAGTTTGGTGAGAAGTTAGCTAAATTATGAGCAACACTAAATGGATTTAACAGGCTGTATTTAAGCACACACACACACAAATAGTATAAGAAAAGGAAGTCATAATTTGAGAGGGAGGGGCACATGGGAGGAGTTGCAGGAGGGAGAGGGTTGGAAGTGATGTACATATAGAACCAATAAATTCTGAAAAAATTTTAAATTTAAATTTAAGAAAAAGAGTGGTCAATTAGCTAAACTGACAGCTGGTTGGATTCGAGAAGGATGGTCAAAAAGGGTCTATACCATGCATGCCACAAGCATGCAGGTAGGGCTATGTAAATACAGGAAGAGATGGGTCCTGATAGTACTGATCCCAAGAAATGCCATCTCTACAGAGTAATATTGCCAACTCACTGTTCAAAAAACTCCAGACACACCATTGACTCAGCAAGGTGGCAGGGGTCCAGAATAGACATGGTCCGCAGCATCTGCTTTGCTCACCTTTCTCGGAGGAATGTACAACAAGCGTCTTTGATGCTCTGCAGCTGCAGGAAGCTTGCTCCCATCAGCAGTGACTGCACATTTTGCTGGTCAATAGCAAGGTTGCCATTATATGCGAAGTTGATGAGAGCCTCCAGGGCACTAGAAGGAAGAGAAAAAGCATGAGAGCTCTCCAGAGATGAGTCTTGGCCCACAGTCACTTTGTCCTAACTGAACTGACATGACTACCTATAATGGTTTGAAAAAGAATGGCCATAGGTTCGAATGCTTGGTCATCAGGCGCTGGCACCACCTGAGCGGGATTAGGAGGAGTGGCCTTGTTGGAGGAGGTGTGGCCTTTTTGAAGGAAGCCTGTCACTGGGGGGAGCTGCGGGGTTCAAAAGTTCAAGCCAGTTCCAGTGTCTCTCTTCCTACTGCCTGCAGACCTCCTCAGCTCCTTCTCCAGCACCATGTCTGCCTGTGTTCCACCATGCTCCTGCCATGATGATAATGGACTAAACCTCTAAAACTATAATAAGCCCCAATTAAACGCTTTCTGTTATATGAGTTGTGGTGGTCATGGTGTCTCCTCAAAGGAATAGAACACTGATGAAGAAACTACCCAAAGAATAGATGAGCCCTGTTCAAAATTTCATCTAGAGGCTGGAGAGATGACTCTGGGTAAGAGTGCTTACTGTGCAATCATAAGGACCTGAGTTTGGCAAGTCAGTGTCACACAAATGCCTGCAGTCCTGGCTTCTAGAAATCTGATACCCTTTTCTAGTATTCACAGGTATCTATCATAGGCACACTCACCTGCACACCCATACATGTGCATACACTCACACAGTCACACATGTACACAAATAAGCAGATTTAAAAAAAAATCCATTTAGCTGAGTTGAGTATGGCAGCACATGCCTATAATGTTAGCATTTTGAGTTTGAGGCAGGAGGATCCCAAGTTCAAAGTCCAGCCTAGGCTATAGTGAGACTACATCTCAAAACAAACAAAATCCATTTTATTGAGAATGTATTTATTCTATTTCATCACAGCCAAAGATTCATCCTAGCCAGGTGTGGCGGTACACACCTTTAACTCCAGCACTTAGGAATCAGAGGTAGGCCAGTCTAGCTTACATAGTGAGACAAACAAAAAGCCAGGTATGGTGCATACCTGTAATCCCAACACTCAGAGAGGCAGAGGCAGAGAGATCTCTGAGTTTGAGACTAGCCTAGTCTACAAAGTGAGTCCAGAACAGCCAAGACTACACAGAGAAACCCTGTCTTGAAAAAACCAACCAACCAACCAACCAACCAACCAACCACAAGAACTGAATAATTGTTCCAATAATCATTTACAAACTCACTATTGAAAAAGTTAATGGTGATTATATTTCTAGTTTTGCTTATCTGTTCATCTATATATGTAAACTATGTGGACAAAATCATAAAATGATTTATTAAGCCCTTTCTCATTCTGCTATACTAACTTCATGTTTACTGTTTTGGGTAGCTGCTGTATAACTCAACACTAAAATATGTTCTAATTTATTGCCTTTATTAGCAGGTGCCATAACTATTATCATCTTATTGCCATCATAATTTTCTAAAACTATTGTTGTAGGCTGGGTGGTGTGATGCACGCCTTTAATCCCCGTACTCCTGAGGCAGAGAAAGGTAGATTTCTGTGAGTTTGATGCCAGAAGGGAGTTCAGGACAGCCAGGGCTATACAGAGAAACCTCAAAAAAAAAAAAAAAAAAAACCCCAAAACAACAACAACAACAACAACAAAAAACCCTATTGTTGTTTGGGGATGAAGGAGGAACTTCCTGTCAAAGGAGGGGAACACCAACCCACCCAGTATTTATCCTGTCGACAAGTAGTGCAGAAATAAAGATGGAGGAGAGATTGAGGACTGGCCAAAAACTGACTGGCCCAACTTGAGATCCACCCCATGGGAGAGAGCTGACCACGAAACTATTGATGAGACTCTGCTATGCGTGCAGACCGCAGCCTAGCATAGCTGTCCTCTGGGAGGCTTCATCCAGCAGCTGGTGGAAACAGATGCTGAGACCCACAACCAAACAATAAGCAGAGCTTCCTGGCGTCTAGTGGAAGAGTGGGAGACAAGGATTGGGGGAGCCAGAGGGATCAAGGACACCAAAAAAGACCCGTGAAGTAGACTAACCTGGGCCCGTGGGGCCTCACAAAGACTCAACCATCAACCATAGACCATGCATGGGCTGGACAGATGTGCAGCTTGTTCTTCATGCGGGTCCAATAACAATTAGAGCGGGGGCCATCTCTGACTCTGTTGTCTGCCTTTGGATCCCTTTCACATGGTTGGGCTGCCTTGTCTAGCCTCAGTGGGTGAGGATGCGCCTAATCCTGCTGCAACTTGATGTGCCAGGGTGGGTCAGTACCCACAGGGGATTTCCCCTTCTCTGAGCATAAGGGAAAGGAGGGATATGGAAAGGGGTGTGATGGTAGAGCTGGGAGGAGAGGAGGAAAGGGACCTGCAATCAGGCTGTCAAGTTAATAAAAATTTAGAGAGATATTTCTAACTTTGTATTTGTTCTCATGGATAGTGAAATCCAAACTCCAGCTGTAGAGCTCTGGCCCTCCCTCTCTCTGATCTTTCACCTGTGGCCTTATCTCACCGTGTCCCAATCCTGTCCGCACTGTCACCATTTGCCCTGGCTGCTCCCTCTGCTTGGAGGACTGTTCTGTTCCTCCAGATAACTCACTCTTCTCATTTTCCTGACTGCCCACCACCCTCTGCTAACTTTTACTCCCTCCCTCCTTCCTCCCTCCCTCCCTTTGTTCCTTCCTTCCTTTTCGAGACAGGGTCTTTCTTTGTAGCCCTGGCTGTCCTGAAACTCGGCAATCCACCTGCCTCTGCCTCCCAAAGGCTCAGATTAAAAGTGTGCATCACCATCACCTGACTTCTTTCCTTTTTTTTTTTTTTTTGTCTTCTTTTTGGTTTGTTGAGACAGGGTTTCTCTGGCTGTCCTGGAACTCTGTTTGTAGACAGAGTTCTACTAACAGGCTGTCCTCCAATTCACAGAGATCCTCTTGTCTCTGCTTCCCCAGTGCTGGGACTAAAGGTGTGCGCCAACACTTCCTGGCTTCACCTGGCTTCTCTCTCTCTAGTAAACAGGGGTTTGTGTAGCACAGGCTGGCCCCAAACTCATTATGTAGCCAAGATGACTTTTGACCTCCTAATCTTCCTGCCTCCCCCTCCTGAGCGCTAGGATTATGGATGTGTGCCACCACACCCTATTTATGCAGTGCTGGGATGAGACCCAGGGCTTTGTGCATGCTAGGCAAACACTTTACCAACTGAGCTACACACCCCCAGCCCCACTCTGCTTTCTTCACATTACTTTTACTCCTAGCCATATATCCTGTGTTTCTGTCCTAAACTGTGCACAACATGGACACTCAGTTTGTGTTAGGCGAAGCATTGAGTACACATGATCATTAACACAGCGCATTCAGACATAGTATGACACTAGAAGGATAGGCTTAACCCATTACCTTCAATCTTCTGATCCATCAAATGACCATAAAACTTGTCACATTCTAGATCTATGCTGTCCCTTACAATATTATCCACATACACTTTTTAGGATTAGATTTTTAAAAATAAATAAAAATTTAAAATTAGACCTTCTGTCTCAGAGTCACAGTTCAACTGCTCAATAGTCATCTGCAGACAGTGAATATTTCTGGCCAGTATGAACACCCTGTGGTAGTGCCTACGTGTAATCTGTGTGGAAGGCTGAGGCAAGATGATTGCCATTGGGGCCAGCCAACACTATTTAATAAGACTATCACAAAACAAAACAGCTTCAGAAAGTTTACTGGATAACATAGCTCTACACTGATGAAAAAAATGTATGACAATGTTTACTGGAAAAATATTCTTCCAGCCCAGAAATGTAGATAGTAATAAATATACTTACTACCCTGGTATCCAACCCTAGTTAAAAAAAAATCTTAGGACTCAGGGCTGGAGAGACGGCTAAGCAGTTAAGAGCACTGGCTGCTCTTCCAGAGGTTCCGGGTTCAATTCCCAGCACCCACATGGCAGCTCACAACCATAACTCCAAAATCTGGCACCTTCACACAAACATACATGCAGGCAAAACACTAATGTACATGGAAAAAAATAAATTTATTTTGAAAAATTTTGGGACAACACTTGGTGAGGCAAGACTATAACCCCAGCACTCAGGGAGGTGGGGACAGGCAGATCTCTATGAGTGTGAGGCCAGCCTGGTCTACAAAGAGTCCAGGACAGCCAAGGTGACACAGAGAAACCCTGTCTCAAAAAAAACCAAAAAACAAAACAAAAAACAAAACAAAACAAATAACAAATCTTGGACTCTAGGCATTACTAAATGAGTTACTTTAATAATAGAGTAAAAACATCATCAAAACTCGCATCAGATAAGTCAGATATGATGGCATACATGTATAATCCAATACCAGGGAGGCTACAGCCAGGAGGTTTCTAGTTGAGCTCAAGGCTGGTCTGGGCTACACAACAAGACTTTGTCTCAAAAAACCAGCAAGCAAACGAACGTCCTTTCATCTTATCCCACACTGACTGAGGAGCTCGTCCGCCCGCTCACAGCCCACAGGGTGTGTGGAGCTGCTCTGTCACATACTGTGCTCCACCGCAGGCCCCATCTGGTCCGAAGCTCAGGTTGAAACTGGCCATGGGAAGCCTAATGGTAGGGGGGTTAGTACCTTGGGTCCATTCCTTGCATTACAATCTCATCCTGCTTGCACTCCATCATGTCATTTGTAAACATAGCGTGGAAGTACGGGATGGAGGCTGCTAAGACGATTCGGTGAGCGCTGAATTTGTGGTCCCCGATCTGTGAGCCAAAGAGAATACAAAGACATATTGAGGAACACACATAAAAGCCCAATCTTGTTCTTCCACAACTTACCTCTTGTTCACTGCAGTGACAGTGAAGACATCCCAGGCATGATAGACAAGGCTCGAGACCTTAAGTATTTAAAACTTGATATACTCAGCTACAGTGCACGAATGTAAACACATTTTAATGAGCCGTAAAGGTGGAAAGCCTGAATACATCAAGCACCAATTTTTATTTACAGAGCAGCCTCCAATGTACCCTTGAAACTCCTCCCATTAGTTAAAATAGCCATCGCTTCAATACTTCATTGGAACTCCAGTTTTATTAAGACGGATGGAACAGAAAAGTTCTCAAGCTAGAGCACCTGAAGGCATATTTTCCAAGAAAAACAGAAAGAGCATCAGGAAAGGGAAAAATTAGGCCTGATTTGCACAGGGTGTGGGCTGGCGGGTCGTACTGAGGACACAGCAGGCTGTGGCAGATGACAAGCACCCGGTGTTGGGACTGGGGAAAACAACCCTGGCAGAACCTGACAGGAATGACCCATGCTACAGACAGGTTGGTCCAAAGGGTCACAGGTCATTTCTTTCATGGTCCAAAAGGTCAGAGGTCACCTCTTTCTCCAAAGTGCTCTTAGCTACTGAGCCATCTTTCCGGTCCTATTCATTTTTTGAGTCAGGGGCTCACAATGAAGCCCTGGCTGGACTGGGACTTTCTACGTAAACCACCGGCCTTGAACTCACAGAGATCTGCTTGCCTCTGCCTCCAAAGTGTTGGGATTAAAGGTATGTGCTGCCATGCCCAGCTCTATTGTATTTTTAAAACATACTTAATATATTTTTTTTCTGAGACAGAGTTTCTCTGTGTAGCCCTCACTGTCCTGGAACTCACTTTGTAGACCAGGCTGGCCTCAAACTCAGAAATCCACCTGCCTCTTCTCTGGGGTCTTGGGATTAAAGGAGTATGCCAGCACCACCTGGCTTTTAATTTTTTTTTTAATGGATATGTATGCACAGGTGCCTGTGATGGTCAGAAGAGTGCATCAGCTGCTTGGTGTTGGAGTTAGAGGTGTGCGAGCTGCCCAGTGGAGATGGTAGCTTGGGTCCTCTGGAGGGGCAGCAATGTTGTTAACCACTGTGCCATCTCTTGAGTCTCTGCTATCAGACATTTTTGCAAGAGGGATTCTAGTTTGTTGCTTTGGAGCATTCTTGTGACTTTCTGAAGACTAAACATGAGCGAACAGCTATTCCCTCTGGAGTTTTAGACGTTCTCTGTTTCTGGAGTGCTGAAGTTTCAGATGCTGTACCTTGGCGCTGGTTTCTCTTGTGCATTCTCTCTGCCTTACCAACATTGTTTTATTTTAAACATTTAACAGTATTTTAAATTCTGGAAAAATACTTTTTTTTTCAAGACAGGGTTTCTCTGATTAATACCTTGGCTGTTCTGGAACTTACTCTGTAGACCAGTTGAGGCTCTGGCTTCAAACTCACAGAGATCCACCTGCCTCTGCCTCCTAAGTGCTGGGATAACAGGTACGGGTCACACAGCCCAACTTGGAAAAATATTTTCATAGCACTTCTTTTATTTTTCTTTCTATGTATGGGTATGTAATGCATGTGTGTGTGACCAGGTATGCACATGTAGGAAACAGCGGTTGACAGCAGACATCTTCTTAGATTGATTTTTTGAGACTGACCCTCTCACTGTTGATCCAGCTAGGCTCGCTGGCCAGAGGCCCCAGAGTCTTCCTGCCTCTGCGCCCTAGCACGGGGATTACAGGTGTGCACTGCTGCCTGGGTTCATATGTAGGCGCTGGAGAGCCACACGCAGGTCTTCAGGATTGCCCAGCAGACATTTCGCTCGCAGAGTCACCTCCCTACCCTCATAACACTTCCTTATTTGTTCACTCTAGTGTATCATTCAGTGTGGGAGGGCCAGCATGCACATGCCACAGCACATGTGTGGTGGTCAGAGGACAACTTTCAGGAATCAGTTCTCTTTCCACCTTGGGTTCTGAGGATCACACTCAGGTGGTCAGGATTGTTATAAGCATCTGAAGCAAGCCATCTTGCCAGCCTCTCATGCCATTCCCTTGATAGTTTCCTCCCTTTTTTATTGTGTTCGTTAATGTGGGCACATGTGTGTGGAAACCAGAGGTTGATGTTGGATGTCTTCCTTAATCACTGTGCATGTGTGTGTGAGTGTGCGTGTGCATGTGTGTGCAGGCAGGGGTCGATGTTGGGTGTCTTTTAAAATCACTGGTAGAGGAATTTTAATTCAGAACATGACTATTCTGGCAAGAGATCACATCCAAAGGCCTTCTAGGTCTGTATGATTCAGCTGGCAAGAGATCACATCCAAATGACCCTGCTGAAATACAAACATGCCTTTAATATAGGAGACAGAAGCCAGCAAATCTGAGTTCAAGGCCAGCCTGGTACAGAGCAAGTTTCAGGTAAAGAAAAGCTTAGGTCTAAGCGTGGTGGTACATGTCTTTAATCCCAAACAATGGTAAAATTAGTTTGTTTTTTAAAAAAAAAAGCACCCATGTTTGAAAGTTATGTCTGGTTGAGTGGCAGAAAAGGTGACAAATCCGAGAAGATTTGACAGAATAGGCTATTCCTAACTCTCACGAGAAGAGAGAAGGAAGAGAAGCTATTTAAGGAGCAACGTAGAGAGAGGAGGCCGTTTTACTGGGACAGTAATTGAGAGACAGGTTGCAGAGAAAGAACTCAGTTAAAGACCAAATGAGCCAGAGAATGAAAAGGAGCCAAGAAATTAGAGCAGATTGCTTGAGTTAGTTGGAGACCAAATAGAACAATTTAGAGGCAGAAAGAAAAGCCAGATTAAATAAGTTTGCTGAGAAAGGAGTCTGAGGCAGAACAGCTGAGTTGAACCAGCCAGCCCAGAGCTCAGTAAGAACAAAAAAGGGTGAGCTAATTAAGCAGTAAGTCTTAGAGGCTGAAAACAAGTCCAGACCTAGGTTAGATTGGACAGAGGCTAGAAGGTTCTAGGAGTAGGCCTAGGCTAGCAGAGGCAACAAGCTTCTGAGACAATTGAAACAGGCAAATAAAAGTTACTTTTACAATCACTGGTCTCATTTTTTTTTAAGATTTATTTATTTATTATTTATACAGTATTCTGCCTGCATGTACACATGCAGGCCAGAACAAGGCACCAGATCTCATTATAGATGGTTGTGAGCTACCAAGTGGTTGCTGGGAATTGAACTCAGGATCTCTGGGAAAGCAGCCAAGAGAAGCACTTTTAACCTCTGAGCCATCTCCCCAGCTCCAAGGTCACCTTATATTTTTGGGACAGTCTTTCTTACTGAACCTCACAGATTCAGCTAGACTAAGCTAGCTAGCAAGCTCCCAAGAGCACCACCCTATTTCTGCTTCCTCTGCACTGAAATTGCAGGAATGTGCTGTCATGCTGGCTTTTCTGCAGATGCTGGAGATCAAATGCAAGTTGTTCAGCTTACACAAGTATTTTGCCAAGCAGCCCTTCCTCTTCTCTATTGTCTGTTTTCTCTTCCCAAGTAAACCCCCCTTGTATATTTATTTGTATGTGTGCATTTGAACATACACCAGTGTACCCACAGAGAAAGAAAAACAAACACAAAAACTATCCTCTTTCCTCAAAATCTCAAGTATTGGATTTAAAGATTCAGATCAGCCTTTAGTCAAAACAGGCATCATCATCATCATCATTATTATTATTATTAAATTTTGTATTGGTGATTGAACTCAGAACTCAGAGTGCTTGTGCCAAGCAAGCATTCTGGCACTGAGCTACATGCCCAGCCTAAGCTAGGGTCTTACTGTTTTGCCCAGGTTAGCTTTTAACCTCCTGTTGCAGGCTCCCAAATGTCTGGGATTACACCTGCATGCTGCCACTTTGAGCCTTGCTCTTTAATATTTACTTGTCAATGAGGCAGATTGGGTTTTGTGCTTTGCTTTGTTAGTTTTTTTGTGACAGAATCTCTGAGAACCAAGACTGACCTTGGACTCCGAATCCTCTTGTCTCTACCTTCCTAGTGCGGGATTAGAGGCATGCATCACCACTCATGACTCAAAGGAATGGAGTGTTCACGATTTTCAAAACTATGACTACTGGAGCTATGTGTATGTGCACACTAAGATACCCATTGATTTTGGGTCCCGATATCATTCTCCTTAGAGCAATTCCATCATTTCTTTTCATTTTCCAAATGGCATATTAACAAGTATGGAAATTGAAGGTTCTTCAGGCTCAGTCTTCAGGTATATTATGACAGAGCTTCACTCAGACGGGTGTGCATGCCTGCTGTGGTTTTGTTCCAAGTGGTTTGGACTTCCCAGTCACAGAGGATTTCTTTTCCTTAGAAGCTGTTAAGAAAGCCTAAATGCTACGC
>CM053749.1:11716180-11774562 GCA_028658305.1 Pachyuromys duprasi | reverse complement strand
CTCCCTAAAGTCGCTTGCCTGGGGTTTTGTCACAGGAATGAGAAATCTGACACACTGGAGGCCAAAGTGGAAAGAAATTCAAGCTTCACTGTCCATATATGGTCTGCTTTATGCTCATACCTTTGCTTGTTTTCCTGTGTGGCCCTGGGAACTGAACCTCTGGTCTTGGATGCACTATGTAGGCACACTGCAAGCTGGCAAAGTTCAGTAACTGTGAGGGACCAATGGCCTACAACAGTTTCCATCTGCTTGTTTACAGAAAATGTTTGCTCTAGAATCACAGGGAACAGATCCCAAGAGGAAAGTGAATACAGCCTCTAGAGAGGAGGAAGTAGTGATTCTTATTTAAGACCCTTAGTCCTAGGAACTCTTCCCTCAGGACCTCTCCACACTAAAGTTTTCCTCACTTTCAGTTGATAAATTTTTACGTGCTCTGCTAAAAACAAACAAATACCCTTAACTGCATACTCCCAGTTTCCTGCTGGTGTTCACAGACTCTCGTAGCTAAATCAGCAAACATTATCTGTAGTCTGTGAAATTCAATGCTCACTAACTCTACACAAAATGCTTGTTCCTTTGTAGATGCAAATAAGCTGAGCCTGAAATAAAGGCGTTTATACCCGGACTTGGACGTGCCTTTTTATTATCAGTCTCATGTGTCCCAAGCCGGCCTTGAACTTGCTATGTTACTGATGCCAACACAGACTTTGGATTCTCCTGCTTCAGCCTCCCAAGTGCTACAGTTATAGGTATCATCACCATGCCTTTGCTTTTTGAGAAAGGGTTTTTCTTTATAGCCCTAGCTGGCCTGCAACTCTAGTCCAGGCTGCCTTCAACTCAGTAATCCTCCTGCTTCAATCTCCCAAGTGCTAAAATCATAGATATGTGTCACCATTATTCAATATCATTACAGTCTTTAAAAACAAAACAAAACTGTGTGTGTGTGTGTGTGTGCACGTAAGTACAAATGTCCACAGAGGCTAGTGCCATCTTACTTCCCTGGAGCTGGAGTTAAAGGTGGTCATCAGCCACCTCAGGTGGGTGCCAAGAACTGAACTCTAGTCCTCTGCAAGAGAGGTACACATTCAAACTCTGGCCGTCTCTCTATTCCTGTTACAGTGTTTTTCCTTTCTGAATGTCACAGTGTTGAGTATGGACATGCACCACAGCCAAATAGGCAAGGCATTGAGGCACACTTCCATCTTATAATTCCTGCCCCTCTCCCTTCACTGCTGAGGACTCACCCAGGGATATGCTAGGCAGCATTCCTACCTGAGTTTGGTTTCCAGCACCCACATAATTCAATTTACAACTGTCTGTATTCCAGCTTCTAGGGATCTGACGACCTCTTCCAGCCTGACTTCTGTACTCATGTGAAGCCACATACACATAAACAAATAATTTTTTAAAATCTAAAAGACAAAACTTTGAACTGCAGGAGGTTACCCACACTATTGAAAGGTAACCAGCTATATGAGGTCTATTGGTTAAAATGTTTTTGTTTTGTTTTTCAAGACAGGGTTTCTCTGTGTAGTCTTGGCTTTCTTGGAATTTACTCTGTAGACTAGGCTGGCCATGAACTCACAGTGATCCACCTGCCTCTGCCTCCCTGAGTGCTGAGATCACAGGCATGCATCACAGCACCCAGCTCAAACTCTGCATTTCAAACAGGCTTCGAAGCAATGCTGATGCTATTGGTCCAATGACAACCTCTAAAACATCTTCTATTGAAGGTACAATAGAGATTCAACTTTACACAACCACTATGCTAGGACAGGGCAAAGAAAGAAAGACAACACGGGTCACTTCCAAACAGAAACACGTAGGTTGGCAGGGAGAGAAGTATGTGAACCTGTGACCACAAATCAACAGCAAACACAGATGCAGAGTGTTCTAGACTCCAGTGGCTACACACACCTATGATCACAACACTTGAGATCATGAGTTCAAGGTCATCTGTGACATAGGCGGTTTGAAACCTGCCAGGATACGGAACCTTACCTCAAAAACAAACATAGGGAGGGGAAGCTCCAATTGGGATGTAAATTAACTAATTAATTAATAATAATAATAATAAACAAGCAAAGTGCTGTCTTACAGAGTGGGGAAGGTCTGGTTGTTTCGTTCTCCTTAAGAAAAAATAAAGGATCCCTGAAGCATGGACATGACCCTGACCAACAGATGTGTCTGAAATTCCCAGAGCATGAAGCAGAGAAGCCCTGGAGGATGAGAGCACAGAGCACAGCCAGCCAGTTACTGCAGGAGACCGCGGGCAGCTAGGGGAGAAGACCAAGAGGGACGCGTGGAAAGGCTGAGCTGAAAACACAGCTGGGGACTAGAAAAGTCAGCGGGCTGCCTGCTGGGAAGCCCTGTCATAAGCACCTTTCGCTTGCCTCTGAGTCAGCAGGGGCAGGGGAGGATTTCTATGAGCAGCTTAGAATAATCGGACAGTCATTTCAATCAGCAGTCCTTTACTAAATCCTCCTGAAAGCTTGCCACCACCTGCTGCTTCTGCATTTCCCACTACCTCTGGAATGAGATAACTTATCAGCTAGTCCAAAACACAAACAAGACAGGACTTACCCAAAATAAGGCAGAGGTGCCTTGGAAGCACCGATTGCTGCACAGCTCTGCTCCAGCCCCTGCTCGCCTCACAAGTCCATCACCCGATTTTCATCGTGCAGATGAGACTGTCCTGGGGTGACTCGGATAGCTCAGTGGTAAAGAGCTTACAGCAGGAGCGTGAGGACCAAGCGAGATCCCAGCACCACATAAAAACTGAGGTGGCACACATCTAGAATCTCAACCATCGGGAGGCAAGGCAGGAGGGCCCCTGAGCTCACAGGTTCCCTGAGAGGCTTTGTCTCAAAAACCTGAGTGAAGAGCACCTGAGAATGATAGCCAGTGTTGCCCTCTGGTCTCCATATGCCCGCACACACAGCAACAGGTACAAATACACCGTGTACACACATGCACGAGTGTTTGCACACAAGCACAGACACACAAATTGGAAACATGAAAGAATTGCCTTCAAAAATGAGCCAGAGTTGGTCGTTCTTGCCCTACTTATTACCACCATCTCTTATAAACTAAAAAGAAGGAAAATGCAGGTAAAATCCTGTGCTCTCCTCATGGAGAAATCCTACCTTTTATGTTAGGTTTACCCCTAACACTCTGCCTTGACTCACAAATAAGGGATAATTACCGCATGGCTTCATTCATTTATTCATAAAGGTGTGGTGGCTTGAATAGGTTTGGGCACCATAGATTCATGTGTTTGAATGCCTGACCCATAGGGAGTAGTACTATTAGGAGGTGTGGCCTTGTTGGAGTAGGTGTGGCCTTGCTAGAGGAAGTGTGTCACTCTAGGGGTGTGCTGCCTTCGATGAAGGTACGTAACTCTCAGCCCCTTCTCTAGCAGTATGTCTGTTTCCCACCATGATGATAATGGACTAAACCTCTGAACTGTAAGCCAGCCCCAATAAAATGTTTTCCTTTATAAGAGTTGCCATGGTTGTAGTGTCTCTTCACAGTAATAGAACTCCTAACTAAGATAAAAGGTGTGCATTTATGTTGGTGCTGGGATTGAAGCTGGGACCTGCGGCATGCTGGGTACTTGCTCTGCCCTAAGCGACCCCTCTAGCTGCTCATAAGGTATTTAGAGAGTCATAGAGTTTTAAACAAGGAACTAGGCTAAGTGGGGAAGAGAGGAACTTTGGCTGAATTCATGTACTTCCTCTTTTCTTTTTGGTTATTCTATTCTTATCATGCCAGCTCACTGAAGGTTCCACAAAACAGCAAACGTGCTTACCACTAGCCCCCATACTTTTCCTACTATTTACTGGTCCTCCGCTGCTGTAATGAATCACTCCCTGCTTGTACATCTCTATTCTGAGAGGCTGCTCTGGCCTCTCTAACAAAAACAGCATTCTCAGGCTCCTTATTCTGCTTTAATTTCTTTACTTTCTTATCACTACTGCACACTCATAGCAGATGTTTGGTTTGCTGTTTGCTGTCCCACTATGAGCACAAGCTCACATTCACAAAGACCTTCCTTGAACAGGAAAGACAGAGACACATCTGTTAAATAAGATGAAAAGTCATCTAGAAAGAGCAGGATAACAGGATCAGAAAGCTGAGCATGTGTGTCCATGTGTGTGTGTGTCCATCTGTTGGTTACACAATGATCATTCCCTAAATTCCACAAGAATTCTCTGGGAAGGCCAGCAAGATGACATAGCAAGTGTTGGACCAAACGGCTGCTGCACAAGACTGATGGCCTAAGTTCAAGACCCAGAACCCAGATAAAAGCCAGAGGTTTAGTAATGTGAGTAAGTATCTGTAATCCTAGTATACCCACAGTGGGGGCGGGGGGAGGCAACGAGCAAAGTGTGCGGTGTTAGCAAGTCCTCCATGTTACAGTGCTAGTGGTCCAGCTATGAATACACAGCGCTACAGCACAGACAAGAGAGACCCTGTCTCAAAACAAGATGGAAGGAGGACCAACTCCCAAATGTAGTCTTCAGGCCTCCTACATACTTGTGAACACCTGCTAGATAGATTTGTCGGTAAAACAGTTCAGCTTCCAACCTGCTTCCATGGACTATAGATATTTAGAAAACTATAAATAATCACATAACTACTATTGTAAAAGTGCCACAAAAATATACCAAAGGGAGGGGACAAAGCTGTGTATGGTGGTATCTGCCTCTTATTAGTAGCATCAGATACACAGCAAGATCCTGTCTGGAAAAAGCGAGGCTGGGGAGACTGCTCAGTCGTTAAGAGTGCTTGCTGTTCTTGGAGAAGACAGGAATTCAATGCCTAGCACCCACACCCAGTGGCTCATAACTGCCTGTTATCTCCACCAATCAGACTCTCTTTCTGTCTCCTACAGGTACCTACATATATAAATAAAAAATAAAACTTAAAACATGCTGGGTGGTGGTGGCACATGCCTTTGATCCCTGGACTCCGGAAGCAGAGGCAGGTGGATGTCTGAGTTCGAGGCCAGCCTGGTCTACAGAGTGAGTTTCAAGGTGGCCAGGGCTACACAGAGAAAACGTGTCTTGAAAAAACAAACCAAAGCAAACAAAACCAAAGGGGGCAAGGGATAATGCACGAACATAAGCAAAAGCTAATTCCAGAGTTTTAATTGTGCACAATTAGATGGATGATTTATCATACCTGCACAAAAGAAACAAGAGGTGGGTTAGAAGGGTGAGGGTTCTGGATGGGGATGCAGCTCTGTGAAAAGGGTGAGAGAGCTCACTTAGACATGACGAGCACAAGAATTCACAGTACAAATGGAAATGAAAGTTTATTATCTGAGAACGCACTGTTACATGGAAAACTTGCTAACACAGCACACTTGTGGACTGCTATATCCACAAGGTATAGGACATTTAGATTTTACAAATCAGTCATGAAGAATAAGCTTACACATGTATCATTCAAATATGTCATCTCTTAGAAGTGAATGTTTTGTCAGGTGGGTGAGGAGGGGAAGGCCTTTAATCCTAGTAGTAGGGCACTGAGACAGGTGGATCACAGTGAGTTTAAGATCAGCTTGGTCTATAGTGAGTCCTAGGCCAGTTAGGGCTACAGAGTGTGACTATGTCTTTAAAAAAGGTCCATTTCTCAAATTAGGTAATTAATCTGTGTGTACAGTGTATGCATGTGTGTACATGTGTGTATCAGGTATACTTGCCCATGCTGGTGTAAGTGGAGGCCAAAGGTTAATTTCAGGATGGCTTTCCTTTCTTTTAAAGCAATTATTAGTATTTCATCATCACAGAGATAGAGTCTCACTATGTAGCCCTGAATGGCCTGGAACTCACCTTCTTTCTTTCTCTCTCTCTCCCCTCCCTCTCTCCTTCCTTCCTTTACCTATTTATTTATCTTGGTTTCTCTATGTAGTCTTGGCTGTCCTGAAAATCATCCTGCAGACTAGGCTGGCCTCACAAAGATCTACCTGCCTTTGCTTCCCAAGTGCTGGGATTAAGGGCATGCACCGCCACCGTCCAGTGGAACTCTTTACTTTTATTTTATGTATGTATGAGTATTTTGTCTGCATGCATGTGTACTATGTGCACGTCCGGTGCCCAAAGTGGTCAGAAGAGGGTGTTGGATCCCCAGGAACTGGGATTATAAATGGTTGTGAGCCACTATGTGGGTGCTGGGAACTGAATCTAGGTCCTCTGTAAGAGCAAGAAGTGCCCTTAACTCCTGAGACATCTCTCTAGCCATGTAGGTAGGGTCTTTAGTGAGCACGAAGCTTGCAACTGCAGCTACAATAGCCAGTCACTGGGCTCCATCTATGTAGGCATATAATGCTGCGCTAGGTTTTGTCTTTGAGACAGGGCTTCTCTGTGTATTGTTGGCTGTCCTGGACTCATTTTCTAGATGTAGCTGGCCTTGAACTCACAGAGATTGGCCTGCCTCTACGTCCCAAAGAGCCGGGATTACAGGTATGCGCCGCCAGGCCCAGCTCTGTGCCAGGTCTCACGTGATTCTAGAGATCCAAACTTAGGCCTTCATGCTTGCACAGCAAGAACTTTATCCACTGAGGACTCTCCCTGGCCCAGGGGGCAACTCTTTTAAAGTGACCTTTAGAGCTGAGCTCATACAATTCGTGGTTCTGTTTTTAGTTTACTTTTTGAGAAAGGGTCTTATGTGGCCCAGTCTGGCCTCTCAGATTGGCTCTAGAGTATGAACTTCTTCTCCTGCCTCCACCTCCCCAGTGCTAGAATGACAGGTGTGCGCCACCATTCCTTGTTCACAATTCAGCTCTTAACAGCTGAGTTAGCATGCTAAGTTAGTTACTTCTGCTTTGTGGCAAAGTATCTGTCAGAAGTGAGTAAAGAAAGCTATTGTGGCTCATGGTTTGAGGTGAGGGTATGCCAGTGGAAGCATGAAGCCACTGGTCACTGTGTATGTGTATTGGTTACTATCCATGCCCCCTTTTTGGTTTTATTAATTTGTTTTCTGTAGTTAATTTTCTATTGTCGTGATAAAACACCATGAGCAAGGCTCCTTAGAGAAGAAAAAGTTCAGTTGGGTTTACAGTTCCAGACAGGTAGAGTCGATGATGGCAGAGCAAACACATAGGGGCAGGAGCAGGAGGCTGAGGGCTCACATCCTGAACTACAAGCAGGAAGCACAGAGAGTGAATTGAGGGTGGCTCAAGTCTTTAAACGCTCAAAGCCCATCCGCAGTGACACGCTTCCTCCAGCAGGACTGCACCTCCTAAGTCTTCCAAACAGCACCAGGAACTGGAACAAAGTGTTTAAGTGCTGGAGACTATGGGGGTGTTTCTCACTCAAAACACCACACCATGTCCACAGCCAAGAAGCAAAGAGTTAATGCTGGCTTCCTCCTTTTCCCCTTTTCATTCAGTGGAAGACCCCAACACATGACCCACTCACATTCAGAGTGGGTCTTCCTTCCTCAGACCAACCTTTCTGGAAATTCCCTCAGAAATACGTCCAGACATGTATTTCCTGGGTGATTCCAAATCTAGTCAAGTTGACAATGAAGGATGAAAGGCCCATCAGAGGCTCACATATAAAGTGTGGGAAAAGATTACTTCTTGGTATGAAATGTTTTCAATCATCGTGTTTGGATCCAGAGGCAATTTAGTATCACAGCAGTGTGAGTAACTGATCTGGGTTTGAACTCATAGTCTACATAGTGAGGTCCTAGCTCAAGAGAGAGATGGGATGGGGAGGAAAGAAGGGTTTGTGAGACAGCTTAGTGAGCGAGCAAAGGTGTCCGCTGTCAAATCTGACAACCTGAGCGCTCTGCATGTACTCTGAGGCTCGTCCTTAGTCCTCCACAATCATAAATACACTCTAAAATTTAAAATAAAAACACATATATGTACATGTAGAGTATATAAAGATATCTCAAAAATTATTTTGAGCTGAGCATATGCCTCCTGCTGATAATCTCTGCACTCTGAAACCAAGGGAAAGGACTGTTGAAGCCAGCCTGGGCTACATAATGAGCTGTAGATTAACCTAATCTGCAGAATTAGACCCTATCTCAAAAACCAACCAACCCCCCCCCCAAAAAAAGCACTTTATTTGGTGAGCATGTATGTACACATGTGTGTGAGGTAGGAGAACAACCTTTTTTGGTGTCATTCCTCACGTCCTGACCACTTTTTTTTTTTTTTTTTTGAGACTGTCTTTCACTGTCCTGGAACTTGCCAAATAGAGTAGGCTGGTGAAGTGCAGATGGGCACGTGTCTCTGTCTTGCCAGTGCTGGGGTAGAGCATGCACCACCATGCCCAGCCTTCGGTTCTGCAAAGCAAGCTTGTCCTTGGGCTAACAAGTCAAGCACTTCACCTGCTGAGCCATCTCTAGCCCCATTTCAACCACCTCTGCCTATTCTGCAAGTAGCTCGGCATCCTCAGCTTCAAGTGAGACAGAGCGAGTTCGGTGCCTTTCATTAGCAATTTGGAAATATCCAGATTCATGCTCCAATAGAGGTATGAGACTTTACTAACAAAGTTCAAATTTTAGTAGTAGCTTCTCCTAGGTGGGTTATTCATTCACTGACCAGAATAACAGATTTGGGATCACCTACAGTCGCCTAGAAATTGAGAACATTTTTCATGAAGCCATCTTTATTGCTTTTCCTCCTATAGCACTAGGAGAGAGAAACCACAGCTGAACTCCATCCTAGCTCCACAGCTGTACCATTTAGTAAGAGACACCTCCAATTCTTAGATACTGTAGGTGGGGTTACAAAGCAACTGTGACTGTAACCTACAAGGACTTCAACTCTACGAAGGTCCATCATACACCCCCAGGCCAATAAGCTACAGCCAACTGTGTCTGATTCACACTTAACCTTTGTCAACATTTTTATTAGAACACAGCCACACCAGTTCTTTGGTGTACTGTGCATAGCTGCCTTTCAACCTATGGGTAGCCACAACTGAAGCTGTTACCTACAAGTCCCCAAGTACTTATTGGGTTTGATAACTTGTAGCTCACACATTCATTCATTTTTGTTCCCAATTGGAATAAATGATGCAGTCAGCTGTTTGCGTATTCTCTTTATGGTCCTGCTGGCACATAAGCTAACCACAAAGAAACTGAATGGTGCCATGCCAAAGGAACAAGCGTGCCAAAAGTCAACAAGTTGAATGCAGAAGTTAGGGGCCATGCTTGTACTTTAGGAAAGTCTAGGAACATACTTTTGGAAAAAACAATGTGGTTTCATTCTTCCATCACCAAGCTAAACTAGGGGGTGGCTGAGGAGCAAACACAGGAATCTAATGCAAAACAATAAAGGAATTGTCTACAGTGCGAAGTGTCCCCAAATATGGGGACATTGATTCACCCAGTCAAGCTCTAGAAGCATCAGGGAACCCAGTGGGTGTCATCCTGCTGGAAGCAGGTCTTCCAGACTGCTGCATCTCCACCTTTCCATAACCGCAGCTGTCAGGTGCATATTCTCTGTCTCTCTTCCCCACCTCCTCTCTCTCACACACACAAACATACAGACACCGCCCCCTTAGTTGGTGTCTAAATGTTAACATTATCCACAATGTAATTCAAGTGAGAAAGAGATCAAAACCCCTTTTCCCTTCCTCTCTCCCTTTCCTTATTGTTTGGAGACAGTCTTACCTTGTAGCCCAGACTAGCCTAGAATTTACTAGATAGCCCAAGCTTGCCTTGGATTTGTGTATGTCCTACAGGTTCAGCTCCCCATTTTCCAGGATTACAGGCAAGAGCCACCACTGGGCCAAATCAACTTTGATGAACATCAAGTTGCTCTGCTGCTCCAGGAGTGGGCTCTTCCTCTAAGGACCTTAGAGGCCAGGCTGAAATTAACCCTACTTTAAAAAACTGGAAGAAAGTCTTGGGAATAAACTAATCAATGACTATTCAGAAGCTTAAATTTTCCTATACAACGTCGTTTCAAAATAAAAAGAAGCCACAACAAACATCTACAGCTGGGCATGGTGGCTCATACCCCAATCTCAGGACTGCAAGGCTGGAAGATCACCCTACACAGTGAGTTTCAGGTCAGCCTGAACTACAGAGTGAGACTCTGTCTCAAAGCCACCACCCACACCCTTACCCCCCCCAAAAAATTACATCTAGAAAAAAGCCCCCCAAAAAAGTCTTTATTTTCCTCTCTGCTGTAAGAGATCTGGGGTGTTGAATATAGGCACATCCCTGCTTGCAGGCTCAGAAGCAACAGTAAAGCTGGGTTGGTTGTCTCCTGCTCTGCTTCATGCCATCCACAGCACAGGTGAGTAATCTGACAGAGGGTGGAAAAGCATGGCTGGATCCAGCTATACTGGGTCTCAGCTAACACAGTTTTTTTTTTGCCTTGGACAAATCCCTTAATAGCTCTAAGCTTCAGGCTTTTCAGTCTACAAAATAAATGCTTTCAATAGAGACCTCTATGGATTCCTTTTAACATGGTTATTCTGGCTCTATAATTAACCCTGTATGATACACTACACTATACGTAACAAAATGGCATGCACCAACATGTTCTGACTTCATTTCCTTCTCCACCTACTCTTCTATTACAAACAGGGCACGGTTCCAGGCTCACATGTGCAGCATTTAAAGCCATTTTCAGCGAAGATTTGCACCTGGATTTAGTGGATCAAAGGAAAATATTCTAATACTGTGTCCATCACTCATAGAAAAGACATTTCCTCTGGAGACTAGATTCTCAGATACTAGTTCAAAACTTTAGCAGGGACAGAAGAGATGGCTGTTGGGTCAAATGTTTACCATACAAACCCCTCTGATTTTAGTTTAACTCTTAGAGTCCGTGTAAAGGTGGGACTCCAACTCCACAAAGCTGTACTCTGACCCTCACACATGCCATGGTAAAGTGTGTACTCCATGCCCACCCACACATCACACAGATACAGAGCCCTCCCCTCTCTCCAGCTTACAAGTCTGTGAATACTAAATATGTAGGTTGGTGATATTCTCCCATTCTGCCTTTACAAATACAGAAAAAAGGAGTATGCAAGTTGAGGGGAAAACAGAAAAAAACCTACTGCCCAGCATGGTTGTGCATGCCTTTAAACCCAGTACTCAGGAGGCAGACGCAGGTGGATCTCTGTGAGTTTGAGGACAACATGTTCAGGACAGCCAAGGCTACACAGAGAAACCCTATCTCAAAAAAAAAAAAAAAAAAACAACAACTCCCCACACCAAAATTCAAGTTATTACAAATAAAAAGGTTTTTAAATTACATTTTTCATTAACTAATTAACTTCGAGACAGGGTCTCACTATGTAGCCCTGGCCTGGAACCCACAGGAATCCATCAGCAACTGCAGCCAGAGGGCTGGGATTAAAAGTACATACCATCACACCTTGCTAAAATGTAATATAAACCCTATTATACTACTCTTTCCTGTCACACTCCTACTCAACCATCCACAGGCTATTTCCAAGCGGAGAACTGAGTCTACATTCAAGTATCAACAGGGAATGCTGAGGATGTGAGAATCTGTGAGTGTTCACTTTCTTCCTCGGGAAAAGGGGACAGAGGGGCGTAGGTAAGGATAAGCACGCGAGCTGGAGCAGCTTACATCAAAGTCATAATGCAGCAACTGAACAGGTTCAGACTCTGTCAGTAACAGAAGACTGATGGAAGCTAGAGCCTAACCCTACTTTTGCCTGATTCAGCCTGTGACCTTGAACCAGCTCTTTCTGGGTTTGGTTTCAACTGTTTATATGCAAGCTTCTGAAGTAGAGCAGTGGATTGCAAATAAACTAAGATAAATTCAAAACTGCACACTAGACCAAGTATGGTGGGGCATGATTTTAAGTTCAAGGTCATTCTCGTTACATGGCAAACTCAGAATACCCGAGACCCTGTCTCAAAAAGCAAACACAAATAACTGAGTGCAGTGGCAACGACCTTTAATCCCAGGACTTGGGAGGCGGAGACAGGCTGGTCAGTGTGAGTTTAAGGCCAGCCTGGTCTACAAATTGAGTTCCAGGACAGCCAAGGCTACATAGTGAGACTCTTGTTTCAAAAAAGGAACACAAACAAAATAAGACAAAACCCTAGAAATGGAACACATATGCTGATTTATACTTTCTTTGGAAACACCATTAAACTATTATTAGTGTTGGATGTAAGCACACACCTACAGTCCCCGATATTTAGGAAACAAGACGAAGAAGACCACTGGAGCACAAGAGTTTAGGACCAACCTGCTCAACCCATTAAGATCATATCTCTTTAAACATTATTGCAGAGAGCTAGAGGGATGGTTCTGTGATCAACAGCGCTGGCTGTGCTTCCAGAAGATTCGGGTTTGACTCCCGGCATGCAGCAGCTCACAGCCATCGGTTAGTTCTACTTCCAAGGGATCCAATGTCCTCTTTGGTCTCTAAAGGTTCTAGGCACACAAGTGGTAGATATCTGTACATGCAGGAAGAACATCCAAATACATAAAAACAAATAAAAAATGTAGCTGGGTGGTTGGCGTACGCCTGTAATACCAGCATTTAGAGGCAGAGACAGGTGGATCGCTAAGTTCAAGGCCAGCCTGGTCTACAGACTGAGTTCCAGGACAACCAGGACTACATAGAAGAAACCCTGTCTTGAAAAAAAAAAACACATACACACAAAATAAATAAATAAGATACAAATACCTACTATTCATTGAGCATTTATTACATGAAGTTTGAAGTTTATTAACTAATTGAAACCTTAGTACTCAGGTAAGTAATGATGTCCATTTGCAGAGGAATGAACTGACTCACTAACATTTAAGGAATTTAAGTTTTGTCAGCTATGAAGTGGTAGAGCCAGAATTCAGGTCCAGTCAGAGTTTGTGCCACCCTGCCTCTCAGGTCATCAAGAACAGCAAAGTCCCCAAGGAAAATACCACTCAGAAATGCCATGCCATTAGAAACACCAACAAATGACTCTAAGATGGGAACCAGACAAGTCAGTGCCTGACTTAGCGAATTCTGAGCAAGGCAGAGGTCAAGCACCTGCAGAGCAGCCTCCAACTCCAAGCACTAGCAACACATACTCCACTGTATGTGTGCCATGAGGAGGAGCCCAAAACAGGCAGGACTAGTTCCCTCTACCAAGCAAGTGACTGCTCCGTCACTACCCTCACAAAAAAAGGTAGTTTACACTCTAACAGGATGAACTTGTGACTCTAGACTGGGTAACGAAAGCATCAGTGAATACAAAGAGTCACTGATTAGGAATGTACCCTGAAAGGACAAGTCCTTCATTCTATAGCCACGGTTCACGGTTCTCGGAATATGGTTCTAGATGAAGATAGCATCACTGGTGAACTCGAAAGGGCCCATGCCAGACCTATGAATCAGAAATTCCAGGATGAGTGCTCAGGATGGCTCAAGGCCACCAGGTGATTCTAATATCCACTGAAGTTTGAGAGCCACTGCCCTAAAATGGGGGCGACTAGTTACTAAGTCATCACATGCCAAAAAGTCTTTAAATGACTCTTTTAGAGCCTGCTTATTTAAAAAAAAGTCGGGACTCGCCCGAAGTTTGAGGAAAGACTAAATTATGAGAAACCAAGATAGATTCTGCAGAGCAGCTGTTGTGGGTAGTAAAATGCAGAGCTGGTGAGCTTGGCCTTTCTGTGGCTCCCATCATCACTGAACTCTCCTGAGGCTTTACGGAAAAGAGCTTGAGAAGCAGTGAAATAAACCCTATCTGTAGTCCTGTCTGGTTCCAACCTATACTTTTCTACAGGTCCATAGAACCCTGAACAGACGCTAAGAAAGAAACTGAGGCCAGCACTCTCAGTTGGACCAATGTCTGAATGATAGAATTGTTCCTTTGACTGAAGAGAAAACATTTTCATGGAAAAAAAAATCAGACAAGCAATTTTTGCTATAGGTTTGGTATATTCAGCATGTATGTTGAATGTAGATGCAAAAATGTGCTGTGTTATGGAAGTGAGCATCTGTGACCACTTCTCGTGTTTCTTCTTCCACTGGTTCACCTCTACATCCTAAATATCTAAAAAGAAACATTTTTACTTATCTATTTTGTTTGTGTGTATGTATGCATATGTGTGTGTGCGCGCACACACAAGCACACATGCCACAGCACATCCTGAGTTCTTTCCTTCCACCATGTGGGTCCCTGGGATTGAGCTCGGGTCATCAGGCTTGACAGTAAGTGCCTTTACCCAATCAGCCTATCACTAGTACACAGCCTAAATCTTAACTGAAAACTTTCTTGTCACTGCTTTTCACTGGTCTCTACTCATCCCTGTTACTGCCACAATTAGAGCATTCTTCTGCTTCCAAATCTCTACCAGCCATGCCATCTTCTGTATCCTTTTGTCCAGGTCATTTTTCTTAATCCTCTTGGTTTCCTTCTCTTGGTCCCTTCCTCATGGTCCCTTCTCAGACCATGTCACTACTCTAATATACTGATGAAAAGGGTATGACAGGCGTTAGACAGTGACTACAACATATCTCATCTAATTTTTACTATCGGAGAGATTTAACAGTCATCCTCATCTTCACATTTGGAAAATCAAGCTTAGAGAGATAAGTAACTTACCCAAGGTTATAGCTCGTATTCTAATGTGAATTTATCTGTTATTTTAACCATCCTCCCACACACACACACACACACACACACACACACACACACACACACGCCTTTTAGCCCTGGCTGTCCTAGACTCTCTTTGTAGACCAGCTTGACCTCAACTCTGCTTCCCGAGCGCTGGAATTAAAGGCACGAGCCGCCACCACCCTGAAACCATCCTTCTCTTAACAGTCTGGCTCCAATATGTAGAGGGGCCATGCTTCCTTAACCAAGTAGAAAATAAAAGCTAATAAGCGTCTGTGTGTTTCTGTTGTTTTGAAACAGGAAGAGGGAGTGTCACGCACAGACACTATGAGCCTTCCAGGCAAGGTCCAACAGGAAAAACCACAGGCAAGCAGCATCTCCCACCCGGAGAGGATCCACCTGGCTCAGCAGTGCTCTCAAGAGGCATCCCAGCATGACTCAAAGCACAGGAGACTGGCCCTTGACACCAGACCAGAATGCCGGTAGGGAACAGGTGGCGAATATATCCCTCTCACCAAGCAGTATATTAGCCTGGCCTCCAGGACCTTTTAAGGTGGTGACGGAAGATTGTTTTCCAGTGTGGAACAGAGTGGTCTACATCAAAAGATTTCCAGACCCGATTCTAAGAGCGTCAAGGGCGACCAATGACTCCAAAAGAGAACGCTTGGCATTTACAATAGCACAGTCAACTTCAAGGAGCACAAAGAAATGACTTTATGACAAGATAGGATGTTTTAGTGGTGCCCATCGGAATGCGGCGTTCAGCCACCGCCCCTTCCTCCGCAGACTGCTGTAAGAACATTTTCTCTTGTCTCTGTGACAGAAAAGGAGGCGGATACCCCAATGCCTCCTGCTCTTAGGCGTCAGGGGCACACCTCTCAATCTTTCCTTCCAATGGCTGACCGGCTGTCCCCTTTTCTCTTCCAACTTGACCTCAATCCTCCTCTGCGCTTGGCACTGCTCTCTCGCCTACTCTGTTCCTCTCTAACCCTTCTCCACCCTCAGTCCGCTGGACCACTCTACCCCTGTCCACCACCCCTCTGTCCTTCCCGCTCAGTCCCTTTCCCCTCAGCCAGCCACCGCCCAGCCCACCGTACCTTGAGCGTCACGTCGCAGAGCTTGCCCTGCCGCCGGATCTCTTCCATGACGCCGTAGCCACGACTAGGCAACTCCGACACGGAGAAATGCACCAAGTCCTCCAGCTCCTCCGCACCGTCCTCCACCATCTTCCCCGGCCGCCGCAACTGCGCAGGCCTGGCCGGCGGGCTTCACACTAACCAGGGCGGGGCAAGGGCACACGCTGACGGCAGCTCGGAGAGCGAAGCCGGAATCCCATAGGCCTGCGCGGCCGCCGTACTCTCAAAGTCCTCTGCACCGGAAGTCTCTCTGTCCGCCTCATGGTTCATACATATCCTTCTTTCCCCCACAACCTAAACCCCGTCTCCTCATATACAGCTACTCTAATCCTTCCAGGTTAACTGACTCCATCTCTGTCTTCTTTGCTCAGCCCTGACTTTACCTGTGTCTTCGGAGAAATGTGGACTTCGGTTCCGCTACCACCCTACTCTACTTCCGGAATCCCTGGAAGCTTCCCGTTGCCATGGCGACTCTGTACACAGCGGATCGCTGGCTGTCCTGGTTGCATACTGGGCTTCCTCAAGTCGCTGCAGTCATAGCGGTCACTCTATTCAAACGCCGCTGCCTTGCGAGGTGAGAAGCGGTCACGCGCCGGTGGGGTTAGGTAAAAGGGAAAGCTAGTGGGGATATCCGCCCTGGCTGCTGGCAGTGGCTGAGTTCCAAACTCCTCTTGGCCTCCTTTATTTGTGAAAACCAAGGCACCCCCTGGAGAGTGTGTTGTCGCTGTGCCCCTTGCAGCCCTATGAAGCTTAGGGAAGCAAGTATTTTCTGAACGAATGTTCCCTAGCCCCACGACTTGCCCTAGACAGAGAGGGCGTGAGGGTTGAGTGTCAGAGGTCGTTCAGACGCTTCATCAGTTTTCGAACTGAAGAGACCTTCGGTGTCATCATTTCAAGCGATTCAAGCTGCAGAGGAGGGAAAGTCCTGCAAAGGGGGACAGGAATGGGACCAAAGCCGCCTGACACACTCTTTAGAAAAGGTTTCCAAACATTGGGTGAGAAATAACAGAGTGGCCGGTTTTGCCTGGATGCCAATTTTGGGTTCATCTCATGGTGTGAATACAATAGGAGCCTGTGTTCTAAGTTTAGATGCTGTTGGTTCGTGGGCAGCCTTTGTCTTTGTCTAGGTAATAGCATGGCAGATAGGAAAATGCGTCATGCATCCCATAGAATGTTCTTTCACCTCTTGTCAAGCCTTCATGGTGCTGATATATATTCTGCTCATTCCCAAGCCCAAAACAAACGGAGAAACTCTCTCTGTCAGAGCAGAGGTCTCCCGGTTCACTTTATCACATGAGAAGTATCTAAGGATTGTGTTCAAATGACTAAAGGTATCCCATCAAAAAATTCTGAGGGAAAAGAACACTACCTAATGGGAGGTTGTGTTGAAACTGAACATGGCTTCTTGTGCCTGGAATCAAGGTCCTCTCAAGAAGGCTGCCAGTTCAGGGGTTAGAGTAATACGGGAGAGGAGTGACATCATATACCTTGGAACTCTCTCAGTAGTGACTGAAGATGGACCCACCTATGGAGATTCAGTCACCCTCTGACTTCCAGCCATGAGTGTCACCACCAACCACCATTTCTTGAGCACCTGCTGTGTGCTGGGCGCTGTTCTGGACCTTGTGGGGGGAATCACAAGACATAAAAGGCACGGTCATTGTCCTCAAGCAGCTTGTAATTTGATTTGGGAGCTGAAGCCCACATAAATGAAGCGACATAAAAACGGTAACAAGAAGTACTTCAGTAAGTGCAAAATGGCATGTGGTTTTGATGGGCTTTTGAGTAGAGGGCTCATGGGAGGAGTGGAGATCATTGGAAAGGTTTATCTCAGGTTGCATATGACTCCACGAAGGCTTGGCGACATGAGCATCAGGAGGACCTTAGGAAGAACAGGTGGCTTACTGCATGCGCATGTTAGAAATGTTAGAGCAGAAAGGAGGAATGCTCTGGAGAAAGCTTTGAGCTGACCTGTGATCTTACTTCCAGAATTCTCTGGATTCTTTGGGATCCCTTCTAGAGGTTTTACTCAATGGCACTGTAAAGGAAGGGAAGGAAGATGGGCTCTTGAGGTTTGTGTTGGGGTTGGTTTCCCGGAGCTGTAGAAATTGAGTATTGAGGGCTGGAGAGATGGTTCAGAGGTTAAAAGCAGTGGCTACTCTTCCAAAGGTTCTGAGTTCAATTCCCGCACCCACATGGTGGCTTATAGCCATCGATAATGGGATCTTGTTCCCTCGTCTGGCCTACAGGCATACAGCCAGGCAGAACACTGAACACATAATAAATAAATCAATAAAATAAAAAGAAATTGAGTATTGGGTAAAGAGCACACCTCCCATAAGGAGGTGCCATCCTAACACTTGGGAAGAGGATTGTGAGTTCAAAGCCAGCCTTGGCTACACAGTGACACCCTATCTCAAGAAAAACATTTTTAAAAATCATGAATAACAAACCCACTTATCTCTACTCTCAATTTCTCAGTAACATAAATCAAAGAGAATTTGGAAATGAAATGGTCTCTTCAGTTTGGGGCTCACATTAGAGCTATGTGTGATTTTTTTTTCTAGAGTTCAGTTTTGCAGACAAAAATGTTCTGTCTTATCCCAATATTTTTCAGATTAATTTTCTAAAAATAAAATATTCTGAAAGATCCAAGAATGCTAGAAAAAGACTTCTATGAAATAGTGACTTGAGGAATGTAGGAAATCTCCACTCCATAGGAGTACTGTATTTGCTTGATTTGACATCTGAAGTGCATATAATGGGTGATGGTTTCATTAACCACATCATTGAAACTGTAAGCTGGAAGAGCAGACCTGCTTCTGTTTAGCTTGTTTCTGTAGGATACTTAATACCATGATGATGATAGCTAATGTATTTGTAAGAGGAAATGATCCCAAGTTGTGTCTAGAGATATGAAAGCCATTAATACTTTTAAAAACAAGAATAGTTTTTGTTAGACAGCATCACTGCACCTCTATTAGAAAAGTACATGTCAAATGTTACTATTTATTTTAAACACTTTTAATATTTTTATTATAGTTGATTGAGAGTGTGTGTGCCCATGTGTGCCAAAGTGCATTGTAGATGTCAGAGGATTACTGGAGGAACTGGGTCTTTTCTTTCAGCATGTGGGTCCTGGGATCAAATTCAGGTCATCAAGTTTTGTGGCAGGTACCTTTACTTGAGTCATCTTCTTGGCCCTTTTATACCTGTTTTCCTTTGTTTGTTTGTTTGTTTGACACAGGGTCTCACTGTGTAGCCTTGGCTGGCCTGAAACTCAATACATAGGCCAAACTCATAGATCTGAAGGTCTGTGCCTTCAGAGACCTGGGATTAAAGGCATGTACCACCACACTTGTCCTCTTACATGATTTTAGTAAATATTAGAAGAGGTTCTGGTTCATATGAGGATGTTTTTCTGTAAAGGTACCAAACATTAAACATCCCTTCAGTATGTTAGGGGATTGAATCAACTTCCTTTGTCTGACATTTCCTTATCTTTTTTAAAATTCAGCCAATTCTTTTGCTGATATATGCTTGTTTTTCCTCCCCTCTCTATTTCTCCCCTATTTCTTCCCTATCTCCTCCCCCCTATAAAATTACAGGTTACTTTGGTGGCAAATACTTTATTCCTTCTTATATCCTCATGGGGCAATTAAAAGGGAAATAAATGTACAATGCAGCCTACATCCTGCTCTGTGGACATTTTCTGTATCTAAATTTTGTTTTGTACATTGTACAATAGTAGTTCCAAACAGCCAGGAGGTGGTGGCAGCTTTAGTCCCAGCACTGGAGAAAGGCAGAGGCAGCCTGGTTCAAGGTCAGCTGGTTTACAAAGTGAATTCCAGGATAACCAGGGCTACAAAGACAAACCCTGTTTGGGGAGCAGGGGTGGGGAGTAGTTCCAAATGGGTTTTTCTTTTTTGAGACAGGGCCTTGTTTATCCCAGACTGGCCTTGACCTCACTGTGTAGCTGAGAGTGACCTTGAACTTCTGATCTTCATGCCTCCACCTCCCAAGTGCTGGGATTTTAAGCAGGCACAGAGTTGCCACCACATCTGGCTCTTAGGAAGGGCCTGTCTTAGGACTCTGAGATGTCTCACTGGGTAAAGTCCTTGCTGATGCAAGCATGAAGAACTGAATTTGGATTCCTAGATCCTGTATAAAAGCTGTTCATGCTAGAGCAGTGACAGGTGCATCCTGTGGGCATTCTGGCCAGCAAATATAGCCACTGAGCTCCAGGTTCAGTGACAGACACTACTTCAAAATACAAGCTGGAGACCAATAGTTGATTATGGACTAGACACAGAATATGTAATTAGTGGCTTGAGAGATGATTTGGTGGTGCATTATTGCTCTTCTCAGCACCCATGTTAGGCAGCTCATTTCTTCCTGTGACCTCAGTCCCAGAAGATCAGACACTCTTCTGGCCTCCAAGAGCACTTGCACACATGTGGCATATACTCACACAGACACACACAAATAAAAATAAAACAAACTGAAAAAAAGAAAGAAAGAATACTAATCTAGGGCCAGCAAGATAGCTCAGCAAGTAAAGTCTTTGCCTTGCAAGCCTGATGACCCAAGTCTGACCCCAGAACCCACATGGTGTCAGGAGAGAACTGATTCCACAAAGGTGTCCTTTGGCTGCTACTGCATGCTGAGGCAGGTGTCCCTCATCCCCAGTAATAATAATACATACATATATCTTTTAAAGATACTTATCTATTCTGATCTATTAGTATGATGGAGACAGGAGTGAAAGCCAGTCTGCCAAAGAAGAAAAGGCAGCTTGCTTTAATGTGTTCTAGGCAAGTATGTCAGGAGAAAATGGAATAAATGAAGCAAAGCATGAATGGAGTCATCTTAGATCCAGGACATTTCTAGAAATGGCAGCTAAAATCAGGCCACTAAAAAGGAACAGTCTTTTTGCTTTGGATTTCAGTCTCTTTGGAGTCATGGTGGAAAGTGGCAAAGGAGCAGAAAGACAGAGGAAGTACATGCCCTTGTAGGGCAGTGACAGTGGGTTGCAACTGATCTCTTGTAGCCCAAGCTGTGAAAGTGTTGTGAGGCTGGCCTTGAACTCTGAGCCACCTGCCTTACCCTCCCAAGTAATAGGGTTACAAGTGTGCACTATCCTGCCAGGCTCTTCTTCTTCCTTCTTCTTTTTTAAAAATCAGATAGTTTGGCAATGGATAATGAAGTTTATTATTTATTATATATACAATGTTCTGTCTGCATGTATACCTGCACACCAGAAGAGGGAACCAGATCTCATTATAGATGGTTGTGAGCCACCATGTGGCTGTTGGGAATTGAACTCAGGACTTCTGGAAGAGCAGCCAGTGCTCTTAACCTCTGAGACATCTCTTCAGTCCCAGGCTTTTATTCTTATCCTGATGAATGACCTCTCCCCTCTAACTGGTACTTGATGTTGACTACTAAAAATATTGTTGTTCTCTCTTTAGCTAGAATGGGTACTACTAGGAAAAAGGTTCAAGCATTTGTCCGCATCAAGCCTACTGATGACTTTGCTCATGAAATGATCAAATTTGGAGATGACAACAAAGTAAGTGCAATGCATTTGCCTTTGCTTATCCAGAACTTCCTTTTCCAGACATTTAAGGACCAAAACAGAGGGATTGGAGAGGTGGTAAAGATGCCTGCCACCAAGCCTAAGGACCTGAGGTCTGTCCCCTGGATCTGCATGGTGGGAGGAGAGAAGCAACTCCTAAAAGTTGTCTTCTGAGTTTCATACACGCTGTTGTATACACATTCACACACACACAGATAAATACAATTTTCAACAAAAGGACTAAGGCAGAATTGATAAATGTTCATGTGGACTCTAGAGTCGATCAACTCCAAACCATGCAGCTAGTGAAGTTCTTGAGATCATCTTTTTTTTTTACATTTGTTCCTCTGGTGGGAGGTGCACATGCACCTGCGCTACAGCATGGGTCCTGGGGAATCAAACTCGGGTTGTCAGGCTTGGTGGCAGGCTGCTCTCCTCACGGAACAGCCTTGCCAGCCCTTATAGGTAGACCTTTTTTAAGTGAATAGTTCAAGAACAAATTGCTCAGGTGTTGAAGTTCTGGTAGTCAGAAAGACCTCAAGGATGGCTCTGTGTAGTATGCTCTATGGCATGATTAAATAAATACAGAAACAGAGCATAAAATTTATTTAGCAACATTTACTATGTGGTGTTGTTTGACTTTCTTTTCTTTCTTTCTTTATTTTGAGATGGTGTCTCATGTAACCTAGCTGGCTTTGAACTGGCTGTTTAAGAGAGGGTGACTTTGAACTCATGAACTTTTGCCTCTACTTCTCAAGTGCTGGGATTATTGGCACACAACATAAAACCTGGTAACCTGTCTGTCTTGGCCTTAGCTGTGTTTTTCTCTGGGCAGGTAGGTCTTAGGCATTGGATTACAGCAACCAGTAGAAGATTTCAGTGAGAATCCCCATCAAGAGCTTGGAATGGGGTTGGCCATGTACTGTACTGTCATTTGAACAGTTGGGAGACCAAGAGGAAAAGTCCAAATACCTAAATTCAAGTCGAGCCTTCTTTTTAAGATAAAAATGTCCTTTGTTTTGTTTGTTTTTTGAGACAGGGTTTCTCTGTGTAGTCCTGGCTGTCCTGGAGACCAGCTGTCTCTGTAGACCAGGCTGGCCTCAAACTCAGAGATCCACCTGCCTCTGCCTCCCTAGTCCTGGGATTAAAGGCATGTGCCACCACCGCCTGGATGATAAAAATGTCTTAAAAACAACAATAACAACAAAAGCTTGGAATCTTACTGGGGAATGGTTGAAGGTGCATCTGAAAGTCTGCTGATTACAAGTAGGTTGGGTTCCCTCAGCTTACACTAACACAAATGACTGACTGTGTCTGAAAAGTTCAGAGACTCTGTGACCATTCCATCACTGCTCCCGGTGGCTCACAAATGTCTGTGGAAGTAAACCCTGGCCATGGTGCAGAGGATGGAGAGGCACTATTCCTGTAGCCAAACAAGGGCCACTGTTTCCGATTGTGCTGTTACCCCTGCCTAATTCACGGCTCAGCAGTTAAGAGCACTTGCTCTTGCAGAGGACTTGCACTTCGTTCCCAATACCCACAACACAGTTCACAACTGTATGCAACTCCAGTTCCAGGGACTCTGACATCTTTTTCTGGTCTCTGCAGGTACCAGGCACATATGCAGTACACATACATATATTCATGCAAAACATTCATACATGTAAAAAAAATCTAAAAAACTTTTTAAAAAACGTCATTCCCTCTGTCGTCTCTAAGTCAGACCTCAGTTATCACTGATTATTTATTTATTTGATACAGTTTCCCTGTGTATTCCTAGCTGTGCTGGAACTCTCTAGACCAGACTGGCCTTGAATTCACAGAGATCTACCTGCCTCTGTCTTCTAAGCATTATTAGTGATTCTTTTTACAAAGGTTTCCTAAAATTAACTCCAACCACCTCTTATTTTTGTGACATTTCTCACTATGTCCCCCATACCGGCCTGAGACTCTAGATCCTCCTGACTTAGCCTTCCAGGAGCTGGGATTCAGGTGTTTGTCACCCACCTGGCCTCTCTCTTTCTGTCTTTCTCCTCCCCCCCCAACCCTGCACTTAGAGCATTGATATTCACTTGAAAAAAGATTCTCGAAGAGGAGTTGTCAATAACCAGCAGACAGACTGGTCATTCAAGTTGGATGGAGTTCTTCATGACACCTCCCAGGATTTGGTTTATGAGACAGTCGCCAGGGAAGCAGTTTCTCAAGCCTTCGACGGATACAATGGTAATTTAATCAACTGTCTAGGACTTTGTTTTGTCTAGGATTTTGAGGAGCCCCTCTTTTAAGAAGAGGTACCCTATCCTAAATAAAATAAAACATAAGAACTTTCACTTACTAGCATTGCATACTTACTTACTTGTTAGTCTGTGGTCTAGTGGTAGAACATATATTTACTATATAACATTGTAGGCATGGCACCATCCAGTCTTGGATTTTTAGAAGATTCTGGCTTTTCATAGGTCTTAGATGGTCAGCTGCAGTCTTCTTTCAAATCTCTCAAACATTGGCTGGGTGTGGTGGCACATGCTTTTAATTCCAGCACTCAGGAGGCAGAGACAGGTGGATCTCTTTGATTTCAAGGCCAGTCTGGGGTTCGTGTGTGTGTGTGTGTGTGTGTGTGTGTCCCATGTCCGAATCTCAATATCACTAGATAGCTCTGTCTGCCTAGAGCTCACTATGTAGACCAGAATGGCCTTCAATTCTCAGAGATCTACCTGGCTCTGCCTCTGCCTCCTAAGTGCTGGAATTAAAGGTATATGCAACCATGCCCAGCCCCAAAACAGCTTTACTGGGATTTTTTATGACCTTATTCTGTCAAAGATTATTTTAAAGTTTTTATTTTGTTTGTTTGAGACAAAGTCTCACTGTGTAGTCTTAGCTAGCCTGGAACTCTCTATATAGACCAGGTTGGCCTTGTATTCAAAGATCTGTCTGTCTTTGCCTCTTGAGTGCTGGGATGTGTGTGTGTGTGTTGTTGCTGTTTTTTGTTTTGTTTTGTTTTTCAGGACAAGGTTTCTCTGTGTAATAGCCCTGGCTCTCCTGTAGACCAAGCTGGCCTGGAACTGACAAAGATCTGCCCGCCTCTGCCTTTGTTGGGATTAAAGGGATTAAAGGTGTGTGTCACCACAGCCCAGACAAACTAAATTTGTAACAATTTTCGGGGCACGGTGTTTCACACCTGTAATCCAGCACTCAGAGGCAGAGACAGGCGGATCTCTGTTTTGAGTTCAAGGCCAGCCTAGTCTGCAAAACGGCTGAATCTACACAAAGAAACCCTGTCTCAAAAAAAGAAAGAAGAAAGGAAAAAAGTTGATGGGCTGGAGAAATTGCTCATCAGTTAAGCATACTTAAGAGTACTGGCTGCTGGTTTAGATAGATGGCTCAGAGGTTAAGAGCTCTGGCTGCTCTTCCAGAGGTCCTGAATTCAATTCCCAGAACCCACATGGTGACTCACAACCCTCTATAATGAGATCTGGTGCCCTCTTCTGGTTTGCAGATTCATGCAGGCAGAACACTATATAATAAGTAAATAAATAGATCTTTAAAAAAAGTACTGCTTCTTGCTCTTCCAGAGGACCCAGGTTCAATTCCCAGTGCTCAAAAGGCAGCTCACAACCATCTCTAACTCCAGTTCTAAAGGGTCCTTACCCTCTTGTGGCTTCTTTGGATTCCAGGCACTCACATGAGCCAGACATACATGCAGGCAAAACACCCATATTTAAAAATAACCCCAGAACCTGGAGAGTGTGACATAGTAGGAAATGTCTGTGATCTAGTCACTTGGAAGTGGAGGCAAAAGTATCAGGGTTCAAAGTCATCCTCAGCTACCTACAGTTAGGTGTCAGCCTGAGCTACCTGTAGCTTTATCTGAAAATAAAAAAAGCTTAAAAATGCAGTTTGTAGACTCTGCTGTCCATCTGGTGGCTGCTGATCAGAATGGCCCCTAGTTTGCAAGGCTTTTGTTTGTTAGTTACTTGCATGGTACTAGGTATCAAACACAAAACCTTACAAATAATAAGCACATGTTCTAGCTCCGAAAGTTTTAGGCTTTTCTATAGGAAAGTGCATGAAAAGAGCCAGGCATAGTCACACATGCTTGTAAATCCAGCATTGGAGGTAAAGGCAGGAGAATCAGGAAATTGAGAACAGTTTGGATTATATAGCCAGACTATTTTGTGTGGAAAATCCAGTGAGTCTTGAGTTCCCAGCACTGTAATGAATTCTGCATGTGATCCATAGGTATAGTCCCCACTGACCCGGTGATATTTTCCTGATTCCCTGAGAGGCTATGGCCTGGAGATAAAGGTGGGGGAATTGAGAACTGGGGAGCTTAGCAGTCTTAGGCACTTGGTGCTACAGGATTGCAGATGGGTTCTGAATCCCAGCTGAAGTGAGTTCTGGCTCATTAGCAATGGGCTAATTGCTAACTGCTTCTGGCTCCAACCCAGGTGCTGACTTAGGGCTGCTCATCTAAAACCTACCACCAATCCCAGCACCTGTGAAGCAAAGGCAACCAGACTTCCTAGTGTAGCCTCACCAGTTCTGCCATGTAGATTCACAGAAGCAATCTTTGGAGTAGCTCCAGGTCAAGAGGAAGGAGGAATAAGAGCCCAAGGTGACAATGGTGTGCATCCTAGAGCCTAGTTGTAAAGAAGAAGAGGAGGAAGTGGAGAAGAAAGAAGGTGGTGGTGATGATAATGTAGTAAAAAGGTACCAATGAAAGTCTTCCCAGGGTAGGCATTTGGGCATAGGTCATGGCCCTGTCATAGTTGCCCATTTCTGGAAGTGGCATGAAACTAGCTAGGAGCCTTGTAGTCTATAATTCTTTTAGAAAGGTATAGTGTCACAGGCTGGCTATCCCAGCACTTGGGCAGTGGAAGCAGGTGGATGAGGAGTTCAAATCGTTCTTGGCTACATAGCTTGGTGTCAACATGAGCTACATAAGACCATGTCTCAAACAGATCTACAAAAAAGCTTACCACAGCAATAACCTTCTTGCTCCATCTCTTTCTGGAACTTGTCTCTGAGGGGCATCTCACGCCATCTTTCAGACAATACAGCCCATGGCCTCGAGTAGGACTGTAGTCATGCTCCAGTGCAGCTACAGTGTTCCCTAGCCCTACCACCAGATCATCTGGGAACAGGGAAGCATAGAGCTCTATGTAGATCACACAGTGAGGGTGTGTATTTGCTCTCTTCCACAGTGACTCCCTTTTGTCTGTGGACGTTTCTATTGGCTACCTTCACACCAAGAGCCCTGGGTGGCACCAAGCATGTTGAGGATACAAGGGTTGACCATGGAGTAATTTTTCTGAATGTCCCACTCAGCCATATTTTGAAATGTTTGCAGGTACCATCATGTGTTATGGGCAGACAGGAGCTGGCAAGACATACACCATGACGGGAGCAACTGAGAATTACAAGCACCGGGGTATTCTCCCTCGTGCCCTGCAGCAGGTAGAGAATGGCTCTATGGTTGGGATACCACAGTTACGCTCTTCTTGCCATGGATGCAGTCAATTCCAGGTTGCCCGCAGGAGTCCAGCCCTCAAAAGAACTTCAGCTAACACTTGTTCTGGAGACTGGGCGCTGTGACTGGGCCAGGGCTAGAATCAGAGTCCTCAGGAAACTCAGGTTCTGATGTTCAGACCGACCGTTGATAGCAATAAGTCTGTTTCCTTATTTGTGAAGCGAGAAGCCAGCATGCTAATCAGGCTCCTGCTGCTCCCATGGCCTGTGATCCTGTAATTAGGGATTTGGACGTCCTAATCATGCTTTTTGCTGGTTTTAATGAAGGAAATGCAGCTCTTTCAGAGCTTCCTTATTGTCTTGCTGTGGCTTCTTCCATTCAGTAGCTCCTGAAAAAAACAAAGGCAAGAAGCAGGGCATTAGGACAGATCCTTTCGGACAGAAGGGCCTTCCTTTGGGACCTGCTGGCCCAGGTTTTGGTTAGAGGTAGGATGCCTCTCTTACAAAGCATTTTGTGATTCTAAACCACTCAAGCTCCATTTCTCTGAAGAAATGTGCTTCCCAGCCCATTGTCAAAGTTTCAGCAGCTCAAGGCCAAGAGTGTAACTCACTTGCTAAAGAGCTCGCCTAGCCTAATGTGCATAAAGCACTGGCTTTAATCCCCAGCATTGGGGGGAGGGGGTGGGGAAGCATAGTATCAAGTGTTTGCAATTAGGAAGTGGAGGCAAGAGGATCAGAAGTTCAAGGTCATGTCTGGTTAATTTGAAAATTCCTGAGAAATCTGGGTTACATGAGACCCTGTCTCAAAACCAGCTGAATATGATGGGGTGGGCACACTTGGTAATTTTAGCACTTGGGAAGACTGCAGCAGGAAATGGTAAGGAGGATAAATAACTGGGTGGCATCTTTAATTCCAGCCAGCCTAGGACACACTGTAGAACCTGCCTCGAAACAAAAAACAAACAAAAAGAGTAAAACCCAAAACCTGATAATCTTACCCAATAGACTAACAATATGTTTTTGATCATGACCACCACATCAGCCATACTGTAAATCTCTTTAGGACAAGAATTGTCCTGCACTACCTAAGGGAAGACGTGGGCTGACAGTAGGAATTAGCTTTTGGAGTTCTACTCTTGCTGACTGTGGTCGAATTTCCCTCTAGATTTTTAGGATGATTGAAGAGCGGCCCACACAGGCCATCACTGTACGTGTATCCTACTTGGAAATCTATAATGAGAACCTGTTTGATCTCCTGTCCACTCTGCCGTATGTTGGACCCTCAGTCACACCAATGACCATCGTGGAAAACCCTCAAGGGGTCTTCATTAAGGGCTTGTCGGTCCATCTCACAAGTCAAGAGGAGGATGCATTCAGCCTCCTCTTTGAGGTAAGATGACAGTCTCTTCCCTACCCCTCCCTCTCTCTCTTATCTTCTCTTACCTTGTCTTCCTCTTCCCTACTTTTTTCATAGGTTTTTATTTACCTTGATAATCAGAATGAAAATTCATTATGTCGCTTATGTAGAAAACGTAGTGTTGACTAAGAAGAACCAAAATTCATAAAATGTTTTTCACCTAAAGTAGCAAAATTATATATTTTAAATCATGTCCTTCTAATCATTTCTTCCTATGAGGTTGTTTGTTTATGGTACTGGAGACCGAGCAGGGCTTCATATGTGCAAGGCAAATCCTCTGTCACTGAACTGCATTACAAGCCTCTTTCTACTTTTTAAAAACATTTTAGGGCCCGTCTCAGTGGCACACACTTGTAATTGCAGCACTTGGGGAGGCAGAGGCAGGTGGATCTCTGTGTGTTCAAGGCCAGCCTGGTCTACAAAGGGAGTCCAGGACAGCCAAGGCTACACAGAGAAACCCTGTCTCAGAATTAAAAAAAAAAAAAAAAACCCAAACATTTTAGCCAGGCATGGTGGTGAATACCTTTGATCCCAGCACTCCAGAGGCAGAGGAAGATGAATCTTTTCTGAGTTCCAGGACAACCAGGGCTGTTACACAGAAAAACCCTGAGATAGATAGATAGATAGATAGATAGATAGGTAGATAGATAGATAGATAGATGATAGATAGATAAATGTATTTTAACTGGGCAGTGGTGGTGTATGCCTTTAATCTTCTCTCTCAGGAGACAGTGTCCTGTAGGTCTCAAAGCTTAAAGCCAGCCTGGTCTACAGAGTTCCACGACAGCAAGAGCTACACAGAGAAACCATGTTTAAAAAATAAATAAAAAATAAAAACATTTTAATTTTTAATTATATGTATGCTGTCTGTGTGTGGGTTTGGCATGTATGGTCAGTACCCACAGAGACCAGAAGATGACATTGGATTCTCTGAAGCTGGACTTAATGTCGTTATGAGCTTCCCCATGTAGGATGCTGGAACCTGAATTTGGGCCTTCTACAAGAAGAGTGCTCACTCTTAACTGCTAGCCATTTCTCCAGCCTCTCCTGTGTACTTCTTTATTTTGAGACAGACTCTCAATAAATTTTCCAGGGTAAGCCAATTGTAGTGGTACATTCCTGTAATCTCAGCACTTGGGAGGAGGCTACATTAGGAAGATGGTTGAATTTAAGGCCACTGGATTACATAGTGAGACTTTATTTTAAAGAAACAACGATTCGCAGGCTGGCTATGAAGTCCCTCTGCAGCCCAGGTAGGCTTTCAACTTGTGACCTAACTGCCTTCGCCTCTTGAGTAGCTAGGGTCACAGATCTGAGTCATCATGCCTGGCCTTACATAGTTGACTTATTATGTCCTTTTTTCTCTCTCACCCCTCCTGGCAGTGCTGAGGATCAAAGTCAACCTTGTGCATGTTAGGCAAGTACCCTACCACTAGGTTACACCTGAGCCCATCTTACGTCTTTTTTTTTGTTTGTTTTTGAGTTAACGTAAATCACAACTACTTATTGAATCCAAAATATAGAAACTGCAGATGTGGTTGCATATATTTGTAATTCCATCTCTTGGCAGGCCACGGCAGGAAGACAGTGAATTCAAGTCATCCTGGCCACCTGTAGAAATCCTATATAAAAACCATCCTTTGTAAACCAGGAAGTAGTGGCCTTTAATCTCAGCACTCAGGAGGCAGGCAGATTTCTGTGAGTTCAAGACCAGCCTGGTCTATAAATAGAGTCCAGAACAACCAGTGCTTGATACACAGAGAAACCCTGTCTCAAATGAACAAACAAAACCCAGTTCTTTGTAATAAAACTTAAATATGAAAATTAGAGCTGTGAGATGGCTCAGTGGGGAAAGGCATTTACTGTCAGCCTTCATGCCCTGAATTCCATCCTTAGGACCCACATGGTAGAAGGACAGAACTGACCCTGTAATTTGTCCTCTGACTTATAAATACACATACACACAATAAATAAATAATAGTTAAAAAAAATCAAGCCACACTGACAGTTACCAAAACAATAACAACACACACACAATAAAAATTAAAACAAAACAAAACCCAAAACAAAAAGCTTAATCATAAGTTTGCAAGACCTAGCAATTCTATTTCTAGGTGTCTACTCAAGAGAAATGAACCCATAAATGCATACATACACACAAAGATTCATACATAAATGTTCATAGCAGCGTTATTCATAGCCACTAAAGATTGATGCCCATAACATCTGTTAGCCAATGAACTGATGAACATAGCTACAGTGGAAAATTGTCACGTAATAAAAAGAAACGGGAAGGGGAGATGCATTCTACAACATAAATAACCCTTGGAAGCATTCTAGCAGTCAGCCACAGAAGGCCTCACACTGAAGGACTCTATGCCCGTGGGAAGTCCAGTACAGCCACATAGAGAGCCAGGAAGGAGCTCAGCGGCTGCCTGGGAAGGGGGTGGGGGGACTGCACATGGGCCTCAGGGAGCTCTTGGGGTGATGTAGCAGTTCTAAAATAGGATTGTGGTAATTTTCCACAATTGTGTACATTTACTAAAAATCATTGCATTACAAAAAAAATTAGCAGAATAGTGACTTTTATGGTATATAAATTATGATAGTCTGCTGTAATGGTGTACCTTTGTAATCCCAGCACTTAGGAGGCTGAGGCAGGTGAATTTAAGAATTCATGGCAACTTGTGTTACACAGCAAGATTAAACAAACAAACAAATTAAAATTATAATTAACAGAGCTGGGCATGGTAGTAACATGTCTATAATCCCAGCACTCTGTGAGTTCAAAGCCAGCCTGGTCTACAGAGCAAGTTCAAGACAACCAAGGCTAAACAGAGAAACCCTGTCTCAACACCCCCTCCAAAAAAAAAAAAAATTAACAAAACTTTTCTTAAAAAGTTACATGGTGTTTTTTGCCTTTAGCCCTTGAGTCCACAGGGAAGAGAGAGCTTCCATTTAATTTATTTGGTTTTTGAGACAGGATTTCTTTATATATCTCTGGCTGTCCTGGAATTACTGTGTAGACCTAGCTAACCTCAAATTCATAGAGATCTGCCTGCTTCTGCCTCCCAAGGGACTATGCTCTTTCTTAACAACAACAGTTCCTTGAATATTGACGTTTTCCAGAACCATGTTTGCTGAGCTCTAGTGGTAAAAAGACAAATGAAAAGCCTAAAGAAGCCCACTGTGGGACTGGAGAGGTCACTCAGTGGCTGCTCTTCCAGAGGACCCAGGTTCAATTCCCAGCACCTATATGTAGGCTCAACTGCCTGCAATTCCAGTTCCCGGGAATCTGACATCCTTCTCTGACTTTTGTAGGCTACACATGGTGCAACGACAAAACACCCAGATACATAAAATAATGTAGAAAATAAAAGCTGGGCATGATGGAGGGCACCTGTAATCCCAGCACTTGGGAGGCAGAGGCAGGAGGGTCTCTGAGTTTGAGGTCAGTCTGGTCTACAGAATGAGTTTCAGGCTAGCCAGAGCTATATAGTGAAACCCTGTCTCCAAAATAGCAAAGGAACAAGCAAATGAGTTATTATTTTCTTGGCTGCCAGCATTCCTGTGCACTGCTCTCTGATTGTTGGCTATACAGTTGATACCAATTCAGTATTCGTGAACATCTTAAGCCTCTTTTTTTTTCAAGTGTTTTGTTTTTATTTTATGTGTACGGGTATTTTGCCTGCATGTATGTCTGTGTACCACTTGCATTCAAGACCCACTGAAGTCAGAAGAGGGCACTGGATTCCTGGAACTGGAGTTAGAGACGGTTGTGAGCTACCATGTGGGTGCTGGAATTGAACCTGAGACTTCTGGAAGAGCAGCCAGTGCTCTTAACTGCTGAGCCATCTCTCCAGCCCCCATCTTTTTTTTTTTAATTTAAAAAATTTTTAAAATATTAGTTACAGTTTATTAACTTTGTATCCCAGCTGTATCCCCTTCTCTCATTCCCTCCCAATCCCACCTTCCCTCCCTCCACTCCTCCCTGTCCTCCAGCACCCCATCTTAATCCTCTTGATTTTACTGTGTGCCACATTCAGAACACATCAGTTTGTGCACTGAACCATGAATATCTGGTGGTGAAAATGCAGGACCAAACTCCGGTTTGCTTCCTTTTTTATTAGTTTTCAAAAGACATTGCCCAGAAGGCCCAGCTGATAGCGATGGTGTGAGTGTTGTAAAATGGCTCTGATACCTTGGTTTCAGCTTCCAAAGTGCTGCATACATTTCCTTTCCTCTTCAGGGAGAGACCAACAGGATCATCGCCTCCCACACAATGAACAAAAATTCATCTAGGTCACACTGCATTTTTACCATCTACATGGAGGTAGGTGCGAGTTCTCTGTTTAACCCGAGGCCTGGTGACTCTGTGGGTACGATCTGATCAGAAGCTCCTCCTGCTGCATTCTAAGTTCTGTTGGGATGTTTTTGTAGGCCCATTCTCGGACCTTATCAGATGAAAAGTATATCACTTCCAAAATCAACTTGGTAGATCTTGCAGGCTCAGAGAGGCTCGGCAAGACAGGGGTAAGTCGTGCCAACTTACAAGAGTAGGGTGGTTTGTCAACAAGCCACAGGCTCTGTGTCGTAGAGCCTGTGTACATGCATTTCCCACAGGGAGAACAACCAGGAGAAGTGGGATGCAGTGAGGAAGAGTCACTGGAGGTAGAGCAACAGCTACAGAGCGTAGTTTGTACTCCACGGGGCTTTTCTAACCATTGCGTGAGATGATTCCCTTAACGTAGTGCCTATGTTGGAAATAGACCACCTGGGGCTCAGGGACCTCACGAGTATCACACAAAGTGAAAGGAAACTGGCAAGTAAGCTTTTACTTTTGCTTCATTCAAGTAACAGGCACACCCAACCCAAACCAGGATAGGTTTTTATCCTAACAAGAATGCTGTGATGTTTCTCCTTTGGCTATGGTCTGACCCTACAGTCTTTGGTGACTGGCTAGTTTTGAAAATTGGTGCAGAAGAATTGGGGGAAAGTGTCAGCCTCTCTGGTTCATCAAGTTTTGAAAATACAGCAGGGTCTTTGTGCAAACATACAGTTCTACAAAGTAGGGAGACCACAATAGCATCATGAAGGTTCCATTCCTATGAACATTCCTTTGACAGGAAAGAGTTGGGTTCCTTGTAATTATCTCTTACCTATCTTCAGAAAGTGCTCAGTAAATGCTCCACATTGGTATTGTGTTTCTCTATGTACGGATATGCTATTTCACATGCATATTTAATATATTGTTGAAATATATTTTAACACAAAATCTCAGGAGTATTTAGATGAGCATTTGCATGTGTGTGTATTACTCTATTTGTGTGAATATTCACAGGCTTACTTTCTCAGGTATTTCATGTGCATTTATATCAGGTGACTACATATGAACATTCATATATGTATTCTTGTTCACATCAAACAACATTCATACGAATGCTCCTGTGAGTTTTATTACTACCATTGTCAGTAGCCCAAGATGGAAAACACTCCCATCTTGGAGAAAAAGGTCCTGGTTCTGGGACCTTCCAGCCTGATTGTAGACTTTCACTTTACTGTAAACCAGGAAGGGTAGGCAATCTTAATAGGTAGCCTCTCTACTCTGTCCAGAGTGACTCGGACATTTTGTTTGCAGTCGGAAGGTAGAGTCCTAAAGGAAGCCACCTACATCAACAAGTCACTGTCGTTCCTGGAGCAGGCCATCATCGCCCTTGGGGACCAGAAGCGGGACCACATCCCTTTCCGGCAGTGCAAGCTCACCCATGCCCTGAAAGACTCCTTAGGTGAGGGTGTGGGTTGGTCCTCAGAGAGGAGGGGTCTAGTCCAGGGGAGGACTAGGTCTGGCTCATCTGCCAGAGATCAGAGATTCACTTTGACCAAGGGGAATGACCTCATTTGTGGCTTTTCAGAGGTGATGCCAGTCAGACAAACAGACAAGCCTTCTTACACTCTTGCTGTTCATACCTTAGACTCTCTGCTAGGAAGATTTTCTCTTTCTGCCTTGTCCCTAGACTGGCAGAGACCTTTTGTGGACCTGAAGACTCAGGGAAAGGTCCTCTCCTATCATTTCCCCTTTCCTCTTCGTCTTCCTGGACAGAACAGTGGGAGCAGCCTTGTCATCCTCACCTGTTTAGGGCCTTGTCAGGTCTAATGATGCAGTCACTGGCTTCTGGTTGTCAGCCCTGAGCAAAGCCCTAGCTCACACCTTCCCTCTCTGATGTTCTTTCCTGGTTCCTTCTGTGTACATCACATGGTCTCCCTCCATTCCTACCTCTGTCTTGTGCCTCCTCATCTCATGCAGACTAGGGTTGTCTCCCCTTGCCTCTAAGTCAACATGGACTGTTAAGCTTAGATGACAAATGTATTCCTCGTAGTTATGTAGGCTGGAAAGGCCAAGATCAAGGAAGGTACTGATTGATTCAGTTCCTGGCTTGTGGATGGCTCCTTCTTGGCTGTATCCTCATGTGACGAGAATGAGATGGCTCTGGTTTTTCTTTTCTTACAAAGACAGTTACCCCATCAGAGGGGCTGCGTATGAAAGCCCTTATCTAAAACTAATTACCTCCCGAAGGCCCCACTCCAAACATATAAGACTTGGTGTTTGGAGTTGGAATTTTGGAGGTTATGGATTTTGGGGGGATATAAGCATTGAGTCTATAACAACCCTGTCAATCCTAAAGGAGTCTCCTGTGTCGCCTTCTGCAGGGGGAAACTGCAATATGGTCCTTGTGACAAACATCTATGGAGAAGCTGCCCAGTTAGAAGAAACGGTATGTAGAGACAGTCAATGCAACTGGGATGGAGTTTGTCCCCATGGGTGCTAGGGGTCGGGGTGGGGGATAAGGTGGGATAAGATTTGATCCAGACTAGCTCAGATGGTACACTATCAATGGCATCAGGAACCCCAGGATCGAATCTAAGCCACAACTGCTGAGGGTGACAGAGGCCAGGATCCAAACACCAGGCAATAAACTATATAAGGAAGAAGCTAAGGTGTAAGACAGGCTTAACCTTGGGGGCTTATACAAGAAGGGCATAGTGAGAGCAGTTTTGTGGGGATAAAGAATATGTTTTCAGGGGTGCTCCTTGTGTGAGGTGAATAGTTCTGTCAAGATGCATCAGAGGCTCCTGCAGAAAGAGAATCCCTGGCCCTCAGTCATGTCAAAGTTCTGGCGGAAGAGACCAGGGAGGGGAGAGGACTTTTCTCCCCTGAAGCTTAGGGGGACACTGAGCTGGGTGGCATTAAAATGTTGGCAGCAGGATTCACAAGTGTTCCTGGTAGAGGTGACGATAAGACTGAAGATGTGGCTCATGCCAGGGGCATCTTGCCACTCTACAGGAGGGCTTAAGAAGGAAAGAAAGGAAAATCACAGGGCTTTGATGGATCTGTCCAGGCTGAGCCCTTGGCTGTTGTCCTGCACATGGCTGGAGCCAGGACAGAGTTTGAAGAAGGCAGAGGCATGGACACTGATGTAACTCAGAGAGATAATCCAGTGGCAGGACACCGGTGTCCTGAGGAGGGGCATTCATGAAAATGTCAGACAGGAATAAGTGTGTCCCGTATGGTAATGGTTGAATCCACTCCAAGCTGGGCTTCCCTCTCTCCTTCAAAGTATCCTTGTTATAAGACGGGTTTGGAATACTGTCCCTAGCCACTTGACTGTTTTGAATGTTAAAGGCAAGCTTCAGCCATCTGGAGGATTCACTTATGTGAAATGGCTTATTTCCAGGGATGCTGTGAGGCAAGACATGCCTGTAGGGCCTCCAGCCTGTATGCATTAGGGATTGCCCCAGCACGGGGAGAGTACGCTTGCCACACATTCAGCGTCCTGGGACGAGGGAAGCCGAGCCAAGAAGCTCCAGCTGACGTGAAGCAGCAGCCCCAGGGAAATGGTTTAGGAACCTCTTGGTCTCATCCCATAACAAAGCACAATTGAGCCCCAAGAGGAGCTATACCCTTGAGAACTCTCTTCATGCCCCTTTGGGACATTTTAGTCATGGACCCATTTTGAGGTTACCCCATGTGTTTCTGGGATAGGAAGACATGATGGTGGACACAGGTGTCGAGGTGCTCAGGTGGCTTTGTAGTAAGCATTCCTATTTTAAGTGCTGATTTCAGAATGAGCCTTGGAGCTGGGCGTGGTGGCACAAGCCTTTAATCCCAGCACGCTGGCAGACGGAGGAGGATCTCTGTAAGTTTGAGGCCAGCCTGGTCTACAAAATGAATTCTAGGCTGGCTAACGCTACATAGTGAGACCCTGTCTCAAAATAAGCAAAACAAAAGAAACATAAGAGCCTTGGGGTCACTGAGTTTGGCTGTTCCTCATGACACATAATTCATATTTGACTAAAAAGCACACAAAGGAAAGGCAAAGATAATAAAATGGAAGGCAGTTCTTGCTACTAACCAGGTCCAGATTTACTCTAATATTCTAGAGATTCAGTGACCATTGTTTTCTCCTGAGTTATTCAGTACTGCAAGCCAGGGATTGTTTATTCTGCAATAAGTGTCTTACTTTCCGAGTACCTCTCTTTCTCTTAATCCTTGTTTTTAAAAATCTACTTAAAAAATATCTTTAATATGCTGGCAATGGTTGCTCATTCTTCTAATCTGAGCACTCAGGAAGCAGAGACAGGCAGATCTCTGTGAGTTTGAGGCCAGCCTGGTTTACAGAATGAGTTCCAGGATAGCCAAGGCTACACAGAGAAACCCTGTCCCAAAAAACCAAAACAACCAAACAAAACTTTAATAAACTCTAACACTGCTTTATAACAAGGAAAAAAGAAAAAAAAGAAAGATACCTTTCAGCACAATTTAAAGCCTCCACCCAATCCCATCTCCACCTCTGAGATAATCAGAGCAGAGGAAGCAACTCTCCTAGCACTTGGGATCTCCAGGCTCTTGTTCCCACACTGCCCAGCAGTTTTGCCCAGGCCTGGATCCACAGACCCAGAAGAAGAGTCTTAGGGCTTTGGAACAAAAGTGGATGCTAATGAATCTCTTCTCTAAATGTTAAAAAATAACAAACATATTCCTGTCATGCACTGTATTACTTTATCTAATAACAGTAGTGTTTGTGTGTATGTGTGTGTAACTATGTGTGTGTGTGTGTCTGCGTGCTATGATGGGGGACCAGTGTCTTAAAACAAAAGCAACAGTCATGTTTGGAGCAGAAGTCTGAGATAGATCCCCAGAAAACTAGCAAGTGCCTGTAACAACAAGCAGGCTTCTTTCTGCACTCTCTGAACAGAGCACATGGGAAACTGCGCACTGAGTCTCTCGGGACTCACAGGCCTCCCATCCCTGTACAAGGAAGTGGTGAGATGCATCTAAGGTCACTCAAGTGTCCAGTGGCTGAGCGCTTAACCAACCAAACTACACCACTGAGGAAGAACCTTAATAGTCCTTCCTGGGTCCACTGCAGGGTTGGACACATCCCCCTCCAAACCTGTTCCTCATCTCAGGGCCTCTTCATTGACAGTCATCCCAGCATGATGCAAGGCCCATTCTCTGGGCCTGCTTGTGCTCCGCCCTCACCTAACATCTGCACATTGAGTTATTTCTAGGATGCCTTCTCATGTGGCTATCATGGCTCTAGCCACAATGGCCCCAGAAGGGTCCTCGAAAGTCACTTAGGAGACCTCAAGTCTGCTTTGGAACAGCTGCTGCTTTTGCTTCTCCTTTTCTTCTTCTTCCTCTTCCTCTTCTTCTTCCTCATCTCCTTTTTCTTTTTCTTTGGAGGGGGGCCATTTCTTGAGAGAGTGTCATATACTCATGTATACATCTGTTTTTGAGCTTAATACATAAGACATAAAAAAACACGGAGGCCCTCTGTCTCCACCTCCCAAGTGCTAGGACTGCAGGCCTGTATTACCATACCTGGCCAGTTTTTCTTTTTGGCACTGCTAGGGATTGATCTCAGGGCCTCATACATGCTAGGCAAGTATCTTATCACTGAGCTATATATCTAACATGTTTTTTTCACTTTTAAAATATATCATCATTATTATTGGGTGGGGGGCACACATGGCCAGTATACAACTTTCAGGAGTTAGTTTTCTTTTTCCACTGTGAGTTTCAGGGTCTGAACTCAGGACATCAGGCTTGTGGTGTCCTAGTTTTCTTTCTATTGCAATGATATAATACTGAGCATGTGGAGGCCAGAGGAAGATGTTAGATGTCTTCCTCTGTTGTTATCAACCTTATTTTTTGAGGAAGAGTCTTTCTATGAACCCAAATCTTACTGTTTTGGCTAAGCTGGCTGGCTAGTGACCTCCTAGATTCTCCTGTCTCTGGGTCCCCAACACTGGGGCTACAGGCACACATAGCCAATGTCTGGCTTGTACATGGGGGCAGGGGACTTGAACTTTGGTCTGCCTTGCATTTGCCCACTGCCCTTACCCACTGGACTGTCTCCCTAGCCCCTCCCTTGGTTTGGGGATAGAGCTCTCATTGACCTGAAGGCAGCCCGTTAAAGCTCATGCCCTCACACGGGCTTCTTTACATGCATTCTGGGGAGCAAACTCAAGTTCTCTGGCCCTCATGCTTGTGCAGCCAAGCACTTTACCAACTGAGCTCTTCTCCCCAGACACACTCCTGTCTTTTTGCCAGGTGTAGTGGTGCACATCTTTAATCCCAGCACTTACGAGGCAAAGGCAGGCAGATTTCTGTGAATTTGAGGCCAGCCTGCTCTTCATAGAGGGTTCTGGGACAGCCAGGGCTACATATAAAAACCGTGTCGCAAGAAAACATACAAACTAAAAAAAAATCAAACAAAAGAAAAATTTAATAATGAATATTAATAATAGTTAATAATGGTTACACATTATTTCTTTTAGACCTCACTGGTCTAGACCCAGAGAAGTAGATAAAGAAGAGAAGGGGCAGAGGCAGGCAGGCAGATTTCTGTGAGTTCGAGGTCAGCCTGGTCTACAGAGTGAGTCCAGGACAGCCAAGGCTACACAGAGAAACCCTGTCTCAAAACAAACAAAAAGAAAGGCAGGGCCCTCTCCTGAAGACCATGCCTGTGCCTTTCATGTGAAGGAGAACCAGAAAGGCTTCATGCTGAAAGCTGGTTTCTAGTTCTAGTACCTTAAAGAGCAGAAAGTAGAAAGACAAGCACGGTAGGAGAAAAGAGTACTTTAGGCAGGGGTCACTTAAGCACAGGTATCTGGATGGAAGATGGGTAGGTGTGGACTAAGAATTAGAACAATGTGGAGGTAAGGATGCTCATTAGTGTAGAAAGCTTGCCTAGTGAGCACAAGGCCCTGGATGCCACAGAAGAAAGTAACAGGTCATTGTGCAGCAGGCCTAGTGGCACATGCCTTTAATTCCAGCACTGGGAAGGCAGAGGCAAGGCGGGTGGGATGTCTTTGAGTTTGGGGCTAGCCTGAACTACATGTCAAGACCCTGTCTCAAGGGAGGGAGGAAGGAAGGAAGGAGAGAGGGAAGGGAAAGAAGATGGAGGGAGAGAGCGGGAGAGAGGGCATCTACTATGGTGCCTACATAGTGCTACAGCAGATGCCTCTATCCACTTCCTAGTCTTACTGCTCCATTCCTTACCCCACTGAAGACCTCTAAGATTTATTTTGTGTTTATGTGTACGTGTATCTGTGAATATATGTATGTGCATGTGAGTGCAGGCGTCCACAGAGCTTGGAAGAGGGTCAGATTCCCCCTGAAGTTAGCATAACAGGCAGTTGTGAGCTGCCTGACATGGGTGCTGGGAACTGAACTTGGGTCCTCTGGAAGAGCAGTGAGCTCTCTTAACTGCTGAGCCTTCTCTCCAGCCCTGTTTACGTATTTTTGGTACCGAGTCTAATATAACCAAGGCTAGCGTCTAATTTGATATGTAGCTGACGACGATCCTAAACTCCTGATCCTGCTGCTGCCACCTTTTAAGCTCATGTGTCACCATGCCTGCTTTACCCTATTTGATTTTATAATTCAGTGTCAAGAATTGAACCCCTGGGCCTTCCACATGCTAATCAGTTTCTATATCACTCACCTCCATCTTCAGACCCCCAGATTCCCTTTTGATCAGTGTCCCCTTGAAGAGGTGAACTAATAGCAGTTAAGGCAACTGCAAGAGTCTAAAGAGGGCATGCCCTATGAGAGGCTGATCTTTGGGGTCCCCTGTGAGTGGAGAGCCACCTGACAGTTATCTGGTCTGTTTTCAGCTGTCGTCACTGAGGTTTGCCAGCAGGATGAAGCTGGTCACTACTGAGCCTGCCATCAACGAGAAGTACGATGCTGAGGTACAGCTGATGGCTGCCCAACTTTGGGGTTGATGTCTGTGGGTTTTCTCCCTGTGTGTTTGTTACCACCTAGGTATCTGGTGGAGCTCAAGCCAGACTTGTGTGGTTTCCTTCCTGCCTCCACTGAAGTTCTGCTTGGAGTCCTGGAGCAATCCTTTTCCTCTCAGTCATGATCCATTGTCTTTTTTAAAGAGTCATTGGGGAACCTGCTGCACTGCCACAAAAGTGAAAGGGCTAGATGATCTACACTCAGTTCACATGGGGGCTCCAGGGGCTCAGGTACCCCCCATGAGATTTCTTCAGAGCTGAATCACCATGCATCGTCTCTCAGAATTGCCTGCATGCCACTATAGAACCTTCTCACACTTGTTTATATTGTGTGTGCATATGTGTGCATTTATATGTGTGGGCACATGTATGGAGGTCAAAGGGCAACTTGTAGGAGTCAGTTTTCAAGGAAGATCATGAGTTCAAAGACAGGCTAGGTTCTATGAGACAGGCTCAAAAATCAACCCACAGGCTGGAGAGATGACTCAGTGGCTAAAAGCATTTACTGCTCTCAAAGAAGACCTGGATTACATTCCCAGAACTCACATGGCAGTTCACAACCATTTGTAACTCCAGTTTTAAGGAATCTCATATGCTCTTCTGGCCTCCCTGGGAGCCAGGAAAAAACACACACACACACACACACACACACACACACACACACACACACACACACACGAGAGAGAGAGAGAGAGAGAGAGAGAGAGAGAGAGAGAGAGAGAGGCAAAACAGTCATATGCATAAAATAAAAATGTTTATTTTTTTTAAATCAAAAAGGTGCTTACAAAATCATGCTTGCTGAAGATGGGCATGTGCATGTCTCTGTGTTCCTGGGGTTAAATTTTCTAGGTCATATATCCTGAAGGATGATGGGACTAACCATGGTTTAGTAGGGAAGCAGAGCTCAGAGCTCTGGTTCTTAAACTCGGTAAGGGTTAGCCTAAACCCCTGTCCATTCTGAGCTCCTGATTCTGTTGCTGATGGGGCCTGAGTATTTTCTTCTTCCCCCTTTCCCTTTCAGTTCCTTTCCTCCTTGTCTTCCATTTTGTGACACGGTCTCATTATATAGCTCAGTCTGGTCTCTAATGTCTGATCCTTCTATTTCCATTTCCTGTGCGCTGGCAGTACAGACTGTGCCACCACAACCTGGTGAGGATTTGTGTTTCTGTGTTCACAGCTGCTGCATTTGCTGCTTTTGGGTTGAACCAAAAGTTCAGTGTCTTGTTCCTTATTATCTTTGGGGCCTTGGCAAAACTGTCTTTCACAGATTTTCTTGTGTTTGCATTGTGTGTGTGGTTACAGGAGGTGCTTTCAGAACCCTGAGTTGGGGGGTCTGCTGCTGCAGCTCTGTTTCCTAGCAGCTGCTCCCCCGGCAGTAGGAGGGAATGCTACACCTGTCAAGCATTAGGAGAAACCGTTCCCTTGTTCTCAGGGTAAGCTGGAGGCTGGTTTCCCCCAGAGTCCACTATACCACTTAACTTCTGATTGGACCATGTGCCCCTGTGACACGCTGAACGGTCATCTAGTGGCAGCCGCCAGCACCTCAACCAGGTTTTCTGTTTCTGAGGTTTAATGTATTTTCTAGAGTGGGGACGATGAGATGGCTGAGAAGAGCCACCAAACCTTTCTCCCCTTGGCCCAAAAGACAGTCCACACCAGAAGGAGGCCTACTTGGGATTCCTAAAAGGCTGAGCCTGAATTTGGATTCTGATCACATGCCTAGGTCTCAGGCTTTGTGTCTGAATTGCCACAGAGACACCGTGATGTCAGGGTTCTGTCAGCCATTGCTGTGCATGAGCATGGGAACAGGTGAGCCTCAGATGTCCCAGGTGATCTGACTGAACGAGGCTAGACTATAGCAGGCCTGTGATTTGAGAAGACCTTTGGACCTGCGATTAGATGAAGCTGTGCTCACTTGTTTTGGCAGCAGCTCCCTCCAGTGGTTCTTTTGATGCAAAGAAAAGCCTGTTCACCATGAGAGGTCTCAGTGAGAAATTCCTTGTGTCTCTTTTACAAAGTATTCTCAAATATCAAATGTAAGTGACATTTTTTATTTTTTTCTGAGATGGGATTTCTCTGTGTAGACCTGGCTATCCTGGCTATAGACCAGGATGGCCTCAAACTTAGAGATCCACCTGCCTCTGCCTCCCTAGTGCCGAGATTAAAGGTGTATGTCACAACCACTGGCGTGATTTGGCAAATTCTTATTCTCAAAATTTATCATTTTTAAGTACTTGAATCTATGAGGTGTTCTCCATATGCCAGACACTTTTCTTTTGCTTTCTTCCCTCTTCCTTCCCTCCCCTTCCTCCTTTTAAAAACTTTTATGACAGTTCCAGTATAGCCCAGGCTCACCTCTATGCTATGTGGCAAAGGCTGGCCTGGGTTATTGATCTTCCTCCACCTACAAAGTGCTAGAATTACATGCATACACCACACGTGACTTTTCTTTTTCTTTTTTGTGGTGCTAGAGCTTAATCCCCACATGATCGACAACTAAGCCATACCCCAGTCCAAAGAATGTTCACTGATAGATTATTAGAAGTTGGTGGACCCAGGTGGAGGAAGCGAATCACTGGGATGTGCATTTGAAGGCTGTAGCTTGTTCTTGGATCATTTCTCAATCTTCCTGGCCACCACGAGGTGAACAGCTTCCCTTCATCACCTTCTCCCTTCCATCACATTAAACCTAATTTGGGGTCCAAAGGATTTGTTCAGATTTGTTTGTTTGTTTTTTGAGACAGTGTCTCACTATGTAGCCCTTGCTGAGCTGGAAATTGTTATGTAGCCCAAGCTGGTCTTGAACTCACAGAGATCTGCCTGCCTTTGCCACCTTAGTGCTGGGATTAAAGATGTGGACTACTTTATCTGGCTTGCTCAGATATTATGTTACAGCAACAAAAGTAATTAACACAGGGATCAAGTCTTTGCCACATCAGCCTTCTGTAGACATTTAAGATCTAAACCATAAGCTTCTATCATGGTAGCACGTGACTGTAATCCTAGCACTTTGAAGGGAGATCCCGGAGATCAGGAGTTTAGGATCATTCTGTTCTACATAATGACTTTACAGCCAGTGTGAGCTACATGAGACCCTGTTTCAAAAATTTAAATATATATATTAAAGTGATATTTTTAGAAAGAGCAGTGTTGTGCTCACTTTTAAACTCTATTTATTTGGGGTATTTAAGTCGCTACCTCTCTTCCACCAACCCTTTAACCCTAGGTGAGAGAGAGGTTAGTGGGGACAGGGACCACAGACCCTTTTATTTCTCCCAGTTGTTTAGGGTTGAGGGGTTCTTTTGGAGCTATACCCCGACAGCCAAAACAGCAAGCATTTTCCTCCAAGTCACTGCTGCGCTGAAATGTTTCTCTTCACTTGTCTATCAATCTATCTGTCTACTCACCACACTATCAGTCTCGGTTCTCTCCAAACTGCCCTTTCTGGGCTCTCCTAAGACCACACCCCTCTCCATGCTGCTGGAGGCAGGCCATTACCATCCAGCAAAGACCACGCCCCGAAGCAGGCAGTTATCAGCTGTGGACAAACTAAAGCCCAAACTAAAATCCCATACTTGGGATTAAAACAAACATATATTTACATAACATAACAGTGTTTTAAAGAAACCAAAACTTTCATTACAGAGCAGTGTGAGGTGGGGAAGAGGTTACAATGCTATGTATGTATGTATGTATGTATGTATTGTTTTTAGAGACATGGTTTATCTATGTGGAGCCCTAGCTTTGTAGACCAGGCTGGCCTTGAACTCACAGAGATCCCCTTGCCTCTGCCTCCCAGGTGTTGGGATTAAAGGCATACATCACCAAGCCTGTCTGAGATTACAATTTTGTTTATTTATTTAGAGACAGAGTTTCTCTGTGTAGCCTTACTTGACTTGCAAGTGTAGACCAGGCTGGCCTTGAACTCAGTCTCTGCCTCTGAGTGCTGGCATCGCACCCAGTGAGATTACAATTTTAAATAGGGTGATTTTAAATAGAGTGATGTGATACCCCAATTTAGAAGTGTTTGAATGAAGATTTCTCGATGTTTGGGAATGAACCATGAAAGTATGTGAGAGAAGAGAGTCTCCGGGCAGAGGGGACAGGTATACAAAGGCATAGTTTACCACACTATATGGAGAGTGGATTAGAGATGAGCAGTAGGAAAGATCTAATGGGGTAGAGCATAAAGAACATCTCGGGTCACTGTTATTATATAGAAATCTATAAGGACACATAGGATCCTTGTGACACTGTTCCTACTTGTAAAAGTGGGAAGTAAAGACCTGGGGAGTTGGCTCAGTTGGTAGTGTAAACAGGCATGCTGGTGCATACTGCAACCCCAGCATTTGGGAAGTAGGAATAAAGAGGATCAGATGTTCAAGATCATCAGCAGTTCCATAGCAAGTTTAAAGCCAGCCTGAGATGCTTGACTTTACCCTGTTTAAAAAATTAAAAAGGCTGGGATGGTTTGGTGAGTAAAGGTGCTTGCTACTACCATTGGTGGCACCTGAGATGCCCAGGATCCACATGGTGGAAGTAGAGAACTGAGTCCTGCAACTTGTCCTTTGACCTCTACCACACATATGCCATGCCTAGGAAGGACCATATATCCTGGGAGACTAGGGAAGTCTCCTAAAACTACTGGGAGATGGGTTTGAAGATGGCCCACTGCTTGTGTGCTGTTCTCAGTCGCCTTTGCTGAAAGAAGCCATCTTAGACCATAAGTTCAATCCAGTTGGAGAAGGGTCACCAACTATGATGGAATGGCCCACAAACTGAGAACACATTTTTCTGAATTACCAGGAATAACCAGGATATCTGGGTACAAATCAAGAAATTGAGCACGTGTCTGGCTTAGTGGTGCACACCTTTAATTCCAGCACTCTGGAGACAGAGGCAGGTGGATCTCTGTGAGTTTGAGGCCAGCGTGGTCTCCAGGACAGCTAAGGCTAGTCAGAGAAACCCTGTCTTGAAAAACAAAATAGAAATTGATGTGAAGGAGTCAGGTAGTTTTTCTGATGACCTTCTTCCCTACATATGTTTCCCCTGGCAGAGAATGGTCAAGAACTTGGAGAAAGAGCTGGCATTGCTTAAGCAGGAACTGGCCATCCATGATAGTCTGGTAAGGGACTGGATATGGCGAGGAGGGAAGGTTGTTGGGGAACAGAGAGCAGGGGCAAACAGTATGGTGGGTGAAGCCCAGGGCAGTAGCATGGATTAGGTGGTAGGAAAGGACCAGAAATAGGCATTCTGGGGAAGGTGGAGTCCTCCAGTGGCCCTCTTAGGCTTATGCTCATGATTCTGATGTTCTGAAGGCAGAGCCAGCACCTCTCTACCTTGGGGTTTGCTGAGGCTCGGGTTTGGAGCAGCAGGATCTACAGTGACTTTTTCTTCTTTCTCATCGCCAGTCTCATTCTCTCTGACCCATCCATCTGGCCTGCTTTTCAGGCCTTCCCTGCCAGGACCAGATAGTAAAGCAAAGAGCCAGCATAGCACTCAGACACTGTACCCAGCTCCATGCTTTGGTTCTCACGGTGCCCCTGCTGCCCCTTCTTGGGCTCACGTTGCTTATGTAGTACATGTTCTTCCATCCTTCAAGTCCAACCGCGCCCTCGTGAATTACGACCCCATGGATGAGATCCAGATTGCTGAAATCAACTCCCAAGTGCGGAGGTATCTGGAGGGGACACTGGACGAGATTGATGTAAGGAGCTCTGCTGTGGGACCATCATGTTCAACTCGCTTGGATTCCATTCTGAGTACTGTCTGATAAGGAATGGCTGCAATAGATGTGAAGTGGTGTAGACCCTCATCAAGGGCCCTCAGCCCACTACAGCCTTAGCTTCCATGTTTAGGGTTACAAACTCATGGAGCTGTACACAGTGTTCAGTGGGCTGGACCTTAGACCAGAGGTAGTCTATCAAGGGGAACAGGCCTTAAAGCAAAGCTGCTCTGATGGACTCTCAGGTACATCCTGGCTGAATGACCTGGGCTGAATGCTCATTAGTCTCATCAGGTTGACTGAGTTTTCTGTTAGATAAGCTTGGCTGTCCATGAGGGCATGACACTGATAAAGGACGATGATCAGGTTAATTGTTGTTAAAGAAGACCCTCCCCCCAAAGTCCATTGTTGGAGTGTAAAAGGAGAAAACAGCTGGCTAGAGTAGGGAATGAATACTTTAATGTGCATCCATTAAACCTTTCACCAGGAAACTAAACAAAAGGAGGGTCTAGGACAACCGAAGGGTGAGTTTGATGGCCTTTCTGACCCTGTGAAGGAGAAGGAAGCTAGTCTTGTTCTTAGGGAGTGTCTGCACTAGCTTTCTCATCGCTGTGACAATGACACTATCTGACAAGCAATGTGGGAAGAGGACAGTTTGCTCTGATTCATAGATGAGATGGTCTGTCATGGCGGGGAGGGCATAGTGGCAGGGGCTTGAGGCTGGTCAGTCTGTGTTCAGACTCAGGAAGCAGAGAGGGACAGAATGCTAGGGCTCAGCTCCCTGAATGGACTCTTTTTCTTTTAGTGTGTACTGGTACTTTGCCTGCATGTATGTCTGTGTGAGGGTATCAGATCCTCTGGAATGGGAGTTATACAGTGTGAGCTGCCATGTGGGTGCTGGGAATTGAACCTGGGTCCTCTGGAAGTATATCCAGTTCTCTTAACTTCTGAGCTATCTCTCCAGCCCATCTTCTTTTTGCTCCACTTGAGCCCTAGCCCATGGAATGATACTGCATGCATTTACAGAGGATTTTCCCCATCAATTGACTCAGTCTAAAAACTCTATCATAGATATGCCCACATGTCTCCATGGTGTTTTAGATATGTTGGCAGTGTTAGCCATTGTTGTATTTTAAGAAGTAAAACTATCCTCTTAGGTTAGAGAGTTCCACTCTAAAAGTATTTTGTTTGCCATGGTGGCACATGCCTGTATTCCAGAATAGCATTTTGGAGGCTGAAGCAGGTGAGTTCAAAGCCAATCTGGGCTATATAGTTAGACCTTTTCTCATTAATCAAAGGGGGTTGGGAACTGGAGAGATGAATCAGCAGTTAAGAGCACTTGATGTTCTTGACAGAAGACCTAGGTTCAGTTCCCAGAACCCATGTGCAGCTCAAGGCAGTCTGCAATTCTGGCTCCAAGGGATCTGATGCCCTCTTTTGGTCTTTGACGGCACCAGGCTTCCTCATTTATGCAGGCAAAGCACTCATAAACATAAAAATAAATATTTAAAAAACTTAAAAAGTACTTTTTGTAAAGGCTTAGAAAGTACTTATTTTAAAGCTATTGATCTACCAGTGGGGATGTGGCTCAGTTGGTGGAGTGCCTGCCTGTTGTTCAGGAGGCCAGGCCCAGTGGCACATGCCTATTATCCCAGTCCTTGGGAGGTGGAAGCAGGAAGATTAGAACTTCAGGAACATTCTCAGCTGTACAGCAAGTTGCAGGGTAGCCTGGGATATATAATACCCTATCTCAAAAACAGACAAACAACAACAAGCTTTTAATCAAGTATATCTATCTCTGCTCTTGGAAGTGGTATTAACACTTTGCTGAGAGGCTTTAAAAAGATTTTATGCTACTTTTAATTATGTGTAGGGGCTGGAGATTTAGCTCAGTGGTAGAGTACTTGCCTAGCAAGTGCAAGGCCCTGGGTTCGGTCCTCAGCTCTGAAAAAAAGGACAAAATTATAATGTATATATATCTGCATGTGGGTTTATATGTCTGCCTGTGAAGTTAAAAGAGTGTATCAGATGCCCTGGAACTTCAGCTAAAGGCAGCTGTCTGCGTCTGATGTGGGTGCTGGGAACTAAGTGTGTCCTTTCAAGAGAACTATATGCCCTTAACTGTTGAGCCATCTCTCCAGCACCTGCTAAGAGGCTTCTACACATATTTTCAAAATGAGATGGTCCAGAGCCAGCCAAGGGCTCCTGACTTCTCTGCTCAGACACAGCCTCATTCCCAGGTACCATCGTCTAAACTCTGTTCTCTTCTGCCAGATAATCAATCTAAGACAGATTCAGGAGGTATTCAACCAGTTCAGGGTGGTTCTGAGGTAAGTCTTATCCTACTAGCCCCTCCTCCCTCTTTTTCACCTTCCATTTTCACTTTCTATGTCCTGAGCACTAGCCTTCAAGAAAACCCTCGTGTGTGTGTGTGTGTGTGTGTGTGTGTGTGTGTGTGTGTGTGTGTGTGTAAAACATTCTCTATGTGAGGAACCAGATCTGAGTGTTTAGGATGTATGCAGGTCCCCAGTGGATGTTTGCTGAGCTCATTAATTGGACAGGAACTGTCTGGGGTGCCAGCTGTGAGAGTGCTCAGAGCCAGGCCTCATGAACCCTCCACATCCACTACCTCAAAGAGCACTTACACTTGTAGATCTACTCATTGCCTGAGCAGCTAATGCTGCTGGTATCAGACTGGTCCTTTGATTCCAAGGGCCTTTTAGAACCTAGGTGACATCACAGTCCCCCTGCAGGCCTACAGGCATTGTTAAATGTCATCTTAGAACTGATGCACTGGGCATGTAATGTGGGTCTATAGGTTTGTGGACTGGATGATGGGGTGTGTGTACACAGTGGAAAGGAAGGGGCCTGTTGTTAGCATTGTCTTTTGGCTTATGAGGAGGCTGTGGCTCCATCACCAGGGCTTTACCTAGCCAACTTTTACTCTAGTACTGGGGTACTAATGGGGGCCAGTGGACTCAGCATTGCCCCCATTATAAAGTGGTGTCTCACTCTCTCTCCCAAGCCAACAGGAGCAGGAAATAGAGTCTGCCTTGCGCAGGAAGTACACTCTCATAGACAAGAATGACTTTGCAGCCATTTCTGCTGTCCAGAAGGTAAGCACAGTTGCCTCTTGTTAACATCACTCATTCCATACTTTCCATATTTGGGAAGACTTTGTCAGAAACTGCCCAAGTGTCATTCATCAAACCAGAGCTAAGAGTTCCCAGATCAAGATCATAGCAGGATGAACCTGGAGCTCCCCGTGGAAGAGTAAACCACTTAAGGGGCTGGAGAGATAACTCAGTAAGTGGTTGCTGCACTAACATGAGGCCATCAGTTCAATTCCTAGAAGCCATGTAGAAGAGCGGGGCATGGTGGTTCACCCTTGTAGTACAAGCTCTGGGAAGACATAGGCCCATCTGTGAGGCCCCCTTGCCAGCCAGCCCAGCAGAGTTTATGAGTTCCAGGCCAGTGAGAGATGCAGTGATAGACTGTTTCCTGAGGAATGACACTCAAGGTTGACCTTTCTCCACATCCACATACATACATACACAGAAAAAAATAGTATACCACTTTTGCATTGAAAATGATGTCCTGCCAGGCCCTGTGGCATACACCTGTAAACCCAGCTCAAAGAGGCAGAGGTAGGAGGACAGCCTGGTTTACAAAGCAAGGCCAGGACAGCCAGGGCTACACAGAGAGACTCTGTCTAGAAAAAACAAAAAACAATCAAACAAAAAAAGAAAGAAAAAGAAAGTGACGTTCATAACTTGGACATATAGCTAATAACATATATGACCAATGCTTGGAACTATCTTGGAAATAGGTTTCAAGATCCTTAGGGAGATGGGTATGGTGAGGTATGCCTTTGATTCCAGCCCTCAGGAGGATGGATTAGTAGGAGGCCAATATGGAAAGCAGACATTGACTTTCTAAGGTTCAGGGACAGCTCTACTAAGGCCAGCCTAAAGCTGGCAGCAGCAGCCAAATCTTGGTGTGTGTGGAGAACATGTTCCCTCTAAGATTTGTACCATAAACACTTGCATTCCTGAGAGGCCCAAACCTCTAATATAACCAATGCCCTCCTCCTGACCTTTCTATCCAGGCAGGGCTTATGGATTTGAAAGGTCAGCTGGTGGGTGAGCCCGATGGACAAAGCTTTGGACTTGGGGTTGCTTCTTTTGCTGCCAAACCTGGGAAGAAACCCAAGTCCAAGAAGACAGTGAAAGATCAGTTCAGGTGAGAGGCGTCTGCTTTGTCTCCTTAGCAACTAGGCTCCTTGGTAGAGGGAAGGCACAATATGGCCCCCTTCTCTCCCATGGCACTTTAGCTGCCAGTGCTCACTACTGTACTACTGCCGGTGTAGTGGTGGGGTCATCTGTGGGCAACCTGCAGGGCAGTGCCGTACCCCGAGTGCTGCCGTTCATACTCATAGCACCCTCACGAAGCGGAACTGGCTCTTCTGTTTTCCTGAGTTCCTTTCCAGTGTCATGTCACTGCTGAACAGAGGGCTGCAGGGAAGAGCAAGGCCAGCCCTGCCAGCACTAGAGCATCACGGTTGCTGCTGCACTTCTGGGATTCCTCTGGCTCTCTCGCCTCCAACTGTGCTCAAGCCATCTAAACCCTAAACTCATTCTTTCTCCTTTGGTGGGGGATCCTGGGGAAGCTGAGAAAGAGTCTCACACTAGAGCCAAGGATGGCTGGTCTCAGAATCATGGTGATACTCATGTTCTCCAAAGCGTAAATCATAGGTGTGCCCCATCCCTCCCCGCTATGACTCATTTTTATATGTAAGTTGGAGAAAAAATTCCCCCCAGTCTGCTGCCCAGGTCATGCCTAGTAGCAGCAGCCAGAGCCCAGATTTCAGACTTAAGACCTGGGCTCATCTTATCCTAAGAGACCTCCTGTGCGGCATGAGAACTGATTTGTACCTATTTTTTCTCATTTATTTTATTCACTTTACATCCTTGTAGCCCCTTCCCTTCTCTCCTCCCAGTCCCAACCTCTATCCCTCCTCTCTCCCCCTCCCCTTTTCCTCAGACAAGGGGAGCTTCCTTTCCCATTCACCCCTGAACCTGTTTTAGTAGCCCTAAAAAATGGGAATTTATTTTTGTTTTTGTTTTTTTGTTTCTCTTTGAGACAATGTTCTCTGTGTACTCTTGGCTGTCCTGGACTCGCATTTTAGACCAGGCTGGCCTCGAACTCACAGAGATCTGCCTGTCTCTGCCTCCCTGAGTACTGGGATTACAGGTATGTACCACGGTGCCCGGCTCCCTAAAATGGGAATGATAGTAATAATGATAGCATCAGAGCTGATGGCCTTGTGGGGAGTATAAGTTAGGTCATGCAGTCCTTACACTTTCGCCAACTGGATTATAGGGAAGTTCCATGTGCAAGCCAGGAGTCATGGAGCAGAGGACGTACTAATGCTAGTGATGCCTGCTGTGTTCTGGGCCTCTCTGTTCTGTTCAGGGTGCCGGAGGCTGGTCCTCTCAGTAACACTTGTTGTAAGAAGAAAGGGGGTTGGGTTTGTGAGTTATCCCAGCACCTAGGAGACTGGGGCCATAAGACTGTGAATTCAGGGCTGGTGAGATGGATCCACAGGTGCTTGCTACACAAGCCTAAGATCCTCATTTGTGAAACTGAAAGTAGAAGAGAACACATTACAGAGTTATCTTCTGAACCCTCCCATAATCATGGACTCTGTCACAGACAGTAATAATAAATAAAAAAAAAATGAGTTTGAGGCTTCTTTAGGCTACATGGTACAACTATCTCATACACATACACAAAAAAAAAAGGAAGAAAGGAAGAATGAAACAAGAAAAGCAGAAGAAGGGGAAACAAATGAAGGAAGAGAAGATGGAAGACAGAAATGATAAAAGAGGTATGGGGATGTGGCTGTGCATACACAAAGCCCTGGTTCAGTATTAACCACCACATAAAGTGAGCATGCTCTCACATTCCAGTATTCTCAGCAGGAAGATGAAATGGACAAAATCATCCTCAGCTACCTAGGAAGTTGTAAGTCCTCCTAAGATCCACGAGATCCTCTTTTACTCTAGAAGAAGGGGGAAGTGCATATTGTTCATAGGGAATACCTCAGTTTCCAGTACCCATGTCAGGTGGCTCACAACTGCCAGTAACTCCATCTCCGGGGAATCCGACATCTCCGCATCCTAGGGCATTGCTCTGATTTGCACATGCCCACATATGTGTACACACACACACACACACACATATATTTATATATTTATTTATATATATATGAATGATAGGAGCTTCCAGCTGCCAGGTATGATAGTGTACTCCTTTAATTCCAGCACATAGGAAGCAGAGGAAGGTAGGTCTCTGTGAGTTCTAGGCTGGCCAGGGCTCAGAGTAAGGCCTTGCCTTAAGTCAGTACCCACGTAAGTAAGTAAATGATTCATGGATAAAATAAACAAGCTGAATGTAGCAGGCTGCTTGGTCTAGTAGACCTGAGAAAGGTCTCATCTTATCATTTCAGTTTCTCACTGCCCATGCCTGGGCCTTGGTATTTTCCTGATGTTTTTCAGCTCCTTAGCAAGAAAGGAAGGTGCCAGCAGTCCTGTGAGTGGCAAGGACTTTGATACGATTTCCATCTCTAAGACCCAGCTGATCACTTCTTCCAAAGATGGGGATATAAAAGACATGATTCAGCGAGACAGGGAGCCTTCCATGGCTGAGCCCCTCTCCTCAGACTCTCCAAAGGATGAAGCACGCCCACCGAGGTAACCATCTCAAGAGAGGTGTCCACAGCTCAAGTCAGCCCAGACCAGAGGGTGAGCCTTACACAGTAGGTAAAGGGTGCCCACAGCAGAAAAGAAACAGGGACTCAGAGATGGTCAAAAGGAAGAAAGGTGACAATGTACATGCCTGTACTATGGTTGAACCTCAGTCTGCCATGATACACAGTCAAACAATCATTTTAGGAAGGTAGTCCAGCTAGTAAAGGAACTTGCCACCAATTCTGATGACATAAGGTCAGTAGCCAAGACACACATGGTTGGAGGAGAGAACTAACTCCCATAAGTTGTTTTCTCCAAACACATGCTATAGCGCATGCACACACACACCATTTTAGAACTACCATGTATCAGTTATTTTAAAGTGAAGTGTCTTTTGTATAAGTAATGCATTCTAAAAGCTTAGCATCTAGAATCCTTGCACTTGGGAGGTAGAGGCAGGAAAGGTTAGGAATTTAAGGTGATACTTCACTACAAAGAGAGTCAGATGCCAGTTAGGATATATGAGACTCCCCATGCAATTGTGATGACCTGAGGCGGAATCCCTAGAACCCACGTAAAAAAGACAAATGTTTAGCACTAGTACCTGCTATTCCAGTGTTCCTACAGTAAGATCAGTGGCAGAAATGGGAGAATCCCTGGAAGCTGTCAGCCTAGCTAGCTTGGCATTTGCTGTAGAAAAATAAAAAAGAGAAGGTGTCTCAAACAATGCAGACAGCAAAAACCAACACGTGATGTTTTCTGATCTCCTGCCTACATTCATATACTCTGATGCACAACAGAGAGAGAGAGAGAGAATCTTAAAATTTTAGGAACCCAGGCTAAGGAAATAAAAGTGCGGACATGAAAAAACATGTTCATCACATCATTAATGAAAAAATATTTAAAAAAAAAAGTAAACTCTTCTGGTGTTGAGGTGTACATGCAGGCAGAACATTGTATACATTCTTGTTTCTGTTGGCAGGCTATTACATTTGTTCTGTCTTATGTTGTCTTTTTACTTTTTTTTTTTTAAGCTTTATTATTTATACAGTTTTTTTTTCTGCCTGCATGCCAGAAGAGGGCAGCAGATCTCATTGTAGATGGTTATAAGCCACCATGTGGTTGCTGGGAATTGAACTCAGGACCTCTAGGAAGAACAGTCAGTGCTCTTAACCTCCGAGTAATTTCTCCAGCCCCTTGTGTTGTCTTTTTAAAAGTACATTTCTATCTCCTAGTCTAGGGGTGGGGCATAAGGAGAGAAGGGGGGTGGGATTGGGAGGAGATAAGGGAGGGGGCCACAGCCAGGATACAAATTGAATAAATTGTAATAAATGATAATTAAAAAGTAAATTTCAAATATAAGCTGCCAACAGCAGTCCACATCCCTCTGTGCCAACAGTCATATCATGTTAATTGGGCTTCTCAGAGAATTTTGTGCATGGGGTTATGTATGTATGGTGCATGTACATGAGCATATGGGCGCACAAGCTCGTGTGTGCATCCTACGCCTGAGCAGCACATCTAGTGTCTTTTTCTCTTATTCTTTGCCATACACCTTGAGACAGTTTTTCAATAAATTGGAAGCTTGCTATTTCAACTAAGCTGGCTGATTGGCACTCTTTCAGATCTGCCTGTTTCTGGCCCCTAGTACTGGAGATATAGACATGATGCCTGGATTCTTATGTAGGTTCTGGGCTATTGTATGAGACTTTTCCTTAGGAGCCTTGAATCAAGTCTATTTACTCTAGATAAGGAACCAGTGACAGAACAAACTTACAGTGCCACCAGAGTCCAATGACTCTGTTACAGAGTTACTTACAGGAGCACAGATAACTTAAAAGCAGTTGCCTACCCAGTCTTGGTGATGACTTACAAAAATTACACTCCTGGAACTCTGTGTGACTTCTATGCAACTGGATAAGTCAAAGAATCTCCTCTCATAGCAGTTTACTGCTTCTATAACCTCGAGAAAAGGGCTTGGTAAATTTTGTTAGTTTCAGGAACTTCCTGAGACTTATGAGTTTCACGGCTTCTATACTAGTTTGTATAAGAATCGTGCCCATAAATTCATATCTTCGAATGCCAGGAGTACAACTCTTTGATAGGACTAGATCTTTGGTAGAAGAAGTATGTCACTGGGGATGGGCTTTGCTGATTCGAAAGCCCACTAGGCCCAGAGTCTTATCCTGCCTTTGGATCAGGATGTAGCTCTCAGCTGTTTTTCCAGTACCATGTTGCCATGCCCGCCACCATAATGACAACGGACTAAGCCTCTGACACTATAGGCAGGCCCCAATATCTTCTTAAAGGGTTATTGTTGTGGTAACTTCACAGTAATAGAACAGTGACCAAAAGAGCTTGTGTTCTTCCTCATGGACAGAAGCTATACAACACAGGGATATGAATTCAGGTACTCATACTTTCAGGACATGTGCTCTTACCCACAAAGCCAGACTGTGAACCCCTGTCAGAGAAATTTTAGTACCATGAAATAACACCTCTGTGTGAGAAAAAAAAAAGACCATATATTCTGTTGGGCTTCAACCATTTAAAAATATATCAAATTATCTCAAGAGATTGAAGAAATTCTGGTTGCTGATAAGTGATTTTATTTTCAGTTTCTTTTCTTTCCTTAGTTACTGAGTGGACATGGGCCCACAGAACAAAGATAGGGGTTAATTCCTACAGACTAACTTAAATAATCTGACACAAATAGTGCCCAGTACCTCTACCCTTTGCCCTCACAAGGAAGATGAAGCACTTTGGGTCTCCAAGGTAGCTGCTCCATTTCTTTCTTCTTTGACTTTTCCCTCTGTCCCAGACCTAGCACCCCACCCTCTAAGCCCGTGGCCTTTGAAGAGTTTAAGAATGAACGCGGTAGTGAGATCAACCGTATCTTCAAAGAAAACAAATCCATCTTGAATGAACGAAGGAAAAGGGCCAGCGAGACAACTCAGCGTATCAATGCCATCAAGCGGGAGATTGATGTGACCAAAGATGCACTGAATTTCCAAAAGTCATTACGGGAGAAGCAAGGTAGATGTAAAGGGAAGATGGCCAGGGTGATGTGGGAACTCCAAGTCACCATGCTGTAAGTGTGTTAGCCTTAGTCACTAAAGAACCAAGATTGAGGGGGCCAATAGAGTGCTTTTGGTGTAGACCTATGTTATCTCACTAGGCTCTAGGCAGCCCTTCCTGCCAGCTAGCCTTTGCCAATGTTGCTGTCTACTGCATTATTTCAGAACTAACTCCTGAGCCTTTCTCCTGATATGTGCTGTTGTCCATGGAGAAACTGGCCCATAGCCTGAAGGAACAAAGTCCCCCTCCCTCACCACTTACAATGGGCACTAGAGGCTCAGCAGAAAAAGCAAGGCAGTTCATTTTATGATCTTGCAAAGATGGGTACCATTGACAGGGATTAAAAAATGGCAGGATACACCACAGGTGTGCAAAGAAAGTTTTATTTTTGGTTTTTCTGTGTAGCCCTGATTGTTCTAGAACTCACTCTATGGACCAGGCTGGCCTTGAGCACAGAGATCTGCATGCCTCTGTCTCCTTAGTGCTGGGATTAAAGTTGTGTGTCATCCCAGTCCAAAGCTTTGTCCATCAAGCTAACTCACTACACCTTCATCATCTATAAACCCTGCCTGGATAGAGGTCATGATGAAGGACATGGATTATGTTAGAGGTTTGGGCCTCTCAGGAATGGGAGTGTTCATGGCCCCAAACTTTGAATGAGCATGTTATCTACACACAGCAAGATCTGGCTGCTCCTGCCAGCTTCAGGTTGTTCTTAGTAGAGCTGTCCCTGAACTCTTGCAAATCAGTGTCTACTTTTCCATATTGGCCTCCTACTAATCCATCTCTGAGGATCTATTTCTTTATTTGACTCAAAAGAAAGAGTCTTTAAAAGGGTGAATATCTTTGGCTGATGTGACGAGATAAAAATGAGCATGATACATGGCCCCTCTCTATCCTCTCCTCTGCCCAGCTCCTGCTTCTTTTAAAATAGCAGCCAGGCCCTACCAAGCTATCTGCTGTGGTGGCCTGACCTTCTTATGCTTCGCACACTCCTTGTCACAGCTGCTCATGCCTCGAGGCTTCTGCCAACATTGTCATCCTTTTGGAAGACTGTCCTTCCTCTACCCTGATTGACTATCGCCTTGTTCCCAATCTCTCCCATCATCCTGCAGGTGAGTATGAGAACAAAGGCCTGATGATCATCGATGAGGAGGAATTTCTGCTGATCTTGAAGCTCAAAGACCTGAAGCAGCAGTATCGAAACGAGTACCAAGAATTGCGAGACCTCAGGGCTGAGATCCAGTACTGCCAGCGCCTGGTGGACCAGTGTCGACATCGCCTGCTCATGGGTATTCCACTTGGGAAGGTTGGCAGACTCCTTGAGGTCAGGAGAGGCCTTACAGCAAGGCCAAGGGTCAGTTCTAGAAGTGCTCCCTGACCTGCTCACTGCAGAGCCAGGGCTTGGGCAGAAGCTTCAGGTGGGTACTTTCCACGGCTATGACAGCTGGAGATGGTGAGAACAGGGGAGCAGAAGGTGAACAGAGGTGAGCCTGAAATAGCCTTTGCCTGCTTCCCCACAAACTTCCTCACAGCTCAGAGTGCTGTGTCTCTGACTCTTGCAGAATTTGACATCTGGTACAATGAGTCTTTTGTCATTCCGGAGGATGTCCAGGCAGCACTGAGGTCGGGCAGCAGCATCCGGCCAGGCATGGTGCCTGTCAACAGGATCCTGTCTCTGGTGAGCAGCACAGGTGGTGCGAAGGCAGTAGGAGTTGAACATGGGGCAGCAGCGCGGGTGACTCTACCCTGTCCATGGATTGCCGTCCAGTGCTGCAAGTGCCCAGGCAGGGAAGCAGGTTAACTTCCTCAGTTACTGAAGGGTGAAAAACAGAGCTCAGCTGGGGCTGAAGTGATGACTCGGTGGTGAAGAGCATTGTCTGCTCTTTGAAAGGACCTGGAAACAGAAACTGAAGCAGAGACCATGGAGTAGTGCTGTACACTAGCTTGCTCCTTGCTCCCCGTGGCTTGCTCCACCTTTCTCCCTTCCCTTTTCTTAAGCCTGTTTCTAAGGTGGTGGTGGTGGCACCTGGGAGATCTCTGAGTTCAAGGCCAACATGGTCTAGAATATTGCCAGGACTACACTACCTAGAGAAACCCTCTGAAAAACCAAAAATAGATAGGTAGGTAGATAAATGTGTATGAGCACATGTATGTATTACATTACCTGAGTTCAGAAGAAAGTTCTGCTTCCCACTTGGAATTGGAGTCATATACAGTTATAAGCCACTATGTGAGTGATGAGAGTTGAACCTGGGTCCTCTGGAAGATCAGCCAGTACTTCTAACCATTGGGCCATCTTTAGCCTATTCAGTGTGCTTTATTTATTTATTTATTT
>CM053749.1:11679942-11716080 GCA_028658305.1 Pachyuromys duprasi | reverse complement strand
CTATAGGCCAGCCTGGTGGAGGAAATTCTTTGAGAGAGTTTCTTCACAGGCATGTCTAGGTTTATGTCAAGTAGACAAAAACCAACCAGCACAAATCTTAAAGAGGGATATTCAGGGCTGGAGAGACGGCTTAGTGGTTAAGAGCATTGGATACTCTTCCGGAGGCCTTGAGATTAATTCTCCATACTCACATGGTGGCTTACAACTGTCTATAACCTAGTCCCATAAATTCCAATTCCCCCTTCGGGTGTACAGATGAACATGCAGACAAAGCACCCATTTACATAAATAATTTTTTTAAAGAGACAAAAGAATACTGCCAACTTTCTTCAGTGCCCAGGTGGCCGTTTCAGGGAGATCTGGGAGGCCTGACAGACATGGGTGCTACAGAGCTCTGGGTGCATTTGCAAACCCAGCAAGGGGCTGTCCTGATGCTCACGGGCCCTGCCACGGCTTTTCCTGACAATGCCAGGCTGAGATACTGTGCTGTGTTGGGTCTCTTCCAGGGAGAAGATGACCAGGACAGGTTCAACCAGCTGCAGCAGACTGTCCTGCCTGAGGGTCCTGATTCCATTTCCTTCTACAATGCCAAAGTCAAGACAGAACAGAAGGTAACTTGGGGCATTCATGTCTGTGAGGGGAGAGGGTGCAAAGACTTTATTACTAGGACACCCAGGATCAGCAGCCTCATTAGATAGGCACAGGGTATATGGGTGTGTGCGTGTGCATGATGGTGCAAGCCCAGGGAGACTGAGTGTCACCCTTAGTCCATGGGTATCTTCTGCCAGCTCTAGACTGGAACAAGGCTGGACTTTGGAAGTGGGGGAAAGGAGGATCAATCACATAGATCATGGCCTGGTCCAGACATGGCTTGTAATGATAACACATAACCATGTGTGGTGACTCACAGCTCATGACAGTTTAGGAAAGAGATCCTCTGAGACTACTTCCTGTGGAGAAGGGCCTGTCCTGGAAGCCATCCTGCATAAATGGCAGGGGACCGGATCACATGTAGCCAAAGTGGAACTAGACATGGTATCTGCCATGTCACAAGTAGAGCCTGTGACTCTCCAGAGTCTTCACTTTGCCAAGGCCCTGAATACTGTGCACCCCTTTGTGCTCAGGTGGTTTTTGCTATTGAGACAGGAGTCTCGTATCCTAGGCTGGTCTCAAACTTGCTAGGTAGCCATGGATAACCTTGAATTCCTGATCCTCTTGCATCTCCAAGTGCTGAGATCACAGCTGTGTGCTACCATACTCAGCACTGTTTCCTATTTTTCTTAGTCTCTTTCATTGTGAAACTGATTTATAGTATGTATGTGAGTATGTTTGCATACTTTATGTTTGGTGCCTGCAGAAGCCAGAGTAGGGTGTAAGATTCCCTAGGATTCCTCCAGAACCGGAGATGGTTGTGAGCCACCACATGGGTGATAGGAATTGAATCTGGGTCCTCTGGAAGAGTAGCCATTGCTCTTAACTGCTGAGCTATCTCTCTAGTCCCAAGTATATATTTTAAATCACAAGCTCATATTTGATTAGATTTAAGGACTGCAAAACATATAACTTGAAATTATTTTCTTCCTGAAAGTATGTATATTTGTTTTTTGGTGTGTGTGCATGAACATATGGGGGGGGTGTTTTGTTTTTTTTTCCAGGCAGGGTTTCTCTGTGTAGCCTTGGCTGTCCTGGACTCACTCTGTAGAACAGACTGTCCTCAAACTCACAGATATCTGCTTGCCTCTGCCTCCATGAGTGCTGGGATTACAGGTGCCCAACTTGTTTTGATTTCTTAAGACAGGGAGACATGGCCTCCTATCCTCAGGAGACAGAGGAGAATCTCTATGACTTTGAGGCCAGTCTGATCTATACAATGAGTTCCAAGCAAGAGATACATAATGAGACCCTGTCTTAAAGAACAAAAGAACGAACGAAAGAAAACAACAATACTGCCGGCACACACCTTTAATTTTAGCATTCAGGTGGAGACAGGCAGATCTCTGAAGCCAGGCAGAGTTTGAAGCCAGCCTGGTCTTCAGAGTGAGTTCCAGGATAGCCAGGGCTACACAGAGACATCCTTTCTCAAAAAAGAAAACTAACCAAACAAACAAACAAGATGCCATCTCATTTAGCTTAGGCTGACCTCAAATTCACTATGCAGCTGAAGATGACCTTGAGTAGGGCAAGGTGGTGAACATCTGTAATCCGGGCACTCAGGAGGCAGAGTTCGAGGCTAGCCTGGTCTATAAAGTAAGTCCAGACAGCCAAGGACACACAAAGAAACCCCGCCGTGAGAACCCCAAAATAATAAAAAACCTTGAATTAATACTATTGTCTTTACCTCCCCAGTGCTAAGATGACAGGCATTCAGCATCATATCTGGCTGTTTTTGTTTTTGGTTCTTTGAAACAAGGTTTCCTGCAGTTCAGTCCTGCCTTGAACTTGCTTTGTAGCAGAGGGTGGCCCTCTACTCCTGCCTCCTAAGTCTTGGAATTTTTAGGCTTTCACCACTACACTGCCTGCATTTACTTTTTGTAATTACCAACCCAGAACCATTTCACATCCTTCAAGAATTCCATCCGGAATGCTGGAGATGTAGCTTAGAAATAGAGCATTTGCCTAGTCTGTATAAGGCCCTGGGCTCAATACCCAGGACCACAGAGAGGAAAAATTCCATCTTGAGCCAGGAATTATGTCAAATCCTGTAATCTCAGCACTTTGGGGAGCTGTGGTGTATCTTGAGTTCAAGGCCATCTTGGGCTATATATTGAGACCCTATCTCCAGAAAGAAAATTCCAGCTTAGTGTTGGCATTGCAGGTTCAGCCTCTGACCTTGGGACCTCTAGGGTTTCTTTGCATATTCTAAGCTAGCGTTAACATTTGCTTTTTGCCTGCCCACTGCTTTATTGACAGTCTTTCCTACCAGTTCTTAGGGAGCTAAGAGTGCATTAAAAGGATAGTATTTAAATTAAAAAAGAAAGGGTAGAATTTGTGAGTACTACAGCTAGAGGGCCTGTAAGGGTAATAGGCCCCAACCTCTGGAAGTAAAATCCTCTCTGTGTTAGTTTCCTATCACTGTGACAAATACCTGTGAGTAACAACTGGATTAAGGCAATCTGGTGACACGTGTGTCTTGAGTGCTGGAGTCAGGAGGATCAGGAGTTCAAAGTCACCCTTTTTTGCAGAGGAGTTTTAAGGCAGGCCTGGACTTCATGGAAACCCAATCTAGAAACAAAAACAGAAACAAAGGGAAAAAACAAAGATGGTTTATTTTGCCTTAGTAAGCTGGTTCCACTGTTATGGGCCTGTGGTAAGTCAGAACAGGATGATATCAGAAGAGCATGGTGGAGAGCTGCTTGTTTCAAGGTGCTCAAGCACAAAAAGACAGGGCTGGACCAAAGACATGAGATACCTTTCAGGGTACATCCTCAGTGATCCGCATCCTCCAACCAGGTCCTACCTCTTGTGTCCCACCACCTTCCAATAATGCTATCAGATTAGAAGTCCACTGTTATTAGATCAGGGCCCTCACTTTCTGCTTAGCTCTCAGTGATCAGATCTACCAGTGGAGACTAAGCCTGCAAACATAGGAACCTGTTCAGAGATAATTTTTTGTTTTGGTTTGGGGGTTTAGAGACAGGGTTTCTCTGTGTAACAGCCCTGGCTGTCCTGGAATTCAGAGATGTGCCTGTCTCTTGAATGCTGGGATTAAAGGCATGTGCTACCTCTGCCTGCCTTTCAGGGATACTTTATATCCAAACTGTAACATCTCTCTTTTGAAGCCATTCCCTGTCATATTTTAGGCCATTGAAACACACATGCCTTCTTTTTGCTTTTTCAAGACAGGGTCTTACTATGTACCCCTGGATATCCTGGGACTCACTATGTAGACCAGAGCTTACAGAGCCAACCTGCCTCTGCCTTCTGTCCGTTGGGATTAAAGGCACATGCCACTATGCCCAGTACATGTCTTCATTTAGATGTGACTGCGAGGCTATTTCAAAACAGCCTCACATTCTTTCCTTAGATTGAAGGAATGAAAGTCTTTGTTTGGATGGAATGTTATTTTTCATAGAATTTGGACTATCCAGAGAATTTTTTGACTCCAAACTGTGATGTTTACAGGAAGAATGACAATGTGAACTTGAGTGATATAGTTTGTCTTTACTAAGACCACACCTCCTGATCAATTTCCCTTTTCTTGATGTTTTTCTTGTAGCACAATTATATGAAAGCCTTGGTGGGTCTCCAACAGTCCCACAGAAAATAGTCTCATCAATAGCTTGAAGACCAGCAGCTCTAGTTTGCTGTAAGGAAGCTGCTACACCACATGCCCAGAGCCCCAGCCACCCTGCTGCAAGCTGAACCACACTGAGAAACAGTCGCCTGCCTTCTAGGAAAGGGGATCCTCCCACCCTTGCTCCTTTCCACACAATACTTTTGATTTTAATTTGCTACCATATGAAAAATCAAGATAAAGTTACTTTCTAGTTTGGACTTTTAAGTACTATTCTAAAAATTGTTTTATTTCCTGTCTGAAAGGACATTTTCCTTACATACAGGTTGTGGCTATAGCAAAGTCCTAGTGTTTGCCTAGCAAGCATGACACCTGAGATTTGCTCCCTAGCAACACATAAACACTTGGGATAAGAGGATGATTGGGAGTGTAGCTCAGTGGTAGCATACTCATCTAGAATTCATAAAGCTTTCATTTCTAACACCACCAAAAATAAGAGTTAATATTGTAGTTAGGCATGATGGGACAGGCCTGTAATTCCAGCACTTGGGAGGTGGCAACAGGAAGATCAGTTCAGTCACCCTCAGCTACATATCCAGTTCAAGGTCAGTCTGGACTAGATAAAACCCTATCTCAAACAAAAATAAAGCCATCTGAGCCTTGATTGGAAATCAAAACAGCAATCTATGCTCCTCCTGACAGGTGTCTCCCTCTAGTCAGCTTCTCTTCAGTGGGCATCCCGAGATGAGCTTGGTCTGAGAATGATTCTTAGTTTTCTCAACCCATGCTTTCCCTGTGCCTGGCCTCTGAAGGCAGGAGGAAATTCTTCGTTGGCAACCAGGAGAGTTCAGATATAGTGACCTACAAAAGGTGAGGCAGAACTGGGTCCCTGTGCCCAGGTGTGCATGACCTTAGATACCACAGCCTTTCTGGCCAAATAGGTGTTGCAGCTTCTCTGTCTTGGCCCCTTTGTTTTCTCAGTGTGTGACTGCAGATAAACACAAGTGAAGGCTACCAGGTCACTCTGGACAGCAATAGGGAGCATACCAACAGAGGAAACATTACTTCTGAGTCAAGTTCTCAGGCTCTGTGTTCTTGGTGATGGTACCACAGGGAAAGAGCTCAGTGCTTTACTCAGGACAAACACTGGCCTCCAGGGGCCTTCCCAGCTGACCAGTGCAGTCTCTGCTGAGTGAGACATTTGGAGCTTCTTTGTAATCTTTCCTTCTGTTGTTGTGAGTCAAGGTTTTAACCTTGAACATGGTATGAGAGTGATCTTCCATCTGATACCCTTGCATGCCCAGGATGATAGAGGCCTACAGTAGAATTACCTGGAAGCCCTGAGGAGGGAAGCAGTGAGAGAAAATATTCCAGATCACACCTCAGAGATTAACTTCTAGTTGTTGGATTTCTCTGAGTTTTCTATGAGGAAACATGTAAAGAACTGGGGGAGAAGACATGGCTAAGTAGCCAAGACTGCTTGCTCTGCAAGCCTGAGGACCCGTGTGTCTCAATACGCTAGACGTGCGTAAAAACACGCTGCATGAGTGTTATCCTCAGCACTGGGGTCCAGAGACAAGCAGATCACTGTAGAATGATTAATATGAATATAATTATAAAATTAGTATGGTGGCAGTTTATCTTTAGCCACATGTAGACTATAATTAGCCTTGAGTACAATATTGCGTAATGGTTACTCTATCCTAAACCTTCAAGCTAGTCTAGCTTCCTCACAGCCAAAATCCCCATCATATTTGCAATTTTTAAAATCCTTGCCTGGCTCCAGTCCACTTCCCTTTTGGTTCCTGGATCTCTCCTTTGTGGAGAGATCACTTCCTCTCATGCCCTCCTGGACCCGATGCCCCACCCTATTCTGTCCCTCAGCAATGGCTGGTCAGCATTTACTGGCAAAACAGCATTTATTAGTTTATTAGGCATGTTTACACAAACTTAAGACCTAACAGACATTAAACATTACAATGCCATGTTCTGATTGAAACCAGATAGTGGGATAGAGAAACTCAGCATTTGAATAAACAAGGGTAAACTTTACATAGTGCACAACATTATGCCAACAGATCTTGAGAGCTTGCTGAGCATCTAACATATCCTAAATAATGGGATTCCTGTCCAGTGAGAGACCTTCACAGTAATGACAGAAAGCAACAGTGGAAGACAACTGATATCCTGCTCTGACCTGGGTGTGGCAGGTGCCCATACCTACAACTTGCATGTACCACCCCACCTCCTAAACCAATCCCGCTCATCTCCTTCCACTCCAGGGTCTCACTATGTAACTTAGGCTTGCTGGAACTCACATTAATCCTTTTGCCTCAGCCTGACAAAGTGCTGGTATTGGAGGCATATACCACCACACTTGTCTCAAGGAAAGGTTTTTTGTTTTTGTTTTTGTTTTTTTTTACCTAAGAGGAAGAGTCATGTGAACAGTATCTCAGGTGTGTTTTCCAGGTAGACTAGAAGGGGAGTTGGTGTGTATGATGCCCTTATCAGACTGCAAAAGTGTCCTATCTCTGCCCGGAAGTCCTGCCTTCCTCTTTTGCCTTGTTATAGGCCACTCAGCTCTTCATTAAACCAATCAGAGGGCAATGGAAAAGAATGTTACAAAACACTGGGACAGCTGATGCTTCATAAAGATACCAAAGACTGGCCTGCATACAACTCTTTGCTGGTACAGAAATTAGCATCTGAGTAATACAAAGACTTTTACGCAGTGCAGAAAATATTCTCCCAACAAATATATAATTTTGTGGTTAATAGATATAAACAAGATAGAACTAATATACAACAAAGGCATATAATTTGAAAGCGGGGGGGGGGGAATTGAAGTTTGCCAAGAAAATCTTGTATTATATGGGAAAGGGGAAAAATAATTTATCCTTTATTCTTTTATATGTACAATGCTTTTCCAATAGAAAAGGATTGACTCTGCCAGGGTAAAGGTGTTTGTGTGAGTATATAAATAAGGATATCATTTCTCAAATGTCAAATGAGCCCAGGGTTTTGTTGCTAATGTCCTTGCCTGCCTTCTATCAAGAAACTACATAAAGTCACTGAAAACTTCCAGTTTGCTTGTCCTTTCAAGCCCGGAACAGGGTTTTTTGAGACAGGGTCTTACCATGTAGTCAGGCTGGCACCATATTTTCAGTCCTGACTGGAGTGCTGGGGTCACAGGTGGGCCACACTGAGTCTCACAGACTCAGCATCTGCTAAGGAGTTGAGACAACTTCCTGACAACCCTTATTTGGGGAAAGGGTTAGGTAGAGACGTAGGAAAGGAGTAGGTGGATAGGGAGTGACCTCCCACTATGTTCCAGCTGTAGACTCAAGGGGGAATGAACTTTTGTCTTCCCAGAGCCTTAGTCAGGTTCCCATTTGAGTCAGAACTCTGGCCTGGGTACATAGAAACAAACAAACAAACAAACCACAAAACCTTGCCATTTAGGAAAACAAGATACCACCCAGTGATATCTTAGAACAGACCTAATTGCTTATGTGTTGTATCAGTCAATATACTATATATTCATATGTACATTAGTCAGCATATATTGCCTGTGGATAGTTCACGCAGGGACTGCTTGCTTAGTGTTCTAGTTTCATTCTGTTGCTGTGATAAAACACTGTGACCAAAAGCAATTTAGGGAGGAGATGGCTTACACTTCCAGGGCACAATCCATCATTTAGGGAAATCAGACCACAAATTATGCTAATTTTATTATACAGTCTTGGATCAGCATGCAGGTATGTGCTGTCCACAGTGGGCTAGGCCATCCTGCATCAGTAAGGTAACTTCCCCAATGAAATGTCACAGTCCAATCTGATCCAGGCAATTCCTCAACTGAGGCTTTCCTCTCAGATAACTGTGGGCTATGTATGTCAAGTTGACAGGGCTAACTAGTATACCTTACATGTATGAGGCACTGGGTTCAATCTGCAGCACTGGGAGGAAAAAAATTACAAATAGTTTCGGAGAATGTGCTCAGGGAATCAACTAGTGTTCTCCTGTCCTAAATACATTTCCCATCTCTTACCAAGCCCTAGAACTTACCTGTGGGGAATGACCATGCTTTGGCTTTCTTCCCTTTTTTGAGACACCAAAGTTAACTTTAAGGGCACTAGTAGCTATTGGGTTTCAGACCCAAGACAAGCAGCTGAGGTGCCTATTTAACATATCAAAGTGGACCTGGCCACCAGATCCTCCAATGGCTGGCATACCTCACCCTCTACACTGAACTTTCCAGCCCAGGGGTTGGACCTCCCTCCCCCAGGCTCTTCATTATATAATCCAGACATTTTGGTTCTCTATCTTCTCTCAGAGTTTGCATGCTCTTTCCACTCCCCCCACCCCCAACTTCTGTCTCCTTGTCTGCATGGTTACTTCCCTGACCCCATTCCTTGGGACTGGTGAACCTGCCTGAGAGCTGCCCCCAATAAACTTGCCTTTATACTTTAATTTGACTTCAATTGGCTTACTTTGTTAGTGGAAGAATACTTATCAGAAGCCACCCCAGGGTCTACTGGAATGGATGTGGTCTGGGCCCATAGGAGACACTACTAGAAGTAATTCTCAGGGTGTTTATGGTATTCAGTACTCTAAGAGTGGGAACAGATTTTGTGTTGGGAATTTTGGCCTTTTTTTTTTTCTTTAAACATATTTGGAAAGCTTTTTTTAATAAAAGCATGGAATAGCAGGGCATGGTGGCACACACCTTTAAGAGGCAGAGGCAGGTGTATATCTGAGTTTGAGGCCTTCCTGTTCTTCAGAGTTAATTCTAGATCAGTCAGGGCTATACAGTAAGACTATGTCTTAAAAAATATATACATATATATTATATATATACATATATATAATACATACATATATATACATATATATATATATATATATATATATATAAAATGGAAAATATCCAATAAGCTTAGGCCAATCATAGTAAATATGGAGAATGAAATAAGAGGATAGGGAATTTTAAGGCAAGAAAAAGGGCTGAAAAGAAAAAAATGGCATCCAAATCATGTTATATATATATTTTTTCTTTTTTCTTTTTTTTTTGAGACAGGGTTTCTCTGTGTAGCCTTGGCTATCCTAAACTCCCTTTGTAGACCAGGCTGGCCTCAAACTCAGAGATCTGCCTGCCTCTGCCTCCCTGAGTGCTGGGATTAAAGGCATGCGCCCAGCTATGTTTTATATTTTGAGACATAGTCTCACCTAGTACAGGCTGGTCCCAATCTCATTATGAAGCTGAGAATTACCTTGATGGCCCAGCTTTCTACCAGGATGTATTCCAGGGACAAATTTTCTTTCTTTTTTTTTTTGTTTTGTTTTTGTTTTTTTCCAGACAGGGTTTCTCTGTGTAGCCCTGGCTGTCCTGGAACTCACTCTGTAGACCAGGCTGGCCTAAAACTGAGAGATCTGCTGGTCTCTACCTCCCAAGTGCAGATTAATGGCATGTGCTACCCATGCCCCATAGCATGAATGGCTCTGGCATAGCATTTGATTTGCGTTTAAACTGGGTGTGGTGGTGTGTAATCCTACTAGTAGGCTGAGGCTCGCCTGAGATATGCACAGCAAACCAGAGAATCCTCAACTGCCCCAAAAGTGCTGACTGTGAAACCCTGACTCAGATTCATGGGTCTCAGAATTTCCACTGACCATGGTTTGATATGCTTACTCTATTGGGTTCTGACCAGACTAAAGTTACCATTAGACTAGCAAATACCATTAATCTGTCTCTTGCTTGAGGACTGTTTATGTTGTTATTAGGGAACTGGGAAACACCTTACCTTAGGTTACTCTCAACTTAGTTTCCAAGTAAAATAGCCCTATTCTAATGTAAAGAAGCTGCCAGTGGCTTATTTGGCAGTTAAGGCAAAGAGCTGCAATCTATTAAAAATTTGGGCACAGTGGACACTGAGGCTGAGAAAGGATGACTTTAAGTTTAAGGCAAACCTAAGCTACATATTGAAATATCTCAAAAAAAAAAAAAAGCCTTAAAGGTAACTTAAGGCAGGCTCAGTGTTGCATGCCTGCAAACCCAGGGAGGCAGAGGCAGGTGGATCTCTGAGAGTTCAAGGCCAGCCTTGTCTACAGAGTCCAGGACAGCCAAGCATACACAAACAAACAAAAACTTGTTTAATGAGAGGCACTGTACAAACATGTTCACAATGTTATATCTGTGTGGTAGATACCCTTCTATTTTATAGGCAAGGCAGTAGAAGCCTGAGAAACAGCCATGCCCAGTGTCATATGACTAGAAATTGACTGGTATGGTATGGATTTACATAGTGCCATTGGACTGGAATAACTTAACATGTGCTGACATCTGTTGGACAGGATAGACCAGGATGTTTCTCGGTGGAGCACTGTATAAACCAGCTGTGCTGATGTCTGTCTGCCTGTAATCTCAGCACTAAGGTGTTGGTGCAGAATTAGAGTTGGTTAAGGTCATCGTTGGCTAATACCAGGTCAAGGCCAGCTGGGATACACAAAACCCTGTCTCAAAAACAAACATTCAAAAATTAGTAGGGAGGAAGAGGAAGTTCAGGGTTTCACAAGTACCTCATTTTCTTCTCACAGCAGGGAGAGAATCTGTTTTCACTAAAACTTTCATCTTCAGCAGGCTGTGGTGTCTGGCACCTGTAATCCTGGCATCAGGGAGGCTGGGGTAGAAAGATTTTGAGTTTGAGGTCAGCACAGGATTCACAGTAAGTTTCAGTGCTGTATAAAGAAAACTCAAGAACAAAAGCAAAACAACAAAATGGCTGTGGGAGACTGAAACCCAGAGAGTCTAGTGGACCTTGAACTTCCACCATGTGCCTAGTTACCAGGAAGAAAAAAAAAGCCAGATTAAACTAAATTAAATAATAAAAAGATATTGCTAACCTACGAAGTTTTAAAAAAAATACATTTTAGGAGCCTGTGAGATGGCTTAGCCAGTAAAGATGCTTGCTGCCTAGCCTTATGATCTAAGTTAAATCCCTGGGACCCACAGAGGGGGAGAAGAGAATGGACTCGCTAATATTATATTATCCTCTGATCTCCACATATGTGCACCTGTGTGCCTCAAAATACACCATTCCATCGGGCACAAGCCTTTAATCCCAGCACTCGGGAGGCAGAGGCAGGCAGATCACTGTGACTTCAAGCACAGCCTGATTTACAAATCGAATCCAGAACACCCAGGGCTACAGAGAAGCCCCGTTTTGAAAAACAACCAACCAAACAAAAAAGTTTTCAGAATCCCAGCACTCAAGAGGGTGGAGGCATGAAGAAGTCAAGTGTTCAGGTTAAGTCTAAAATACAGAAGATCTTGTTTAAACATCAACAGCTACTGAAGGAGTCTACTAGGTCACACTTCAATTTATTGGTAAATCCAACTAAAAAAAAAACTTCACAAAAGATCTGAACTCTCTACTAACTGCCACTTTTATGATAAGCAACTGCTATAAAATCAGCGTCGTGCAAGTTAGCTGATAGTTTCACGAAATCCTGCTTTTCCTTCCAGAAACAAAAAGCTCGTAGTTTCAAGTTATCTTTTTTTTTTTTCAACAAAGTAATAACCTTTCCCCAGAACATTTTCCCCGAGATCTTAAGAACAAACAGCCTTTCAGACTTTTGGGGTGAAGGCAGAATACCGCGGGAGGAGGAAGGTTAAGAGGTGGTGGAGGGGCGGCAGGAGCTGAAGACCTGGCGGGAGGCTGGAGGGGTGGAGGGCGTGTCCAGGAAGCCGGTTCTGAGAAGCATCCCCGGCTTGGCTCGGTTTCCGTGCGCGCAGAGAGCGAGATGAAGAGGCAAGGGAGAAGAAATAAAGGGGCGAGCGGGACAGCCACGCTACCTCACAGCCTGGAGGCCAGGCTCTCCGAGGGCTCCTGGGCTTCGGGCGGAGGGTGGCGGAGGGCTTCGAAGGATGAGGGCCGGCCGTCCTACGGTCCCCGGGCCGTCCCCCGGACGTCGCCCAGGGAGGGGCAGCGGAGGCGCCCCTCCAGCTCCGGGACCCGCCTACAACACTTAGCCCTGGGACTTATTGTTCCGGGAAGCCGCAGGCTAGGCCCGGCCCGGCCCTCGGGTTGCACCCCGCCCCTGTCAGGGTCGGCGGGCTGGGGCTGGCGCGCCGACTGGCGGCCGGTGGGCTGCCTGTGCGTGTCTCTTTAAGGGGCTGGGCCTGCAAGGCTGCAGGGCGGGCGGGGTGCGCGTTGCTTCGGGAGTGTGTGAGGGAAGAGAGCGGCAGGCGGTTGCCGGAGGGAGGGAGGGAGCGAGCGGGCGAGCCAGCCAGCCAGCGACGCGGGCCGCCCCTGCCGCCGCCGCGATCGGACCAGCGGCCTCCTCCCCTCCGGTCCCCTCCCCCGCATCGGCCTGCGGCGGGGAGGGGGCTAGCGTCGCCTCCTCCAGCTGCTCCTCATGAAGCAGCTGCCGTCGCAGCCGCCGCCGAAGATGGGGGATTTCTACGATCCCGAGCACCCGACCCCTGAGTAAGTCTCAGGTCTGCGGCCTCCCGCTGCCGTTGGTCGCTTCTGCCGAGGGCGGCGCGTCCTGACCGGTGGCGGCGCGCGGACTAACGGGCCCCGGGCGGCTTCGCGCGGTCGTGGTGGGGAGCGGGTCGGGCGCAGCCAGTCGGGGTCGCCTCGCTCGGCCTCGTTCGGCTGGCCGGGCAGTTGGGCCTGGCGCGGAGACGGCGGCTCGCGTCGCAGCGGCAGTTGGGGCGGCCCGGTGGGGGAGGGGCGGCCACGGCCTCCTCTGCCGTTGCCGCGTCCTCAGTCGGCCGGCTCGAGTCTCGGCGCTCCCCTCGGCTCCTCCAGGACACTCCGCGGGGGCTCGAGCTTCTGTTCCAAACCGCCGTGCAAGGTCCGAGGCGCCGCTGAGGCCAAAGCCGGCGAGAGCGCGCCAGCGAGTACAGGCCGAGAATCCCCGGGCTCGGGTGGAAGCTCGGCCCGTCGCCCGGCCTACCGGTGACGGCAACTCCGACCGGAAGGGCCTAGCGCGCGTCTCCCCGCCGCGATCCGTGGAGGAGCCCGGTGTTGCTTTCTCGGTTTTGATTTTTTTTTCTTTTTTTCCCTTTCCTTCTTGGGCACTCGACCCTGGCCCAGTAGTGCTACGAGCTTCACATTCTGCACCTTTGGCACTTGGGTTTTGTAATGGTGGCGAGGTTTGTCTGGTCCCGTTGTTGAGGTGACACCAGTTTTGTTTTTTGTTTTTTAAGCTGAAAGTGAAAACCTGACCAACATTTCTTTTCTCGACCATGAGGCTTGAACACTTTGGCATACTATTTCTTAGGTAATAGAGTCTTACCTACAAGGATGACTTTTTATTGCGTGTGAAGATTTAGCTGAGACTTAAAGATCTCTTTGTATATATTCTCTAAAGAAGATAGTGTTGTTGTAAATGGAAATATAGTTTTGTCCAATAGTTTCCTTCAGTATAGGACATTTTTCTATTTCTGTTGGGCAGTATCTTCCATTCCAGTCAGATTTGGTGGCCTACACCCGAGGCTTGTAGGCAGCCTGCGCTGCTTTGTGAAGATGGCCTCAAAACGGCAACAAAAGTAAACAGAAAGCTTCCACTTAGAGTCTGAGCTCAGTTCCTTCCCTAAGCCCTCACAAGATCATTTTGTTGTTTTTAGACAAATGGTCTCACCTTGTTTTCCAGGCTGGTCTTGAATTTACTGTATAGCCCAGGCTGGCCTCCAACCTGGCATTCTCCCTCTTCAGTTTCCTTAATGCTGGGATTACAGGTGCTGACCACTAACTGACTTGAAAAAGCATTTGTTAACTTGATTTGCTCATATTGATGCCTACACTTAAAAGCATACAGAATTCATTTCAGAGTTAGCCAAAGTTAATGTTTATAGGAATTTCTAGTGAAACTCTTAAACTTTTATGACTAAATTACAAGGCATTACACATTTTTTTTGGAACATCTGCCAAACTTTTTCACTTTGGTACAAAAATATTTGATGCTTGCTGATTCGTTCTTTGGTATTGTGACACAGAAGTTCGTTTTGTTGGGAGTGTTGGTTAGCACCACACAAAAAGCAAAATCCTTATGTTGCCTTAAAAAAAAACCATAAAATCTTATTGGGAGAATTTTAACAGTCTAGTTTTAAACATTAGAACAACCTGAGTAATTTCGCCTTGCTTTCTTTTAAGCTCACGGAAACCCTTTAATGACCCTCTGGCATTTTAGTTTAGTCTGTAGTTGACAGATAATCTCGATACATAGATACACGTTCTCTGTGCAGTCTTTATGTGATATTAAAACAAAACCCATCTCTCTTCCTTGCATTAGTAAACCAGCATGGCATTATTTTTTCCTGCGTCTTGGCTTTGGATTACTGTTTTGTTTTGTTTTGGTTTGGTTTGGTTTTATGAGACAGGGTTTCTCTGTGTGTAGCTTTGGCTGTCCTGGAACTCACAGTGTAGACCAGGCTGGCCTCAAACTCCTAGATCCGCCTGCCTCTGCCTCCCAAGTGCTGGGATTAAAGGCGTTTACCACCACCACTCAGTTTGGAGTAACATTAGAATATTTGGATTTACCGTACAATCAGTCCAGTATCAAAGTTCTGTTACAGGTTTTTATTCTGAGACTTGAAAAACTTCAGAAAGAATTTGTATTATTCAACAAATGTTGATTGCATGCTTATTTTGTACAGAGTAACATGCTAGCCCCAAGAAGGGCAAAGAGCCATTCTGTGACTTTTTCTAGGTTGAACAGTGAAGTCCTTAGGATTATGTTTTTTTTTTTATTGGAGGAAAACATTTTTCATAATATGCGGAAAATGAAGTCAAATATGTCTTTTTTGTGCGGGTGAGGGAGGGTATTCAGTGTTTTTCAGTATGAGGTTCTACTGCTTTTCTGCTTCAGAGTTTTTAATAGTGAGGAGTAAGTTCTGGTACATGCATATTTTTTCCAGTTTATTAACCTGTATAGGTTATAAACTCTTTTCTTAATACTGGCTTAAAGGTGTTTGTAGGCATCTTGAAAAATAGCCCCTGTTTTACATTTGAAGAAAAAAGGCCTGGCCAAGAAATGAAAAGTGAAGAGATAGCAGATCCTGTGAGGAATTAGGATTTAAAGTGTGAAAGGAGCACAGTGCAAGGTTAAAGAACTGCATTTCAGAGTCAGAGGAACCTGCACTTGAACACTAATTTAACCTTGAACAAATGACTTCATCTTTGAATTTGGGTTTTCCTAGTTTGGAAATAGTTATCCTAATAGTAGCAACTTGTTGGGGCTTTGGAGAAGATTGAATGAGATAATACATGAACAGGTCTTGGCACAGAGTGAGTGTGGAAGTACTTTCAGCTGAGGTTATTAGGGAAATTTAAAAGGTTAGGGAAAAACTGGTTGTAAAGAGACAAGTCATTCCCTTCTAGACTTGGGGTAGTTTGAAATGGTTCTTTGAAAAAGAGAAGTTGAGGTGAAATGTAACTTTGCTTTGATTGGCGCTTGAGTTGGGGCCTGATGAGATCCGTATTGTCTTCCACTCTTAATCAGATGCATGTGTGTACACCTTGCCTTTTCTTACGTTGTAAATGACGTGTTCAGAAATGATTACAGTCATTGGAGTAACTGCCTTAGGTGTTCATTGTAGTGAAGGGATAGATATTGAAGACTTAGCACATCCAATGATGTGCTAGGACCTGTCATACTGAAGGAGACAAAAACATAAAAAGTAGGTTTGAATTGTTGTTGGTGCTGTTTTTTTGTTTTTGTTCTTTTTAAACATAGGTCTGTCTGTACTAAAGGTTGGAACTGTAAGAATGATTGTGGTACACAACCAAAATTTATCATTGTGAAATTTACATTCCAGTGAGGTCAGTAAACAATAAACAGAATGGCCAAAGGTAAGCCACCTTGGAAAATCTTATAGGATATGGGTGATTTGCAATTGTTAAAGAAGTCACACTATAAAATGGGGTAAACCGGTAAGCATCCTTGAGAGAGTGAGTTTTAGGCAGAGATATAAAGTATATGTGTGTGTGTTGGGTTGGAGAGTTGAGGGGGTGACTGGGCAGTAGCCATTATAATGCAAGTTGAGGTGGTAGCTCCAAAGTGCTGAGGCTAGGTATTGTAAGCTCTGCTCTATGTGGCCAGAATGGAATGAGAAAGGAAGTGATAGCAAACCCTTTACTAGGAGGGGTACAAGTCTTATTAAGTTTTGTAGAACTATTAAAGATTTGGCTTTGTAGATCTTTTTTGTTTGAGTTTGTGTTTTGAGCGGGATCCAAGCTGGCTTTGACTTTTGAGCTCAAGTGATCTTTCTCAGCTTCCTGAATTGCTGGGACTGCATATACACCCCATTGTGAGTTTTAATCAGAGGAATGATATGATTTACTTTCAGCTTCAGAAGGATCATTTGTAGTATCACAGAGAGAAACAGAATGGAAGCCTGAAGACTTGTAAAGAAGCTAGTAATCCAGAAGAGAGTTGCTGGTGGCTTTACCAAGGTAGTATTTGAAACCGATGGGTGCTCAGTGTATGGTGAGGATCAGACTAATATGATTTGTTGATACCTGTGGCATGAGAGCAAAGTTAAGGATGATGCTGAGATTTTCAGTCTGACCAGTTAGAAGTTTGCCCTCCAGTGAGCTAGGAATGATGTAGAAGAAGCAAATTAGTAAATTAGTGATGCTTGTTAGACATTTAGGTTGAATTGTTATGCAATTTATAAACTGGAGATAAATTTGTAGTCATCTATATAGATAGAATCCAAAGCCACCAGACTGGATGAGATTACTAAGACATCCACTGTAGAAAAATAAAGACCAAAAATTTATCATGGTTTACAGTTTAGATAAAAATCTTACTGTGTAGTCAAGGCTAGTGTGAATTCCATGTTCTTGTGCCTTTGCCTCCTAAGTGCTGAGAATGTAGGTGTGCTACCACACCAAGAAAGGAATGTGCTTTTAAAGTTCTGCTGCTAAGATTTAGTGTGTAAGCCTCTTGTTACTTGCTTTTGAGGCAGGATCTCACTGCCATCTCCTGCTGACCTTCTTCGTTGGCCTTCTAAGGGCTAGGATTACAAGTGTATACCACCAATAGGCCTGATGGTACAGACCAGTAACCTTACTTGATTGGTAGTCTGAAGCAGGAGGATCAAATAAATATTCAAGGCATGGTTGGGTTACTGAGTTAATCAAGGTCAGCTTTAGCAACTTAGTAAGACCCTATCTTAAGAAATAATAATAATGCTGGAGATAGAGTTCAGTCGTTGACCACTTGCATGGAATGCACGCAAACTCCAGTCCTGCAGGGGAAAAGTGGATACTATTATGTTCAACATAATTTCCTTTTCTTTATGACAGGATCTTTCTCGCTGTAGAGCCTTGGTTGGCCTGGAATTTGCTATGTAGACCAGGCTAGGTTAAAATTCAACAGACTACCTGCTTCTGCCCCTTGAATGCTGAGATTAAAGGCCACCATACCCAGCAGTTAATTTATTATTATTTTTTTATTAGACAGGGTCTCTCTCTCTCCTCTCTCCTCTCTCCTCTCCCCTCTCCCCTCTCCCCTTTCCCCTCTCTTCTCTCCTCTCTCCTCTCTCCTCTCTCTTTCTCTCTCTCTCCAAAGCCCTGGCTGTCCTGGAACTCACTTTGTAGACCAGGATGGCCTCATATTCACAGAGATTTGACTGCCTCTGCCTCTTCATTTCTGGAATTAAAGGTGTTTGCCATCATACCTGGCTTATTGATTCTTTGTTTTTGTTTTTGAGACAGGGTTTCTCTGTGTAGCCTTGGCTGTCTTGGACGGCTTTGTAGACCACTCTGGCCTTGAACTTACTTTTGCCTCTGCCTCCCTGAGTGTTGGGATTATGGGCATGAGCTACCACACCTGGCAGGCTGATTTCTTTACTTTTTTTTTTTTTTTTTAACTTTTAACTTTATGTAGTTCACTTTACATTCCAATCTTAGTCCCCATTCTACTCTCCTTCTGGTCTCACCCTCCTTTTCTCCTCCCTCTCTCCTTCCCTACCCTTCAAGAAGGCCTCCCTCCTCTCCCCAATAACCCACCCCAGCACTTCAAGTCCCCTCAGGACTGAGCATATCCTCTTCCGTGGTGGCCTGGCAAGGCAGCCCCACCAGGGGGAAGTGATCAAAAAGCATACAACAGAGTCCATGTCTGAAACAGCCTCCACTCCCTTAGTAGGGAACCCACAAGAAGGCCAAGTTGACCATCTGGTGTATATGTGTAGGGACCCTAGACCCAGTCCATGCATGGTTGTTGGTTGGTGCTTAATTCTCCTCAGGTGCTCCCCCCCCCTCCAGGTTAGTTGGCTCTATTGTTCTTCTTGTGAAGCTTCTTGATTTATTCTTAATAGGTATTTGTAGTAACTTTTTAAACCATAGTATTTGTTATTGTTCCATGAGTCTTGTCAGTTTTGCTGAGAAGCTAGAATAGTCAGGTTGGATGACAGCAAAAGACATTGGGTTAGAGACTAGAAGGCTAACTTTTATCATTTTTGTTAATTCATTAAATAGAACTATAGAATTGTACCCAATAACAAAAACCAGAATAATATTTTATAATGTACTAAAAGCTATTGTAAGACTTGGAGAGATCCTTTATATCTAGAATCAGTAAAAATCAGGTTTAGATTTTTTCCTTTTTGAGAAAATCTGGCTTGTGTATTTCATTTTGTTTTTGAGTCAGGGTTTTACTATGTAGTTTAGGCTGTCCTGCAAGTATTTACTACATTGACCCCCCAGAGTTTTGGGATTGGGATTATAGGCATGTGAGTAGAAACTAGTGATAGAAAAATCTATTCCCCACTCCATCATCTCAAAGGTTATAATAGTGTAGCATATTTTTTGAGATTTTTCCAATCCTTCTGTTTCAGTTTAACAAATACTTGCATTATAAATGATGGCCATGCTATAATTTTAGCCTAGATTAATCAATAATGGGAATTTTGTTGGTTGTATTACTTTCCCCTAATTTGTATGTATGCATGTTTATGAAAATGAGTGAGTCATCTATCTGTGAGGTGGGCATGTGAATGGCATGCTGTGTTTGTGAAGGTTAGGGAATCACTTTGGGAATTAGTTTTCTCCTAACTTGAATCCTACCAGCCCCTCAATTTTTTTGAAATTTATATTTGGCTGAGCTGTTAAGAGAGATATCATGATACCAGACTCCTCCTTATTCCCCAAGTGTTTTAATATATGACCTAAGGCATTCTCTTAGGTAGCACATTTGGCAATTTAATATTTATAGTTATACCATTTTTTCAGTCTCTGAGTATGTTTAAAATTTATAGGTAGTTTGTGGTTGCTTATATTTGCTAAATACATATGAGGCATTTTAAAAACAATAAGGACTGGTAGTCCTTTTTCATTTTGGTCAGGCCTAGTGGTTACTTAGTGTTTTTTCCAGTTGAGTAAGTAAATTGGTTATTTAAATTGAGTTCTAAAGTTGGTGTGAGTCCCAAAGCTGCCTTTTATTTTAGAGTACTTTTTCTGTCAGATGCTAACATCTTGCTAGTGAAAATAGCTTTGGGATGATGTGGGTGTTGATAGGAATATAATTGTGCAAACAGGCTGGTAGAAGGGCTTCTTACTAGGAATACGGCAGTGAGCTTGCAAGAATTTGGAGCAAGTGGTGGTTTCTGACTATAGCTCTTGCTACTGCCCACTTTCTTGCCAAGTATATTTAGACCTTCTCTTCAGGGAGGGTTATATAGTGGTCCTAAATGTTCTTTGTGAAAACATGATGTCACTTACATTTGAATCTTTGTCTGATAATTTGGCTTCTTTGTAAATAGTTACTAATATGTTCTCTTTGAGTAGCCAGACAATACCAGATTAACATGTAAGAAGTAGGATAGATACTTATTAAATGTACACATGGCTACAGAAATCCTTTCTGTGAAACCATTTATTTTATTCAGCATGCACAAATGCTTATCTTTAGTTTAGTTTTGTTGTTTACTTTTTTGTTAGTTTGTTTTGTTTTTTTTTTTAACAGGGTTTCTCTGTTTAACAGAGTTCTGTCTGTCCTAGACTTGCTTTGTAGATCAGCCTGCTTTGAACTCACCTTTACCTCTTGGAGGCAAAGGTGTGCGCCACCATGCCCAGCTCTTATTTTCATTTTTAAGTATTTATTTTGTATGTGTGTATGACCTATAGCTGTGGAGGGCAGGAACAACCTTTGGAAGTCATTCTCTTCTACCTTGCAAGTCCCATGAATTGGAATCAGAATGTTTCTCCCTCCACCCCCTTTTTTCCCCTTGGTTTTTGAGACAAGGTGGTTTTTCTCTGTGTAGAAACTTACTCTGTAGACAGGGCTGGCCAGAGATCTGCTTGCTTCTGCCTCCCACGACACCCGACTGGTCTTGGTTTACTTACTTTTTTGTCTGCTTTAAAAACATGGCTGCCATTAATTTATCTATTACTCACCAGGGCAACTGTATGAATTCTGAAACCTAAACTACATATTTTATAGTACTGATTCTGTGTGAAGGTATAGTTATCTATAATAAAGAGCAGAATTTTATTAGCGTACAATAAAGGAAGGACCTAGCTAGTAAAAATGTATTACAAAAGCTGCCTTAAAGTAACCCAAATAGGTATACTCTATACTCTATGGTAACTTTTCCAGAAATTAACAAACTATTATCCAATAACATAGGAAGCCAGTTGTTGCAATTATAAACAGTATACACATATGTTGCTTATTATACATATGTAACATATATTTTAAAATAGAGTTGGATGAATAGAAAAGAATTTTCTGAATTACAGTATCGATCAGGGACGTTAGAATAATAAGTGTGACTACCAGGGAGAACTTAGTGTTCTTTGTTGTATTTTTGCTGATGTTGTTAGAGAAGATAATGATATGGTACTAGACAATGTGAAATGAGGGGCAGGGATTAAAATCTATGATAGCATGTATATCAACTGAGCATATATAGCTGAAAATTTTTTGTTATTTGTATGTTTTTCTGATATGCATACATTGCTTAAGCATTTTTTTCAGTATTTTTCTATATGAGTGAAGATTTTATTTTTGGTTATTGAGTATATGCATATATGTGCATATCTGTGTGGGGTATATGTGCACATGAATGAATGTAGGGACCAGAGGTGTCAGATCATCTGGAGCTGGCTTCACAGGCAATTATGAGCAATTCTATGTGGCTGTTGGGAACTGAACTCAGTCCCTCTGGAACAATACTCCAGCCTTATATAAATGTTTTAAAAGACGTGTGTATAAAGTTTTTCTTTAAAAAAACTTTTCAGTATTGAAAAACAAGCCGGGGGCCTAATTCATTCACTATGTCATTCTAGAACTCTAACTGAGCTATATCCCAGTGTGGTTTTTTTGTTTTTTGTTTTTGTTTTTCTTTGAGACAGGGTGTCTCTGTAGGCCAGGTTGGCCTTGAACTCAGAGATCTGCCTGCCATCCCAAGTTTATAACTTCCTGATTTTTAAGATAATTTGGATGGTTGCTAATACTGGAGCCTTGCCAGCTTAGCATTCATCTATTTTTTGCAGGTTTGTTGTGTACCTAAGTTGTTGTAGATTGATGTACTAGAAAATTCAAGGACCATGATGAATGTTTTATATGTAATATAAATTCTATCTAAATATTATATATACTTAATTATATTAAGCATTATGTACTTTTACTTAAAGTTTTTCTATGTAGCTCTTGTTGGCCTGGTATCCAGGATTTATAAAAAATTAGTAGTGTGCATGTATGTGCATGGCATGTGTTCCACAGAATATATGGGGAAGTCAGAACAAATTTTCAGGGTGTGTTTTCTTCTTCCACAGTGGGATCCAGGGATTGAACTCAACTTTTTAGGCCTGTGCACGAGTGCTTTTATAAGCAGAGTCATCTCACTAGGCTTCCCCCTCCCCCCCGTGTGTGTGTGTGTGTGTGTGTGTGTGTGTATTTTAATTTCACTGTCCTGGATCAATAACTTTTAGAACACAACAAAAGTTGAGTTACTAGGAAAAAATTCAGACATTGAGGGTTGGAAACGTGGCTCACAGGGTAAGTACAGAGGACCTCGGCTCAGAGTTCACATCCATCTGAGTTAGAGGATCCAGCACTCTCTTCTGGGGCACCACGCTCTTAGATGATGCACATATATACAGGGAAGCAAAACATCCATACACATAAAAATTTTTAAATTTAGAATGAAAATAATTGCACCACTGAATAGTTATGTACTGATTGTGGTGGTAACAACAAAGCTACACTGGATGAAATTTCATAGAATGTGTATGTACGCAGAATTGATGTTTGAATTCTGTGTTTAAAAAAAGGACAACAATATGGACTTAGTTACCTTTACTTGTCGACCTGAGACGGCCTAGAGTCATTTTGGAGAGTAAAGCCTTTATTTAGAAATTGCTCAGATTGGCATGTGGGTGGATTATGGTTTGGGCAGGTTGTGTTGGGCTGTATAAGAATCTAAGTAAGCTTGAGCCTGCAAGCAAAACAGCAGTGTTCTTCCATGTTTTCTGCCTGAGTTCCTGCCCTGGCTTCTCAGAATGATGGACTGTAATGTGGAAATGTAAATTGAATAAACTCTTTCCTCTAAGTTGCTTTGGTCAGTGTTTTATCACAGCAACAGAAATCAAAGCAGAAGCTGGACGTGGTGGTGCACACTTGCAATCCCAGCAATTGGGGAGATAGAGGCAGGCAGATTACTGTGAGTTCAAGGCCACCCTGTCTTGAAAAATCAAACCAACCAAAACAAAAAATCAAACTTGGACTTGGACCAATATAATTTTCTTGGTTTCATATTGTACTTAAGCTATATGGTTACTGTTAAAGAGAGTATGGAGTAAAGGATACTATTTTTTTTTATAACTTCCTGTGACTCTTACTGTTTCCTAATAAAGATCTTCAAAGAATACAGGCTGATCATTGATCAGGGTCACATTGTTGTAAAAATTTCTACTTTTAAGCCTCGATTTCACCATGTGATAAGAAGCAGTGAGTCAACTTGCATTGCCCTGAAACCCAGTTAAATGTACAGGGAAGAGTCCCTATTGCTCTTCCCTATGCTCATATCTGTACCATTCCTTTTTTACTTCTGTCAATCTTCATTTCTTGTTTGTCCAAATTTATTTACTGTGTGTCTAATTTGTGCCAAAATCCCAAGGATATAGGAAATGAGTAAGATGTGTTTATTTAAATAGAGGAGACTAGTGTAATCAAACTTATTTTATATTTCTAATGGAAATCACTAACAGCTCTCATTAAACATTTTGTTTCAAAGTGCTTTGTGGAGGTTATTAGACACATTCTGTAGTAAATACAGTATTGCTATCAGTTTATACATCTCTTCTGGAGCCTCTATTTTCGAAATAACTTACTTTAGAAAATGTGGGAGTTCATTCAAATTTAGTCTGACTGATTTTTGTTTGTTTTTGGATTTGGAGACAGGGTTTCTCTGTGTAGCTCTGGCCTGTGTAGACCATGCTGGCCTGGAATTTACAGAGATCTACCTGCCTCTGCCTCCCTGAGTGTTGGGATTAAAGGTTTGTGCCACCATACCTGGGTGACTTGTTTTTGTACGTGCTTTTTTTTTAAATTAAACTTTTTTTGTTATGGTTTATTTTTTGTTTCAGAGTCCCAAATAATCTAGGCTGGCTCCTAATTTACTGTAAAGCTGAAGATGATCTTACCTCCTTCTCCTGCCTCTGCTTTCCTGTGCGGAGATTGCAGGCATGCATGACTGTATCTGAGGTTTTGCTTTTATGTAATAGGGTCTATACTTTATCCCAGTCTGGTTTGGAACTGGTGATTTTTCTACCTCTTCCTTCTGAGTGCTGGGATTACAGGCCAGTCTGCATGGTAGTTTTGTGTTTTCTTGTTAAGGACTCACTTTCCCCCATACTAATTTTTCTTTTGAAACTTCACAGTAAATGATTATAAAAGTAGCCTTCCAAGTGCTGGGATTAAAGGCATGTGCCACCACTTTCTGGGTGTCATTCTGTACTTTTGAGTGTTTGCAAGTATGTATGTGTACAATATCTGGTGCCCACAGAAGCCCTAAGAGGGCATCAGATTTCCCAGGAACTAGATTATAGTGGGTTGTAAGCTGTCATGTGGGTGCTAGGAACGAATTCTTGAATGCAGGATTTTAAAAGTTAATTTGTGGTCAGTCATGGTGGTACATGCCTTGGTCCCAACAGAGGCAGGCAGCTAGGTTCCAGGTCTACATAGTGAGACTCTGTCTCAAAAAGATTGCTGATTTGTATAAAAGTCAAACAGTTTGAAAGAGCTGACTTACCATCCCTTATTTTTTGTCCTCCTGTTTAATATAGCTCAGCTTAAATAAGAATAGGACTAGAACACTAGCATAAAGTACTCAAATCTGGCAAAAGTACAGGATAGGTACAGTTTAAATATTGTGTAGATTAGCTTATGTCTGTTGTCTGATAATAGCTATTTACCTCAGACTTAATGCTGGTTGTGTTTGTTGCATTACTGTTAGCATATATGTGTGAGAGTATCTTATTAAATATTTGATATCAAGGTTTTAATTTCATGGGATTTTGGGAAATATGTGCAGATTTATAGTTTTCTCTGGGAAAATAGATGTAGTTGTATGTTTATTGCAAGTTTTCCCTGAGGTGCGTGTTTTTATTTTCTATTTTACTTTATGTTTATGAGCTTTTGCCTGCATGTATGTTTATGTACCGCATACATGCAGTGTCCGTGCAGGCCAGAAGAGAGTGTATCATCTACCGTTTGGCTGGAGTTATAGACAGTTGTGAACTGCCTTGTGGGCCCTGGGAATTGGACCATTGTTCTCTGCAAAAGCAGCCAGTGTTCTTAGTTGTTTTCAGCCCCAGTAAATGTATTTTTCAGATTATGAGCATTAAAGTGTTCCAAATGTTGTTTTCTTGAGGCAGGGTCCCATGTACCACAGATTGGACTTGAACCCACTGTGTAATTGAATATGACCTTGAATTTCTGATCCTCTGGTTCTTCCTCTAGTGCTAGGATTACAGGCATGTACTACCACACCTAGTTTATTTGGTGCTGGCTACTAAACCTGGTTTTTCATGAATGCTAGACAAGCATTTATGTATGTATGTATGTATGTATGTATGTATGTACATTGGAGTGGAGGTGTCAGATCTCTTGGAACTGGGAGTTATGATCTGCCATGTGGGTAACTGGGAAATGAACCCAGGTCCGTTTGGAAGAGCAGCCAGTACTCTTAATTACTAAGCCATCTCTCCAGCACCTGGCAAGCATTTTTTACTTTGTTTTGTAGTTTTGACAGGGTTCCTCTGAGTATCCATGGACTACACAGAGATCTGCCTGTCTGCCTTTCTGAGTGCTGGGATTACAGGCGTGCCCACTGTAGACAAGCATTCTTAACTGAACTACATTCTCTAGCCTTCTTTCTGTCGCCTGACCCTGTCCGTCTTTGAGCTTTAGGCTAGTTTGGAGCTTTGATGTGTAACCAATGCTGGCCTTGAACTTGTAATACTTCTGCTTCTACCTCTCAAGTATTAGGATTACTGGTATGTAGGTGACAATGCCTGGATGGTTTGCTTGAGATATGAATCTTGTTAATGTTGTTTAGTCTGTGTTGAACTTTTGGGCTTAAGCCATCCAGAAGACTGGGACTACAGGCACAGGGCCTAGGTTTTATTTTAGAATTTGACTCTTGTAGCCCCTTCTTCCTTGAAAAAAAACTTTCAACATTACTATTGTATGTGTAAGAGGGGAGGTTATGTGATCTGTGTATGGACTTGCACCTACCATGACATTTCTGTGGGGTCACTTCTTTTTGTCATCCTCTATGTGGGTTCAGTTTGCCTCTGAGTGCTGGGATTAAAGGCATGGGCCAACTACCACCTGGCTTTTTTTTTTTTTAATTAAACTTTTTCTTTCTTAGACGTATTTGTTTTTATGTGCATGATTATTTTGCCTTCATGTATGTGCATACCATTTGCATTCTTGGTGCTCATGGGGGACTGAAGAGGATAGGATGTTGGACTCCTGGAACTGGAGTACAGTGGTGGTACACTACCCTGTGGATTCTGGGTGCTGAACCTCGGTTTTCTGTAAGAGCAGCAGATGCTCTCAGCTCCTGGGCCATATCTCTTCAGCACTAGATTTTGTTGTTGTTGTTTGTTTTGTTTTGTTTTTTGAGATAGGCGCTTCTCAGTGTAACAGCTCTGGCTGTCCTGTTACTCTCTTTGTAGATCAGGTTTGCCTTCAACTCACACAAAGATCGCCTGCTTCTGCCTCCCTGAGTGATGGCATTAAAGGCAGCAGTAGATATTTTTAATGAGAGAAAATTTTAATTTGCCTTTGAATTTTTTGGTTGTGCTTTTTTTTTTTTTAAGACAGTGTTTCATGTAGCCCAGGTTTACCTGACTTGTTATGTTGCTGAGGATGACTTTGTGGATTCCTGATTTCCCCTACCTCTGCCTCCCAAGTTTCAGGTGTGTGGTACCATACCTGTTTATGCAGTGCTGAGAAGCTACTCAGGGCTTTGTGTATAAATGTCAAGTACCCTACCAACTGTGCTAAATCCGTAGCCTTTACTTTTAAGACTGTTTGCTGAATAACCCAGGCTAGCTTCCAACTCTTTATCCTCCTGCCTAAGTTTCTTGAATATGAGATTACAGGTTTATCCATCTAGGAAAACATCATTCAGCTAACTATGTTGCTGTTGATAGTGTATGTGTCTTTATGGCTTGCAAGATATTATACATGGGGGATAATATTCACTAGAGAACTGATGAAGTACAGCAGTTCTAAATTATGTATATGAAATTTCGGTGGCTTTTTAGGATCCATTGACAATAAAAACTGTTTATTGTTGGCAGTGCTTCAGATCTTACCAAGATAGCTTTATTACTTTTTTTTTTTTTTTTTTTGTCTTGTGGTATTGCAGTATTTTATGTCTTTGTGGGCTTGAATTGAGGGCCATTCACGTTTTAGGCAAGCACTCTGACTGAGCTATAATCTCAGTTACTCTGTCTTGAGGCAGGTCTCATGTAGTCTGGTTGACCTGGAGACCACTATGAAATCAAGACTGGCCTTTAAAAAAAGATTTTATTTATTTTTTGTATGAGTGCTCTATCTGCATGTATGCCTGCATGCCAGAAGAGGGCATCAGATTCCAGTATAGATGGTTGTGAGCCACCATGTGGTTGCTGAGAATTGAACTCAGGACCTCTGGAGGAACAGCCAGTGCAGAGCCATCTCTTCAGCTCCTCAAGACTGGCCTTTACTCATGATATTTTTGCTTCTGATTCTCAAGTATTGGATCATAAAGCATGAACCACCATGCCTGCTCCTTCTCAGTCTTTTTTAATCTTTTTATTTTTAGGCAGGGTCTACTAAGTTGTGCAGATCAGCCAAAAACTGTTGTAGTAGCCCTTGTAGATTTTGAACTTGGAATGCTTTTGTGTACCGTGTGTGTAGCTTAGATTACTGTCATTGTTCATCGCAACATTACTTTGTTTTAACTTCTATAAATGCTTGTTAATGGATCAGCAGAATTACTATTTAAATCTACATTTGGAGAGAGGATTTTTGTACATGTCTTCTAAGGAGTGCTTAAAGCCTGTAGTTGTGCTTGAGTTAGAGTAATGTACTTAAAATACAAGTCTTTGTTTTGCCCCCTTTAGTTCTTCTTTTCCCATGTAGATAATCCCCAGTATGCCTTGGTGCACTAGTGCACACCAGACTTGGTGTTTGATTTTACATAGGAATTTGTGTGAGTGTCTTTGTTATAATACCAGGTGCTAAGATGTATGAGGTAGTTGCACTGTGATGTGGAGTGCAGTTAGCAAAGGGACTGATGAAAGTTACTAATGGCGGTGGCGCATGCCTTTAATTCCAGCACTTGGGAAGCAGAGGCAGGCGGATCTCTTGAGTTCAAGGCCAGCCTGGTCTACAAAGCTAGCTTCAGGACAGCCAAGGTTACACAGAGAAACCCTGTCTCAAAAATCAAAATAAATATGAATAAACAAATAATAGTTACATGCATATGCCTATACATGCAAAAAACTGTGATTCTTCATGAGAGACACGTCCACTGCCCCTTATTTGTTGCCTTCTTTCTATCTTATGTTTAGGTAATAGTGAATGGTTTTTAGTTTCTTGTAGGAACTGTTCTGTTTCAATATCTGCCTTTTGTTTGGGGTCACTCGGAAAGTACATACATTAAAAACTAATACTCTGTTTGGGATGTTTTGCATTCCTACTCTTTTAAACTGAGTTGTTTCTCACTTTGCTACATTGTATTTATTTCAGTCCTTATGTTTACTCCTTTATGTTGTAATTTTATAACAATTGTATTTTGTTACTTATTAAAAAATGTAAACTCCTCAAGGTCAGGGTGTTACTCACTTTTACTTACTTTTGGTTTCTAGTAAGCATAGTGGTTTGTCCTATCTTCATTAAATAGTTATTACAAAAATGTAGCTAAGACAATGAAAGAATGGACAGGTTTTATAAGTAACTGTTTTAATAAAAAGATGCATATATATTAAGTATTTATGATTCTTTTTATTCTTTTGCATGTTTTCTTGGCTGAACGGGAATAGAGAAGAAGAAAATGAGGTAAGTATAATTGCAACATTTTAGAGTCTAGATAAGAATTGAAATATTTAAAGTTAACTCATTTTGATTGTGAAATCAAGTTAATAGTTTTAATCAATTTTATTTTTTGGAGCTAAAATGACCATTCTAATGAGTTATTTTTAGATTTAAGAGATTTAAGGAATTTAGAAAGGTGGCAGGAGCTAGCAGTTCTAGAATTAGTTTTATCTGTTTCTGTGCATTACATTTTCATATAAAAAGTAAATTGTTTCTTAAATATTTGAAAGCTGCTGCTGTATGTATAATGTAATATGTGTGTACAATGGAAAAGCTTTTATTTCTTCACTTGAAATTATTATATGCTTTTCTTTATTTTGGTTTTTTTTTTTTTTTCAAGAAAAGTTTTCTATCCAGCCTCCTGTCTCTGCCTCCCCAGTTCTGAGACCAAAGTAATGGGCCACTATGCTCAGCTTTAAAAGTGATTTTCAATTTTACCATGTTCAGGAGTAATATTTCTCACCTGAACAATAGCCTAAATAAATTAATGTACTAGTAATGTACTAGAAAGATGTTGTAGGTGGCATTTGTTTTGTTTGTTTGTTTTTGCTTTTGAGACAGGGTTTCTCTATAACAGCCCTGGCTGTCATGGAACTCAGAACTCACAGAGATCCACCTGCCTGTGCCTCTCAAGTGCTAGGATTATAGTTGTATGGCATCATGCCCAGCTATAGCAAAATTTTAATTCGGACTTGAGTATCTTGCTTTTATCCTATATTAGCATAGGTGGGGCCTGGGTGTGGTGGTGTAAATCTTCAGTGCTGGAATGTAGAAGCAAACTTATTTCTGTGAGTCCCTGGTCAGCCTGGGCTACATAGGGAGACCCTGTCTCAATGAGTGTGTGTGTGTGTACACATACACATATATATGTGTGCTTGAGATTTTTGTCTATAGATTTTTCTGTCATTCTTTCAACAACCTAGGTTATGTCTTTAAATTCTGACTCCCATTTCCATTGATGGTTTGTCAGATAATGGAGAACACTTCTTATAGCTTGTTCACGTAGTAATATTAAAGAATAAATTAGCATTACCAAAGTGTGTGTAGCTGAGGAAGATATAGTATTAGTGTGCTAAGGCAGAATAATTTCAATTTCTAGTATGGCGGAAGGCGTGGTCTTTTTAAAATGAATGCTAATTTGTACCAGAGAAGGTCATTAAAATTGCCTTGTATTTGTTAATCCCTGCCTTAAAACCAAAATAAACATATCACAAACAAATTTTCTTGCTTCATTTTAAAGCTATTGATTTACTATTTCCTAGTGTGTGTGTGTATTTTTTTTTTTTTACCATGTATACTACTGATTCTTTGTGATGCTAGGGACCCTAGGTTTATTTGACCTTTGGTGTTTTGTAGATAAATAACACACAAAACAACTGTTTTGTAAACTGAGATGTTATTTACTGCCATGTATATAAATGTCTTCTACATTACCAGGTTAACAGAAGTTCTTGTTGAAAATGTTACTTGAGCTGAGCATGGTAGTGCATGGTTGCAATCCTAGTGGTGGGGAGGTGGAAGTATGTGGACTAACATGAGTTCACAGAAAAGATTCAGTCTCAAAACCAAAAAAACACTACCAGAACAAAACTAAAGCAAAAACAAAAAACCAGTTCCCAAAACAATAACAACAAAACCAAAAATAGCTTTCCCTCAAAAACAAAAAACAAAGGACTGGGGGGTATCTAGAAAATAAGGGCCAGTATAGGTAACTGTTAAAGCTGGGGATACAGACTTAATGATTCATTATTCCTTATACTTTTGGTTATACCTAGAATGTTTCATAAAAACTGAATTCCCTTTGTAGCATAATGAAAGTCCTACTACTGTCTTTTTATTTCCCTGGCAAACATTCTAAATTGTGATAGTGACATTTTGAAAGAAAGTGTTTGTTATAGTAGTAATTGTTTTGTTTTGTTTTGTTTTTTGTAGGCAAAGATTGAAAATGTGCAGAAAACAGGTTTCATCAAAGGACCAGTGTTTAAAGGTGTTGCTTCTAGTCGATTTTTGCCCAAAGGCACAAAGACAAAAGTTAATTTGGAGGAACAGGGACGACAGAAGGTGTCATTCAGCTTCAGTCTTACAAAGAAAACTTTACAGAATAGGTTTTTCACTGCACTTAGCAATGAAAAGCAAAGTGATTCTCCAAACTCTCCAGCTACACCTCTTCAAGTAGACTCAAACACTAAAGTTAAAATGGATGCTGGAGATACGTTTCCTGCTTCAGAAGAATTTTCCCCACCGAAATCGAGAGTGGAATTGGGTAGAATCCATTTTAAGAAACATCTGCTTCATGTGACATCCCGGCCACAGCTGGCTCCAACCACAGCAGTAGCATCGCCTCCTCTTCCTCCTCCAGTACAGTTACCAGCTGTTACAGCAGAGTCAACTATGGATTCACCACCTTCATCTCCCCCTCCACCACCTCCACCTCCCCAAGCCTCATCACCCTCACCACCAGCACCAATATCAGAGCCAGTGGCCTTGCCACAACCTCCAGTAACAGTACTAATGACATCACCAGGACCCTTACCAGTAGATGTAGCAGTTAAGGCTCAGAAAGAACTGCCAGTTAAAATTGTACCTGAATCTTTAGAGGTGGATATGAAGCAGGATATTGTCTCTAACAGTTTGGAAGAACACACAACTCAAACTTTGAAGGAACAAGCAGATAATCTTCTGCAAAAAGAAGATTCCCATATTGGGAAGGAAGAAGTTTCAGATGGCTCTAAGATAAGCCTCAGTTCTAAAAAAGCAAGTTCCAAGAAGAAATCTTCACAATTCGAAGGCACATTTCTTGGTTCAGAATCTGATGAAGATTCTGTGCGGACTTCCTCCAGTCAAAGATCACATGATTTAAAATCTTCAACAAGCATTGAGAAGGAAAGAGATTTTAGAAAGAGCTCAGCAGCTTCAAAAAGTGAGGATTTGGGGAAATCATCAAGATCTAAAACAGAGAGAGACGATAAATACTTTAGTTACTCAAAACTTGAAAGAGATACTAGGTATGTATCTTCCCGGTGTAGGTCTGAAAGAGATCGAAGGCGAAGCCGATCTCGTTCTAGATCTGACAGAGCCTCTAGAAATAGTTTGTCTTACTCTCGGTCAGAACGATCTCATTATTATGATTCTGATCGGCGCTACCATAGGAGTTCCCCCTATCGCGAGAGGACACGCTATTCTCGGGCCTATACAGATAACAGGACGCGGGAGAGCTCAGACTCTGAAGATGAATATAAGAAGACATATCCAAGGCGCACGTCCTCCCATTCCTACAGAGACCTAAGGACATCATCATCTTATTCTAAATCTGATCGGGATTGTAAAACTGAGACCTCTTACTTAGAGATGGAGAGAAGAGGAAAGTATTCTTCAAAACTAGAAAGAGAATCCAAACGGACTTCAGAGTATGAAGCCATAAAAAGGTGTTGTTCTCCCCCAAATGAACTGGGATTCAGAAGGGGGTCATCATATTCCAAGCATGATAACAGTACTTCCCGTTATAAATCTGCCCTTTCAAAATCTATATCCAAGTCCGATAAATTTAAAAATTCTTTCTGTTGTACAGAATTAAATGAGGAAAGCAAACAATCTCATTCTTTTAATTTGCAGACTCCTTGTTCAAAAGGTAGTGAATTAAGAACAATTAATAAATTTCCTGAAAGAGAAAAGACTGGGTCTTCTTCTCCATCAAATCAATTAAATGATTCACCTACTTTTAAAAAGCTAGATGAATCTCCTATTAAGTCTGAATTTATAGGACATGATAGCCATGATAGTATTAAAGAATTGGAGTCATTATCAAAAGTGAAAAATGATCAGTTAAGAAGTTTTTGTTCCATTGAATTAAATATAAATGGATCTCCAGAGACAGAATCTGATGTGGCAACATTTTGTACTTCTAAAACAGATGCTATTTCTTTGACTTCTGATGATAGTGTGACTGGATCAGAGGTATCCCCTTTGGTCAAAGCTTGCATGGTTTCATCAAATGGATTTCAGAATATTGGTAGATGCAATGAAAAGGACTCGGATGATACTTGTAGGCAGCATAATAAGTCAAAAAGTCCGTTTAGGGAAACAGAATCTTTGTTGTCACCACACCATGATAAACTCATTTCTTTGCCAGTTAAGACTATAGATTATTCCAAAACATTAATTAAAGAACCAGTTGATACGAGACATTCTTGCTGCAAAACCAAAGATTCAGATAGATACTGTGCTCCAAATGAGAACTCCGAAGCTGAAAATACTGAACCTTCAGTTATGAAGATTTCTTCAAATAGCTTTATGAATGTGCATTTGGAGTCAAAATCAATTACATGTGATAATAGAGAGCTGACCGATCAGCACTTAAAATTTGCATGTGATGAATATAAGCAGAGCATTGGTAGCACTAGTTCAGCTTCACTTAACCATTTTGATGGTTTGTATGAGCCTATAGGAAGTTCAGGTATTGTTTCATCTCTTCAGAGTCTTCCATCAGGAGTAAGATGTGAAGAGAACACATCTCCAATTATAGATGTAGTGCTGAGTAAAAAAAACACAGAGTTTTTGAAGTATGCAGGGAAAGAAACAGAAGTAGGTAGTGCCCTTCCTGATTCAGTGAAAGGATTTGCTTCTTGGGAAAACAGGCATAATAATGTGTTATCTGGGCAGTCTTTGCAAGAGGCCCAAGATGAAGGGAATTCCATATTGCATGATAGAAGAGGAAGGCCAGACATCTTAGATGAGGAAGAACAAAGAGGCCATACGCGTCCATGTGATGATTCAGAAGTTGTATATTCTTATGACTTGAACGTAACCGTGGAAGACAGTGATGGTGTGACGTACACCTTAAACTGTGACAGCAGCGGCAGTGCTCCAGAAATGGTCTCTACTTTCCATGAAGATTATTCCGGATCTTCTGCAAGTTCAAGTGATGAGAGTGATTCAGAAGACACAGAGTCTGACGACAGCAGCATTCCGAGAAACCGTCTCCAGTCTGTTGTGGTTGTGCCAAAGAATTCTACTTTGCCCATGGAAGAGACAAGTCCCTGTTCTTCTCGGAGCAGTCAGAGCTACAGGCATTATTCTGACCACTGGGAAGATGAAAGGTTAGAGTCAAGGAGACATGCATATGAGGAAAAGTTTGAGAGTATGTCGAGTAAAGGTTGCCCTCAAACTGAAAAATTCTTCCTTCATAAAGGAACAGAGAGAAATCCAGAAACTTCTTATTCACAGTTCAGCAGAAAAGTAGATAATCACCTGCCTGAAATTGCTCATCCTCAAAGTGATGGGGTTGATAGTACAAGTCATACAGACTTGAAATCTGACCCTCTAGGTCACCTGAATTCAGAGAACACAGTAAGAGCTAAAACATCTAGGCCACAAGAGCTACCAGTTTATTCTTCTGATGATTTTGAAGATATCCCAAATAAGTCTCGGCAACAGATGATTTTCTCTAACAGGCCAGATAGTAGTAGGCTAGGAAAGACAGACCTGAATTTTACTTCCCCTTGTGACATTTCCCGTATGGATGGAATGCACTCCTCAGAAGATCTCAGAAACTTAGGGTGGGACTTCTCCCAACAAGAAAGGCCCACCACCACATACCAGCAACCCGACAGCAGTTACGGAGCATGTGGACCACACAAGTATCAGCATAGCACTGAACAGTATAGTGGGACCCACAATTACTGGCAGGGCAATGGCTATTGGGATCCAAGATCAGCTGGTAGACCGCCAGGAACTGGGGTTGCTTATGATCGAATTCAAGGGCAGGTACCAGATTCTTTAACAGATGATCGTGAAGAAGAAGAGAATTGGGATCAACGAAGTGGATCACATTTTTCAAGCCAGTCTAATAAGTTTTTCTTCCATCAAAAGGACAAGGGGTCAGTGCAAGCACCTGAAATAAGCAGCAATTCAATTAAGGACTCTCTAGTTATGAATGAAAGGAAAGAATTTTCAAAAAACTTTGAAAAAAATGATATAAAAGAAAGAGGCCCTCCTAAAAAACGAAGGCAAGAGTTGGAGAGTGATTCTGAAAGTGATGGTGAACTACAGGCTAGAAAGAAAGTTAGAGTGGAGATTGAACAAGGAGAGACATCAGTGCCCCTGCACTCAGAGCTGATGGGGCCTTCCTGTGCTATGGATGACTTCAGGGACCCACAGCGGTGGAAAGAATTTGCCAAGCTGGGGAAGATGCCTTGTTACTTTGATCTTATTGAAGAAAATGTTTATTTAACAGAAAGGTGAGCTTCACATACTTTTTTAATACATTTTTGCTATTTTTTTATCAAATAATAATAGCTGTTCAGTAGTTTAGGCTGAAATAAGAGTTGAATGATAAATTTAGAGTAACAGAATCTATAAAATGTCATTTTCCATTCAGATTTACCAATAGATTCCATTTTTTTTTTTTTTTCTATCTTAAGAAAAATGAGGACTAGATGGCTTGGGTTAAGAGCACTGGCAACTCTTCCAAAGGCCCTGAGTTCAATTCCCAGCACCCGCATGGTGCCTCATAACCATTTATAATGGGGTCTGATTCTGTCTTCTGGTATTCATGAACACAGAACACTAATGTACATAAAATACACAAATAAGTTAATCTTAACTTCAGGTTGTAGTATTTTAGGAGCTGGAGAAATAAATGGTTAATAAATGGTTAAGAACACTGACTACTTTGCCAGAGGACTCATGTTCAATTCTAGTACCCACATGGCAGCTCACAACTGTCTAACTCTAGTTCCAGGGGATGTGACAAACCACCCCCCCCCACATACATGCAGGAAAAACTAATGCTTATGAAATAAAAATATATAAATTTAAAAAAGATGTCTTTTTTTTTTTTTTTCATTTGGTTTTAAAAAAGTATAATGTCCAGCACTCACGAAGAAGAGTCAGGTGAGTCTCTGAGTTCGAGGCCAGCCAAGGCTACACAGAAACTTTGTCCCAGGGGTGGCGCGAGCTGGGGGAAGATAAGCTAGCCTGATGTTTCCATGCATAATTCATTCTTCTTTCATGTGGTTTTTAAAAGTTTAATTTAAGGTAGCCTACTTTTTCTTCTTAATTCCTTTTTTTTTTTTTTTTATTTTTTTTTTTTAAATTTATTTGCCAGCCCTTCATCACAGTGGTCACGGTAGCAGACACAGTTAAGAATCAGGGTTACAGCTATTCAGTACTTTGGAGTGTGCCTGGGTATGCCAGGAGGCAGCTCTTGCCTGAGCTGGCTAACAACTCAGTACGTTCTGATCAGGGGCAAAGCCAATCTAAAGCTACGACATTTCTATTTTTTTCTTCCACGA
>CM053749.1:11658461-11679442 GCA_028658305.1 Pachyuromys duprasi | reverse complement strand
ACGTAGCTTTTCTTTGGTCTGGAGTATTAGCCAAGAATGTATGTTGGTGGTCAACATTTAATTGTCAGGTGATGACGCCATGCCTCCAATTTGGACCTAGCAACCTGGCGTGATGCCTGTGGGTTCTGATTGTCAAAAGCTGAGTGTGGGTCTTCCTTTTCAGTAGATGTCAGCTGTCTAGTCCACCACCGTTCCCACCTCTTAATTCCTTTTTAATGTGAACTTGTGAGTGAAAAATGAAAGAAAAGTCCAGTGAGCAGACAGGCAATGGTTCAGTGGAAGTACATTTGCTTCGGTTGCGGAGGATGCAGGTTCAGTTCCCAGCACCTACACAATAGGCCACTCTCAGCTGTCTGTTACGCTAGTCCCAGGAAATCCCATGTCCTCTCCTGGTCAACTCAGGCACTTCACAAATGTGGTACCCAGACATACATGCCCACAGGTCACTCGAACACATAAAAAGTAAGATATTTTTTTAAAAGGGCAAGTGATTGTTAGAAACTTTTCTTCTTCCTTTTTTTCTTTGTTTTAATTTTTGGACTGTTTGTGTAATCTTGGCTGTTCGGGAACTTAGTCTGTAGACCAAGCTGGCGTCTGCCTCTGAGTGATGCCACCCCAGCCTGGTACTTTAAAACACGTGCACTTGAAGCCAGCACCTTTAGGTATGATAAACTATGATTAGAGTTCAGTAGTTTTTCTGCCAGTTCTCTTAAATTCTTTTTATTTACATATATTATTTTTATGTGCATTGGTGTTTTGCCTGTGTGTCTGTGTGAGGGTGTCAGATTCCTCTGGAACTGGAATTGCAGACAGTTGTGAGCTGCCCTATGGGTGCTGGGAATTGTGCACATGTAAGGGAGGAGCAGAAGTGGGTGTTAAATACTCTGGAGCCTCAGAGGCAGTTGTGAGGTAAGTGTTGGTAGTCAGACTCCTGGTCCTCTGGAAGAACAAAAGCATTCTTAACTGCTGTGCCTTCTCTTCATCTTCTAAATGTATTTATGTGTACTTTACTGACATTTTCCTTTGTGGAAAGTTTCCCTCAACTGAGATTCAGTCTAGCTATCATCCTTTAAGCACTTTGAAAATTTTGTTAAATTTTTCTTTGTACTGTATGCATAAATTAAAAAGACTTCATTCTGTTTATTTTTGTGACAAGGTCTTATTCAGCCCAGGCTGGCCTTGAACTCCCAATTTTTCTGTAAACTTCCACTTCCCAAGTGCTGGGACTACAAGTACATGTCATCACTACCAGTTTTGGCATGGGTTCTTATGAACAGCTTCATTTATCTACTAAAATATCTTTGTTTTTATTTTTGATTTTTTTTGTTTGTTTCTAAGTGCCTTTAGTAATCTTTACACATTTATTTCCAAATTTTTATTGAGAAAATTTTGCTCCAGAATTGTCTAATTAATTCATTTTTACATTTTTGATTTTATTTTGAGATTATGTCTCACTATGTTGTGTGTGTGGGCCCAGAGCTCTTTGGCTCTATATACTGCTGCCTTTGCCTCTTCTTGAGCTACAGGTGTTCACTAGCATGCTTGTTTTTAAACAGATATACACAGGTATGATACCACTAAGGATCCCATGAAAGATTTGGTTGAATTACACACATTCTCTCATTCACATTCTCTCTCTCCTTTTTCTTCCCCATCTCCCCATCTCTCACATGTGAACCATGATCTCACTGTTTAACTCAGGCTAGCCTAGAGCTTGCTAAATAGCCAAGACTGGCATAAACTAGATACTTTTGCCTCAGCTTCCCTAGTGCTGGGATTATAGGCATCGTACCACTGTACCTAGCTCTGGTACAGTTGTTTTGCTTTTATGAGACAGAAGGCTACATCAACAATTTTTTTTTAAGATTTTATATGTATAAGTGTTTTGACTTATCTATGTATGTATGCACACTGCCTGCATGCCTAGTGCTTTTGGAGGTCAGAAGAGAGCACTAAAGCTGGAGTTGCAGACCGCTATGAGTCACCGTGTGGGTGCTAGGAATTGAGTCCGGATCCTGTGCAAGAACAAGTGCTATTAATGCTGAACCATTATCTCAGCCCCATGAAACTTTTATTTAGCAGTTGCTCTTCCTGAGGCAGCTAATTGTTTGTTCTTTATGAGTTCTGAAGTTCTGATTTCTGGAGTTATTGTTTTGTTTTACAAAACAAGGTCTTCCTATGTAGTCCAGACTGGCCTTGAACTCAAGATTTCCTTGTCTTGATTTCCTAAGGGTGCTATGATTATAGGCCTCTGCCACCTTGATCTAATTCTCAACGTTTAGCTAACTGGCCACCTCATTATTTGAAACTCACACACTTTGCTGTTTTCTCCTAATCTTGGTATTTTGAAATTGCTCAGTCTGAGATTTAGCTGACCTCAACTAGGAAGTAAGGGTTGAATTTATCCTCCCCAACATTGCCACATACTCCTTTTTTTCCCTCCCTCCCTCCCTCCCGTGTTGGTGAAGATTTGAACCTAGGGCCTTTGTATTCTATCAACAAGTGCTCTACTAACTGAGTTAGCTATAGTTCCCAGACCTATGTTTCCTGCAATCCCCCAATATAGGGTCTCATTCTGTTGTTTAGGCAGGCCTTGAACCTGTGTCCTTTCCTCAGGCTCTTAACTAGCTTGGATTTCAGGCGGACACCACCACACCAGGCTTTTATCTAACCAATGCCAATGATTAGATTTTTTTTTCATCCACTTTTCCTCTTTTTCGGGGGTGGGGGGTGGTGGTGGTGGTGGAGCGGGGTGGATAAGGTTGAGAGGGATAGAGTCTTGCCCTTACAGTCCAGGCTGGCTTTGAACTCAGTTTCTGCCTTAGTGCTTCCTTCCTTTTGAGTGGTAGACTTAAGAAATAAATGTGAAACTGACATTCACTACTTATTTGACTGAATATATTATCTTCAAGAAACTTACGTAACTTAATTTTATGAAAATTTTTAGGAAGAAGAACAAATCCCATCGGGATATTAAGCGGATGCAGTGTGAGTGCACTCCTCTTTCTAAAGATGAAAGAGCTCAAGGTGAAGTAGCATGTGGAGAAGATTGCCTTAATCGTCTCCTCATGATTGAGTGGTAAGGAAAATGCTCCTTTGCTCTTACTCAACTCTGTTGCTATGTGTCTTTAAATAGGAAAAATAATTAGTGAATGATACAATTTTAACCTTTTCCCTACATGTAAATGAATATTTATAATAGAGCAATAAAAATTTCAATGTTTAGTAGAAAACATATTAAGACAAATTTCCCCTGCACTGTTATTACATTATAGCATCTGCCACATAAGTGGCAATTCTACTGCTAATACTAATATTCTATTACTACTTTTTCTTTCATAGTTCTTTTGAAATAGGATCTCTTATGTAGCTCTGGTTGTCCTGGAACTCCCTATATAGACCAGGCTGGCCTCTTTGTTGTTGTTGTTTAAGACAGGGTAGATAAAGCCTCAGCTGGTCTGGAAGTTGCTATGTAGACTACCTAGGCCTAGAACTCATAGAGATCCACCTGCCTCTCTCCCTCTTAGTTAACAGATCTGAAGTCATGCATCACTATGCCTTGCTAAAAATGTTAGGTTTTTTAAAAAACCGATTTGATGAGTAAAACATTTTTAAAAAAAAAATTATTCTACATATGGGTGTTTTTGCCTGCCTGTAAGCCTGTACACTAAATGCATGGTACCTGTGGAAGCCAAAAGAGTGAGTTTGATGCCCTGGAACTCGAGTTATAGATGGTTATTAGCTGCCATATGTGTGCTGAGATGTGAACCCAAGTTCTCTGGAAGAACAGCTGGCCTATCTCTCTAGCCTGATTATTTTAATATGAAAAAGTATTGGAATAAAAAGGTGCACACTTTTTATCCCAGCACTTAGAGGAAGAGTCAGACAAGTCTCTGAGTTTGAAGCCAGTCTGTGTCATATCAAGAGTTCCAGGACTGCCAGGACTACATAGTGAGTAGACAGCCTTTTTTGATGAGACAGTTGTGACTTTGTAGCCAAGTCTGGTAGTCAATTTACTGTGTAGTCCAGGTTGGCTTCAAACTCTGAGATTATTTCCCCACAATTTTTCAATGCTGGGATTACAGGAATGAGCTACCACTCCACTGCAGGGTGTTTTTTTGTTTGTTTGTTTGTTTTGAGACAAGGTTTCTCTGTATAGCCTTGTCTGTCCTAGACTCACTTTGTAGACCAGGCTGGCCTCAAACTCCCAGAGATCCACCTGCCTCTACCTCCCGAGTGCTAGGATCACAGATGTGCAGCACAGTGTCCAGCTCAGGGCTCCTTATTTTTAATGTTAATGAAGTTGTTTTTCACAGCAAAGTATATCTTTTATTTTTGTTCCTATTAAGTTTCACAAAAATAAAATACATTTGTGTCAGAAAAAAATGAAAAATCACTTATTTCTATTTTTAATTTTGTGTTTATATATGTGTACATGTGTGTTGTTGCATTCAAAAGACCAAATTAATGATTTGAATGGAATGTAAGAAGTGTACTTAACGTAAGCAAAATAAAATTAACACAGATCAGATGTCTGGTGTTAGAAAATTAATAACTGCGCTGGCAGGTTGGCTTAATGGGTAAAGGTCCTTACAATGCAAGCCTGATGTCGTCGCTCCCACATAATGGAAAAGAGAACTAACTCCTGTGAGTTGTACTCTGATTTCTGCGTGCATGCAAGATAAATTTGATTTAAAGAATGTTAATAACTATGATCAGAAAGTACATGCATGATAACATAAAAGTTTAATAAGGTTCATTTGTACAGCTTTGATTAGCAAATCAGTAAATGTCAGAGTACTCAAAGATTATATGCAGATGGGAATTCCATTCTAGACACAAGAAAGTGGCAGGCAGATCTTTTGATTATCAAATGGTTAGACTATATTGTGGATATGCTCCTTCAAGAGCAATACAGACACTGAAGTTCTAAGAAATGCTTTTATGATATAAGTGGTAATATGGAGTAATGTTCATAGGTTAGCTACACATAAAGTATGTGAAAAAGATATTTGTTGTTATAGAACACAGTCTAGCAAAGATGTTACAATTCTTTATGGTATTTAAAGAGTTATCTTTTGCTCATTTTTCATTTCAGTTCCTCTCGATGTCCAAATGGAGATTATTGTTCGAATAGACGGTTTCAGAGAAAACAGCATGCAGATGTGGAGGTTATACTTACAGAGAAGAAAGGCTGGGGCTTAAGAGCTGCCAAGGATCTACCTTCGTAAGTTTTGTTTCTGTGACTTTTTACTTCATTTTTGTGTTGTTGAATTTGGTTAGGCATTTTGTAGGAAGGCGATTTATATCAGTGATGCTTAATAATGGTCATTATGTTGAATGACTACTTCATAACTGGTTTAATTGATTCTACAAAATTATGAAAAAGTTCTAATTTGATTTTTGGAAGTTTTTTTTACATCCTTTAAGTTATGATGAATGACTTGGAGGACTTTCATTCAGCTGCATCTTCAAGCCTGAATTGTTAGTCCCAGGGTATTGCTTACTCTTTAGACTTCTTGATGTAAATTCCCACTCTTGGATTATTTAGTGGTTAGTTAGATTCTGGTATTTTAAGAACTTGCTTCAGATAAAAGGGTGAGTGTACTGTCATTAAAATAGAATGTTTGGTATAATGCAGCACATTTTAAGAGGGGTCATTCTAGTGGGGTCTGACTCCTCGTGGAGCTCTGACTTTGGGAAGATGACCTAAATTTCCTTAAACTCTGTCGTAAAACCTGTGTCATATAGCATCAGTGATCAAATTTAGGGAGGAGAATTTGAAAAGGAAAGATCCTACATAAAGTATTTTTAGCTGTTATCATAATTCACAGGACAGCCTGTGTAGGACCTCAAAATTTGTTATTACATAATACTTACAAAGTTGATACATTTCTTTGGTCAGAAAGAAACATGTTACGATTTTTACTTTAGATGTGTGGATGTTTTGCTGCTTTGTATGTATGGGTGTTGCACCACTTTCGCGCCTAACGCTGGAAGAAGCCCTGCAAGTATGTTGGATCCCACGGAACTGGCCCTCTGGAAGAGCAAGCAGTGTTAATTGTGGAGCCATCTGTTTGGGTCCTTGAATATTGATTATAAATATACTAATTTAATTTTTTAGGTTTAGCCATATGTAGCTAGAGTGTTATTACTGAGATCTAATGTGGGCTGTTATAAAACTACATTTTTGTATTGTATTTTTCTATGGGTATTTTGAAATTGAGACAGAGTCTCATTATATAGTCCTGGCTGGCAGGAAACTTACATTGTAGACTAGACTGGCCTTGGACTCCCAGGATTCTGCCTGCTTCTGCATCCCAATTGCTGGAATTAAATTATGTGCCACTTTGCCCAGCTGAGTCTTATTTATTTATTTACTTATTTATTTTAGTTTTTAAAGACAGGGTTATCTGTTGTGGCTCTGGCTGTCCTGGAACTCACTTTGTAGACCAGGGTGGCCTTGAACTCACAGAGATCCTCCTGCCTCTGCCCGCCAAGTGTGTACCATCACAGATGGCCTAATCTTTTTTTGTTGTTGTTTTGTTTTTTAAAGAATTCTTTTCAGTTGGTGGGGTAATTTGAATGAGCACATTGATTATATTAGTATCTGATAAATAAAACCAAAAGGTTTACTTGTGTGTGTGTGTCTGTATAACAAACTTGAGAGAATCGGTTCTTTTCTTCTACCATGTGTATTTTAGGTATTGAACTCAGGTTCAGTCAGATTTGGCACAAGTACCTTTACCTCTTGAGCCATCTCACGCCCCACCCCCCATTTACAGTCTTAAAATTGTTTCATTGGAGCATATTTTGAGGGTTAAAACTTCCAGGGAGGTTATTTCAGTTTACAACTGAGGAGCAGAGCATAAAAAAATAAAGCATTTGTATATAAAGCCAGTAGTCCTTAGTGGTAATAAACTCTCAGAGAATAAAGCGATATGAAGAGATTTGAGATTTAATAACTTCATAAAACATGGGTAAATTACCAAGGAAAGAACAATCAAGTATATAACTGATAGAAGCCAAAGAGAGATTAATCACATTTACTTGTGGATGCTACAGAGAAGTCACAAAAAATGCAGTCAGAGAAAAGGTATACTTTTGTTTTTAATATTGGATGTGCATTTAATCCTAGCACTCTGGAGGCAGAGTCAGGCAGATCAGTTTCAGGACAGCCTGGGATTCACAGAGAAAGTATCTTAGTCCTTGTTCTATTGTTGTGAAGAGAGCCAAGGCAACTCTTTTAAAAGAAAGTATTTATTTGGGAACTTGCTTACATTTTCAGAGGCTAGTCCATTATCCTCATAGTGGGGAACATTGCAACATGAAAGCAGACATGGTGTTGGAGAAGCAGCAGAGAGCTATTTCTGAAGTGCAGGCTGCAGAAAGAGACAACCTGGACTAGCATGGCTTTTGAAACCTTAAACCCACTTCCTCCATCAAGGACACACCCCCTGATCCTTCTAATCTTGTTAAAGAGTTCCATTCCCTAGTGACTAAGCCTTCAAGTAATGGAGCCCATTGCTATTCAAAGCATCACAAAAACCTTGTCTTAAAAAAACCAAAACCTTGGCCGGAGAGATGGCTTGGAAGTTAAGAGCACTGGCTGTTCTTCCAGAGATTCAGAGTTCAATTCCCAGCAACCACATGGTAGCTCATAGCCATCTATAGTCAGATCTGGTGCCTGCTTCTGGCCTGCAGGTACACATCCAGGCAGAACACTGTATAAATAATAAAAAACAAAACCAAAACCCGTGGTGGCGGTGCAAGTGCAGTTGCACCAGCACACCTTTAATACCAGCAGGGCTTAAAGATAGCACAAAGAGAAACCCTGTGTCAAAACAAACAAAACGAAAAACAAAAAAAGTCATCAAACCTCTGGCTAGAGAAATGACTGAGTAGATACCGCTTGTTCTTGCAGAGGACCAGGGTTCAGTTCCCTGACCCACATGGCAACTCACAACCATCCATAATTCGGGTTTCAGGGGATCTGACATCAGCAAGCAGCCAGGCATGCAACACAGACATATATGTACACACAGCACTAGTCACAGAAACCATATACAAACATACATACATACATACATACATATGATATCAAATTTCTAATTGACTCGTAAGAGAATTAATTATTCATTATTCTTCCATTTGTTGGTCCAGGCCCCTGAACAACTCACTCTTACAGAGTAAAGTTTGTCTTTCATTCTTACAGAGAATAGTTTTCTCGGTCTTTATTCTAAACATTTTCTAAATCGCCTGTGGTATGCTGTCAGTCTGAAAAGTGTTCAGATGTATTACAGTGTAGACTTGAATGTTATGATTTCTAGTTGGCTGTAGGGTATGTGTTATATAAATTACCGTCACTTCATGAAACCTCATTGAAGTTACTTGTGAAACTTCATTGTCCTTGTTCATAACAGTTAGGCAACATGTCATTTGGTCTTTAGGACAAATCCAGGTTTGAAAGCATGGGTGCTACTTTATGCTTTTTATATAGATCTCTTCCTTTTCCCTTTCCTTACTTTACCTCCTCTCCCCTTACTTATTTCTTTCTGGTGTGAAAGATAACCCTATCTTGGGATATTCTTCCAATTGCTGTTTTGTACAGCTGTTTTATACAAATTCATATATATTATGGGTAGTATTCTAGGCAGTGAGACCAGCCAAGAAGTCAGAGCCAGATTTGACTTTCATCATCATTAAAGAACTTTGAAAATAAGGGCCACAGAAGGGTTGCTGTATTTAAATTGCCTTAATTTTTCCTAACATTTTTCAATATCATAGTTTATTCAGAGCTATTTACCAGTTATGAATCACTGAGTTTATATTTGTAAGCCACATTTAAATTGTGTGTGTGTATCTGTGTAACTCAGGGCATTGCATAGTGCAAAGAATATATTTGTACCAGTGAGCTTCATTTCCAGCATAAACATTGTTTTAATAGCCATATAAAGAATATGCATCTTGGAACTCTATATAAAGCTTAAAAGTTTCTTGACTCAGCCAGGAGAGACTGGTGTATCTCTGATTCAAGGCCAACCCGATTTACAAAGTTCCGACAGTTAAGGCTACATAGAGAAACCCTGTCTCCAAAATTAAAAAAAAAATAAATAAATTTTTTTTTCTTGACTCATTGATCTTTTAAATATTTTAGGAAAGAGGTAGGTGATACATGCCTATTGTCTTGGTGCTGAAGTGACTGAGGAAGAGGGGGGGATCTCAGAAGGCCTAGGCATTGGATACATGATAAATATTTAGTAGTTTTGTCTGGATTTGTAAGTTTTCAGTATAATTCCTAGTCTGGAAGTGCAATTTTTTTGTTTGTTTGTTTTGTAGGAACACCTTTGTCTTGGAATACTGTGGAGAGGTACTTGATCATAAAGAGTTTAAAGCTCGGGTGAAAGAATATGCCCGGAACAAAAACATCCATTACTATTTCATGGCCCTGAAAAATGATGAGGTGAGCAGCGTGGATGAGTTTACTTTGAAACAGAATGAAAAACTGTTGCATTGGTTTTGGGGTGTGGTGAGTTGATATATTGATTGATCTTAAAGTGACAAAAATTGCAGCCAGAAGAAATGAACAAAATTCAATAACCATTTGTAGTGGCCAGTGCCTCTAATCTCTGCACTGGGGAGGCGGAGGCAGGAAGAGCAGAAGTTCAAGACCATCCTCATCTGTATAGGGTATTTGAGGCTTATGCTACATCAGACTCTATCTCAAAACAAGGTTCAGAATAGTATGTAGTTTCCATTTGTTTACAAAAGGATGGTGGTTATATCTAAATAGGAACATACATGCTTCATATGACAACTTTAAAAATCATGGATGATTTGCAAGAGTGTTTTTATGTGGGTTATTTTAATGCTTGGAACTGTCATTCCATTTTAAAGTGATATTAAAGATCATGTTACTTGTTGATTCAAATAACTCTGTAAAAATAGTTTCACACAATTTTTTTTTATGAGAAACGTGTTTTACATTTTTATAAATCTCTTCAAAAATGTGTGGCTTGGTAAAGTTCTACCAGATCCTTCTATCTGCTTCTATCTTCTTCCAGGTAGAAGTACTAATTTTAGGGAGCTATGTACCTCTAGACTCACTCTGTGTGGCCTATCAAATTTTCGCTCGAGGGCATTTGGACATATACTCAAGTTGTGCTACTGAACTGTAGCACTGCACCTGTTTTTAAAAGAATTATTTCACATGTGAGATTGGAATGCAATAAAATATGAGAAGTAGCTAAAAGTAGGTAAGAGAGACAAGACATATATTTTCTGGTTTGTTTTTGTTTTGAGACCAGATCTCACTTTGGCCTGTCTAGAACTCAATAGGCTGGCTTGGATTCTTAGTGATCCTCCTGCCCTTGCCTCTACACTGCGGCCTAGCACTTCTGAGTCCTTCAGGATGACCTTGAACTTTGAACTTTATGATCCTCCTACCTCTGCCTGTCAGTTTTTAGGTTTATAGTCATGTGCTACTAGAATATGGTTATATGAAATGCTGATGATTGAACTCAGGATTTCTACATTCTAGACAAGCACTGTACCAGCTGAGCTTTATCCCCAGCTCCAAGAAATAGTTTTGCGATTAGGTGAACTATCTGTACTTAGCAAAAATTCCAAAAAAGCAGTTCGCCATTTGTTACTTTGTTATAGAAAGGTCTCTAAAGTAGGGTAAGAGTCAAAGGGATGTATGTGTGTTTTACCTTAAAATTGTCTTAATGCTTTTCGTTTTCAAAATGCATGGATATTTTAAGATCTCATTTTAAGATTCTTAAATTTTCTTCTTTCCCCCAGATAATAGATGCCACTCAAAAAGGGAATTGCTCTCGTTTCATGAATCATAGCTGTGAGCCAAACTGTGAAACCCAAAAGGTAAGTTGATGTAAATATATTTAAATTTTGAAATATTTATTCAAGATTGATCTTTTGGCCATTAATTTTAATTCCATCAGAGGTGCTCTTAATTTTTTCTTATTCTACTTTATTTTCATTTTGGATTAAATTTAGATTTATGAAAATGCATAGTATTGAAAAATAGTACAGTGTATGCCCAAATAACCATATTTTAATGATAATATCCAAGGTCATTTTGATTAATCAAAAAACTTAGTAAAGTAAGGTTTTTTAAAGTAAGATTTATATTGTTGCTTGTGTACATGTGTGTGCGTGTGTGTGTGTGTGTGTATGCGTATGCGTTCTCATGTATGCATGTATATATACATGTACAGGGCAGAGAAAAACTTGCAGGAGTTGAGTCTTTAACTGTGTGGGTACAGGGGTTTGTACTCAGGTGATTGAGTGCTACCAAATGCCTTTACCTGGTGAGCCATCTTGTCAGCCTTTTAATATTTGTATTAAAATTTGTTGTCAGGCAGTGCTGGCACACACCTTTAATTCTAGCACTTGGGAGGCAGAGGAAGGCAGATCTCTTGAGTTTGAGGCTAGCCTGGTCTCCAGAGTGAGTTCTAGGACAGCTAGGGCTACACAGAGAAACTGTCTTGAAAAAACAAAAGAAACAAAAAATTTATTATGTCTATGTCTGTGAGTGTTTTGTTTGCATGTATGTCTGTGCACAAGGTGTGTGCAAGGCCTACAGAATCCAGAAGAAGGCATAGGATTTACTGGACTCCTGGGACTGGAGTGGTTGAGGTACCATTATAAGTGCTGGGAATTGAACCCTGATCCTACTGGCAGAATAGCCAGTGCTCTTGACCAGTGAGTGAATCATCTCTCTTCTCTTTTCTTCCTCCTCCTCCTCTCTCATTTGATTTTTTTCTTTCTTCTCCTTCCTTTTCCTCCTTCTCCCCTGACTGACTTTCTTCTGAGACAGGGGCTCATTATGTACAATCTCGGCTGCTCTGGAACTTTCCATGTAGACCAGTTAGCCTCAGACTTTCCTGCTTCTGCCTCCTGAGTGCTAGGACTAATGGCATGCATCACCAGGCCTGGCTTCTTTTTCTTTTAAGGGTGTTTACAGTTATGTGTAATGTGAATGTTTCTGAGTATATACTATGTGTGATGTATGAGTGTCTGTGGGGACCAGAAAAGAGACATTGGATTACATGGATTCCTGAGTTACAGGCAGTTATGAATTAACAAATGTGGGTGCTGGGAAGTGAGCTTGGGTCTTCTAATAGAGCAGCAGGTGCTTGTAAACCATCGAGCCATCTCTCCAACCCCCTATGTTCAGATTCTTTATCTAGGTGCCAATTTGACTGTTTTATAACATTTGTATGGCATAAGTAGCCAAAATAGAGAGGGATTAGAAATTCTAGATTTAGGACTTGGAGAGATAGCTCAGCAGTTCTTCTTCTTGCAGAGGTCCCAGGTTTGATTCCCAGTACCACATGGTGGTTCACAATGTATGTAACTCCAGTGCCAAGTGATTTGTTGCCTTTGTCTGACTTCCATAGGTGCCAGTCATTCAAGTGGTACACATATTACATGCAGGCAAAACACACACAGAATAAAATAAATCCTTAAGGCATGAAAAGGAATTCCAAGTAAGCTATGGTTGAGAGAAATAGCTTAATGGATGGAGAAGAGTGCTTGCTCTACAAGCCTGATGCCTTGACCTGAGTTAGGACACCTGGACTCCACAGTTTAAAAAGTCTGGGTTTGTTGGTACACGCCTTTAATCCCAGCACTCAGGAAGGCAAGGTCAGCCTGTGAGTTCAAGGTCAGCCTGGTCTACAAAGTGAGTCCAGGACAGCCAAGGCTACACAGAGAAAACCCTGTCTTTAAAAAACCAACCAACCAACAAACCAACCAACCAACAAACAAAAAAGATGTGGTAGTGCTCATCTGTAATCCTAGTGATCCTATGGCAGGGTGGGAAGTGGAGACAGGAGAATGACCTGAAAACTTGTGGACTAGCTGGTCTATAGCTAAGTGGCAGAAACAAGAGAGATCCTTTTTCAAAACAAAATGGAAGGTGGGTTGAAGATATGGCTCAGCAGTCAAGAATACATTTCTTAGAGAAGACCTGGGTTTGTTGCTGGGAATTGGACTGAGGTTGTAATACTCAGTGACACCAAGCATCTCCTATGTGCTGTTTTTTTCTCTTTTTTTGTAAGATCAAATTAGTTTTCATGTATATAAATATTATATGTTAAAAGCATCAGGCTTTTTGTTTTTTCTCTTTGCTGTGCTAGACATTGTGTACAGGGCCTTGTTCTTTCTAGTCCCGTGCCTTCCATTTAGCTACATTCTCCAGTCCAGCAGTTTATTTTGTTACATTTTAGGCAGATTACAGATAGTGAATCTGATAGTGTATTAAATAAGAATAGAATGTTGGTTAGTTTTTTAAAGAAATAATCAACTTATTTGTTTTGAGAAAACAGTCAAAAATTCATGTTTGTTATTCAGTCAGATAATGTCTTTATACAGATGCAAGTGTTACTTGGTTACTAATATCTATTCTCTTCATTTCAGTGGACTGTGAATGGACAACTGAGGGTTGGATTTTTTACCACCAAGCTAGTTCCTTCAGGCTCAGAGTTAACATTTGACTATCAGTTCCAAAGATATGGGTAAGTAATGGTTTTGCTGCTTCTGGTATGGAAAACAGATGTTCAAATACAGAGATATAAAATTCTTGTGTGAATTACTTAGAAATTTCATATTATTACAGATATATTACTAGTTATATGTATAGTTCTCATCTGTCGTATACCATCTTAATTTTTTTCCTTTTTTTGTGATATATCTGGCTACAAAGGGATTTAAAGTATAGGAACTATGTAATACTCCTCTGAACTCAATAAAACTTTACTATAGGGCTGGGGATGTAGTTCAGTCAATAGAGTGCTCTCCTAGCATGTGTAAGGCCCTGGTTTTGAGTCCCAGCACTAAATAAAAAATGGGAATGTGGTGGCGCATGCCTGGAATCCTATCATGTGAGACAGTGGTTCTCAACCTTCTAATGCTGCAACCTTTTTAGTTCCTCACGTTGTGGTGAGTCCCCAACCATAAAATTATTTTTGTTGCTATTTCATAACTAATTTGCTACTATTATGAATCATAACTTAAGATATCTGATATGCAGATGATCTTAGGTGACCCCTATGAAAGGGTTGTTCAACCCGAAGAAGCCCTGAACCACAGATTGAGAATTGCTGATATAGGTAGGAAGTGGAGGCAGTAATAACATAACTTAAGGTCACTTTTGCCCATGTATCAAGTTGAGGACAGCCTGTCCTTTCTCAGAAAACAAAACTAATTTCATTGTAGAAATGTCAATTTTGAATGTATATGTGTTGAGAGAATAATATCCTTGTTTATCATTTATCTATTCTTGGCCAATATTGTTTGACTTATACCATATTGTACCAGTAATATATTAAAAATACCTTTGGGAGGTTGGAGAAATGGCTCAGTGGTTAAGAGCACTGACTACTTCCTTTTCCTGAGGACCTGGGTTTAATTTCCAGTACCCATATGGCAGCTCACAACTGTCTGTAACTATAATTCCAAGGGATCCGACACCCTCACACAGACATACAGACAGACACAATACAAATACAAAATACAAATAAAGATAAATAGTTTTTAAAGGCTTGGGTATGATGGTGTACTCCTTTAATTCCACCAGTTGGGAAATAGAGGCAGGTGGATCTCTGTGAGATCAAGGCTAGCCTGAATCTGCATAGTAAATTTCAAGCCAGCCAGGGCTCTATGGTGGGACTGTTACTTTAGCAGGGTAGAGTGGTATATGCTTGTCTTCCCCGCATTCAAAAGGTAAAAGGATCAAAAATAAATAGAATAAAGTTAAAGGATGGAAATTTTAAGTAAGCTGTAAAACTCTGAAAGCTTTCTCCCTTCTCAGATTATACCTTTGTGGCTTGGTAGCTTTTGATGCTTATATTAAAAAGCACAGAGATTAAGTTTCTAGGATATTTTAATCTTTTTTAAGTGCTATTATAGGATAAAATATAATTTTGTCCAATGGTTTGTTTTTTTTATTTAAACTAGTGGCTACTTTTTTCATAGTGATGCTGTCTGTTTCAGATATTCCTTCACATATTTCGTATTTTAGAACTTACTGATTCTTCTAGTTTTGAGACTATCTCATTATAAACCAGAACAAATGTCAAGAAATATTCCTGTTTTTACTGCCTGCTTCCCTTATCAATAGATGAGTACAGACGAAGCTCTGTGTAGAATTCTACTGTTTTTTTCTGAGGGCAAAGAAACTGGACACTTCATGAATCCTTGCTTTGTTCGTGAAACAATTTACTTTGTTGCCTCTAATTCATTGCAGAGGTGATGCCTACCCAGAGCTGTAGACTTAAGTCAATATTCTTTTCCACCACTTACTTCCTTTGCCTCCGTGGTTTCATTTCATCAATTATTATTATATTTGTTATTACAGGAGCTCATCCTTTGTCATGTGTTTAAATATTTCTACTTGAGTGTCATGATATTGCATTGTTTTGTTTTTATTGTGGTGGATCTTATTTTTTTTTTTTTGGTGTACCAATTAAACAGTTTTACGAAATAATAATTGTCTAAACTGTGTTAGCAATTTTATTTCTAGCATAACTATGTATATAGCTTATTTTCATGTTTCAGTAAGTAGTTTATAAAATTGAGAAATCATTCTTTAAGTAATTGACCTATTTTATCTAACACGTGATAAAAGATTGAAAAGTGATGGAGCCAGTCCTGGTGGTGCAGACCTGCAGTCAAGCTGCATGGGGGGCTGGGCAGGTCTGCAGGTTCAAAGTCAGACCGGCCAACCTGTGAGAATTCTCAGAATTAGAAAGTAGAAAAGGGACTGGAAATAAAAGCTTATTAGTAGAATTCTTGCCTAACTTATGGAATGCATGGATTGAATCTGTAGTCACACACACACACACACACATACACACACAAACACACAAATTGAGAGATGGGGTGGTGGTAGAAAAAGGAATTAATATATTTTACAAGTAATTCTTAGACATTTCTATTAGGTTTGTAAGAATTTTTTAATTAATACTTTAATATTTCCTGTAGATTGGTACGGTTTTTAGTATGTTGTTACTTTTATGTGCTTTACTTTCAAATAGCTGAGTTCATTTCCATGTTCCCTAACAGCAAAGAAGCTCAGAAGTGTTTCTGTGGGTCAACTAACTGTCGGGGTTACTTGGGAGGAGAAAACAGAGTCAGCATCAGAGCAGCAGGAGGGAAGATGAAAAAGGAGCGCTCTCGCAAGAAGGACTCGGTAAGTGTGCTACCATCTGTTCTTCAAATTTTATGATAAAAGTTTTAAGAAAATAGCTTTTCTGACTAATTTTAAAGGGAAATCTAGATTTGGATGAGATACTGGAAAAGAAGTGTGACTGGCTATTTTTATTTTATTTTAATAGGGATTATAATAGAGTACCGGGAACTTCTAAATTATACTTAGAGTTTTTGGCTCATCTTTTTCTGAGCTTGCCTTTGTTCAGGGTTGAAGGTATGCATGTGTGTGCTGCTCCGCCAAGTGTGAAGGTTAAAGGACAGTCTGCAGGAGTCTGTTATCTATTTACAAGTGGGTCTCAGGGATCAAACTCAGGTCACCACGCTTGGCAGCAAGCATTTTTAACTACTGCTGAGCCATCTAACCTGCCCTGAACGTATCTCACTAAATAAACACACCACTTTATTTAACTGTGATACACATATTTGGGTTGTGTATTCGCATTTTGTCATTATGAATGTGACTATAGTGAGCATAATAGGCATTTCCTGGTGTGGAAGCTTTTATTTGTTTTGTTCTTCTAAATGGAATTGGTGGGCAGAGGAGGTATAAAGCTAGTGCTTTGGGTTTTCTATTTTCATCTTGTATGATTTGTTCTTTATCTCCCTTAAGGATAGCTTTTTAAAGAAAATTATTTCTGAGTGTTGTGTCTGCTTGTGTGTCTATGTGCCTGCATATCTGGTGCCTGTGAAGGGCAGAAATTAGAGTGGCATACTGTTGTGAACCACCATGTGGGTCCTGGGAATCAAACCTAGGTCCTCTGGAAGATCAATCAGGGCTTTTAAGTGCTGGACCATCTTTCTAGTCCTAAAGGACAGTCTTTAAAATTTACATTCATTGTAACAATTTCCATCTTAGTATCTAGAAGTATATATACTTGAACTACATAATCTCTTTTCTAGCTTCCCTTATTCTTTCTCATCCCAATTTTTTTTCTTTTTTCTTTTTGTTTTATTGGTATGTGTATGCGTGCATGCGTGTGCGCGCTCGCATGCTTGTGCCCTGGGAAATATGACAATTTACAGGCATTTTTTTTCTCTCCTTCAACCGTGTGGGCTATAACTCAGTTTGTTAGACATGGAAGCAGGTGCCTTTATACACCAAACTATGTCACTGACCTGGCAATTATTGTGTAGCCTGGACAGGCCTCAACACTTGGAAATCTCCTGTTTCAACTTCCTGAAAATTTGGATTATAGGCCTGATTTACCGTGTCCAGCAATGCTGAGTACTGGGGAATTAAACTCAGCAGTGTGTGTTTTAGGCAGGTATTTTGCCATTGAACTACATCCCCAGGCCTTAAGTAATTTCTTGTTCACATAGCTGTTGAATGAATGAAATGCTTTTCAGATTGATCTTATCAGTTCATATTTCTTTTTATTTATGTATTTAAAAGTTTCAAGATAGGGTTTCTCTACAGATGCCCATCCGCCTCCTGATAGCCGAGATTAAGGCTACCTCACCTGGCTTTCAATTTATATTTCAACAATAGATTTGATATTATCAGCTGTTGTGTTTATTTTTTTTCTCCCTCCCTCACTTCCTTGCTTCGAGACGGAGTAGCCTAGGCTACCTTAAGGAGTTCATGGTCTTCTGCCTCAGCTTTCAATGTTGATATTCAGGCATGACTTAGTGGTGGGTGTGTGCACATGTTTCTCGCTCCCCACCCCCGCACCAACAAGTCTAAAAGCATGGTTACTTCCTGTGGTCTTATTTTTCTTTTTCTGAATTACTTGTGGAGCTGGATATCCCTCCCCCCACCCCCCAGTTGTTTGAATATGTGAGTGGGTTCTGCTTTTTTATAGCTAGATTGTTTTCTTTGCTGTGGTAGGTGGATGGAGAGCTGGAAGCGCTGACGGAAAATGGAGAGGGCCTCTCTGACAAAAACCAGGTTCTTAGTTTATCGCGGCTCATGGTTAGAATTGAAACTTTGGAACAGAAACTTACCTGTCTCAAGCTCATTCAGGTAAGCACTTTGATACCAATTAATTTTTTATTTCTGAATTTCGGGTGGAACATTTAAACTAAAGTTTGCCTAATAGAAAAAAGTTAATCATGTTTTAAATGGACATGCAAGTTTTTTTTTTCCTCTTTGTTTTTCGAAACAGGATTTCTCTGTGTAACAGAGCCTTGGTTGTCCTGGACTTGCTTTGTAGACCAGGCTAGCCTTGAACTCACAGCGATTCGCCTGCTTCTGCCTCCTGAGTGCTGGGATTAAAGGCATGTGCCACCACGCCTGGCTTGACATGCAAGTTCTTTAGGACTTTGAAAGCTCATACCCTTGAAAATGGCTACACAGTTCAGTATTAATTATAGCAGAGCTGGTTTGCTTATTCCTTCAGTTAAAAGCACATGGTGGGATTTCTTTTAGTGTAATAATCCATGGTACTTAATATAGCTCTGTTTGCCTTTGAGTTACTAGTATACCAAAACTATTTTACTATAAATCTCAAAGCAAAGAATTTTAGCAGTCTTTTGTATTCCAATTTACTAAGTATGCCATAAAAGAACAGATAATAAAATATCTAAAGGAGGTGTGGTAGTATAGTTTAGTGGTAGAGTGCTTGTCTTGAAGCCACAGGCACAAACCATAGCATTGCAGAAATGAAACAAACAAAACCAGTTATCAGGAAAGAAAAGGCTTTTTAAATAAAAACGTGAATGAAAGAGAAAGAATTTAAAAACTGATTCTCAGGTTATAGCATTTTCAGCAAAATAATTTGTCATTCAGAACAAAATTTCTTCTTTTTAAGATTAATTTATTATTTTCTCTGTGTGTATGTGTGTTGCCTCTGTGTGCATGCATGTGCTCTATGTGCTTGCTTAGTACCTGCAGAGGTCAGAAAAGGGTGTCAGATTTCCTTGAACTGAGTTATAGATAGTTGTAAACCACCCAGTGGTTACTGATAATTGAACCCACATCCTTCAAGAAATAAGTGCTCTTCACCACTGAGCCAACACCAGTTTCTAAATTTGTTTATTTTTAAGTTACTACATTTATTTATTGTGTGTGGGGGGGCACATGTCTTTGGAGGTCAGTGGAGGAGTCAGTTCCCTATTTTTTACCATGTGAGACCTAGGGATTGAGCCTAGGTCATTAGGCTTAAAGACAAGCACCTTTAACTGTGTGAACCATAATTTTCCACTTTATTAGTAAAATCCAAGTGCAATATATATATTTGGTTTTTTGAGAAAAAGTTTTTCTCTGTAGCTCTGGCTGACCCAGAATTCATTCTGTAGACCAGGCTGGCCTCAAACTCAGAGAACTGCTTGCCTCTCCCTCCCAAGTGCTGGGATTAAAGGCATGAGCCACCGCAAGAGACGTTATTTTCAGTTCTGTAATTACATTTAAGTAACTGATTAAATTCCTAAGAGACTTGAAAGTAGAAGGGGGATTTAGTAGAAAGAAGAAATGAATCAGTGAGAATGGGGGCAACAAGACAGATGAGGGGGAGTTTGATAAAAAAGTATATTAAAGAAAAATTTCTTAAATATTAAAATTCTTTTTAGTATTTGTTAGATATATAATTGTATTTAATAAAAATAGAGCTTCTGGGATGTGTGCATTAATTCAAGCAAACTAATTCTCACCATGTGCTTTCTGTAACATTTGGCCTGGTATTGCCTCCCTAACACCCTGCTTCATGCCTTTTTCTCCTATGAAAGAACACACACTCACAGTCCTGCCTCAAGTCATTTCTGGAACGTCATGGGTTGTCGTTGTTGTGGATCTGGATGGCAGAGCTTGGTGATGGTCGGGAAAGTAACCAGAAGCTTCAGGAAGAGGTCAGTTTATAATACTCCCACATTTCTTAAAACACTTCTGTTGATTGCTTAGTTGGAGGTGATATGATATTGGTGATTATAAATTTAGCACTATGCCATTAGTATCTTTGGAGGTCAGCGGAGGAGTCAGTTCTCCTTTTTTACCACGTGAGACCTAGGGATTGAGCCTAGGTCATTAGGTTTACAGACAAGCACCTTTAACTGTATGAACCATCTTGCCAAGCCCAGGACTAAATTTCATTGTAAGTGATGTGTTAATATTTTATTATGGCTACATAAGTTCTGTAGCTATAACCATACATATACCTTGGTTTGGTGGTAAGTTTGCTTTTGGTTTTCTCCATAGCATCTTCTAAATAAGTCAGTTCTATTTACCAGGAACTGTGACATATGATGTATCATGATAATAATTGCTTATTGCTAAGACTTATTTTTAAATTATGAGGACAACAGAAAATTTGAATTTTTGAGTTCTGGAAAATTATTGGCAAGATATGGTCCATCATGAGACGCAAAGAAATGTTTTCAAAGGTCTAAGTAAAGATTAACTGGCAGTATTATTATTGGGTTTTCAGTGTTTACAATGTACTATGACTTTTGATAGGTAACTAGTTTCTACTATAACCCCAAAGTCAGTTACTTAATAAAGTTTTATTTGTTTATTATTAGTTTTTCAAGAGGGTTTCCCTGTATAGCTCTGGCTATTCCAGAACTCCCTCTGTAGATCAGGCTGGCCTCAAACTCACAGAAGTCCAGCTTCTTCTACTGGGATTAAAGGTGTGTTACCACCACCCAGCCAATGAAAACACGTTTAAAAATGAAATACTGGAGTGGACATGTAGTAATTTTTTTTTCCCTGTAACCTTCTTCAAAGAGATCTAGAAGTTTGGGAGGTCTTAGGTTTCTATAGAACAATACTGGAGAGTATTTTGTACAAAATACTTGATTTTTAGTTTGAGGGA
>CM053749.1:11622164-11658361 GCA_028658305.1 Pachyuromys duprasi | reverse complement strand
TGTCTCTGTCTCTGTCTCTGTCTCTGTCTCTGTCTCTGTCTCTGTCTCTGTCTCTATTTTTACATATGAGTGTTCTATCTACATGTACACTTGAACACCAGAAGAGGGCACCAGATCTCATTATAGATGGTTGTGAGCCACCATGTGCTTGTTGGAAATTGAGCTCAGGACCTCTGGAAGAACAGACAGTGCTCTTAACAGCTAAGTCATCTCTCTAGCACCACCTTTTTTTTTTTTTTTTTTAAGCTGCATAGTTTTGGGAATTCCCTCTGTAGAGAATATGTATCAGTCACACATAGTGGTATGAGGAGTCATTATGTCATTATCCTGTACTTTTCTAATTGCAGATTAGACTTATTAAAAGTTTTCTTCTTAAAAGGAAATATTAGATCCTTCAGCTTCATCTGTATTTATGAAGACAGAAGTCTTAATTTAATAAGACAATACCCCAAATGTACTATTTCCTGTATGAGTCTACCTGACATTTGAAAGGTCAGCTATACAAAGTGATTGATTAAATTTTTATTATGTTTAATCAGATTATAAAGACTTTGGAGCATTTGCCCATTCCTACTAAAAATATGTTGGAAGAAAGCAAAGTACTTCCAATTATTCAGCGCTGGTCTCAGACTAAGACTGCTGTTCCTCAGTTAAGTGAAGGAGATGGGTATTCTAGTGAGAACACATCACGTGCCCACACACCACTTAATACACCTGATCCTTCTGCCAAGCCAAGCACAGAAGTGGATACGGATACTCCCAAGAAACTCATGTTTCGCAGACTTAAAATTATAAGTGAAAATAGCATGGACAGTGCAATCTCAGATGTAACCAGTGAACTAGAATGCAAGGATGGCAAAGAGGACCTTGACCAGTTAGAAAGTGTCACTGTGGAAGAAGATGAGGACTTGCACTCACAACAGCTGTGTGAATCCAAAGTGGAGAGTGAGACTACCATCGAAGTCAGTAAAGTACCCATGTCGGAACCGGAGGCTGACCCGGACACAGAGCCCAAAGACAGCAATGGCACTAAACTAGAAGACACTATTGCTGAGGAAACACCATCCCAAGATGAGGAAGAGGGTGTGTCTGATGTTGAAAGTGAGAGAAGCCAAGAACCATCAGATAAAACAGTGGATATAAGTGATTTGGCCACCAAGCTACTAGACAGTTGGAAAGACCTAAAGGTAAGAAATCATTTTTCTTGTTATTGTAACTGAATTATTCAGATTCAGCGTGCTGCAAACCTAAATAAAAACTGACAACCTTTCTTGTAATGAGTATTTTTGAAAAATGGAATATGATCTCTCAGCTAGTGATAAATACGTTTTAAGATAAATACAGTTCTTTGTAAGAGTCGTAACTGATAAACCATTACGCAGATAACATCCTCCTTTTCTCTCACTGAGAAAAGTATAACATATTGATGACTTTATTAATTCAAGGGTTTGTCATGTAAAATAAAACAAAACAAAATTCTTTTAGTATTAAACTTATATGTGTAATGACAGCAGATGTTTATATTAATTGGAAATCCAGTGACTGGGTTAATAGAAAATTAACAATGAAATTAATTGGAAAACTGATAATTTAGGAACTTCTTGTAATAAAATGATTATGAAAATTTTATTTTTGAAAATACATTATGGCACTAGCTTATTTACTTTTGTTTCTGAAATAGTCCTGCCTTTAAGTTCTTTTTTTTTTTAATTGGACCTATAGTGATTCATTCAGGCATAGTGGTTCATTCCTTTAGTCCCAGCACTGAGGAGGCAGAGGTAGGAGGATCTCTTTGAGTTCAAAGCCAGCCTGGTCTACAGAGTGAGCTCCAGACAGCCAGGGCTACACAGAGAAACCCTATCTTGATAAATAAATAACAAAAGGGGAAACGTTTGGAAACTTTATGTCATAAATATGGCATATATATTTATTATTATATTCTAGATGAAGAATGAATTAAGATGTGTAGGATTTATCTTTCAGAAAAACCAGTCTGGATCTTGAGTAAATATGAATGCATAAAAGTTTGAATCTGCAAGTGCTCTGGCTCTGGGATCTAGTTTTTGAGGACCCAATGGGAACAGGGTATTTCCTACCTTTATGTTTACTATTCCTCCTTTCTTCTCTCAGAGTTGAAACAATCAGATATCAGTAGTCCAGTTTTTTTGTAGAAAGGTGACACTACAAAAAGCTCATCGCATTAGATTGTGTGATCTGACCTGTGGAACTTAGATTGGACCCAATGAGTAGTTGGTTGGTTGTGTGCTGTATTACCTGTTCACTGTGTTGAGACCTTTTCAAATACCAATCTGTGCTCTTACTTATGTATGTTACTCTTGGATCACTTAAAATTTAGCATAAACTCAGCTTTATTTAGTGTGAAACCTGACTTTTTATAAATATAAAAGGTTGTACTCATAGTAAGCCTGTTTATGGTGCCATGCATAAACTGCAGGAATCAGAATTGTGGTTAAATGAGAGAAAGTAGGATGGGCACTTCTTGGACCTTTTTTTAAAGCCTGCTTTGTGACAGCACAGGGTCCTAAAAGTTCCTCTAATGTTTGGAGGTAGCTATCAGCCTGCATGATGGCAGTAATTTAGTAGTGAAGGTACACAAGTGGACACAGAAAAGACATATAAAACCACAGTTTTATAGAAGAAGAGAGAGTGCTGTTGTAAACCCATTGTTGTAAAGCTGGGAAATCTCTGGTCGATATTTCTCAGACTGTTAAGATATCAAATCATGCATTTGATTTTCTGTGTAATAGTTTGTATCTGAAATTATAAATGTATGTTTTTTTTCCTCTGGGGTGTGTTTAGACTGATTAGATAGAATGGAAATAATCAACCTCACTTTTTGAACACCCATTTTTCAGTCCTACAAAATTATTTCTTCTTTTTCTTCTTAACTTTTGAACTCCTATCTGAAAGACCAAAGTAGTTTCACAATAATTTTTATATTAATGATTAATGATCTTGATTTTAGGTTTACATTTTTATTCATATTTAAAGTAAGTTCTTAGATTTCATATTTTATAGTTATCCAACTTCTTAACATTAAGGGAACCATTAAGTAAAATTCTCTTTTTTCAAACTTGTTTGGGCATTGCATCGTTGAAACATCTTTACTTTGTAACCTGTGATGTTTTGTTATATATTGGTGCTGGGGTTCTTAATTCTTCTATTCTTTTCATTAGCACTTACCATGTCTCTGATTTCAAAACTCTGATTACTATTGTCTTTGGAGTTCAAAACAAAACAAAACTTTAGGTGGCAATTGCCTAGGAGTCTGAAATCAAGAATTGATAACCTGGATATGTTTTAGAGAAACATACTAATCTAATGTGGTTACTGTTTACCATACTATCCCGGCATTGAAAGAGTTAACTACTTCTGTCTGACTTCACCTATGTGTTCACATAGACATTAGCTGAAAAGAAAATGTCTTAATCTTTCAGTCTTACTAAGCGCTTGTGGCTAAGCGCTGTGTTAGTTGCTGGTATTTAGTTCACACTAAAAAGCATTGATTGTGGTTGTTTTGGCCACTCTAACTCTTCTGATCTTGCGGGGTTACTATAACATTGCTGGATGTGCAATCCAGTTGTCCTTTCTACATTGGATGGAGGAAAGACCTGAGCAGATAACTTCATACTCTTTAATCTTGGTTTTGCTGTGATGACAGACTATAGGGATCATCAGTAAAATGTAAGACGGTGGGAGGGAAGGGAATGAAGCTTCATGAATTACTCTTTGTCCTCCCAGATCTGATGATGATCCCCCTTGTAACTTGAACCATTTCCATCTAGCTTCTCAGGGCAGCAAGGAGCTTGTTAACATCACCAGCTGACCATGTGTCTCCTTTTCTCAACTCCATTTCCAACTTCGTGCTGAAGAAAAGCGAGAACCTAGCGTGCGTTCTGTGAAGAAACAGGAAGATGGTTGGGAAGTTGGATGATGCATGAAAAATATAATAGGTGAAAAGAGGACAGAGGTGGTTAACTCACTGGCGCCGGCATTATTTTGGTGCGTTCATTGCCAACAATTGTTGTCGTTCCAGGAAAATTAAGTGAGCTACTTTTTCTATACTTTATATACACAGGACCACTGCCTAGGCTTGCAAGGCATTGGCTATACACATTTCTCCTAGAGTAGTCCTCATATCACCTAGCTCATTGCTGCTTACAAACATGTTCATTTTCATGTGCAGATATAGCCTAGATTTCACAAGACAAAACAGTGACTACAAGTGATAATTATAACTTGAATGGAAAAATCTTCATTCATTTGGATCATATGAAAAGGAGGTAAGGTTCTCATGAATTTGGCAGTTTCAGTTGCTGTTAACATCCAGGGATAATTAGTAATTTAAGGCCTTCTTTACAAACACATATAGGATGTGCATCTCTCCTTCTGGTCACTGTGGGTAGCTTATTTCTAGCCGGATTAGATGACTTAGGGACAGAAGCTTTCTATGAGTAATAAGTTAGTTCTTAATGACTACTCTTACTCTCTTATCTTTTTGTAGACACTACTTTTACTTAAAAATACACTATTTTTAGCCAGTGTGGTGGCACACACCTTTAGCCTCAGCACTTAGAAGGCAGAGTCAGAAGAGTCTGGGAGTTCAAGGCCAGCCTGGTCTACATAGTGAAATCTAGGACAGCCAGGGCTGTGTAGAAAGATCCTGTCTCAAAAACAAAACAAAAAACCCACCATTTGGCTAGAAAATTTGACATTAAGCTTTCTATAGAAACTTGAAATATAATTATCTAAACTGAATGGATTTGAGTCAGTACTTGGAATTACACTCCACCAGTCATATTGTCTGTAAAAAAAGATTTGTACAAGATTTGGAAGTGAGGTTGCATGTCCTCAGTTTCTGTGATAATTTGAAAAGTCTGTAGAGTAAAAGAGGGTAAGCCTGTATAGAGTTTCCTCCAGGAAATGCTGCTGTTTTAGATAGTGCTGCACTGAGAATATTTTTTAAGTGTCTCTTTTTTGGGGGGGTGTTGGGAGGGGGTGTTGTTGACAGGGTTTCTCTGTATAACAGAGCCCTAGCTGTCTTGGAACTCACTCTCTAGAGCCAGGCTGGTTTTGAGCTCAGAGATCCACCTGCCTTTGTCTCCTGAGTGCTGGGATTAAAGGCAAGTGCCACCACTGCTGGACTTAATTGTCTTGGTTTATAAAAGACAAAAATGTTTTAAAACTTATTGGTTTATTTATTCATTCATTCTTTGTTTTTTTGTTTGTTTGTGAAAAGATGGGTTCTAGCTATAATAATCCAGATGCTAGGATTAAAGGTGTATATTATAGGTATGTGCCACCACTCTTAGCCTTGAAATACTCCCACTTTACAGTAGGGTCTCACTATGTAGTTCCTGCTGGCCTGGAACTCACTATGCACTATTTCTGCCAAAGGCATGAACCATATCCCTGGCTGAGGTCACATTTTATTTACTGGTCCATTTTGTTACATAAATTGTTTTTATATAAGTAGTCCAGCTTGTTTAGGCTGAGGGAGAAGGATCATGGTCGGAAACCAGCCTGGTTACATAGTAAGATGTTGCCTCAAAAGGCAAAATGCCTTTTGACACTGCCTTGGAGACACTGCTGGTTTTGTTTTTAAATGTAGCTATGCTCCATGCTTGTTATTATATATTGGCTGTGGCTCCTGAGGTACTAGACTTTAGTAATTATCACAGAGAAGTGATAGGTTATAAAGATTGTAATATTTGTCAAAAAAAAGTTTATCAAAACCTGTTTCAATGATAAAATACAGAATCTGGCTGCTTTAAACATTTTGCCTTACACATTTGGGTGATATATTCTGTTTTCCCAAAGACAATAGTCATGTTTCTATTGCCTGTGAATTTAATTTTTGTTGTTACATCTTGACCTTTGTTTAGGAAGAGATAGTTTGTAAGTGTAAACTGTATGAGAGGTAGGAGAGTAATAAAACATTATAGAAAGAACTTTCTAGTGGGAAAAGACCTCTAAGGGATGTTGTTTTTCCTCGGGACCATGATCAAGCCAGTTAGTAACTTGAGAGTTTTCTAGTGTAGATTAAGCCATATAAAAATTTCTAGTTAGTGACTTTAATTACTATTTAAGTTTCAGACTTAGAAACATCCAAGAATATTCTGTATGCATTCTGCATGAAATGCATATTCTAGTGATTCATATATAGAAAATTGGCTAAAAATTCCTCCAAGCCCAGTATTCAGATTCTACGTTAATATTTTGCCTGATTTTCTCTGAATTTTTCTAAGTGAAAGATATGTATGTCTATCAGGAATATTGCCATGTTCTTCACATAGACTCACTGGTTCTGTTACTGACTGTGTCAGCTTTAATCCCATCACCAAAGTGTCTGCTGGGCTTCTGCAAAGTTACTATACACCTGTGAGTGGTGGCTTATGCCTGCAGTCCCAACACCAGTGAAGATACAACAGAAGGATCCTGCTTCAGGCTGTTTCAGGTCAGCCTGGGCCACACAGACAATTCCATGCCAGTGTGACTACACATTGAGACACTCTTTTCCCTTCCCTTAGATGGGAAAAACAAAACAAAAAATAAACTGCATATGAACAATTTTGGAAATATGCAAAGTTGTATTTGCCATTGAATGTGTCCATTAGATTCTGCATTAAGTTATTTGCTTGAGTCACTGATGATTGCCTAACAGTGCTTTTAGACTCATGGATTCTTGTTCTTTTTGGTTTATGCTGCATTCATTCCAGTGTTTGACGCTTAAACTGCCTCATATTTTTGGCCAGTGAAAACCCCTTCTTGTTGGCTTTTATATCATTTTGATGTGTTTCTGGTTTAAAATTTCTGACATAGCATGCTGTTTGAGGTGAGGTCAGTTTGTATTTGCCCTTCCTAGCTCTTAATTAGCCATTTTTTCAAGACATACTTATTCTTTCTGGTGGGAAATTTTTTAATTAAAAAAAAATTATGTGCCACCAACCCTGAGAATCTATTTGAGTGTGATCCTTGGAACCCACATGATGAAAGGAGAGAACCAACGCCCAGGCATTGTCCTGTGCCCTCCATATCCTACAGCTTCAATAGACCACATGTATCTGATCGAACACTTCTGATTCTTGCTTTTACTCTTACAGACTCCTATTCTTGCTCTCATTCTTTGCTTTCAATATATTATCCTTGATTATCTTTTAAAATTATAGATGAGATTAAGAGAACTATATATAGTAGCATCGCATAAACCCTTTAAAAACATTATAAATTAAGTACTTAAAGAACAAAGCCCAGACTGTTATGTCTGTCTGATCTTGCCCAACAATTTTTCTTGTACATGAGCCATGTCATCTGTTTATATATATTCACCTTTCCATTCTTCAGATATACTGTTAGCATAGTTTGGAATCTTTTTTTAATCTTCCTTTCCAAATTTGATTTATGATTTTAGTCATCCTTTATACAGAACAGTATAGTACTATAATGCATTATAGTATTCTTAATAGATTATAAAAATTACTTGCATAGATGTTAATTTCTTCTTTCTAAATATGATATCCTCAAGGGCATGGACCACTTAATGTTTTTTATTTTTGAAATGGGATCTTATGATGTGACTGACTTATGATGTGTAGAACTTGCTTTGTATACCAGCTTGACATTACATTTGGTCTGATGATGATTCTCTGCTTCTGCCTCCTGGGTGCTGGGATCATAGTTGTGGACTACCACAGGTAGCTAGGATAGTCCTTTTTTTTTTTTTTTTTTTTTTTTAAATTTAAAGACAGGGTTTCTCTGTATAGCCTGGCTGTCCTGGAACTCCTTCTGTAGACCAAGATGGTCTCAAATTCAGAGATCTCCTGTTTCCACCTCCCAAGTGCTGGAACTAACAGCATGTGTCACCACTGCCTGCTTAAGGATGGTTTCTTAATGGCTGTAGTAAGAGTTATATTCCAGTATCTTTGTAGTACTGTTAGAGTAAATTACCTCTTAATTGTATTCTCCGAACAGTGGATGATATGCTCGGTATCCAGATTCATCTTCTGGAAGTACGACTTTAAATTTTTTTTAATGTTTCCGTATTTACACTGCTGAGGTTACATTTTTCTCAGTGTGGCTTGTGTGCACAGCAGAGTCTGACCTCCCTCCCGGTATGTCTGCCATTTCACCTCAGATCATTCTAGTCCAGCAGTCACGGGCAGCTTCTCATATTTTTGTATTGTATTTTACTTGAAGTATTGCCTTTCTTTTAGATTTCTCTTTTAAGTTTTTTCCTTCCCCATGGGAAACAATTCTTGTTTTCCAAGACAGTATTCTTTTCTGCCCTTTGTGTATATTCTCATCACATCCTTTCTAATCATAGCAAATGGCATTTCATAGTAGTACTTGGAACAAAGCCTCTGTAGTCTCTTTGGTGTTCTTAGTTCTTTAAAGAGCCTGGAATATATTAAGAGTTTGCCACTTTGTAAATACGTGAGTGAAAAAGTGAAGTCATGATACCAGTATTATGTCTTGACTATTTAGTGTGAGTTTTGTTTTTGGTAGGAAATCAGAAAATATTTATGTAGATATCGTGTGGTTATTTCAACCTGTGAAGTATGTGGTGGTGTGTTTATCAGCTACAAAACAGAAACAAAGGACTATGAAGTTACAACTTAAATTTTGGTTGAAGAAGCAGACTCCGATTTTCTGATTTAAGCCTTATATTCGTCTGGTCTTTATTTTGCCCCAAATAATAGTGGTTTCTTGTTTTTGTCAAGCATCTGTGGAATTGTTGATAAATACATGTTACATTTCTTTCAATGTGCTTCTGATTTAGAAACTAGTAAGTAAAAGTCTTTCTGCAATTGTAGCAACTGTTACTTTGATGTTGGCTCAAGTACCCTTTCACTCTTAATATTGTGGTTTTCAGCCTGTGATCTGTGACTCAACGTTGAAGGGACATTTATAACTTCTGAAACACATAGTTATCTAAGCTTTCCTATTGAGTAGTTAGAACAACTTTTCTAATAAAAATGTGTATAGGTGTCAGATGGGAGAGGAATGAATTGTGCTCCTCTGACCGACTGTGATGAGTTTTATGTTTAAGACATTGTAGTGGATATAATTACATCTGTGAAAAGTGTAAGGAAAAATCTAGATCTGGATTTAATTTGCCTAGAAAAATAAGAAACTGGAGACACATTTAATCTTGACTCTGATTAATCATTAATGGTTACTATTCTGTTTGAATATGCTTTTTGTATTTAGTGCAAGTATTTGGTCCAGGATCTTTGACAGCAGGAACTGTATTAACTGTTAACTTTCAGTGCTTTATATATGATTTACTCTAAACTCAGGGGATCTATATGGAATAAAAGTGAGCATTGCTAAGGGAGATTCTTTGGATTGTAGTCACGATGGAAAGAACTTGGGGAAGAGAGGATAAGAAACACAAGCTTCAGTCAGAGCACAGTGAAGTAAGAGGGCTTTGCCACACAGCGGCGTCTTAGCAGCTGCCTCTTGGGCAACCAGGTTTTAACCAGGAACATGCAGGACCAGTCCTTTGAGTACTATATCTAGAGCTGCTTCTGAGATGTGTGATTTTTTTCCTTTTAATTTACAAAAGCCTTGTATGATACGCAAAAAAATGTATATAATGAAATGTTTCTTTTCTACTCCTGTCTCCTGTGGTGATTCTCAGGAACAGTCAACATTCTATTTTTTTTATTCAACCTTTCAGGAAGAAATCGTGCATATCATGCACATATATAGACATCTTTTAAAAATTTTTTTATTTAGGTTTTAGTATGTGGCCCAGCCAGGCTGGCTTGGAACTTAGAGATCTGCCTTCCTCTGTTTCCTAAGTTCTAGCATTAAAGACATTCAAAACCACACCCAGCCTGCTTTTTACATTTGTAGTTGATAAATTATGACTATTATTTTTATGCCAGCTTATGAAGAATATTTTTAAAAGAAGTATGGTATTTGGTTGTATAACTATTCCATAATTTAATCAGTTATTATATCTCATGCATGTTGGTTCCTTTCTTGACTTAACATCATTTACTTAAGCATTCATACTTAAGCATGAATCATTGTCTGTATTATTTGTTACTTCATTACTTTGCTCAACCTAGTTGTACTGGTACTTGTTTTTTTGTTGTTGTTTTGGTTTGGTTTTTGGCTTTTTGAGACAGGGAGGCAGAGGCCAGTGGATCTCTGAGTTCAGAGCCAGCCTGGTCTACATAGTGAGTTCTGGGATAGTCAAGGCTACATACAGAGAAACCCTGTCTCAAAAAAACAAAAACAAAAAACAAACAACCACCCCCTCCCAGAGGGGTCGGGGAGAGAATGAATGAAACTAATATGGTACAGTGCATACTGTTGACAGTTATATGACATAGAATTTAGAATTTAACTGTCAGAACCTCCACAGTCTTTGTGTAAGTTTGTTAGCATTGTCTTCTGGAAGATAGAGTTTGAAAACTGCAAATCTAAGAAATGCCGTTAATTTATTCTCTTTTGTTTGGCAGATATATAGTTACCATTGTAAATTTTAAGTTTTCCTTTGGAATGAAGATATTGGACTTGGTAGCATGTTTAAGTGGTAGAATGAGCATTGGACGCGCTCAAGAACCTGTCTTCAGTTTTTCTCCCGACCCAGGAGATAAAAGCCCCACTGACTTACTCTTCTAGCATAGAGTGTCAGTTTCTTATGTATCTTTGGGTGACCGCAAACACTGTATAGCTGAGGATGACTGTGAACTCATGGTCATCCTCCCTCCACCTCCCAAGTGCAGGGATTGGAGGTATTCATCACCATACCTGGTTGTGTTGTGTCTGAGTTTTATGAATACTAGGCAAATATGCTACCCATTAAGCTGTACCTCCTGCCCATCTGATGAACAGTACTTGTAGTTTCTCTAAATTCTATCACCATGAGATAAGAGTCGGCATTTTTCCTCTTTTTATCACTAAATATATATTATCATGTTGCTGTGTGTGAGTGCATGAGTGCAGAGGCAGAGGAGGCAGAGGTGTCAGACTCCTTGGAGCTGGAGTTGTGTGAGGCTCTGAGTCACTTTAAAGTGGCGGGGACCTCTTCTGGAATAGTGCGTGCTTTTCTAACTGCTGTCTCTCCAGCCTTTGTTTGCTCGTTTTTTCTACCTCTGACCTGTTGGATTTCCTTTCTAAGATGTAGAACTTCTGATGTCTGCCATTTATCCCTTTTTTTGGGGTGTGGGGGGGAATTGTTTGGGTTCTTTGTTTTGTTTATTTGAGACAGGGTTTCTCTGTGTAACAGAGCCCTGGATGTCCTGGACTTGCTTTATAGTCCAGATTGGCTTTGAACTCAGAGATTCAACGGCCTCTGTCTCCTGAGTGCAGGGGTCAAAGGCTTGCGCCACCATGCCCAGCTGGCATTTACCCTTTAATTTTGTTTTTCAACTTCTCATTTGACAAAGTAAGACTCAGTATTAGAAAAGTATCGCTGGGTGGTTCTATATGTCTTTAATCCCAGCACTCAAGGGAGAGAGGCAGGCAGATCTCTGTGAGTTCAAGGACAGCCTGGTCTACACAGAGAAACCCTGTCATTAAAAGAAGAAAGAAAGCATGGGGTTCTTTGGAGACAGTTTGTTTACCATATGCTTACCGTGCAAGTATAAGGATCAGAGTTTGACTTTTTGCTGTGTTTTCTAAGTAGACTCTTAACCTCTTTTTTTGTTGTTTATATTTTCTTTCATTTTAAATTAATTGATTGTCTCAACCCTTCTGTCATGTTTTTAAGTCCAGCTTATTTACTCTTATTCTAAATTCTTTTTTGGTTTTTTGAGATAGGGTTTCTCTGTGTAGCCTTGGCTGTGCTGGACTCACTCTAGACCAAGCTGTCCTCAAACTCACAGAGATCTGCCTGCTCCTGCCTCCCTGAGTGCTGGGGTCACAGGCATGTGCCACTGTACCTGGCTATAAGTTGTTTTGTGTATATAGATATATTATACTCAAATGTGGGTACATTTTCACAACAACTAGAAATGTCTTGACACTGAAACACATACCCTAGTTTAATAACTGCCTGGGATAGCTTGTTTCAAGTTAGGGATAAACATTAAGGTAAACGTCACTAATCTGCCTCCTAGGGTTTGGTTTTGTTTGTTTCAGAAATATTGTGGAATAATAAAGATTGAATGAATTTGAACATTGGTTCCAGGCAAAATCTGAGTTAATTTATTTGGAGACTTTTTAACTTTGATATAAAGTTTGTTACGGTTCAAAGCAAAAACAAAAGGAAAATGATGAAGTAGCTCTTCTACCACAAAGAATGATCTTAGCACTCTGGAAATGGTGGCTTAAGGAGTTCGGTGTAATCCTCAGCTACGCTGAACTTGAGGTCAGCTTGTGTTTTGGGACCCCCTTTCTCCAAACAACAAAAAGGTTTATTTTGTACAAAATCTAGGCTTGGATGATCTCAGGTCCAGGAGAGTTACTTCTTTAGTCTGTTTTGCAAGTAATATATATACAGTAATAACCTCTTCTTTCGCAGTGTTAGAAATATGTGAGACTTAGAAAACAATCAAGTCTCAGCCATTCTGCTGGGTGTGTGTGTGGTTTCTCTGTGCAGTCCTGACTGTCCTGGAACTCACCTTGTAGACCTGGGTAGCCTCAGACTCACAGAGATCCACCTGTCTCTGCCTCCTAAGTATTGGGATCAAAGGTGTACATCACCACGCCCAGCTGTGTTTGTAGTTTTAATCCCAAGTAGCCCAAGCTTGCTTGGACCTTGCTGTGTAAAGTGTAAACTTTTGATCATCCTGTCTGTCCCTCCGGTGCTGTGATTGCACGTATGCTAATCCACCAAGACCTGAAGCGGCCATTTTCTACTATTCTGTTAATTCCTTCATGGCAGGTAGTATGCATCTCAGGGGTACAAAATAAAAGTATTGGTATCTGCTTTTAAATTATATTGATGCTTTTATTTTATATATCAACAAACTAGATTTACCCTTGGCTCATAGCACTTACAGCTTGAATGTGCATGTATGTGTGTGTGTGTTGGTTGTAAGTACTACGTAGGCATTAAAGGAATGAAAAAGAATGACATCTAAATATTGGGGGAAGTGACAGAAGTAAGATTCTTCTAGGCCTACGTATAAGGGTTGGACACAGCCCTGGTCTCCTAGCTCATAACATTGTCCTATAATATGACAGTCTTTGACTTAGAATGAAGAAAATAATTTTATTTTGAGGGCTAACAGGAGGAAGCCCAATTCAGATAAATATTTTCTTCAATGGACCCACTGACCTATAACTGTGACATTATTCCTAGTAGACTTCCCTGTCACTCAGGCCAATACATTAGTACTATTCATTCATCAGATAGAATGATTCTAAGAAATTTCACAGGCTTCACAAGGCTGCTTCCTCTTATCTTTCAAAACACCATGGGACTTCAATACAGTCCATTTTCATTTTTAGGAATCTACTCTTCTAGTACGTAAATTAAGTAAGAGGGAGTAGAAAATAGGTTTTCATGTGGTTTTGACTTCATAAGTGGAAGATTAAGTTAGTCAACTCCTAATCTTGGGTATATACTAATAAAACTTGTTCCATTTATTTGTAGGTATACTAACCATCTCTAACTATAGTTATTTTATCAACAGTTAGTGGTAGCAATTTATTTTGTGACTGTAAGAAATATATTTTTAAATACAAACAAGCATGTAGTTTGGGCCAGAGAGGTGGCCTAGCAGTTAAAAACATGTATAGCCTTTGCTCTTCCTGAGGACCTTGAGTTCTGGTCCTTACCTGGTGACTCACAACCACCTATAACTCCAGCTCCAGAGAAATCCAATACATCTGGCCTCTGAGCACCTGTATCATGTACACATGCTTACAAACACATAATTAAAATAAATTAGGGGCTGGAGATTTGGCTCAGAGGTTAAGAGCATTGACTGCTCTGTCAGAGGACCCAGGTTCAATTTCCAGCACCCATATGACAACTCACAACTGTCTGTAACTCTTAAGATCTTACACCCTTACGCAGACATACTTTCAGGCAAAACAATCAATGCACATAAAATAAATTTTAAAAAATTTAGATAATGGCCCATGTGTGTGACTGTTGCTGTTGAGTGCAACTGTGCATATGTGGAGGACGGATTTTCACAATCACATTTTTTTCTACTATGTGAGAGCTAGGAATTGAACTCAGAGATACGCTTAACTACTGAGCCATCTTGCTGGCCTCAGAATATATTTTCAACTTTCCAATTGATGTAACCTTTTGCAGGCATTTTCTGTGGCACATTAACCATCACAGAATGAGTTCTCAAATTCAGAAGTCCATATAATATTTTATTTTCAGCATTTTCATGAACACTAATACTCTCGGGATCTTCTGGAAAAGAATGAAGCAGTGTTGTCTGTATTTAGGCCTTGGTATATCTATTCTGCGTATTCTTTATGTTGGATTTTTGAGTGCCTAGATTTAAATAGTATATTAAAACAGTCATTAAACTTTAGATTAATTTGCAGTACAGGTGGTTGCTGGTAAGTAGTTCCTTTACTTTTCTCCAAGTCTGGTTAGTGACATTCAAACGACAATAGGCGTCTCAGAGAGTAGAGAAGCAAATTGAAATGTGTCTTCTCAACACGCAAAAGCAGCTCAAGAAGAAAGAGAGAACCTTGATGTTCTGAACCAAGGTAGTTCTTTCCCAGAGTCTTGCTAGGAAGTATGAGAACTTTTTTAGAAAAGCCTGAATTTGAATAGTTCTCAGCTTTTACTGTGTGCATCAGTTATGTGAGGATCTTTTTTTTACAAAGAAGGATTTCTAAGATTAGTTGTCTTGGGTATGGTTACTATGAAAGGCTTCCTGGAGTCATTGTGCAGCTGTAGTATAGAATCACAGTTTTAATGGAAGTCCTTAAACATAGGAAGGAGGGTTCTAGGGCCTAATGGAATGGAAGAATCTACATTTATGCATTATGTTACTCTATCAGCTATATTGTGGGTCATCTAGTCCAGCAGGTGTGTTGGAGTTCTTATTGCATGATAGTGTTGATAGGTCGCTACTTCCAAATAAGTTTCCTTTTTGTAAAATGGAGGGTTATTCAAACTTTTTTTGTTTTTGTGTTTGGTTTTGGTTTTTTTGGATGGTGCTGGGCCTTGATCCCAGAGCCTTGCACATGTTTAAGCCAGTGCTGTGCCACTGGGCTGCTTCCTCTAACCCAGAGGTTTGTTCTGAAGCTCAAACAACATAATATGTGTGAAGCATTTAAGAGTGACATGTTGTACATAGGATAAGTGCACAGGTAAAATTATCTTTTGGATAAACTGTTAGTGTGCTTGTAAGATTGGAGAGAGTCCATACATACACACCCACCCACCCTTTTTTTTTTCCTCCCCCCCTTTCCCCGCAAGACATAGTCTTACTATGTAGTTCTGGCTGTCCTTGAATTCACTATATAGACCAGGCAGGCAGCAAACTCACAGAGATTGGCCAGTCTCTGACTCCTAAGTGCTGAAACTAAAGGTGGATGTCACCATGCCCTACTTGAATATTTCATCTTAAACCTTCATTTGTGTACCTCATTTGTGGACTGTGTCTCATTTTCCCCAAATATTACTGGATTATAGTGTGAAATAAGTTTAATTTTCTGGGGGTACCTTTTCAGAATTGGATCACTTGGTCACACAGGTGATACCTAGGCAGCATGTGTGTGGTAAATATTACACGGTTACTAGCGGGGCCGGTAGTGCACACCTGTGATCCCAGCACTCTGGCAGGCAGAGGCAGGTAGATCTCCTGAGTTCGAGGACAGCCTGGTCATCAAAGCAAGTCCAGGACAGCCAAGGCTACACACAGAGATCCTTTCTCAACAAACAAACACTATTACAGTTATTATAAATGGATAGAATCATTGAGAATGTGTAAGCTCATCATTGGTTGGCTTATTTCATTCAATTGCTGTGTAAGAACTTGTGCTCATCTACTACCTGGTGGATGAGTATAGTGTGGAATTGTCAGACCAGCAAAGTATGCTCTTAGAGATTACACAGCAGATAAATGTATTTCAAGGCATAAAAACATTTTTCATGGTCGATTTTGCTATAATCTTTTTCTCTCTCTCCCCAACCCTCTCTCTCTCCCTTCCACCCTCCTTCCTTTAATCCCACTTTTAATCCCAGCACTTGGAAGCCAGAGGCAGGTGGATCTTCGTGAGTTTGAGGCCAGCCTGGTCTACAGAGCTAGTTTCAGGACAGCCAAGGCTTACAGAAACTCCGTCTCCAAAAACCAAAAGGAAAAAAGAGAAAGATAATACAAACCTTGATAAATATGAAATATATACATATATATCTTCTGTTACTCATTTTCATGAGGCCAGGTCTTATTTTATTTAAAGCCAAATGGATGAAGTTTTGGAAAATACTTAAATACCAGCCAATCTGTTTTCTTTGTAGTGTGTTTTCCCCACTTCCCCATAGCTTTAGGTTATCAGTTTCAAAGCAACTGTCTCATCACCCCACAGTATCAACTCATCTTTTGTTTTGTTTTGTTTGCAGGAGGTGTATCGAATTCCAAAGAAAAGTCAAACTGAAAAGGAGAACACAGGTAGGTTGATGAATGCTTGTGAGTAGTTTTTTTAAGAATTTATGTAGTCAAGGAACCAACTAATAAGAATTTTAGTGTTCTTACCTTTGAAATAAAAATACATAGAAAAATGAAGCATAGCATGTGATGGTTTGGAAACTTGCACCTGTATTCTTTTTTTTTTAGTGGATTTTTCTAAAGAGATGTTTCTTATATTGCCTATACTGTTGCTTTAGTAACTTATCTTTCATTTATTTGTCCCTCTAAAGTAGAGAATCTTGTTTGTTTTGTTGCTCCTTCAGTGCTGAGGATTGAACCTGGGGTTCCTCACGTGCTGGACAAGTATTCCACCACTGAGCATTTCTCCCTGGCTCTAAAGTAGACAGCAGTGTGTATATGAATGTTTTGCCTATATGCATGTCTGTTTATAATGTGTTCATCTGGTGCCTGGGGGAGGCCAGAAGAAGGCTCTGGGGCCCCTGGAACGGTTTTGAACAACCATACATATGCTGAGAGCCAAACCCTGGTCCTCTCCAAGAGCAGCAAGTGCTTTTAGCCATTAAGCCATCTCTTCAACCCTTTAATTTTTTTTTAAAGGAATTGTTCTTTTATCTTTATGGGTATTTTACCTGAATGTATATGTGTGTACTATCTTTGTGTGCCTGGTACCATCAGAGGCCAGAAAAGAACATCAGATTTTCTAGAATAGGACCTACACATGGTTGTGAGCTTTCATCTGGGTACTAGGAATCAAACCTAAGTCTTCTGAGGACAGGAGATGCTCTTAACAACTGAGCCATCTCTCCCGTCCCAAAGTAGACATTCTTAAATCCATATTCTTAGAGATCTGTGGAGCAGTGTTTACCTCTAGCTGTTCATATGTAGAGTTGTATGTGTGTGTGTGTGTTTATATATACTTTACCAGGGAAAGCTAAAAAAATCTCATCAGAGTCATGGCAGTTCACACCTTTAATCCTAGCACTCAGGAGGCTGAACCAGGTAGATCTCTATGAATCTGCCTGGTCTACAGAGTGAGTTCCAGGCCAGCCAGGGTTGTTACAGAGAAATCTTGTCTGAAAAAACAAAAAAGGAAAAAGAAAGAAATTTTACTAGAGTCTTAAGGCAGTGACTACTAAGGAAGCTCAGAATCTTGGTACAGAGCAGATAGTACATGTTAGTTTCCTGACTTTTCTGCTTCATTGTGATTCTACCAAACTTTAAGGAACTAGAGCAATGAACACAGTTATTGGGGCTGTGGTTGGTTTCTTGAATCCTTTTCAACTCTGACCCAGTGTTGCTAGAGTGAAAAGCTCTGTGTGTGTGTGTGTGTGTGTTGACCTTTACTTTATTTTTAATGAGCATAGGCTCTTATGCTTTCAGTAAACACCTATGTGATATCCTTTACTCCATTGTTATCTCTTTTGCAAACTTGAAATGTTCTGATGGTTTATTCTCTTCATAGCCAGACTTCTTACATGGGACTACAACCTCCAGTAAGGTAGAACCGTTGGCAGCACTGTTCTTAGGAAAGCTGGCAGAGGCTACCAGTCTAGGCTTCTCCGTGTGGGCGGGTAGCACTCCAGGCAGACCTTCAGTACTGCACGGTTACCTCCAGTGTTTTCCAAGTGTCTAGTCTAATGTGGCCCTTGGGGAGCTTCAACGGATGAGCTTGATTTTTTTTCTTTTCATGAGCAACCTTTTATATAGACACTTCAGTCTTTTTCTTACCTGAATGAGGAAATACAAATTTGCTTTTGCTTCTTCAATGTCAAGCAACTAAAAATTAGAACTTTTAAAATTCAAAGTCAGGACTAGATGAGGGGAAGAATCCATACATTTATTTTTGGATAGAAGTTTTATTATATACTTGATGTGTTATTTTTCTACTAAAGTAAACTTAAAAAAAACAAACAATTTATCCCCTAGTAACTGAACGGGGAAGAGATACTGCTGCCTTCAGAGATCAGACAGCTCCAAAGACTCCAAACAGGTCGAGAGAGAGAGACCCAGACAAACAGACTCAAAATAAAGAGAAAAGAAAGCGAAGGGGCTCTATCTCACCACCCTCTTCTGCATATGAGCGGGGAACAAAAAGGCCAGATGACAGGTAAGTGTTCATGTAAGTTTTTCTTATTTGGGCAAATCAAAATGTTTCCAAGTCAGGTCACAAAAAATAAGACATGAAAATGGAGGGTTGGGACTGGTGAGGTGGCTCAGTAGGTAAAGTAGGCTTCTGCCAAACCTGATGGTCCTCCGTTCAATTCCTGGGACCTACATGGTGAAAAGAGGGAATCAACTCTTGGTCGGTTGTTCTCTAACATCCACATTTAAGCTCTGTGTACAAACACAGACCACTTGCACACTAAATGAATAGAATAGAATCTTTTAAGGAGGGCTGCAGAAGGAGAAGGATGTCAGGAATTAGAGGCTGTACAACTAAAATCTACTGTATGTTTATAAAGTTTTCAAAGAGTTTAAAAGGAGTTCAGTGGGAAAAGATGCTAATTGTTAAGCTTAGTGACCTAAGATTTTTTTTCCCATAGCTCACATGAGGAAAGAACACCTAAGTCCTTTAAGTTGTACTCTGACTTTTAAAACTATATTGTGGTGTGCCTACTCAAACATTCATAAAATAAGTATATAAATAGAAGAAAGGGTCATTTAAAAAAATTACAAGTGTCTAAGTTAAGACTGGGCATGGTAGCATGCAGCTGTAATCACAGTATTTATGTGATGGAGGTAGAAGAATTGTTTGGAGCCAGCTTGGTCTACATAGCAAGTTCTAGGCTATGAGGGTTACTTAATGAGACCCTCTTTCAAAAGATAGGCAGACATACACATCACTGGCTTTTAGAATTAGTATCTTCTAAGTAAGTTAGTATAAGATTTTACTGTTTTTCATTTGTTATCTGTCTTCGATAGGATCTCACTATGCTACCATAGTTGGCCTAACTTAGAGCAGTCATCCTGTCTTAGTGTCCTAAGTTCTGAGGTGACAGGTACTAGCAACTATACTGACTGGCTTTTGTGGGGGTGTTGAGGTCAGGCCCAGATGTTCCTGTTAGTCAGCATTTTAGATTGTTTCTTGGCTCATATCACTTTTTTTCTTCATTTATTTACAGAAAAATGGGTTTTATCATGTTATGTTTTAAAATTGTCTCTATTTGTGCATATAGAATCAGCCTCAACCCTAAGGAAGAATGGGAAGTTCATATCATTAATTCAGACATCTAAAAATCTAAGAACAGAGATGGAATTATTCAAGTGTTGGATTTCCTGAGGCTTCTCCTCTAGCTGCCAGATTCCTTACTTTTTTTTGTTTGTTTGTTTTGTTTTGTTTTATGACATCTGGGGATTGAACACAAGGCTTTGTACATGCTAAACACACACTCTGCCACTGAATTATACTCCCCAACCCAATGTAATTTAATGATTCATTTTTAAAGCCAGGTGTGGTGGCGCCTTTAATCTCAGAAGAGACAGAGACAGGCAGATCGCTGAGTTTAAGGCCAGCCTGGTCTACAGAGAGAGTCCAGAACAGCCAAGGCTACATAGAAATCCTGTCTCAAAAAAACAAACCAAAAAAAAAGAAAAGAAAAGAAAAACGATTTTTTTTTTTTTTAAATATTTGTGTGTATGTGCACATGTGCCTTTAGAGGCCAGAAGCATTAGATCCTCCTAGAACTGGAGTTACAGGCAGTTGTGAACTACCTGATATGGCTGCTGGGAACTGAACTGCAGTCATGTGTAAGAGCAGGACAGGCTCTTAACTGCTGAGCCATCTTTCCAGCTCATTTGTTTTGTTTTGTTTTTGTAGTGCTAAATATTGAATTTAAGCAAGCCCTGGATAACAACCTTTGTTAACTAATTTTGAGTACAACTTTTAGGCAATGCCAAATTAGATTTGATGTGGTTAGTGGTTTTTTCATGAATGGTCTATTGTTTTATAAATGTTTTGATGTATCCATGATTTGGTAACTTTTTTTGGTATTGTTTTCTTTGTAGATATGATACACCAACTTCCAAAAAGAAAGTACGAATTAAAGACAGAAATAAACTTTCTACAGAGGAACGTAGGAAGTTGTTTGAACAAGAGGTAGCGCAGAGGGAGGCTCAGAAGCAACAGCAACAGATGCAGAACTTGGGAATGACATCACCACTACCTTTTGACTCTCTGGGATATAATGCCTCTCATCACCCCTTTGCTGGCTATCCACCAGGTTATCCCATGCAAGCCTATGTGGATCCCAGCAACCCTAATGCTGGAAAGGTGCTTCTGCCCACACCTAGCATGGACCCTGTGTGCTCTCCTGCTCCCTATGATCATGCTCAGCCCTTGGTAGGACATTCTACAGAAACCCTTACTGCTGCTCCATCAGTGCCAGTGGTGCCACATGTGGCAGCGTCTGTGGAAGTTTCCAGTTCACAATATGTGACTCAGAACGAAAGTGTGGTACACCAAGACTCCAGTGTTTCTGTAATGCCAGTACAAGCTCCAGGCCCAGTCCAAGGACAGAATTACAGTGTCTGGGATTCAAACCAACAGTCTGTCAATGTACAGCAGCAGTATTCTCCTGCACAATCTCAAGCAACCATTTATTATCAAGGACAGACATGTTCAACTGTGTATGGTGTGACATCTCCTTATTCACAGACAACTCCTCCAATTGTGCAGGTAATTACTAGTGGAACTTCTCTTTTGTATTTTGATGTCTGTTAATGCCATGTTAAATTAAATGTGGTATAAGAGAAATCCTGTTGATAACTTGATTTCACTTGAGGTGCTAATTAATCTGATATAAAGGAGGATGTCCTGCCATTGATTATTTTGTTTGTTCTTGGTGCTAGGGATGAAACCTTGGGCCTTTTGCATAAACTCATCAGACATTCTTCCACTGCATTATATTCCTAGACCTTGAATCCATTGTATCTGTATTGGTTATCTACTGTATAAAAGGCTGGATGGGCTGGGAACTACTGCTATCTTACTGCAATAGTTATGCCACAGTTTCCACGAGTAAGGAATTTAGAAGCAACTTGCCTTGGGTGGTCTGGATCCATGAAATTACAGTCAAGCTATTTTCTAGGACTGTAGTCATCTGAAGGCTAGATTAGGAATGGAGGATTCACTTTGCATCTTTATTCACAACCAGGGCTTCCCAGTAGGACTACCCACAGTTCTTATCACTTTGCTATATTCTGTTCATCATACAGGGAGGTAGGGGAGACTACCTATAAGTGTGCACACTAGGCAGTAGTAATCATTGGAGAGTCGTCATGAAGACTTGACCGCTATAATCTATAATGAAAATAACTTACTGACTCCCTAGCTACTTTACAAAACTTTTTTTTTTTTTTTTCTTCTTGAGACAGAGTCTTTCTGTGTAGTCTTGACTGTCCTGGAACTCGCTCTGTAGACCAGACTGGCCTCAAAATTCACAGAGATCAGTCTGCCTCTGCCTCCTAAATTCTGGGATTAAAGGCGGCTGCTCAGCTACTTTATATATCCTTGAGTAGTAGATAAATAGATCATCTTCCTCTCACTATGAAATTACTTGATCAGAGGTAATGTAGGGATATGAGTTGTTAGTGTTTATTTTGAATCCCTATTATCATTTACTTTATTTTTGGAGAAGATGTATTATTGAGTCTTCATTTCCTCATGTGTAAGATGGTAGATAGTAATAGTGGTGAATTTCAAGTTTTACTCAGTTGTTATGGAGTTACCTTACTGCTGAAGGAAGTGTTTGCATTAATGTTCTATGAAGTGAGCTGAGTCATGTTCATCCACTTTTATCTGGGCCACAGGTAAAATCTCTAGTAAGTGGCCTTAAGGTCTAGGATGTTCACATCATCCTGTGTTTCTACCATAAGTTGTGGTATTCTTAATGATACTATAATATGTGACATACAAAAATTAAATTTGTAGTAAACTTATTGTTTGTATCTAGTATAGCATTAGTTCATTATCATAAAATGGCTTTTTACCGTATCTTTAAGCAGATTTCATTTATTTTTATTATTGACCAGGCTGGCCTTGAACTCAGAGAACTATCTGCCTCTGTCTCCCAGGTTCTGGGATTAAAGGCATGCGCCACCACCGCCCAGCCACAAGCTTAATTTTAACAGAGGTCATATGATCTATAGTTGTCTTGAGACATTTAAGAGTGACTTAGTTTTACAAAGTTACACTAGGCCACATTTCAGAACACTTACCAGTGCTTCAAAATATTTTCATTTTATAAAATGTTGCTCAGCAGCAATTTTTCCTTCTTAAAATAGGGTAGAACAATTGTGTTTTCCCCTAAAATAGAAGAAGCAAACTGTCAGCCAGGCTTGGTGGCAAGGCATATAACCCCTCACCTCCTTTTAGTGCTAGGAAGCATCCCAGGGTATCATGTCGAACAAGCACTCTACCACTGAGTTACATCTCCAGCCCTCTTTCTGGTTTTTTATTTTGAAGCAAGGTGTCACCTCATTCAGTTGTCTAAGCTGGCCTTGAACTCACTTTATAGTATGTAAAGTTTCAATTATTTGAAGTAGCAAGCCAGTCTTCTCAGGTTTACAGTGGTTTAGCAGTGATATTATATTCTATGTGTTTCACAAATATGGATACTTTTTGCATTATTTTATTTAAATTGAAAACAAGTTAATGACTTCTTAAAGTTTGAAATAATTTCTTTTCATAGCCTTTTAAGGTGCTGTGTGTGCGTGTATATGTATATAACACATCAATTTTTCCATTTCTTTCCCCCAACTTCTCTTTTGTAACCCCCCAATTCAAGTTCTATCCTCTTTTTAATTATTGGGGTGTGTGTGTGCATGCATGTGTGTGCATGTGCACATATGTGTATCTATGTATTTCTAAATATATAAATAACAACATGCTCAGTCTGTGTGTTACTTACATATATATTTTTTTCAGAGTTGACCACTTGGTATTGGATAATCAATTGGTATGCTGAGACAAGACCTTCATAGGTAGCCCAAGTTTGCCTCCTGCCTCAGACCTAAGTGCTTCCACCATAGCCAACCTTTTTTATTTTATTTTTTCCTTTTTAAGCACCTATCATTGATGTTGGTCTTGACATCTGCAAATGATTATCAGCTGGCTTAGATAGGGAAAGAAAATATTGAACTCTGGGGGAAAGGATTCATTTTAACTATATCTACTAATTGAATGCTATGATTGGGGGTGATTATTTAGCTTGGGTGCTATGTAGTCAGCATTTAAAGAAATAATTTTCTTTGGGAATTTTTGTTCTTTGAGTTATTCCTGGTGGCAAATTCTCACTTTTTTTTCAAAAGATCTATCTATCTATCTATCTATCTATCTATCTATCTATCTATCTATTTATTTATTTGTTTATTTATTATATTTATAGTGCTCTGCCAGCATGTATGCCAGAAGAGGGCACTAGATCACGTTATAGATGGTTGCTGGGAATTGACCTCAGAACCCCTGGAAGAGCAACCAGTGTTCTTAATCTCTGAGCCATCTCTACAGCTCCAAATTCTCATCTTTTAGACAATGTTTTTGCATTTAAGAAACAGGTCAAATTTGGCACCTGATTTTATAAATTTAGATGCAGCCATTTGAGATCAGAGGTTATCTTGTTGCTAATTTTTGGAATAAGTCTGAGAGCTAAAGAAATACAGCTCTAGTCATCACTTTAAAATTTCTACATGGTGGCTTAATGGTTAAGAGCACTTGCTGAGTTCCCAGAGTTTGGTTCCCAACACCAATATCGAACAGCTTACAGGTGCTTGTGGCTCCAGTTCTAAAGTATCTGACTCCTTCTGGCCTCTGAGGGTACCTGCACACATGCATGACACTGATGCATACAGACGCATACACATAATAAAAAAAAAGAATTCTTAAATTTTCTGCTTGTTACTTTTTATGATCACAGTGTCACTGAATGTCAAGGAATTTAGCCTCCAAAATTCTAGGTTCCCCCACCCCCGTTGTGGGCTTGTATGCTTTACCTCCTATTATCTCTAGAAATAACATGTTTCCCCTGGAACTGTTTTTATTTGGTTTGTTTGTTCTTCCCCTTTCTCTAAATTGGTGTTTGGGATTGGTGTGGTGGTGTATGCTTGTAATCCTAGCATGGTTGGAAGCCGAGATAGGGTAATGATTTCAAGGCCCGCCTTGAAATAGGAAGATACTGTTTTCAAAGAGTTAGGAGTAGGATAGTTGTTTTGCTCTGGCTTTTAAAATGTTGTGTGAAGTCGATATTAAATGCTTGTAACACGAATTACAGGGGATGATTATGAAATCCATTCTGTAGGAACTAAGATTACGGATTCTGTGAGGATTTTTTTTACTCAGTCATGTAGAAATCCCTTCACACTGTCTAATAGAGTAAATATCACCTGACACAGTCTAAATAGATCACTTTAGTAGCTCTGACAAAGAAAATAATGAAAGTTAAGGACAAAAGTAGACTAATTACAAGATTGTTGAGTGATCTAGCAATAGAATAGTTAGTTACACATGCTGTCCATGTGAAAGAATGTATAAAGACAAAGCTAACACAATTTGCTAATAAATTAGATTGGGAGGCAAGCCAGATTTTTTTTTCCTTTTTGTTTTTTTTTGTTTTTTTTTTCCCCCCAGTTCTCTGCAGTATCTGGTGTTAAGCTTCAAGGGCTACAGAAGATCCAGTTAATCAATTTACTGCCTCTAGTCAGTCCAAAACAAACTCAAGTCAGGATTACCAGCGTTTAGGAATGTACCTGTATCATAAACATTGATAAGCTTTTGCTGCTAAAAATTTCTTTATAGTGACTTCTGATTATTATCTGGGTGGATATTAAGTTTTTAGAAAGTCTTTTTGATGACATATTACCTGTTTTACTCTGGTTTGGGATCTGAGCGTAACTTCTTTTGTCCTCTTCTTGTGGCATCAAGAAGTAGTTTCTGATGTGGGACATTCTCACTGAGAGTTCAAGCTGGCTTGGTGGTGCACATCTGTAATCCCAGCTCTCAGGAGGCAAAGGCAGGAGGTTCTCTGTGAGATTGTGGTCAGCCTGATCTACTGAGTTCCAGAACAGCCAGCACTAAACAGAGAAGCCATGTCTTGAAAAACCAAAAAAGAAAGTCCAATCTATCAGTAACCTATGATTTTAAATATCATGTTACATCCCAGTATCCAATATCACATTCTGTTCAAGGAAGGTTTGGATTCAATTCAGATTTACAAAGAGGCAGAGAATAATAGTATGTATGGGGAAGTGACCCAGAACCATTGCCAGTGGAAAACTAAGCGTCATCTAGGGGGCAAATGTTTACTAGGAACATTTTCCTTTGTTAGACTAAGTTTTCTCCTTTGCTCCTAAATGGAAGATTTAAGCTATAAATTTGGATGCTTAAGCTGGCTTTAGTAACTTTGATTCTGACTACCTGAGGACTATAGTATCTCTTTGAAGTTGGATGGATTCCTGTGAATATTATCCTTTTTAATGTTCAGAGATCCATCTGCCTCTACCTCCTGAGTAATGGGATTAAAGGTGTACGCCACCATAGCCCTGCTCTTGACAGACTAGATCTGAACAGATATCTGCATCTAATTGAGAGGTGGAAGGGCATTCTGGATTTATTCCTTATATAAATCCCTATATATTAAGAATTTTAGGTTCATTATATTCTGCTGTCTTCGTAGGAGTTATAGATTACCAAAAGCTTAAAAACTACAATTGAATCTTAATATGTAATAATTTTCTTGTACTTTGAATTACTGCTGTTGACCCCACTAAAGCTACATGTGGTGGTATATGCTTACAATTTCAAGCCTTATTAAACTGAGGCAGAAGGATTGTGAGTTCAAAGCCAGCCTGGGCTATAAGAGGGGGAGGGGGGGTAAAGAAGTTGGAGGGTACTTCCAAAAATGGACAGAGGTTATGTGTGTGTCTGTGTAAGTGTCTGTGTCTGTATATTAAATCTGGGTATTTAAATCCCTGGGGCAGCCCTTGTCACTCTAGTTTTCCTGAAAGATAAACTGTTTCAATGAATAAAAAAGAAGTATTTGTGTATTTATTTACTATGGTGCTAAACAACTGATGTGAGATTGAAGTAAATGAACTATTTGGTGATACATATCTTTACTCCCAGCACTCAGGAGGCAGAGGCAGGAGGATCTTTGTGAGTTTAAGGCCAGCCAGAGCTACATAGTGAAACTGTGTCTCAAAAACCTTTCATGTTTGAAACAGAATTTCTGTATACCTTTGAAACCGAGGTAGATGTATGTATAAGAAATACCTTTTTTTTTTTTTTAAAGGGGTGTATACCTTTTTAAGCTTGTCATATTGGAAGTCAGTTATTGCATCACATAGTATGTTCCAGAGAAATATAAATTATGACTTTGTTTTGTCTTTTAGAGTTATGCTCAGCCAAGTCTTCAATATATCCAGGGACAGCAGATTTTCACAGCTCACCCACAAGGAGTGGTGGTACAGCCAACTGCAGCCGTGACTACAATAGTTGCACCAGGGCAGCCTCAATCCTTACAACCAGTAAGAAATATTTCACTTGTTAACGTTCTCTTTGGCTGTATATCTTGTCTTTCCAAAATTTTTTTTCAGTGTGCTTTGTAATTTATGTAGTCACTAATATTTACAGGACTAGCTTTGTAGATGAGGCTGGCTTCTAATTCACAGAGATCCACCTGCCTCTGCCTCCTAAGTACTAGGATTACAGGCACACCTTATATTTTTATATTACCAACTTTTGAAGTGATGATTTTTCTAGACACAAGTCAGGGAATGATATAATCTCAGTACTCAGGAGGTAGAAGGGTCATGAGTTCAAGACCATCCTGGGCTACACAGGAGAGTTGAAGGGCAAACTGGGTATCATGGCCAAAATCCTGTCTTAAAAGAACTAATTTTGGGGCCAGTGAGGTTTATGTTACAAATGTCTTTGCTGTGCGGGCTTGACAGCCCAAGTTTGATCCCCAGAACTATAAAGGCAGAAGGGGAGAGCTGAGTCATAAAGTGATCTACTCCAACTTCCCCACCATGTGGTGGCATGCATGTATCTGCACTCACATCACACACATAATAACAACATTTTAACACACACCCCTGGAATACCTATTTGTATTTACTGAGTACTAGATTATGATATATAATGGCCTAGGCTAGGGATGTAGAAGTATGTAACATACTTCACTTTGTATGATGTATAATACTTCATACAAGTATTTGTGTGTTTTTGGTGTGTTGAAATGTATAACGAAGGATACAGTAAAATCTTTATGAAATATTATTGGGTTTCAATAAAATGGATTGTAGTTGGAATGGGAAAGACTAAATAGAAGTGATGTGGTCAGTGTTGTTTTAGAACACTTGGCAGTTCTGGAGAAGACTCTTGAAGCAATCTGGCACTTGATGGTGTCTTTAAAGAGACAGGAAAATTAGTGGAAATAGAATTAAAATGCTGTATGTGAAAAAATTGGAAAATGCTGTAATGAGCCTGTAAGTCAGTATTTGAAGGCTTTCTGTAAGTTAGCCTATGCTAGGTATTGTGTATATGATGAGTCAAATTTTTTCCTATTATAAATTGACATCCTAAATAAGAGAGATGATGGTCACCATCTTAGTCACCATTCTATTGCTGTGAAAAGACACTGTGACCAAGGCAAGGTAATTTATTATTAATATATTTTTTTAATTTGTGGTGATAAAGCCTCAATACAGGGTTTCTCTCTGTAACCTTGGCTGCACTGGAACTCACTGGCCTTAAATTCACTGAACTCTACTTGCCGCCTCTTCAGAAGTGCTGGTATTAAAGGGGTGTGGCACCACTGTCCAGTCTGTTTTTGTTGTTTTCTCTAATAAGATAACTCTTATAAATGAAATCATTTAATTAAGGGCTCTGGTAAGGCCACACAAATTTTTTCAAACAATGCCACTCCCTGGTGACTAAGCATTCAAATGTATGAGCCTATGGGAGCCATTCTTATTCAAACCACCACTTTGTACCAGCTCCCTGCAGCCATTACCATAAAGCAAAAATCCATTCAGCCCAACTTCAAAAGTTCTCATAGTCTCAATACTGTTTAAAAGTTCAAGGTCTCTGAGAGTCAAAGAAATATTTTTAACTGTAACCCCTGTAAAAGCAAAGGCAAAAAGCAGATCACAACTTTCAACATTATCATTCCAAAAGGGAGGAAAGAGAGCATACTGAGAATGTACTGGACCAAAGTGAGGCCCCAAACCAGCCAGGCAAATTCCAAATTCTGCATCAGAATATCTTATGTCAAAGCATCTTGATCCACAAGCCTGGAAAGAAATACTGGGCTTTTGAAAATTCAGAACCTACCCCCAGCCACACAAGGCCTCCAACAAGGCTACAGCCTCTAATCCTTCCAAATAGCACCACTCCCTAATGACTATGCAGTCGAATGTGTGAGCCCATGGAGGCCATTCTTATTCAAACCTCATACTTTCAATCATAGTGAAAGTAGTCAAAGTTTAGGTCATTGCAGGCTCATGCCTTTAATTCCAGCCCTTGGGAGGCAGAGGCAGGAAGATCTCTGAGTTTGAGGCCAGCCTGGCCTTCAGAGTAGACACCCAATGCTACACAGAGAAGCCCTGTCTCAAAAAACCAGGATAATAATATAATAAACACTGATAAACTTGATGAGGTGGCTTATACCTATAAACTAGCATTTGGGAGACTGAGACAGGAGAGTTACCATGAGTTTTAAGCCAGTCTGAGGTATGTTGTGAGTTCTAGATCATACCTGTGTCAAAAAGAAAAAATAAGATATAGATATTTAAGGATTTGACTTGAGAAAGGACAGAATTGTTTTTAGATGGCGGAAGGATTAGTAATTTAATAATAATCTTAAGGGGCATAGACGCTTAGAGGGAAAAGGTAATTTTACTTGACTACATAGACCTATGGAAATGAGTCTTAAGCTGGGTTCAAACTTTCAACTGCACTAAATTGAGTAGGTATAAACTAAAGAATGGACAAACTAGGATGTTCAAAGATCATGATTGTTGAAGAGTGAAAACATTTTATCTCAATCTGGAGGCTCAGGTCCCTCTTTAATAGCTGAAGCAAAGATAAAGCTGGAATTACTCATTAATTGTTTCATATAGAAGAAACGTTGAAAGGTGTATATGCAAAAACTGATTCTACTAATTTCTTAAGGCTGCTGTTACAAAGTACTGTAGACTTGGTGGCTTAAACAGCAGAAATTAATTTTTAACAGTTCTAGAGACTATAAAATAAAGGTGACAGCAAAGTTGGATTTCTTTACCTGAGGTCTTTTCCCTTGACTTGCAGAAATGTTCTCAAACTTCCTCGGCAAGCTTCCTCTGTTGTCATGTTTTTTCATGGGTGCTCTTGACCTCACTGAACCTTAATTACCTCTGTAAAGGCTTTGTTTCTCACTAAGGGCTTCACATAAATTTTGGGGAAACGCTTTGGTCCAGTATAGTGATTATTAGGTTTTATGAAAGTGGAGAGATGGCTGTGAGGTTAAAAATATAGTTAAGGGCTGGAGAGATGGCTCAGCGGTTAAGAGCACTGGCTGCTCTTCCAGAGGTCCTGAGTTCAATTCCCAGCATCCGCATGGTGGCTCACAACTATCTATACTGGAATGTGCTGCCCTCTTCTGGTGTGCATGAAAACAGAGCACTCATACAGGGACTCCACTGAGGAGGGTGGCAGACTAAGGGAGGGTCTTTGGGAAGTTAATTCAGAGTTGAGGAACAATAGGGCTGGAGGTCCCAAGGCTGGAGATGGCCTGTTACCTCAGAGGAGCCAGAAACCTGGCCCCTGCAGCCGGATCAGTTTCAGGCTCTGCAGTGGGAAGCTGTTGGCCAGCTGTGTGGTGGGCAGTGAGGACCCTGTTAAAGGCTCCTTCGGCTGTGGAGGACACAGGGGCCGCAGGAAAGTGATGTAGGCTGAGCGACAGGACATAGCACAGATGTTGGGGACAGGAGGAGGCCTTGCAGAGTGGGCCAGGGCTGGTCTGTGAGGTTGTTACTAAGATGGGCAGACTGGGGATTGTGGGAAAATAGGTTCAGTTTGGGTGTGAGTTGGGGTTCCTACAACAGGTGCTCTGAGTGTAGTGGGTTGTGCTGGCCAAGGCAGGCAGCCCCCCAGAGTAAGAGCAGTCCCTGCTGCTGTCTGCCCTGGACTGCAGGGAGTGTGTTCAGTGGAAACTAAGGTTGATTTCCAGGGATCCTCAGGAGATGTCAGAGAGGCTCCCCTGCCCTGGCAGGTGGGGATGGGGCCCTGGAGGGGCCATCATTTGGTTCTTTTTCTTGAGTCTTTGGGGCTCTCTCCAAAGACCACTCCAACCAGGCTGAACTTTTTTGGACTCAGGAGCTTTTCTACCTAGGACCCCCTTCCCTGAATCCTAGGCAGCTCCCTGAGCTTGGGGCTCTTGCTTTCCCAAGACTCCAGCTTCCAGCTGCTGCTTTGGTCCTGGGGTAGGGGTTGGGCCAGCCTCTTTTCCCGTGTTGGGGTTACCGCACGCTGAGAGGACCCCGCTACTGTATGCATGCCAGAGAGCAGGGCTGGCAGCTCAACAGGAGAGCGACTGAAGCAACAAATAAAGTGTCAGACCCCGAAAAAAAATACACACACACACACACACATATATATATAGTTAAAAACAAGCGAATACTAGCTGAAATTTCATTACTATTTAAGAAAAGTACAGAAAAAATACAGTGGATAAAATGTTACCATTCTGCCTTCAGGCTTGTTTTTAATGATGTAGGCCTGCTTAAACCCCAGCCAGATAATGAGTCTCTGGAAGTTTCTCTCTCTCATCTCTCGTCTCTCTCTGTTTTTTGAGATGGGTGTCTCTGTGTAGCGTTGGCTGTCTTGGAACTCACTCTGTAGACCAGGCTGGCTTTGAACTCAGAGATCCACCTGCCTCTGCCTCCTGAGTGCTGGGATCAAAGGTGTGGGCCTCCACCACCCGGCTTTGTTTTCTTTCTTTCTTTTTTAAGTTGTATATGTTTTGACAAGGTTTCTCTTGTTTAACATGGCTATCTTCGACTTACTGTGTAGACCATCCTGGCCGGGAACTCAAGATCCACCTGCTGTTGTCTCTTGAGTGCTGGGACGATTAAGTACACCCCACTACACACAACTGTTTTTATTCTAGTGTACGGGCGTTTTGCTAGTATTTATGTCTGGCAAGTATGTCTGTATCTGGTGCCACATCAATTACAAGAAAGCATTAGATCCCGTGGAACTGGAAAGTCGGTTAGCTGCTATGTGTGGGGACTGGGCATCAAACCCTGCAAACAAGTGCTCTTAGCCACGGAGTCCCAGTACCCTGGAGTTTTATATGCCATTGGATTTTTTTTTTTTTTGTCACTGCTTGTTGGTTTGTTTGCATTTAAGCTCATAAATATTGCTTCAGATGATGAGCTGTTAAATATTTTTTAAATGTTATACCTTTAATTTTGGCTTTTGGAGGTCCCTAAGGGTCTTCATATGTATTGTCCTTCTAGCTATTTACCATAGAATACCTTTCGTCTATCTTTTTTAAGGGAAACTAGATATACACATTTTATATTGCTTAAGTGGGCATTTTGCCCTAATGTGACACACTGAAAGAAATATTACTGATCAAATATGTATTTCTATATTTTTTAGCCTGAAATGGTTGTAACAAATAATCTACTGGATCTGCCACCTCCTTCCCCTCCAAAACCAAAAACCATTGTTTTACCTCCCAACTGGAAGACAGCCCGAGATCCTGAAGGGAAGATCTATTACTACCATGTAATCACAAGGTAAGAAGTTTTGCTGGGTACCCCACATCTGGTTTTACTTGGTTAGTTACGCTGCTAGCCTGAAGTCTCATAGTTATTGGCCTCTCACTGACCTGAAGGACTGCTGAATTTCTAGAATACCTATGTGGGCAGGGAACAGGTGCCAGGTCACATTGTTTGAGGGGTCGATGTGCTCATGGCCAGTCAAGGTCACTCAGGAATCATTCACCTTGTTTTTGTTTGTTTTGTTATGCTTTTTAGGCTCTTATCTCATTGGCATTTGAGGCTTTCTGATTAGACAATGTTGGATGTCATCTCTTACCACCTGCCTCTCTCAAACCCCTACCCCACCCCCCACTCCTCCCACACACACACACACATACACACACACACACACACACACACACACACACACACACAGTACTGGGATTACAAGCATGTCACCAGGCCCAGCTTTTTTATGTGGCTTCTTGGGATTGAATTCAAGATCTTTTGCTGATGCACTGAACACATTGCTGACAGTGTTGAGATTGATTGATGTTGCTCAGAGTGGCCTTTTAATGCCTGATCCTCCTGCCTCTTAAGTTCTGGGATTGGAAATATGCACTGCCATGCCCAACTTCAGAATCATGTCTGAAATTACATGACAGATTTTAGACTTTGCCCTTTTAAAGTATGGTTTATAAGTGCACCCATTGCATTTATTTTTAGAAGTAATGTGTATATGTGCATATGCATGAATGTATATATCAGAGGAAAACTTGGAGGAGTTATTTCTCTTCTACAGTGTGAGTCTCCAGGTCTCAAGTCTTTAGGCTTGGTAGCAAGTGCCTTTTAAAAGTGCTGAGCCATTTAATCAGCCACTTTGGTGCATGATGTGGGGTTTTTGTTGTTGTTGTTTTACTTTGCTTTGTAAGACAGGGTTTGTAGCCCTGGCTGACCTGAAATTCACTATAGAGACCAGAGATGACCTTGAATTTACCGAGATCTCTCCCAGAGATCAAAGGCGTGTGCTACCATACCCAGGCTACCATTTGGTATACTTTCAATTTACAAAATTCTTGAAAAAACTAAATAATTGTAGTGGAATTTTTTTGGCTTGATTTTTGTTTTCAAGATAGAGTCCCATGAAACCCAGGCTGGTCTGGAACTGCAGATTGCACCTCTGCTTCCTGAGTGCTAGGATTACATTGCACTGCCATGCCCTGCTGAGGTGATAGGGAGTAAACACAGGATGGTGCGTGCTAGGCAAGCATTCAGCCAGCGGGACTCTCACAAGACCGAATCTTGTCTTCTTTTTGTTTTATGAGACAGGGTCTGGCCTCGAACGCTCAGCAGTCTTTTGTCTCAGTTTACAGAGTATGAGTCTACATTCAGCTTGGGAAGTTTTTAAAAGGTAGTGACTGGGCTGGCAAGATGCCATAGTTAAGGTGAAAAATGTTTGCAACACCAAGCCTCATGACCAGAGATCAGTGCTTTAGGAACTTGGAGTTGGAAGGAGATACCTGACTTATGAAAGTTGTCTCTTACCTTCCACAATACTACCACCCGTGCACTCACATACATACATAACAGGTGTAACTTTGAATAGTGACTTAATTTAACATTGTAGATGTCAGGTAGTCTCATGCAAACTTTTTCTATAAAAGACTAGAAAATAATATCTCAAAGTTTGCTGATCAGGAGGTCATTGTCATAACTGCTCAGTTTTGCTGGTATTGTATAAGCAATTATAGGTAATATGTAAGTCAATGGTTATGTCTATGATCTAGCTGGGTTTCATGGAAATAGGCTAGAGTGGATCATGAACACTATATATTAAAAATACACACATTTATCTCCCCCCCCACACACACACACTTTGTTTGTCTTGGTTTTGCTTTTTAAGACAGGATCTCTTATAACCCAAGCTGGTTTATAACTTGATATATAGCTGAGAATGACCTCAATTGGATTTTTAATCCTGTTTCCACCTCCCCAGTGCTGAGATTACAAGTGTGTACCACTAGGGCAGTTAAGAGAATACTTAATATTCTTTCAGAGAATCTAGGCTTCCCAGAATCTACATCAGGTGACTGATAACCACCTATAACTCTAGGTCCAGGGGATCTGACATCCAATTTCTGGCCTCTGTGGCCACCAGTACTCATACTCTCTCTGTCTCTGTCTGTGTCTCTCACTCTAAAAATTAAATAAATAAATAAATAAACAAGTTATAGCCTGGCTGTGGTGACACACACCCTTATTCTTAGCAATTGGGAAGCAGAGGCATCTCTGAGTTCAAGCCAGCTTGCTGTAAAGAAACCCTGTCTTAAAAAAAAAAAAAAAGTAAATAACGAAAAAACATTTTAGTTTCCACAGTAAAATTTACAGATACTTATGCTTTATTATTACAATAGAAATGCAGTTTCATAGATTGCATGTAAGCCTGGTTTCACACATCTAAAATGTATTATATCAAATGCTTTGAATGTTGCCAACTAAAGATTAGTGTAGTAGGAACACAGAATATAATTGGATTATTCACCTGCCAGAAAAGTACTAGCTCTTTTGAGGCTTTTTGTTAATTTTTTGGCTTTGTGTGTGTGTGTGTGAGAGAGAGAGAGCACGCAAAGGCAGGAAATAAGAATATGCCTCAGCATACATGTAGAGATCAGAAGAAAAATTTTAGGAGTTTGTTGCTACCATACACTTTTTTTTTTTAATGGATTAGATGGGTATCATGCCTGCATGTACATGCATCACTTGCATGCATGGTACCCACAGATGTCAGAAGTGGACATTATAGCCCGTGGATTGTTGTTTTTAAACAAAATCTTAATCGATTTTTACTAATAAAGACTCAGGAGTCAGATGCTAAGGTGAAACCCTGCTAGCTCAGAGAGGCAGAAGAAGCATCCAGCTAACCTTCCTACTCATCCAATGTTCTAGGAGAAAAAGCCCTTTGTATTCAGCTCATGTCCCAGAAGGAAAAAACTCTTCCTACTTCTCCACGTTGTCTAAATAGCTTTCGATTTGATGTCCCTCCTTCCTGTGTTTACTTCTGTTCCCTCCCTGTCAATTGGTTGCTTGCTCCGCCTCTTTACCTAGGGTTAAGTTTATTTAATCCTGTTGGTAGAAAGCTCTTGGGTTAAAGGTATGTGGTAGGGCTGAGCTACAACACAAGAAGATCCAGGTGTTCCCAGTTCATACTCTTGGGCTTCACGATGTTATCAAATATCCTGCAACACTGCGTAGAAGTAGAGTTACAGACAGTTGTGAGTTGCCATGTGAGCTGAGAATTGAACCTGGATTCTCTGGAAGAGCACCTGAGACACCTCTCCAGCCCTGTTCTTGTTTTGTTTTGTTTTTTTCAAGACAGTGTTTATCTGAATAACCCTGGCTGCCCTTGAACTCATATAGAGATCTGCCTGCCCCTGCCCCCCAAGCACTGGGATCAAAGGTGTGCGCCATCACCGCCAGCTTTACTCGCCATTTTTATGTGGGTTCCAAGACTGAATTCAGGTCGTGAGGCTTGTTTAAAGTGATTTTACCCACCAAGCCGTCTCCACAGCTTCGGCTTTAACCGTTTAACTATCTCCTTCATAGATTCTGTGACAAGCTTACTCCAGACCTTGCTGTGAATGCCCATACTTAAGGTTTTACCCTACAAGTCGAGCTTTAAAACAAAAAAAATTACATTAAAATAAAAATTAAAAAACAATAAATCAAGCCAGGTGTGGTGGTATAGGCCTTTAATCCCAGCACCTGAGAAAGAAGCAAAGGTAGGTTGGCTACATACAGAATTCCAGGCCAGCCAGGGCTATATAATGAGGCTCTGCCTCCCCCCCCCCCACCCTCGAAACAGGGTTTCTCTGTGTAGCCTTGGCTGTTGTGGTCTCACTA
>CM053749.1:11549931-11622064 GCA_028658305.1 Pachyuromys duprasi | reverse complement strand
CTCCTCATGAATAAATAAATGTAATTTTTAAAAATTGGGATTAGAGAGAAGGCTCAGTGGCTGCTTTTTCAGAGGACCCAGTTTGAGTCCTAGCATTCACATGATGGCTCACAAATGTCTGTAACTTTAGTTCCCGGGGATCCAACACCCTTCTGCTTCTATAGGCATCAGGTATGCATATGGTGCACAGATATACTTGCAAGCAAAATACCCATGCACATAAAATAATAATAAAATACACTAAGGGACTGGGGAGATGGCTCAACAGTTAAGAACACTTATCTTCCGGAGTACCAGAGTTCAATTCCCAGTACCCATGGCAGGTTGCTACAAGCTACTTGTAACTCATAACTTCAGGGAATTCAGCTTCTCTTGGCTTCTGTGGGCACCTACACTGTTGTGCACATACCCTCACACAGACATACACACAAAATTTAAAATAAAATAATTCTTAAAAAAATTGAGTTGTGTGGCACTTGGCACATGCCTTAATCTCAGTGCTCAGTAGGCAGAGGCAGGTGGATCTCTGTGAGTTCAAGGCCAGCCTGGTCTGCAGAGCGAGTTCCAGGACAGCCAAGGCTATACAGAGAGACCTTGTCTCTAAAAACCAAAAATAAAAAATAGTTGATTGAAAAAAAAAAATAGTTGATTGTTGTGGCATGTGTCTGTAAGCTCAGCATTCAGGAGGTAGAGACAGAAAGATCAGGGATTTAAGGGTGTCCTTAATTCCAGCCTAGGTTATGTATTTGCTTGTTTGTTTTGGAAACAACTCTAAACAATGAGTAAACATGGCTGAGCCCTTTTTATAACTAGTTGAGAGAATTTTTAGCAGAGAACAAATTTAAAGTTTTTCTCGGCTTTCAGCCCTTAAAGGTATAGAATTACAAGCATGGTCAAGTACACAGTAGGTATAATTGTTACTGATTTCTTATTCTTCCCCATGTAGTTTTTACAGGATATTTGCCCAGGATATATTTAATACGCTGAACCAATTAAGAAGCAAACAAGATGTTTGTTTTTCTTGCTGTTGTCGGTATTTAGCCAGCATTATCACATAATTGCCTTCAAACATTTTTATAATGGATGGATTCAAAATAATACACCAAACAAAAAGTTTGGGATTAAATAATGTTACGAATATATCTTTAGGCTAGAGTCATTGCTGATGAGAAGCTCTCAGACTTATATCTCAACTTACCATCTGACTTACTCTGTGCCCTGTTGCATATTATATTTTGTAAACTCTGTGGCAGATTGTCTGTTTTCTACCCATGACAACTTGGCTGTTCTTACCCTCTTCTAGGCAGACTCAGTGGGATCCTCCTACTTGGGAAAGCCCAGGAGATGATGCCAGCCTTGAGCATGAAGCTGAGATGGACTTGGGAACCCCAACATATGATGAAAACCCCATGAAGGTGAGTGTAATGTTTATATGTGTCCTGGTCATTTGACTGTGTCCTTTCTTTCATTCAGTAAGGTCAGTAGCCATACAGTTTTGGATTTTTTTTTTCTCTTTATGTCAGTTTTTGTGTCAAAGGAGAGATTGAAGTCAAAGAGAAAGAATGAATATTTTCACACATTCAAGGACTCATGCATATTGGCTTCTTATTCCTGTAAGGAATATATTTAAAAGAAGGGTTTTGAATATATGAATAGACCAGTTATAAAAATATGTTTTGTAGCACTAATAACAGAAGACTAAAGGAAAAAACTAGAAGTGCCATGACAGTTATAGTTCGCAGTCTTTTATAACTTCTTTTAGTATATTAACTCTTTTCTTCTTCCTGATAGTGAGCTGTATGCATGGTTTTTGTTTGTTTGTTTGTTTGTTTGTTTTTTTACTTGTGCTTGGCTGGTTATTTGGTTTTGGGGGTTTTTGTTTTGTTTGATACTTTGAAGCATAAACTGTCTAGCCCAAACTATCCTCTAGATAGTAATCTGGCCATCCCAATGTTGGGATTACAAGCATGTGCCAACATTCTGCTTATTTTGACTCTTTAAATTGAACACTATATTATGGACATTGTAGTTGTAATAATGGTTAGATCTGGAATGAACTTAAAGTGGTTATGTTAAAATTCACCAAGGGGGTCATGGAGTTGGCATAGTGGATAAAGTAAAAGGAAAAAAGAAACCCATAAAACCGTGGCATGCATGGTATGCCCATATTCACACACATATCATACACACGGGTAAATAATTATGGATGGATGAATCTCAACAAAGGAGCCAGAAGTGGTGATAGTTCATCCATACCTGTCATTAAATAGGCGGATTACAGATTTGAAGCCGGTCTTACCTATACAGCAAGATCCGACAACAGCTAGTGAGGTGGCTTAGCAGGTTAAGGAACTTACTTCTAAGACAGCTGACTTGTGTTGGAAGGAGAGAACCAACTCTCAAAAGTTGTCCTCTGGCTTCCAAATGCATGCAGTGGTATATGTGCCACCCTTCTCCACCAACACACACACAACAACAATAAAAGAGACGCTATCTGATTCTCAAGGAGCATAAAACTTTGTGAAGCAGAAGGTACTTTGGAAATGCTAGAAGAAAATTAAACAGGCAAGATTTTATTCTTCATTTCTTCCTCTGACAAAGTACTGAGATTAGAGGTGGTATGAATATAAAACAAGTACTTGCTGGTTGAATTAATATTTATTTTTATTTTAAGACAATTATTTCTAAGGATGAGTTACTTAAGTCAGAAGTCATTTTGTTTGTTTTAAAACCTGAGGTTGTTAGGGTTTTGTTTTTTTTTTTCCTTAAGGGCATAAGAACCACTTAAAGTTATTAAGGATGGGTGGGAGAGGAAAGAAGGAAGAAAAATAATCAAGAATGAAAGACAAGTGTGGATGGATCTGTGTCTTTTATATTTCATTAACTTTTCTAGGAAGTGTCCTGATGTCTTCACTATGTGTATGACAGTTATCTCACATTGTCACCTGGCTGGCCTGGAACTTTCAGTGGTTCCTGTGCCTCTGCCTCCCACCTGCTTTATGGGCATGAACCATGAACTTAATTTCTGATTTGTTAGGTATTTTCCATGTGAACCAAAGCTTTGGGAGGGCCTTAGTACAGAGGATCCTGAGATCTAAAACTTTGTGAGCCTCTCCTTTAACATTTAAAATATGTCACAGCAGATGGTCACCTTACTTTTTACCACATTCCTGTGATTACTTACAATAATACTTACTTGATTCTGTCCATTATGCTTTCTCATTTACCTTTGCATATGTTAATGAACCCCAAAATACATGAGTACATTTCATTTTAAAGTCAGTTAATGGTGGTATCTAACTGGGGTTAGGATTCAGGTTGGGGTACAAGGGACATACCTTGTTAGCAGTATGGGTATTTAGCATGTATTACTGTAAACTCATTTCTTTGCACTATATCTTACAATAACAACACAAAGTCTGATAAAATATTAAAAACATTTTAAGCTCTTATTTAGGGAGGTCTGTTTTTAATCCCCTATTTAGCATTTCTATTACTTCATTCTTTGGTGTGGAATTCTATTTTCATTTGTATTCTGTTTTGGTTTGTTTGTTTGTGACAGGGTTTATTTTTCTGTGTTGTTCTGGCTGTCCTGGAACATACTCTGTAGACCAGGCTGGCCTCAAACTCAGAGATCCACCTGCCTCTACTGGGATCAAAGGTGTGTGCCACCAAGCCTGGTTGGAATCGTCTCCTTTTCCTTCCTTCCTTCCTTTCTCCTTCCCTCTCTCCTTCCCTCCTTCCCTCCCTCCTTCTCTCTTTACCTCCCTCCCTCCTGTGGAGCTCTGGCTGTCCTGTAACTCTGTAGACCAGGCTGGCCTCCAACTCACAAAGATCCACCTGCCCCTGCCTCCCAAGTGCTGGGATTACAGGCATGCAGCACCACCCAGCTTAGAATCCTTTTCTTTATCCTAAAGGAAGTCATATCCTTTTAAAAAATACTGAGTAGGCTGGGCATGACATGCTTTTAATGGCAGCACCGGGGAGACAGGCGGATCTGCGAATTCATGAGTTCGAGGTCATCCTGGTCTATAAAATGAGTTCTAGGACAGCCAGGACCACATAGAAAAACCCCTATCTTTAAAAAAAACAACCAACCAAACAAAAAACATATTGAGTAACTTTAGTTCTATTTTGGTACAACAAAATTGAGCAGAAAGCAGATCAAACATAGAAAAAAATGAGATTCTAGTGTTCTCATATTCCTCTACCATGTATAACTTCTCCTTTTATCAACATCTGGTCCCAGAGAGCTATGCATTTAGGGCTTCTCTTTCTTTTAATGGTTTGGTGTATGTTTCATTTTGGTATTGAGTAATACTCCATTGTCTTAAGTGTACCACTGCTTACCCAGTTGCTGCTGAGGGACATCTTACTTTGCTTCCAGGTTTTGTTATTATGACTGAAAACACCTTTGTGTAGGTTCTAGTGTGGATATGGTTTTTAGTTTCTTTGGGCAGACACCAAAGAACATAATTGCTGAATTACATGATAGAAATATGTTGAGCTTTCTAGGAAACTTTGAGACTCTTTATTTGAAGGGTATTGTCATTGGATATAGGATTCTGTTCTGTTCTATTCTGTTTATATGGAAGTTTTGCCTGCCTTTATGTCTGCACCACAAGGCCAAAATAAGGTGTCAGATCTACTTGGGACTGGAGTCACAGATGATTCTCACCTGCCATATGGGTGTGAGGAATCAAACCCAGGTTCTCTGCAAGAGCAGCCAGTGCTTCTAACCAGTGAACACTATATTCCTATATAGGGATAGTCTGTATTCCTCGTCCCTGGATATAGAATTCTAAATTGGTACTTTTTCCTACTTTTCAACTTTCTCACTTCCTTCTCCCTCTCCCTCCCTCCTTTGAGACAGGGTCTTTCCATATAGTCCTGCCTGTCCTGGTACTCACTGTGTAGGGCAGGCAGACATCCACCTGCCTCTGCTCTCAGAGTGCTGGGATTACAGGTGTGTGCCATTGCATCCAGCTTTATTATTTCTTTTCTAGTTGATTTTCAACAACTGTATTGCTACATGCTGCCCTTAGGTTTTTCTTTGTGTTTAACTTTCTTGGTGTTTGCACTCTTCTGAACCTGTACTGATAATTTTCATCAAAGCTGTAAGTATCTTAGCCATTGTTTTTTCAAATCTGTTTTTTGTACCATGTCCTTTTTTCATGGGCCTCTGAATATCTTACTTTCCCTCTTTCCCCTTAGTTCTTTTCTCCTTGTACTTCAGTTTGTTTAGTTCCTATTATCTTCTTTTTAAAGATTACTGATGCTGCTACTTATTTTTTTAAATTATTTTATGTCAATTGGTGTTTCACCTGCATGAGTATCTGTGGGGGTCAGATCTTGGAATTACAGATAGTTGTGAGCTGCTATGTAAGTGCTGGGAATTGAACTCCAGTCCTGTGGAAGAGCAGTCAGTGCTCTTAACTGATAAGCCATCTCTCTAGCCCCGTGATGCTGCTATAAGCTAAATTTATCCAGTGACTTTTAAAATTTTAAGTATGCTTCAGTTGTAAAAGTTTGCTTTTGTTTTGTTTTGAAATAAGGTATCTCTGTGGCCCTGGCTATCTTGAAACTTCCTATGTAGTCCAGACTGGTCTTGAGTTCACAGAGGTCTGCCTACTTCTACCTCCTTGGGTGCGGAGATTAAAGATGTACACCACCACACCCAGCTCTCTTTGACCCATCATCTTTACCTTTTCTTGTATTTCTAATGTAAAATCCAGATGAAAGCCTTCTGGATTTCGTTAACCCCTTTGTTTAGTTAGGCATAGTACATGAAAAGGCAAGTGCTCTTTGATCTTTTAGCCCTTCTTTCCCAGAAGCATGGACAAGGGTTTGGGGTTTTGGTCAGTCTTTAGACCCCCTTTCAGACCATGATCTCTTTGAGCAGGCCCGAGTCTAGAATCTACTTGAATTATCATTTTACAGTTGTGGTCATCTACCTAGTATATTTGTAGACAGGAGAAGGAAAGTCTTCATTCCTTACGTTCCATTTTTTGTTTTCTTGTGTCGTTTTGATTATAAGCCCTTCAGAGCCATACATTGCACCATTGTAACAACGTATGTCAATTCACAAACATTGTGTGATTCACAGAGATAGAAAGAGAACTGAATCTGGATCTTTATCATCTGAAAGTTCTACTTAGAAAGCTACTGTAAGGGATGGAGAGATGGTTCAGTGGTTAAGAGCACTCACGGTTCTTCCAAAGGACCCAGGTTCAATACCCAGCACCCACATGGCAGTTCATAGGTGTCTGTAACTACAGTTCCAGGGCTTCTGACACCTTCACAGAGACATGCATGCAGGCAAAACACCAATGAACAGAAAATAAAAATAAATTCTATATTAAAAAGAACTAAGCCACAGTCACACCTGTACGTTCTGCTTCTTGCACTTGAATGCTGAGGCAGGAGGAGTGCTGTGAGCTTGAGGCCAACCTGGGCTACAGAATGAAAGCTACTATAGTGGAAATTTATGCCAAGTGCTTTGAGAGACTCAGGTATCATCTCTTATGAGAGATGTCACGTGAACAGTGATAGTTAAGAGCTGAGCTTTTGGGAAGCAGTGGTGCTCCCCTCTAATTCCACCACTCTGAGAGGAAAAGGGATCTTTGTGAGTTTGAGATAAGCCTGATCTACACAGAGAGTTCCAGAAACAGTCGAGGCTACACAGAGAAATCCTGTCTTGGAAAAAAGAAAGAAAGGAAGGAAAGAAGAAATGAAAAGAAAAAAGAACTGAGCATTTGAGACAGGTTTTGCAAAATCATAAAAGTCAAAATTGCAAATGTTCAAAAACTTGGTATAGTAAGAATTTGGGGGGCTGGAGAGGTAGCTCAGAGGTTAAGAGCACTATTTGCTGTTCTTCCAAAGGTCCTGAGTTCAATTCCTAGCAACCACACAGTGGCTCACAACCATCTATAGTGAGATCTAGTGTGTAGGCAAAATGCTGTATAAATAATAAATAAATCTTTAAAAAAAAAAGATTTTGGTTACATATGGCATACTGAGCAAGACAGAAACATTGAAGAGTAGAGATGGGGTGTGGGTTACTGGTAGAGTTGCTTCCTTAATACATGTCATGCCTGGTTTCTGTTCTGAACATGGTCCCAAAAATGGCAAGCAAAAACACAACCCTGGGAAGTATGTCAAGAGTAAATTATCTTAGGGTTACAAATGTGATTAACATGCAATAGGTTTTTGGGAGCTAGGAAATATGTTTGATGCAGAGGAATCAAAACAAGTTTGTGTCTCTAGTGAAACAGGCTTGTTTGAAACAATGACAGATCAAGGCACAGCTTTTTGGCAAAATGAGGAACTAAGACGAAAAAAGAGTCCCATTTCAGAAGCATTACTAAAGTTCGGCAAACTTGGTTGGATATAGTGGCATACCACTTTAATCCCAGCACTGAGGAAGCAGAGACAGGCTGAGCCTGTGAGTTTGAGGCCCGCCTGGTCGATACATCAAGTTCCAAACCAGTCAAGGCTGTGTGACAAGACCCTGTTGGGGGGTGGGGGGAGATAAAGCAAACAGAGTAGACAAGGAAGAAGCAAAAGTGGCCCAATAGTCTCTGGTTTTGGCATAGGTGGAAACGGTCCCATCATTCAGTCTAAGTATTAGGAATGAAGGAGGAAAGAGCGAGAGAAAATATGATTGTGGAATTTGAGCTTTTTGAGCTCCCTGTGGGATTCAGAACAGGAATCCTGGGATTGAATTCATGTTGAATCATCAATACATTGGTGCTTGTTGGAAACATAACTGTATATGTGTTTCACAACCCAAACTGGGGTTTGAGTTCATCTGGTTTAGTTGATGATTGCATTAAACTTACAGTGTGGCTCTGGTTTTCAATAGAGAATGTTATACAACAAACTAGGGGAAAATGTACAATGGGCAGGGAATTCTTTGAAAAGTGCTGGGTGGTAGTAAAAGCTTTTGATGATTAGACTAAGCATCTACTAGAGCCTTCCTTCTCTGTTTCCCTCCAGTGTTGTTCCCTACTCTTGATCATCTTGTACTCTCTTCCATCATCCATCATGTGGTGAGTGTTAAGTCAAACCTTCCCTTTGAGAACCTCAGAACTGAACCTTGTTGACAGCTTCCACAAGTATGAGAGAGCAGTTTATTTGCTTCTACCTGCTGGATTAACATTCATCCCACGGTTTTCATAGGTGTCCCTGTGTTTTAAAAAAGAAGTTGCAAAGGGTAGGATCTGCAGCCAAGAGGTTTTTCAGTTGTTGATCCTGTTTCTTTTTCTTTTTAAGATTTGGAGTAATTTGCAAAATGGTTTCATTCAGTATCACTTACCAGTAGTGAAAAAGGAACCCAGAAGTCGCTTTTGAAAGATTGTCAGAAACAAGAATGCCAGTCTCGATAGAGGAGGTAGTTTCAGTTACTTAGGTAGTATGGCCATTTAGCAACCAGGGTAGAGAGAAAGCTCCAGGCCTGCCTTGCATTTGTAGATGAAATATGTGTAGAGGCCACTATTTCCAACTAATGTCTTAAAGAACTTTAGTTCCAGGTATTTTGTAATTTCTGCTTTCCTTTGAAACACCATTGCTAGAATTTCATTCTTTAGGTCCCTTTTCTGCCATTCTCTCCCCTAGCTTGTTGTTTCTTGGTTTTTGTTGTTCTTTACAAATTAAGGAGAAAACAGCAACCTTACTTAGAAGCACCAGTGCAGTGGTATTTTGGTGTCTTTGTGAGTGGTAGCAACTATAAAATGGTGTGACGAGTTTCTGTGTTCTCAAGGACCATCTTTATTAACTTTGCAGTTAATGTGCTGCCAAATTTTTGTGTTGGAGAACTTAGATTGAACCAAATATGTTCCTGATGACTCAGCTTCTACTTCCAGATTCATGCTGCCACCAAACATACAGTTTCTCATTGAGTAATCTTTTGTAGTTCACATTCTAAAGAGGATTTAATTAAATTCAGGAGAGAAAAGATAGCAGATGCGTAATATTATGCTCTCTCATTTTCGGAGCCTCTTTCTGTAACTTAAGCCTTCTTCCCCCTTTAAAAGACACAGAAGCTTTTGGCCTAATTGTGTTTTCATGTCTAATAAAGAACAGAGTTTGCTTTTGTTGTAGCATTCATTTTCTTTGTGAGTACCAGAGCCACACAGTAAGCTTAGGCTACCTGCGAGTAAATGCAGGTGAGCTCAAAGCCCCAGTAATATGAAGATGCTGAGACTTCGCTCATCATTTCTAAACAAGATCTCCTGGGAAGTCAGATGTATTGTAGATAAAGGCTAACAGCAGGGTCAACTTCTAAAGCAGTGAGCTTTGGCTTTCTTCCAAGCCCTTTTGCTCATTTTCTTCTGTATTCATCTGACTGTTGCTTATATAGGCTCCCACCAAAAATTTCCATTGACTGACACATGATATGACCCAAATTAAGGAAAAAGCAAACATTATTTGCTGAGGGCCTAAGAGTACCTTTGCTTCTTTGTGTATGAGTCTTTAACCCTGCTTTCTTGGTTTCTCAGACTTCATTGAGGCTGCCCTCTCTACAGGCATGCTCTCTAGCCTGTCATGAGCTGAGGGCCATTTGGTCCAGTCTCAAATGTCTTTTAGGGTGTTAAAGACTTTTCACAGGCAGTAGGAGTCTATTGTTAGAAATACTGAAATATTTAGTGGAACTTTGGGGGAGTTGGGAGTCTCCCAATTTTTTTCATGTCAGTAACAAGTGTTGTCTTTGGCTCTAGCTTTGCTCCTTCGCCTGGCATTGGGCTTAAGTAAATATTAGTCCCTGAGGTGATTCCCATGCCATACAGACACAATACGGGGTTAGCTCATGGATTTCACCTTTCCCAAGAATTCTTGGTTTTATGCCATGATGTATATGGTGTACAAGTCTGTTGTCCTTCATTTGAATACCTTCTTTCTCAGTCCTGGCTGCTCAGCAACAAAGACACCTGAGTGCTCCCTGACTGAGCTCAGTATGTTGTGCTTTAGAGCTCTCCTAGTCTTGCCAAATCAGATTTGAATTAGAAAGTGTGCATTGCATTTTACTTTTATGTACATTGGTTGGTATGAGGGAATCAGATCCTGTGGAACTGGAGTTACAGGAGTAACTGGAGGAAGCTGCCATGTAGGTGCTGGGAGTTGAACCAGGGTCCTTTGGAAGAGGAGATAATGCTCTTAACCACTGAACCACCTCTTCGGCCTCATGCATTGGCTTTCTTTAGCTGTCTTTCTGTTTAAATTTATTTTATGTGTATGTTTTGTCTGCATGTATGTCTGTGCACTACTTGTGTGCCTGGGTCTCCTATAGGCCAAAAGAGGGCATCAAGTGCTCTGGAACTGGAGTTAATGTTTGTGAGCTGCTGTGTGGGTGCTGGGAATTAAACATGGGTTCTGGAAGAGCAGCCTGTAGTTGTAAGTGCTGTTGTGCCCGTGACAAGTTTATATAGTGCTGGTGATGAAACTTAGGGAGGCTTCCTGCATGCTAGGGAAGTACTCTACCAACTGAACAACAAATCTAGGCCCAGAATTGCTTAAGCTTTCTGAAACTATGTTCTATTTAGAGTAGTGGTTCTCAACCTTCTTAATACTGTGACCCTTTCATACAGTTCCTCATGTTATAATGACCCCCCAGTCATAAAATTATTTTTGTTGCTACTTCGTAACTGTCATTTTGCTACTGTTACGAATTATAATGTAAATAAGTATCTGTGTTTCTGATGGTGATCTCAGGCAACTTTTGTGAAAGGATTGTCAGATACCTCTCAGGGGTCTTGACCCACAGGTTGAGAATCTATGGTTTAGAGGCAGGTAGGACATCCCCCTCATCAACCCTGTGTCTCAGGATCAGGGTCCTAGTGGTCACTGTCATTTCTCTATGCTCTTGCTTGACTCATTTCTGAGGTCTGTAAGGGGCCGTCTGGGGATGGGTAGGCCCTCTTGTTGCCTTGTGTGGATAGAATCTGTCGTAAGTGCCGTCTCACTCTGCCGTCCCAGCCGTGCACAGCCTTCTGCACAAGCTGCTCCTGAAGCTGGGGCCATCTGCCTGCTCAGCTTCCCAAGTGCAAGCACCATGCTCAGATGTTGGGATAATTCTGGATCTCTGGCTACGTGATATTTTACTGTGGGATATATGCACACTGGAGGGAAATGTAATCCGTCTCTGGGCAAGCTTTGCAGCACACTTGTAGTCCAGTGCTCAGGAAACTCAGGCAGAAAGGGTTGCAAGTTTTTACTCTTATCTTGTAGGTTTTATTTCACTTTTTCCCTCAGCCCCACTTCTACGACAGCCATAGGAAGAAAGTAGAGAAATGGTAAATATGTGAAGCCTTTCTAATAAGTCAGCTCTGGGCAACCCAAAAGCCACCTTTCTCCAAAGCAAGTCTAAGTAGAGGGACTTACACAGCTTTCTCCGCACCAGAGTCTTTGTGCTGTTTGTGGACGTAGAGGAAACAAAACTACAGCACGGGCAGCCTTCCAAAAACTGCACTGCTCTAAACCCCCAGTGTGCGGACACTTGTCTTCAGTGTCCAGCAGCACAACCACTCCAGCTCTAAAAGGATCTGATGACTCTGACCTCTCTGGGCACCACACTCATGTGCACGTATCTACACAGAGAAACATGACTATACATAAGTTAGTAAAAATAGGGACTAGAGTCCAGCAGTGGTAGCAAACACCTTTAATTTCAGCACTCAGGAGACAGAGGCAGGTAGATCTCTGTGAATACTAGGCCAGCCTACCTGGTCTACACAGTGAGTTCCAGGGAGCCAGAGCTATACAGAGAAACCCTTTCTTGGGGGGGCGGGGCTAGAAAAAGGGGACGGGAGGTGAGACTAGAGAGGTGGCTGAATGGTTGAGAACACTTGTTGGCTCTTAGCAGAGCACTCACTAGGTATAACTCCAGCTCCAGGAGGGACCAGGCATGCAAGTGGTACCCATCTGTATACACTCATATGCATATCATTTTTTTTTAATTAGAAACCTGTAGCACCAGCTGATACTACTAGAACTTGAAAGTTTGTATTCTAAGAGGAATGTTCATCATTATTTTTTCTAGTTGTGTGGACATGGCTTGCATGCTGGGCCTGACAACTCATTACCTCTTAGTCTTGTCTGAGTAGGAAGAATTGGGTAGCCTTTCCTCTGACAATACTAGAAAGATGTATTTCTGGATTTATCGTTATCTTGCCAGTTTGGAGAAAAGATAATATTTGTCTTAGCATCTGGTCACTGACATCCCATGGTCACCACCAATACAGACTTTAAAATCCTGACCCTTCTGCCTCCACTTCCCCAAGTACTAGGATTACATGTGTGCTCTGTAATTCCTTAGTCTTTACATTCCTGAACTAGATGCATCGACCTACAAGGAGTTTCTCTTTGTATTGAGACTGTCCTTTGTAGTCTAGGCAGCTCCACTTTGGGAGGAGAGGTGGTAAGTACCAAGGATCTTGAGAATGGAGCACTGAACTTTGTTCTGGAATGCTGACATGTCAGAGCCTAGAAAGGTTAAATTATTTTGAATCTAGATACTGCACATCCTACACAGAATGAGTATCTGTGAAACGACTCAGAATGTGTAGCTACATGAAAGATGGAGCTCTGACTTAATGTAGAGGATTGGAATTAGCTTATTAGGGAGTCAGAGTCAAGGTAGAATTTGGGACTATTGGCTAAGGAGCCTCCAGGGCTCCTTTGGTCAGGTCAGCCCTACTAGGGGCAAAGACATGGCATGAGTTTTGGAACAAGAAGGCCATCACCAAACTGACACCTTATGTCAGCACTATTATGTTTCTCTTTTTAGACATCAAAAAAGCCCAAGACAGCAGAAGCAGACACTTCCAGTGAACTGGCAAAGAAAAGCAAAGAAGTATTCAGAAAAGAGGTAAGCTTTGGAAGATGTGGACAGCATAGTCCTTGGGCTTGGCTTGAACCCTTCATGTCTTGCCTAAGTATGTACTTCTGTCTTGTCTGAAGATGGTTTGGCTTGTATCTTTTGCCCAAAATGCTGCTTTACCTGTCAAGAATTCCATAATGCAGCTGGGAGCAGTGGCACATGCCTGTAGTCCCAGAGCTCGGGAGGCAGAGGCAGGTGGATCTCTGTGAGTTCAAGGCCAGCCTGGGCTACAAAGTGAGTTCAGGACATCCAAGGCTACACAGAGAAACCCTGTCTTGAAGAAAACAAAACAAAATCCATAATGGTCCCTTATTGGCTTGAGAGGAATCCGTCTGCCAACACATTTGCTGTTTCAGTATGAGTTTTTTGTAACATCTCAGACAACAGAAAGCTATATACAGTATTAGGCTTATTGTAGTATCAGGTGTCTCCTTACGTGTGTGATTCAACTATGTAGTTATCTGATGACACATCGGTATGTTCCTTTTATAACTAGGAAAGCACTCTGGTATCTGTTACAACAGCCCTTCAGATGAACAAGACTGGGACTGTTGTTACCTATATGGAAAAGCTTTTAAGATCAGAACTTCCCTTTCTTTGATGACTCCTAGTAGCTGCTTGCTCCATCCTGACCATGTGTTGTCCCCACACATCAGAACACTAAAAGTTTATTTGTTGGGAGAGGGGGACCTTGACACATGTATGGAGGTCAGGGGACAACCTGTGGGAATTGTTGCTCTCCTTTTACCATGTGGGTCCTGGGAATCAAACTCAAACCGTCAATCCTGGTGATATGTGTGCCTTTATCCACTAAGCCATCTCATTAGCCCCTAGATTCTAAACTCTACACTTCATTGAAAGGTTCATAGTGTGTTGAAGTTAACAGACCTGTAAAGAATGGTAGCTGTGTGAAAAGTAAGCCGTGGTAGGGCTAGAGACTAATAATTAGAATATCAGGAAAGGAACTTCAGTCTAGGGTGGGAACTTGTCAAATGTATCATGAGAGTGTACAGAAGCAAGAAAATGTTACTTCTTTCAGGAATTCATAAGTAGTCCCTCAGTCTTAAGCATTGGTCATGTGAGGGATGTTGAAAATAAGGCTAGACAGTATTGTACCCTTTCATGTAGTGGCATTGTGTCTGTGGGTTCAGGAAACCACTGATTTTAAGCTGAGAATGATCAAACCCCTTGACTAAGTGAGATGTAGGTTGAAAGGGGAGAAATATGAAAGCCAGGCAACCAGAGAAAATTTGTTGAGTAAAAGGCTCATCCAGCCAGCTGTGGCAGTTGAACAAACTGTATTTCAATGGCTTATGTGTAAACATAACAGAGGCACAGAGTTCCAGGGATGGAAAGACCCTGCCCTGTTCAATGGCCTCTCTTCCCTTTCTCCTCTGTGACCTTACACTGTAAGAACTTTCAGAGGTCCTAACCCTGAAGCCTCTTAAGAGTTACTGGGTAGGACAAACCTTATAGAAATAGCCTGGAAGAGGACATTGGAGATGGTGAGTTGAAGAGTCCTGCCCTGAATCGTCCTAGCCGTTACCCATATTTCCACATGCCTTTAGTGGTTACAGTCTGAGTAATACTTACAGACTTTGAAGTATCCCTTAAAGACTGAATGCCTACCTGTTCCTAGAGTTGCAAAGCCTAGCTCAGGAGTGGCTGCTCTGCCCTGCCTTGCTCCCCTTGGTCTAGAGAACCTAGCCACTAACTTCATAGGAGTACACATGCTAAACAATTGCTCTACCAACTGAATTACAGCCCGGGCCATGAGAAGCTCTGTTTATGATGGAGAAGCCCTTGTGGCCTAATCACCTCTTACAGATTTCAACCCTTAACATGCTGACCTTTGCAACCTTTCAGTTTTACTTGGGTGAAACCAGAGGCTACTGCCAGAATCTTGTTGCTGGTGCATGCAGCTGCCTCTCTCAGTGAGGTTTGGTTGGTCTGGCTAAGGGGGCTCTTTTCCTTTCAGGGCTGGGCCAGCATCACTTTCTTACATCTGTCTTCCTAGCATTCTGCTGGCTAGGCCAGCACCTGAGGGAGGAAACGGGGACTGGCTGGTATGCTATTTGCTGCCTTTTCTACTGATCCCATCAGCACAATTGAGCAGTGTGCCTCCTACCTTCTGTCTGCAGATGTCTCAGTTCATCGTCCAGTGCCTGAATCCTTACCGGAAACCTGACTGCAAGGTGGGCAGGATCACCACGACCGAAGATTTCAAGCACCTCGCTCGAAAGGTACTTCCTCTGCTTCTGATCTCTTGGTGTTCTTAGCAAGTTACATACCTTCAAAGATGATCTCCAACAGAAAGGATGGTACATGTGCCAGTTGCCAGGGATTGGGGCCCAGGAATTTGAGGCAAGGGTCAGAGGTGGGAAAGGAGGTATCTAAGAGACTTTGAAAGCTGGGTTTCTCCTCCCTGTGCCCCTGCACCAGCTTGCCCTAACCCAACCTTTTATTTAATCCCAAGCCTGTCCTTCTCTCTGTCAAATCATTGTCTGTTCTGATGGTATCTGTGGTCTCTCCTTCTGTGCCCTGGACAGCTGACTCATGGAGTTATGAATAAGGAGCTGAAGTACTGTAAGAACCCTGAGGATCTGGAGTGCAATGAGAATGTGAAACACAAAACCAAGGAGTACATTAAGAAGTACATGCAGAAGTTTGGGGCTGTTTACAAACCTAAAGAGGACACTGAATTAGAGTGACCTCAGGGCCAGGGTGAGGAGTATGATCAGAAAGGATGAGTCCTGTGGCTTCCGCCCTACCCTGTGGCTAGGGCTGTGCTACTGATGTGGTGACCCATCATCCTGAGCAGTTCAAGCTGAAAAAGTGAGCTCTTTCTACAAATGACCCCTAGTTGTGAGCTGTTGGGGTGTAACAGATACAGGCCATCAGAGGCAGTAGTCTAAAGATGACCTTGGCCACACCAGACCCCATTCTCAAGTCTGGGTCTCCCCCTTGGCGGTGCTGTCAGCGCACAGACCCATGCGCACCCTCCCCCAAGACCCTTTACCCTGACGATCTGTATTATATTTTAATGTATATGTGAATATATTGAAAATAATTTGTTTTTCCTGGTTTTTGTTGAGTTTTTGTTTGCTGTTAGCCTCTATGTGTTAGAATCATGGAAAGACTTTGTAAGGACAGTATAAATTCTCCTGCAAGGTTTAATTTGTTATCATGTAAATATTCCAAAGCAGGCTGCCTTGTGGTTTTGGCCAGCCTTGTGCTATGTTGATAAGATTGATTTACTGCTTAAGATCACTTTACTTTATCCAATTTTTACTGAACTTTTTATGTAAAAAATAAAATCAATTAAAGAACTTGGAATGTGTGTTCCCTAAACCTTCATCAAGTTTGTTTGTGTTGATGTCACTGGAGGGAAAAAGGATGTGGCCAGGGTGTATGGAGTCCAAGATGAATCTTTGCTACTGCATTTAATTATGAGCTTGTTCCTACAGGTCCTACTGTGTGTCAGGCAGATGTTTTCATGTGGCAATTTACAGTCATTCCAGACCAGAGGAAGTATGTCCTGAGACCTCATTGCCACTGGCTTGTTTTATTTTGGTTAGTGGGTCAATCAAGAGAAAAGCCAAATGTCTTCTTGATACCTCATGACCAGAGAGTGTTTTTTTTTTTTAATTCAGTCACTTTCTTGTTTTTTTTTAATTTATTTTTTATTTTTATGTGAATTAGTGTGAAGGTGTCAGATCCCTTCAAATCAGCATTACAGACAGTTGTGAACTGCCATGTGGGTGCTGGGAATTGAACCCGGGTCCTTTGGAAGAGCAGACAGTGCTCTTCACCTCTGAGCCATCTCTCCAGCCCCCCAGAGAGTGATAATGGATCTTTTTGCCTTCAGATTTGGTTTCTCCTGACCTGCAGGGAAGTAGCAAAGGACAGCAGCAGCAGGAGCATGGGTGCTGCCATATGGCGAGAGCGAGCGTGCACTCTAGATGCAGGCTCAGCAGTAGGCTCCCCTTTTGGTGAGTTTTGTCCACAGAAAGGAAGTTCATCCTACATTGGGGCCTGTCTCTGCAGAGGCTGGACCCATTTGTTCCTCAGGAAAGTAGTTCTGCTCATTGCAGCATTGAAGAGAACAAGGCTGGGCAGAGGCCTGCCAGAAATTAGAGCACCCATGGCCTGTGCTAAGTATTTCAGAGATGAGGGTACATTCATTTAATCCTTACAACCCTTACAGAAATTGGCACTGTTGGTGAGACTTAGGCCAACCAAGTTTCACTTACTCATTTACAATCCTGTGTTAGAGGGCAGAAATCTTTTTTTTTTTTAAGATTTATTTATTATTTATACAGTACTCTGCCTGCATGTGTCCCTTCACACCAGAAGAGGGCACCACATCTCACTATTAGATGGCTGTGAGCTACCATGTGATTGCCAGGATTCTTTCATGGTTATACAGTGTGTAGCAAGTCTCCCCTCGCTGGCTCTGGAGGATTAACTACAAGTGTGTGGGTACTTTAAATGAAAGGCCATAGTCCTTAACATCTTCACATATCTCAGGTCTCTCTGGATTTTCAAGTTCCTAAAACCGTGCCACTGCTATGCAAAGCTACTTGATTGACAGGACATGAATGTGAACCCTAGACACCACAGACTAGTGATTTAAAGTCTTCTCTCAGTTTATAACTTTAAAGCACATGTTGTTAAGTGGACCATAATTCACTCAACCCTCAACATTTTCATAGATTTATTATGTGTACAGTATTCTACCTGCATGAACACCTGCAGGCCAGCAGAGGGCACCAGATCTCATTAGAGATGGTTGTGAGCCACCATGTGGTTGCTGGGAATTGAGCTCAGGACCTCTGGAAGAGCAGACAGTGCTCTTAACCTCTGAGCCAGCTCTCCAGACCTGACCCTCAACATTTTCTCCTTGTGTCTGCAACAATGAGTGTTCGCGTTTTTCCAGGGAGATTGAGACCGCCCCCTGTGAGGTGGTAACTAGCTGTCAAGTTTTAGACATTTTTGAGATGTTTCGTTTTGCTGTCATTGCCGCCCATCCCCCAAATGTCTCCATCTTCTCCCATAATCCCTTACGTTCAAATCACCAAATTGGGATAGAGTATACCAGTCTGTTCATGGAAAGTTTTACTCTCACTGATGACTCAGTCTTTGATGTCCCAGCAGCTAACTCTGCTGGAGTGTGATATTCCCAGAATGCTGGTGTGCGCCTTCTCTGGCTTTTCTCTTCTCTGGGGATTAGCCTGAGGGTCTTCTTAGGATGAAACTAACAGCCTTCCCCAACTTTTTTTTTTTTAAAGTTCTCACTCTATATCCTAGGCTGTCATCAAACCTGTGATGATCTGACCTCAGCCTCCTGAGCGCTGGGATGACAGTTGTGAGCTATTATGCCTGAATGCCATTTATGTTAACAAAGACAGACTGTCAGGAAGCTCTGGTAAGCTTTTTCTGAGGAACAACAGTAGAAGCAGCTTATGGTAAGCCTCACACAAAGCGGTGTCCCAGGGGCATCTCAGTGCAGTTAAGGGGGGTAGGATCTGCTCTGGGCTCCACTTCACCGAGACTGGACCTCAGCTTGACCTAAAGCCTTATAATCCATTGCGCTGGTCCTTCCTGGAAGTCAGAATAACTCGGCTGCCTGCACCACGTCAGGATGGGTGTGTGCATGGAAGTGCAGGTGGTTTGGCTCAGCTGCCCTGTCCTGAACAGCCTGCTTGCCCACTTGTGTTCAAACCACATGAGCAGCTGTGGAAGCCTGTTTGGAATTGCTTGGCCTAGGTGGCAGTCTGTTTTTTTGTTTTTTTTTCTATAGATTGAACCTAGGACCTCATGTGTGCTAGAGAAGTGTTCTAACACTGAGCTTATATGCCCAGCCCACAGTTCCAGTGTTGAAATGTCCTTCTCTTACCTAAAAATAACCTGAGGTCTTCAACAACCAGCTAGCACAATTACCTTGCCTCTTGCCTGTCACAGCACAGGTCACACGAAGGGTCCTATGAAGCAGCATGGCAATCTTAGGGGCAGAGGACTTAGTAAATGTGCCTAAGCTAAGCAAAGGAGATGGAGTTCAGGAGAAAATGTGGCTTCCTAATGTGACCCAAACACTGAAGGGCAGGAGGGTGAACTCCAGCTGGGGCCTCAGCACATGTACAGAAGTGCCCTGCCGTCCCAGCTGCTGCTTGGAGAGGGTGTTCTCATATCCTAGGGTCCCCAAGTCCTTATCTAGGCATGTTTCACAGCTAGTCAACTGTCTTACAGGCCCAAGGAACAAGTAGACTAGAACAAAAGTCCAAAAGTGCCTTTAATATGTGATTTTAAAAAAACAATAGAAAAACTATCTGGAGCTAAATAGAGAGGCAGACTGAGGCTCTGTGGGCAGCGCCATGCCCTACTCTCTTACTCATACCCCATGTTCCTGTTCCTGTCTTGGAGAGGAGGGTGAAGGAACATGAAGTGGCTGGATCTTCTTCTGTGTTCTGCCACAACAGAGCAGGCTGAAGCCAGGAGTACTTAGAAGCCCAGGAAGGAGATACAAGGCAGTGAGAATGCTGAGTGCCAGTTCAGGGAGCACTGGGAGGTGTCACTCACACCACAGAGAAGCCCTCAGCCGGTGAGCTCAAAACCTGGACCACATCTTCTCGGCCTATCGCAGCCAGAGCATCCTCTAGCACTCTGAGGGTAGCTCTACTGCCTCCTTGGGCAGCCCAGCCTCTTAGCAGGGTATAGGCTGGCACCTGGCCACAGGCCATGGTTTCCACAGCCTCAGCTTGGTAGCCCAGGTGGCCTGCCAGCCCCTGCCAGCCCTTGGCAGGTTCACCCAACATCAAGAGCCGCTCGACTTCCTCCTGCTGCTGCTGAGGAATATGCAGGTAAAGTCGGCAGCCAAGGTCAGGATGCGCTCCTGGGATGGGAGAGAAGAGTGTTGGTGGGTGGTGGGGTAGCACTAGTTAAACAAAGGACTAGAGACTAAGAGAACATGCTTACCCTGGCTGGACGCCTCCAGACCACAAGGAGAGTCCACGAAGACATTGCTGTCACCATGCCTCTGGTCCCTGTCAGGCTCTCCCAGCTCTACAGTCCGAGCTTTGGCCAGCTGTTGTCTTTGCTTATGTGAGCGCCAACTGTAGGGGGCAGAGGGTACTAAGACAAGGAACTGCCTCGGAGTCCAGGCATGGAGGGGGTGCCACAGAACAGTACCCAGACCACCTACCACTTGAAGGCCACATAGGCAAGCAGACCAAGGACCACAGTAGCTAAGAGAGCACAGTAGACAGGAATGATGTTGCTTGAGGACCCTGGAGGCTCAGGCGGAAATAGGGAGGAGGAGTTGGGGGCCAGGGCTCCCCCAACTCCTACCCACACTCCTTCCCTGTCCCTATCCTGCCCCTTCAGGGCTGCATCTGTGAAGACAAAGACAATGGTGAAGACAGGGAGCCTTGGCAGCTTCACTCAGACCAACATGGCAGAACTTTGAAAAGTAATAACGTGTACCCTGTAGTCAGGGACTCAGCATGGCATCCAGAGCTGGCTGGCCCTCGAATGGCAAGAATGGCTCAGCAGATAGACACATCCACCAAGTATGACAACCTGAGTTTCATTCTCCTATGATCCACAGTCAGAAGAAAACTGACTTCCACAGGTTTGCTAAGTAGACAACAGTGCTCACTCCATCACAGGACCAGAGTTCTGCTCCCAGCACCACACTGGGTGGATCACAACCACCTGTCTCCAGGGGTTTGGGCAGCCTCTTACAGCCTCTGTGGGCACCTCATACACATACATCACATGTACATATGTACACATAGATCATCTTAGTTTTGTTTGTTTTATGTGCATTGTTTTGTCTGTCTGTGAAAGGGTGGCAGGTCCCTGGAACTGGGGTTACCAACAGTTGTGAGCTGCCATGTGGGTCCTCTAGAAGAGCTGCCAGTGCTTTTAACCGCTGAGCCGTCTCTCCAGCCCTAATCTTACTTTTTAAGTTGACTGGCCCTTTGCTTGCCATTGTGGGTGCAGTTACTCCCAGATGTGCCCTGCCATCTTCCAGAAGCATCTAGACTTCTTGGCCTTCTAAAAAGATGGCAGGATCTCCTCTGGAACCCTTCCTTGATCTCTCTCCCCTCTCTCTGGTTGTACCACCTCTGTTTGCCATGGCACTGGACTGGTCAGCTCCCAGAGGGGACTATGAGAACACACTGATGGGTGTTGTTTTCACAGGACCATAAAAATAAAACCTAATTGGAGGTAAATACTGGTGCTCTCTTCTTCCTTAGGTCCACTGACCAGTCCTTGTGTCCAGTGTAGACAGGGTTCAAGGGACAGTGACTAAAGAGCCTGTGAATGGACTTGTACATGGCCCATTCTACCTGCTGCCTAGGCTGTGAGTCAAGGGGTGCCTACCTGAATAGTCCGCACCTTTGCTGTGGCTGACGTTGTGGAGCATGGCTCTGCCAGGCCCCGTTTGCTGGGGTGTTGCTTGGTGAAGGAGTTGTGTGCTGATGCTGCTTTTCTGAGTCCAGAGGGAACTCTGCAGGGATATGAGGAAACTCTTAGGTCTGCTGTCAGGAGTCACTGTGGGCTGTCTGTCCCTATGACTAACTACATCCCGATTCACAGAGCTGGAAGAGTTTCTCCCCCTGTGCCAAATAGGTGGAGGTAACAGAACTGGCCCCTGCTAGCCAAAGCTGGTGGGTTAGGGGTACATTCAGGATAGAAATCCTATCTCAAAGACCTTGGCAAATCCTGGGCTGAGTCTGTGCATGTTAGAAGGAGCGTAAAGATATATGCACTGTGACCTCATCTTGGGCTGAAGCATCCCTAGGGACCAGTGAGAGGCTCATGCTCATACACATCTGCCAAAACCCGACATCCTAGGGTCCCCAGCAGGATCTCCTATATGTTGCCAACCTGCCCTCCAGGGCCAGTGTACAGCCCTTTCCTAGTCAGGGACTGAGTGAAATGGTACCTTAACAGGCTCAGCAGGCTCACGGGGGCATGCAGATCTCAGAGGGGGACTGAAATGAAAGAACAGTCCAAGGGCCCATCTGGACCATACAGCACTAAATCTGCTGAGACCACTTCCTGCAGCCTAGGGAGGAGAGAGGTGGCCTGAAGAAAGAAGAGACTTAGGCCCTCCAAGTCCCCAACGGCGACTGCCGCGCAAGCAAAGGATCTACCACATGGTGTGTCTGTGGCCGGGCTGTCAGCAGTGCAGTGCCGCAGCCAGGTGAGCCTCGGTGTGGGTGGCCCCTTTATGTACCATGTGCCTTTGTGTCACCACACTGGGAGTTGGGGGCTTCTGGGATCCTAGTTGGTGGGTGGGCCTGTACACCAGTAGCAGTAGACAGGCCTTCCTTGGAATCTGCCCCACCCATCCGGATGAGCTGCTGGGTTGGAACTTCTCCAGGTCTCCCCACCCATTTTCAAACCCAAAATGAGAAGAAACAATCCAACCGCCCCGGGAGGCCCATACATACCCCAACACAGACGCTGGTACCCGCAGGATCAGGGTACTAGAGGTGGAAGACAAGAAAGTTCTGACCCTTCCACCTAGCAAGAACCCGGCTCGTAACTCCCACCCCTTCTGACCTTCTGTGGCCACCCCTCCAAGGGTGCCAGGATCCACTCAGCCAGGAAGACGGCGCGAGTCCCTGGAGAGGGTAGGTTCCGGTCTGCCCAAGAAAAAGTGAGCCAAGGCAAGGGGCGGGCCAGCGGGGGTGGTGTTGAGGAGGGGAACAGGACAATGAAGAGGCGGGGCTGAGCTTGAGGGCGCGGCCTCGCCCCCGCCTCACGCTGGAGCCGGCCGAAGCGCTCCGAAGCCTCCGCTGGCCTGTTTGGCAGAGCTCGCGAAGGGCACGCAAATACCACGCGATGGGCCGCGAGAGCTGAGAGCCAGCTGGCCCGGCCGGCTCCGCGTAGGCCAGCCTAGCCAAGAAGCATGCCAGGCCAGACTAGGGGCTAAGAACGGTGGCCACACAAGGCCGAGGACGGCGGGCACATGTACACTCAAGAAACCGAGCAGCTACAAAACTAGGCCAAGTTTATTGCTGAGAACGGGCAGGATAGTCACCTTTGGGGATTAAGGCCACTGGCGGTCTTTGCGCTTCTCCGGGACGTGGGGTTTGAAAGTAGGAATTGCCCCCTCCACCCCACCCCACCCCAGACTGTGCAAAATGTGCAGCTGCGGCCTCAGAGGCCGAGGCTAGGTATCCCCCCCCTCAGCCGGCGAGGGGCGGGACTTCCTGGTGATGCCATCTACCAATCCCTGAGCTGGAGGGTGGGCCCCGCCCACCCCCTGGTGCAGCAGTCTCCTGGGTTCGGCGTCGTGCTCGGGCGGGTCTGGGCCCCCGGACAGCAGGTTCAGCGAGCCTCGCCCGGATTGTACTCAGTCTCCCCAGAGGACACTTGGGAGATGCGTCGGGAGGAGCGCCACAGCTTGCGCGCGAACTGGCTGCTGCGCACCTGGAGGGAGCAGGATGGGGTGGGATGAGGCGAACCTGGGCGGCCGCTCCCTTCCCCGCTCAATTCAGCGCTCTTGTGCTCACCTCAGAAGGCTGCCCAGCGCCCACTACGATCAGTTTGCCATCCTCCAGGCCCACCAAGACGTGGCTGCGCTCCTTGGTCACGGACACACTGCGGACTGGCACTTTCATGGGCAGGGGAGGCACAGCAGGCCGCAGTCTAGAGCAGGGAAGTGGGCGTGTTCGAGGTCAGGACTGCAAGGAAGCCTTCGCCCCGCTAACAGACGTCTTCTGCTTATCCCGTGTATCTCCTTCGTCTTCATTTTAAGGCTGGCTAACCTGAACCCCTGGTTTATAGGACTCCCATAACCGTACCGCTGAGGGAGGTCGAGCGCACGAATCCCCACACGACACGGTGCCGGACAGAGTGCACCCCTTACTTCCCTGCCAACAACTACCGCCAGAGGGGCCAGGAACTGAGAGTGGGGCTCACTTGTGCAGGCGGAGGATGTGCAGAGAGCACTGCGCTGTGCCCAGCAGAACAAAGTCTTCTGCCACTGCCAGGGCTGTGGGCTGCTCTGTCAGGGGCAGCGACGCCCGCAACCTCCCATTCACTGAGTACAGGTGCAAGGAGTAGGTGACCTGGAAGAATTAGGAGCATCAGCAGCCGCCCCAGCATTCCAACTGCCCGATGCCTTTGTCAGGTAACCTGTCCCCATACCTGAGCCCCAGGACGTTCACAAGCAGAGCTCTGTACAACAATCTGGCCTTCAGACCCCAGTGCCAGGTGTGATACAGGTCCAAGCAGCGTGCCACCTGGAGGCCTTAATGCTGCCACAAACTGGCCTCGGCGGACAGTATGTATGACCACAGTTCCGTCCTACAGAGAGGAAGATTAGGGCGCTGAGCAGCGGACTGCGGAATCTGGAGACAGTGCCTCAGCAAACTCAGTCTGCCCGGGAGCATGCCTACACACACCTCAGATCCAGACACAGCCATGTCAAGTTCAGTGCTGATGGCCACACAGCTCACTGCAGCCTCGTGTCCGTATAAGACCTGCACAGGCTTTGGTGCCAGCCCTGCCGACAGACCGCCCTGTGGGAAGCCAGGGCTAGCCTGAGGCTCAGGCAAGTGAAGACTTTATCCAAGCCCCACACTTGCTCACAGTAGTAAGGGGAGAGGAAGGACAGGAGGGCAGCCCTGCAAGGAAGGCGGACTTCTGGTCTGGGATACAGGGCTCTCACAGGTCTGCCCGGCATACACACTTGCTGCAGAAGACGCCACACCATGCACGTGGTGTCCCGGGAGCCAGAGATGAGGTAGATGCCACAGGTGTCCAGTGCAAGGCAGGTCACTACATCTGCACAGGAAGGAGGGAGGGGACAACAGTGTTGTTGGACCCTCCCAGGCCCAACTGGAAACCCCATTCCACATCTGCCTGTCTTATCCTCCCCAGCATGAGGGCCTCTCATACCAAGGTGTCGGCTTAGCTGGTTCAACAGCTTCCCACGGGGCAGTGTGGTCACTCGTAGGCTGCCATCCCAGTGACCGCCGCTAAAGAGCAGCTTTCCGTCGGGAGCTACTGCCAGTGCTTGCCCACTCGTGCCTGGCACCCATGGGCCACTTAGTAGTTTTTGCATCCTAAACCAATGGGAAGATGGTCAGTGCGGCCGGGCCACCAGACATAGAGATCTAGGCTGACAGGAGTCTCCGCCAGCCCTCTCCCCTGCAGCCAGCCTGCGCTCTGTCTAAATGAGGAGGCGGTTCAGAGCAGAGGACATTTATAGCCCCCCCTTCCCATCGCGCCGCCTTACTTGGGGTTCCCCATGGTGGGATCTTTGCTGAAGCTGAAGTAGTTATTGATGTTTCGGTCATAGGGCAGCCAGCTATGAGTGCCCAGCAGCCCACTGGCACTCACAGTCACCTGTGGGGAAGAGTGTGCTAAGGCAGTTTGGGAGCAAAGGTGGAAGGGATGAAAGCTAACAGAAACCCTGCCCACGGCACTTACCAACATGTCTGAGGAGCCCTGGGTGATGAAGGAGTGGGATTGCCGGTGGGGTACCAGAGCTAAAACCAGAGGTACGCCTTCACTGACAGCCTGTAGGAAAATGTGAAAGGCTGACTGTCAAGCGACAGCACAAGCCCTGACTAGACAGTCCTGTCAATGGGTACCCTCTTTCTTGGTCCTTGACTCCAGGGACAAAGGTGTCATACAGAAAGGTGAGTCCTGGAAATAGACATGACAGCAGTGGGCATGTGGGAGGTCACCACAGAGAGGAAGCTGGGGTGGACATGGAAAACCCCAGGATCAACCTTGAGCTCAGCCTTGTCCTCTCGTCCCATCACTCCTTGGCCTCAGCCCAGTGTCAGGAGGAAAGGGAGCCTATGTGAAAATGCAGGAAGGGCCCAAGGGCAGATTCCCTCCATCCTGACCCTACTCCGGTTCCCAAAGATTGTTCGGGAAGCCATAACTTGTCTGGCCCTTCCTTAAGAGAGTCTCCCTTCCTTCTACCCTCATGTCTCCAAGACCTCTTCAAATCAGATCCCACCTGCCCACAGAGGTGGCAAGTTATGCCCATCTCACAGAAGAAGCTAAGTTCCTGCCCACCCCTCACCTCAGCAAAGAAGGCCTTGAGCTGGTCCAGGTTCTGGAAGATGCTAGGTGAGTTAGTGTCCAGACGAGCAAGGCGATTGGCTACTTCCTCAGCTGAGAGCCGGGCTGGGTGTGGCTCCTGTAGCAAGAGCTAGTCAGCACCAAGACTTGAGTGTCCTTGGCCGCTGCATTCGACACAGCTCTTACCTTCAGCAGCTGACAAGGAGTCTGCCCAAAGTTGCTGATGATGCCTTCCAGAGCCTTCCGTTCCCGTTCATCTGCCACATGGTCCAGGTCCACGGCCCCTGTGAGGGAGGCAAAGAGTCAAAACTCCTTCAGTGTCCCCTGCATCATCACCTCATCTGTGCCCTGGGCCCTCCTTATGTACAGCACAGTGTCTACCTTCATAGGTGCAGTAATAGAAGACATTGAGGGCCTCCTCGGCCGCTGGACCCCGCTGCTTATAGCCGAAGATGAGGTCGATCCACTCATGCAGGTGGGTGGACACATACTCCGACTCCTGAGGGCAAAAGGTGGCAGTCAAGCCAGGGTCTGACTCACACCACAACTCTCAGCTTGGGTTGCCTGTCTGTGAGGTCTTCTCACCAGAGCCCGGCGGTGCTGCTGGATGAAGTCCTCCGGGCAGCTGGCCCATGGGGGCAGCACCACATCACCCACCTTCTCGTGGGTCAGCTGGAGGCAGCCCAGGTCAAAGCCTAGCAGAGGAGAAGGTCAGCAGTGCGCCTGTATATTCTCCACCGCCGCCGGCCACTCCGCGCGCAAGCCCCCACCCCCACAGCTAGCGCTACCGTTCTGGTTCTCCAGGAAGTCAGGAAAATAGAAGAACTCCGGGATGAGCTCCTTCACATCGGCAGGGCTCTCCAGGCGTGCCTGCCAAGCTGCTGCCACTGAGTGGAACTGCCGGTCAGAGCAGTCGAAGCTGGTGGAGAAACACAGCCAGGGTCAGACGATAGACACAAAGGGATGCATAAAAGCAGAGACAGCGTAAGAAGCTGCCAGGAAGACTGTTCCCTGCTCCCCATCCTCCATCACCCTTGGACACACCGACCACTCTGTAGCTGGACATGCAGGGAGGTGAAGGGTTCTACTCGGATGAGGTAGTGCATCACGCCTGCTGCGTTGGAATAGTGGGTACCATAGTGGAACTTGTCGATTGTGCCTGCCGGGTCCTCGAAGCTCTCATATCTGAAGCCACAGGCAAGAGAAATCAGAGGAAGCCTACGCCCACCCATCCCTAGCCCACTGAACCCTGCCCTGCCCACACGCTCACTTCTCTCTCACGAGCTGGGCGTGCTTGGGGTTCACCACACCGATGGGTTTGGACAGGTCCCGGAAGACAGCTGGGTTGCTGAGGTCCAAGACTGGGGACACGTAGTCCTGCAAGACCCAGGGGAACTGGCCCCCCACCCAGTAAAGGAGCTGCATGACGACCCTGATGGCTCGTCAGCCCACCCCTCAACACTCAGGAAGATGGGGAGAGCCTGCTCAAAATACCACTTGCAAGAGCACAGATGGTCTATGATAGACACTCCTATCTACAATAGACAGACCAGGGTCCAACAGTGGGCAGGGGAGTGAGGCAGGGGCAGGGAACAGACACCAAATCTTAGACACAAGTAAACTATTTAGGGACTGAGCTTGGGCCTGGCCCATCAGCTGGCACTGACAGATGGGGGCAATAGGGGATATGTATGCCGGGTGGGGCCCTCACCACAGGGTACTGAGACAGGTCATTATAAGTGCGTCCTGCAATTGTGTTGAGTTGCATCAGGTATTCAAAGTTGGATATCTCTCGCTGTACCCATTTCTGGAGGGCAGAACAGCAAAGGGTGAACAGTGATGCTGTCCAGAAACCCCCACTTAAAAACTTCTTACCTCACACTCTGCACAACATGCCTAGGACTCTTACCTGGGTAAGTCCTGAGGCACGGAGCATCTCCTGGGGGGAGCGGCTGCTTAGGTAGCCGTGGGCTGGAGGCCGCAGGCGCAGCAGCCATGAGTACACCTGGTTCCGTATCTGAGTGTGGGGAGGGACCGGGCAGGGCTGCGGCCTGGGAGCCTGGCAAGGAGATGAAGCCGAGGACCCGACCGCCCTGCGTGGGAAGTTGAGGAAGTAGTTGGACTGATCGATGAAGAAGAGCTCAAGAGCAGAACGCCTCAGGTTGAAACGCCGCAGGTGGACCTCACGCAGCTGGGCCAAGGGGCGCCGGAAGTCATGGCCAACGCCTACACGCCAACCAACAGCAGTTATAGGGGTCCCTGGCTTCAGCCCACCCCAACTGCCACGCCCACAACCAACTCCATCAGAACACACCTTCCTCGGTTTCCACACGTTCCGAGCTGCCATCATAGAAATACACGTGCTGTGTGGTGACCTCTAACACCCCCGGGACCACGGCCGCCACGGTGACGAGCTGGCACTCAGCTGACAGCACCAGCTTCTCACGTTGCTCATCCAGCTCCGCTGCCTCCATCCTGGGGGGCGGCATACACACCAGCTAGTGATGCTGGCAGCCTTCTCGACAAGCTCCCAGGGCCAGGGAGTCATGAGGTCACTTGCTCACACCTCTCCAACAAAGAGGAGTTGCCCAGGGCCTAGTGCTCACTGACCTTGTGCCCTCTGTCAGGTCACCCTCCCACCACCCTGCTTCTCACACACTTGCCATTCTCTCCAGGTCCCCACCTTGCCCTGGTTTCTCTCAGGCTCGGTCACAGGTGCTCAGCTACTAGAGACCACCCCCATCCTTTTAAATATCTATGAAAATTTGGGTCGGAGAGTCTCTTCAGGGTACTCAAGTTGGACAGCAAAAGACACAGACTCAGACTCAGCCCCATAGAGGGCATACATCCCTGGGCCAGCCCCAGCCCACCCACTCACAGGGTCTCCAGCTTAGCCAATTCGTCATCCCCTAATTGGTCTTCAGACAGCTCCTCTGGACGGGTACTGATTTTGGCCTCTTTGGTCACAGCCAGAGGCAGTGAGGCCTCCTCAGTGAGTGTCATGGGAGTTTCACCTACAAGAGGCCAATGGGACTCAATTAGAGCAAGGCATGATGGGAAATACTAGCTGGGTGGACCAAGCACAACACACTCACCTAGATTGTCACGCAGGGCACTGGCTTCCAGGTGAGGGTCGAAGTGATGATTGGGTACCAGTTTTAGTCGCATACGTGAGTATGTCTCTGCGCTAGACAGCTTCCAGTGAGGGGTTGGAGGGACCCTGCCGATACAGCACCAGGAATTGTAATGGGCCAGCAAAAGGTTACAGAGCCCCCACTTCAATGCTAGGCATTTCATTTTATTTTGTTTTCTGCATTTTTGAGAAAGGGTTTCTCTGTGAAGCCTTGGATGTTCTGGAACTCACACTAGGCTGACCCTGAACTCAGAGATTAGCCTGCTTCTGCCTCCTAAATGCTGGGATTAGAGGCGTGAGCCACCACAGCCCAGCTAGTCCTGCTTTTACTCATGCTGCACTCATTCATTTAAGACCTTGGACAGAAAGCCAAGGCAGTTTAGCACTCTTTCCATCAAGCCCAGCCCCTCCATCAGCACAGCTCACCTTAGTGCCCAGGCCCCACAGGGGCTAGAAAGCTGGCGCCACAGTGCCCCCCAGTGTAGCAGGGCTGTGGAGTGCTGAGACATCTGCTGCTTCAGCACCGCTGCATAACGTAGTCCCTCCAGGCGAGCCCTGCGCTGGGCGGGCTCAAGGACCAGCTCCTGTGGTGGGAGGAACAGGTCAGTCCCGCTTGCTGCTGCTGCTGCTGCTGCTGCTCCAACCATTCTCTATCCTGTTAGCCGTCCCCCGGGGCATATAGGTGAGGTGACACACTGTCCCTGAGTCCGGGCTGCACACCTGGAAGGCTTGCTGGCTCTTGATGCGTTCCCGCTGATGCCGCTGCCCACTGCTCATAAGTATGTCATAGCAGGCATTCCAGAAGCCAGACATAAGGTCATGGCTCTTAGCATATGTGTCCATTTCAAACTTTGACATAGTGGGCTGTACCTGGAGGGTTAATAGGGACAGAGTGGTGCTCAGGGGTGTGTTCTAGGCCCCATTCCTCTCCCTCCATCCCCTCCTCCTTCAGGTACCTGCTTATCAATGAAGTGGCGCCATTCAGGTGTGGCACAAAAGGCCTGAAAGTCCTCAAAGAAGGTGGGGCTTCCATTGGTCGGTGGTAAAGAGGGCAGTCCCCACTGCAGTCCTAGCGGCCCGTAAGCACGGTCCAGCAGCGTGCGGACCAGCGGCACCAACCACGAACAGCGCTCAGAGGCCGCCATTGTTGTCGATGGAGGCTGCGCACGCTCAGTCTCGGAGGAAGCAGTGTACAGTGCCCGGCTGAGTGCGGCCTCCAGTTTGGAAAGCACATAGCACGCCTCCTCCCGGCGGGCCGGCACTGTGGTCTGCAGCAGCGTGTGCAGCTTCACATAGGCCTGGGCATGCAGCTGTAGGTACAAGGCAATGAGGGTGGCACCAAACGCCACACCTCCACCAGCTGCATCCCCGCTGCCCACCTGCATGCTCACCTGTGGGTCCTCCAACAGGATGTATCCAAGCACTAGGCGTAAGCCGATCTGTGCCATCTCACGGAGATCTGCTGTGCTATTGGCCAGATGTGGCCAGGCGCCCAGGCGATCAAGGAGGTTACACACGCCTTCAAAGAGCTGCCACATGGAACACATTTTCGGCACATTACCACACAAGGGCAAGGACACATGGGGAGAAGACTAGGTAAAGTTCGGGGTGGAGGCTAAGTGAGGTCTGAGTCAGGTTCACTGCCCTCACAGCAAGGCATCCACAGCCCAGCTCCCACACTGCCACCCACCTAGGCCTTGGCCTGACTGGACATGCTGATGCATCCAAGACTGCCCTGTGCACTCAACCGTCTCCTAGATGAGATCCCCTCAGGCGCACAGGGGCGTGAGAATGCACATGACCCCCGCCCATCTGACTGGCCGCACCTTCTCACTCCACAGCTCCTGGTTGCCGTGGCCCTCAGCGCACAGGAAATCCTGCAGCAGACGCAGCAGCCACAGTGCCTGCTGGGAAAGGTTGGCCAGGCCTCCTGGGGGAGCCTCCTTGATGTCGGTCAGGGCTGACTCTAACATCATCTCTAGGAGACTGGCCGAGAGAGGGACTTAGTACCCACCTTGCAATTTCGATGGCGCCGAGGCTCCCAGAGACCTGGCACTTCCCCAGCATCCCTCTTACCTGCGCTTGATGCAGTCTGGTGGGCGCACAAGTGTGGCCGAGGCCCCCAGCTGGGTGAGCACAGAGAAGACCTGGCCACGCTCCCGCCAGGCGGCCTCATCACTGCCCTCTACGCCCCGCCATGTCACCGAGAAGAGTACATTGGTGAGTAAGTTGCACAGCTCCTCCTCAGGGGTTTGCTGTGGGGACAGGAGGGTGGTGAGGGGCTGTGGGCTGGGAAGGGAGAGGGTCTATGCTCAGCACCCTTGTCTACCTACTAGCAGGAATGGTGAGAGGCAGTATTTGGTGACCAGCCAGCCTGGCACCAAGGCCTTAGAAAAATGGCCACTGTCTGAACTCTGTGGAGAAGTCTGGGGTTCTGTTGGACTCCGGGGAGGAGAGGAGATATTCACAAAGGCATTACCCGAAGCCTTCAAGGCTGCCTAGGAATTCTCAGGGAGAACTGGGGCTGGATAAAGAGCTCAGCAGTTACGAGCACTAGCTGCTCCTCTAGAGAAGACAGGCTGCCTGTAGACCCTCTAGAGTCTGGACCCTGTGTGGCTGCTCTTCTCCACCCAGCACAACTGCATGTGGAGGCATCAGCCCTGATATCAGGCCACACTGCCAACCCTACTTCCCTGAGGTGACATTTCCAGACACAGCGCAGTGACATCAGGAGGCGGGCCCAGCTCACCTGGGGGATGCTTGTGTTAGAGGTGTCGTCCCCGCTGACAGCGGGCTCTAGCAGGCTGCCGTCCTCGAGCACATTGGACAGGCTGGAGCTGTGGCGGCCTTGGGCAGTAGGGAAGGGCCGTGGCCCATCCAGCGGGGAAGGTGTGCCAGGCTGGCTCGCTGGAGTGATAGTCCCGCTGCTGCCGCCGCCAGAAGTATTGCCTGAGCCAATGCTGGCCCGGTCCAAGCCCAGGTCGAGGGGCGTACTGAACGGGGAGAGGGCATGGTAAAAGGTATCTGGGTCCGGGCAAGGGGTCTCTGAAGGCAGGAAGACGTCTGAAGATTCAGCAGGCAACTCAGTGGGTGGTGGGGAGAGGGATGGCTCCAGGGAGGTGGGCAGCTCTGGGAGAAAGTGTGGGGGACCATTGGCTGTGGCAGCCTCCAGGACATACAGCCGGGTCAGCACATCCTGCCAACCAGCTTGTCGGGCCAGCAGCCGCACTACTTCTGGCTGTCTGTAGATGAGGTGAAACAGCTGCCAAACCAGGGTACAGCAAATGAGAGGTCATCTGATCGCTTCCCTAGATCCTCATCCCAAGGTCTTAACTGTGGGACCTCCGAACACACCCCCCTCACAGAAGGCGAAGGGAGCTCCAGAGAGCAGAAGCCATCCCATAACCTCCCCAAGCTTTTCTCTCTTACTCACCTGACGACAGATGTCCAGGCGGACACTGAGGTCAGCCTGGAGGGATAGCTGTACCACAGCCAACAAATCTGAGAGATTCAGGCAATCCGGGGAAGCGGCCTGAGGGACTGACACAGCAGGAGAGGACCATCTTAGTCCTGACCCTATGTGAACATACCCTCTTCCCACCAGTCCCATCCCCTGGTAGATGATGTTGGGCCCTCTGCTGGGTCTGTTTTTTGTTGTTGTTGTTGTGTGTGTGTGTGTTGGGGATTGAACCTATGCCCTTGCGCATGCTAGGCAAGCATCCTACCACTGAGATACACTCTCCCCTCCATCTGCCCTGCCTCTTGGTCCCAACTAGGTCATACCTGGCCCTACAAACAGCTTGTAGAGGCCCTGGAAGAGCTGGGAAGAGATGGTTCCTTCAGGCAAGCTGGCAACAAGACCCTGGAGACCACAGTCCCGCAGCCGGAGCCTCTGGCGGTTCCGCTCAGATAACCGCTCATTCTGCTGCAATCTTCGCAAGATCTGTGTGAGGGACATCAAGGGACCTTCACCTCAGAGGACATATGCCATAGGAGGAGAAGTCACTGCACGGGTGTGTGGCTCCAGAAGAGGCCTGTGTGGCGCTATTCACTGGTGCAAAGCATCCCTAGGTCCCAGCCCCGGGCCTCAGTGGATGGGATTGCAAGGAGGCTGGGTTTACCTTGCAGACCCTGTCAGCCAAAAGAGGTGGTGACCTTGGCCGCACCAGCAGTGAGAGCAGCACCTCGAGGTTCCCTATCTCCAACAGGAAGATGGCCAAGGGCTCTTGTGCTGGAGAACCCTGAAGGAGGGCCAGCAACAGGTCCAGTGTACCCAATACCTGAGAACACAGAAAGTCAGTCTAGGATGGGTTCCCCAGTTAACCCACACACCTACCACCCAACCCCCCCTCCCCTCCTCCAACCTCCAGCATACCTGGCCTTCATCACTGGTGGCTGCCAAAAAGTTCAGCACAACCTGCATGTCATCCACCGGGAAGTTCCGAAACAGGAACTCACGCACCAGACCCAAAAGGCAAGTCTGTACTGTGCGTAGGTCATCGGCCGCAAGGGGGCGCTCCCGCTGTGGGCTGGCAGGTCCAACAAGCACAGCCAGAGCGGAAAGATCAGGGAAAGGGGCAGGTAAGCTGGGATAGTGTGTCTTTCTGTCCCCAACAGCGAACACTGCTGTGCCAGGCCCCCAACATCCGCCTGGTCCTACCAGCCTAACCTGTAGTGTGTGCGCAGAGCATCCAGGATAAACTGGACTCCATACTTCTTCCGGAGTTTCTGTCTGTGCTCACGGGCTATGCTGGACATGTACTGGATGTGACCTGGGTGGACATCAGCAGAAAGCCTTCTTCACATCCTCCAGGGCAAGGCCATGCCCCTGCCACACCTCCCAGGTACCATCATGCCACATTACACAGTCCAGGGCAGAGCTCTGTCCCTTATATATGTCTCCTCAGACTATCTAGGCCCTGTAGCCAGGCCCCTTTCCCAAGCCCCTCACCTACCCAAGCGCACAGCGAAGTCGCTGAGGGTCCAGAGGTGAAAGTTGAAGAGCAGATGCTGGTAGAGCAGATAGAGGAGGGGCCCGCTCTTATCTGCAGCCACCTGCTCCATTAGCAGCTGGGCAGACATGAGCACGTTCATATCCATGGCCCAGCTGGGGACCTGAGGAGAGAAGGAGAAGAAGATGCCAGGGTCTGTCAACCCTCTGGCCCAGCCACTCAGTTTCCAATTTTCCCAGCAGCAGGCATGAATCACCATCCTTGCTTATAGCCTTTCAGGGCCATTGCCATCTCTGAGACACACAAGCCTCCAGCCGAGACTACAGCCCAGCTTTCCCTGCCACCTTCTTACCTATATCCTCACAACCATTCAGGGGCCCATTCAGGCCCCACTCAGATAACACTGCCCAGGAGGTCCTGCCCCTGTGTCTCCTCCACCCACTCACCAGGCCTCACCTTGCGCAGGAGGGCTCCGATTATGGCAGGCCCCTGGCATTGCACCAGGCTCTCCTGATTCACAGTGTGGCCCTGCAGGAAGTTCCGAAGCATCAGGAGAAAGGCAGCCACTGCATTCCTCTCCATCCGTTCCTCTGCCGACCACCAGGAAGAGGACAGAGAGGTTGGTCAACAGCATGCCAGAAGCCACAACCTCAAGCACATCCCTCACCCCCCCCACACACACCAAGACTTTCCCCCCAAATCCAGGCATGAAGGACACTCACCTGAAGACTTGCCCAGGGGGAGAAGCAGGCCCTGAGTGTTATGGCCTGAGGTTAGTTCAGGTCCTACAAGGTCATGTGTTTCACCTGGACCTGCCTCGGCTTCCTGGGGCTGCACAGCCACTCGCTCCAACAAAGGCAGCAGGGCACCCATGCCCCCTACACAATTCACCACATCCTGGGAGGAGGGGCCAGGAATGAAAGGACAGTTCTCGACCAGCATCTTGCCTAGAAGCCTGGACTCAGAGCATGGGTCTCCTAAACCCTGCCAAGGCTCAACTCTCCTCCCAACTAGCCCTGTGTACACTACACGCATGCACACACGTACCTTCACATCCCATGTCTCTACGCTGTGTCCTGTCAGGCGGCCATCCAGCCCATGGCCAGGGGACAGGTCCAGACAGATATTGTTCTTACAGGCCTGGGTCAAATGGAGTAGGGAGTGGCAGACTGAAAGTGGAAGCCAGAGGGCAGAGCCGGAGGGCACTGAATATTTCCTAATCCCTAAATACCTGAGGAGAATAGTGGAGGAGCAACTTGGCACCAAGCTCATGTAGTTCACCCTCAGGCTTGAAGGGTGCTGGCTCATTGGGCCCTGGAGAGAAAAAGGCCAAGCCATTAGACCTCTGGTCAGGTCCTCTGGCCAAACGCTATCCACAGCTTGCCTCCTCCCTGCCTGCTTAGAGGAAGGATTCCTCAGGTGGCCATCTTCCCTGGACCTTGCACAGCTGACATTCTGGAACTGGGACAATGGGGTGGGCGCTGGGACTGGGTCCTGGGGACAGCAGATGCCAGGTGCTACTTACCCAGGGTACACAGGCCCCGAAGGGCAGGTGCTTGCAGAGCTTCATGGAAGATGGCCACGGCCCCCAGCTCACCCTCCAGAGATGTGGGGCTTCCCCACCGAGTGTCCTGGGTGCCTGCAAGGGTGGAGCTGATGCCACCCTCCTGCAGAGGGGCCCCCAGCCCAGGCCCCCAGCCCAGGCCTGTGGAGGCTGGGACTGACTGGGAGCGGGTGAGGGAAGGGTGAGTGTGAGACAAGGTGGTAGGTGACGTGGGGAGCCCCGTGGTGGTCGTTGTCGTGCGGTGCCCAGCAGAACCAATACAGCAAGAGGAGAAAGGCTGTAGGGTCAGGATTGGGAGACCGGTCAGGTCCTGGCACAGCCTGGGATCCCACCTATATCCAGCTTATGGTGGGTGACTCCCAAAACCATAACTTCACAGTGGTCCAGGGCAAAGACACACAGGGGTTCCAGGCCACACTGGTCCAAGGCCCTCCAAGCCACCCATGGCCTCCCAAACCCTGCCTGGCACACCTCACTGAGGGAGGGGAAGCGAAGAGGTGCTGTCTTGACCAGATGGCCATCTTTGAAGACATTGACCAGGTTCTGACTGAAGGGCCGGCGCCCAGGCACATGCACAATGGCCACACAGTGCTGGAAGAGAAGCCCGGATGATTCAAGTCAAGCTTGACTGTTGGTACTCTCCATCCTACACTGGGCCACGGGAGAAGGGCAGGACTCACCCAGGCAGAATCAGCAAAGGACACTTCGGGCAAGCTCATGGTCATGTACTCCTTCCGTGTGCACACTGCTACCACCAGGGTCCCAGCTGCCGTGAAGAAGGCCTCAAACCCCGAGCCATTGCTGGTGAAGAAGCTGGGGCAAGCAGCAAGCCAGTTATGCCCGCTTCTTCCTGCTCACCCCGGCAGTGGGTCCCCAGCCCTTGGCAGTTACCCACCTGTACAGTTGTTTTCGCTGGAGGGGCCGGCTGGGAGCCGAGGTAGGAGCTGCCTCTGTGGAATGCAGACAGAGCCAGGCATGGAAGGTAAAGCCAGGGCCCGGCCATCGCTGCACAGGCGGCACCATGATGCCAGCCATGCTAGGCGTGAGGTCAAAGTAGCGCAGGGCACGTGGGGGACCCCGGTGCCGTGCCATGCCTGACAGTGCTCGGATGACGGCGCCCGCGTGTCGAGCCCTCTGAGGTTCAGTTCCGTGTGACTCTGAGTCCAGGCCTGGTGGGGGGCGCAGCAGGCGACGCAGCTCCAAGGGCCGAAGTGACACACGGCCCAGAGCTTGCAGCAGTGCTAACAGCTGCTCCTGGCAGCGAGCTCCCAGGGCTAGCCCTGTGCTGAGTGTCTCCAGCAGGTGGCCTACCAGGCCAGCTTGCACACAGGTGGCCCGGCTGGCAGGGCAGCTGTCACAGAGCCACCAGAGCCGTTGTGCCAGGAAGAGGCGAAGCTCAGCTGTGGGCAGGGCTGGGAGCCACTGCATCAGCAGCAGCACTGGCTGTTCATTGCGGATCGGCGGAGGCGGGTGCAGGCTGTGGTCACCCTCCACGGCCTGTAGGTGGAAAGAACGTGACAGTCCCGGCTCAACTTTGGCCCCTTGCCAGCCTGAGACTTCCTGTTGTCTGCAGTGTGGGAAAGCAACATGTGCCACTCCATCTTGGTGCCTCACCAAAGGCAGATGATCAGGACCACTGAAACAAGTACTCAGCACTATTAACTTCCACACTTTGGCTTGTAGCATAGTCTGGCCAAGAAAACTGCACATTCCTGGGATAGCCCTTGAGGCTTCTACGGTAGGTGTCTTACCTCAGGGCACTGATTTGTATGGCTGAGCCCCAGCTCACATTACACTGGCCATAGTTAAAGGTCTTCCAGGGTAGGAACCTGCCTCAGCTCCCTTTGGGACCCAGGCCCCAAGACCAGTCCTTACCATGTTGAGCAGTTCCTGCAACAGCCGGTGGGTGGGGGGCCCGTGGCTCTGCAGGACCTCCTGCAGGTGCTGGTAGCCAATGCGCTCCTTAAACACCTCCTGAAAAGTAGCAGCACAGAAGGAAGCCAAGCTGTGGGTTCTGTAGCCGACTCACACGCACAGGCACCCCTCCCTTCCAGAGCTCTACGCCAGTTCTGCTCCAGGTCACAGCACAGAAAGGGACAAGGACAGCGTAGAGAACGGAGTAGCCTGCACAGTCATCTCAGGAGGCTGCAATGGTGGTCCCTACATGGCCCTGACCCAGAACACCCAACTCCCAGGACACAGCCATGACCACACCCACCCAGCATGTGGAACCACACCCTAGAGACAATGTTGGTCATGTGCTCCCCAGGGAACAGGACTTACAGGCCAGTTTTGGAAATATAAGGACAAGGAACTCGGCCACTAACTCCTGTGGCAGGAAGTCTGGAGCATCCTCACCTTGGCCGAGGGGGAGCCACTCATGATGCAGGTCAGCACTCTGACCACATGGACCGCAATGGCATCTGTGTCCTGGTCCAGCACCTTGGGGTGGAGGGGAAGTCAGGAGAGGTAGCTGTCAGGGTGTCACAGATGGCGGGACCGGCAGCAAAGGGGTACAAGGCCAGGGACACCAAGGTCCAGGGCTTCTGCTGGGTCAGCAGCCCTCTGTGAGCACCAGGCCCTCTACTTGTCCCACGAGCCGTGCTGCCCTGAACTGGAGTGCTCTCGCAGCAGCTGGGCAAGATCGCCTCTGGCAAAGAGGCCTGGAAAGAAATGCAGGCTGCAGAGGGCCTCTGGATGGACCAACGGAGCGCACTGCCTCCGCACCCCATCCTGCTCCTCTGGTGGACTCACTGGCCCTGTCCCCTGTCCCCACAGCCCACCCAAGTCAGACACATGTGCAAGCAAGCCATCGAGTGTCCCATCTCCCGTGATGATTGACAGGCTTTCAAGGGTATAGGGGCCATCAATCACAGGGCATTAGAGCCAGAAGAACCTTCGAGACTTTAAATCCTACCGTGCCCTCCATCTCCTAAATCAGTGAGGACACTGTGGCTCAGCTTAGTTGAGACTGACAGTTGGAGGTGTGCTGCTCACTCCCCCTGACCCATTCTGAGGGGTGAGGGGCTGAGAGTTGGATAGCAAGTACCAAGCCATGTCTTAGCTTTGTGGGCCCTTTGCTCCTAGCTCTACCCAGTCCCCTGAAAGGCGACTTCAGACAACCTTCCCTTCTCCTGACCCTGCCTGTAAACAAAGTCAAGGGTGTGAGGAGTCGCTTAGTCCTGCCTGATTTGGAGCCGGGTGGACGGGTGAGCTCTTGGAAAGTCTATAGGTAATAAACATGAGGCTGCCTCATGGAGACTAAATCACAGCAGACTCTGGAGGCTGGGGTCCAGTACAGAGGCCCCACCTGCAGCTCCTACAGATAGTGGGGCATGCGGCACATCATAAGGAGCCAGACCTGTTTAGTATAGGAATCAGGAGCAACAGAAGAAATGGCCCCTCAGGGACCCTGCCTTAGTAGGTGATTACCACTAAAACTCTTAGTATTTGTGCTTCTGTCTCTCCTTTTGAGAAGTGGGGGGTTGAGGTAGGTGGTAAAGAGTTTCGAAGGTTCCTTCCAGCCACACCCCAGCACCCAATTCTAACACCAGGTAAGCAGAAGACCACTTCCTGTTCCAGTCTCTAGGAAAGAACCTGGAGGGTGGGGGTGGGTGAGAGGTCATGGGAGTATCACCCTCATTTCCAGGTGTGTCAAACATATCTACTCATCCATCGTTTCACAACACAGGAAATGGTCAAAGAAGGCGCCCGGGGTGGGTGGCCCAGGGAGGTGCTGCCTGAGTGGGTCAGCCCCAGGGTGGTACCTTCTGGACATCGGGCTCAGTCAGTAACCAGGTAGCCAGGTCACTGTGCCCCTCAGGGGGCGCCCGGGCCTGCAGGTACAGCTGTGGGGAGGGGCAAAGTGGAGGAGGAGACGAGGAGGAGAGGTTAGAGCAGGACCAGAGGGAGCTGCCAGGGCTCTGCACCAGTGGGAAATGGCCCGCTGAGTCCCAGCCTAGTCAAAGTTCTATCAGAGCAGACCTGAAACCCAAAGGGACAAACCGTACCCAGGCCCCAGGCCTCAAGCCCTCCCACTGAACACAGCCATTGCCATGGTGACTCTGCAGCAACCTGGGCTGTTTATGTGATCCCCCTGGTTCCAGGCCTTCCACTCCCCAGGTGAAACCTCACCCACCTTGCTGTTCTGGATGAGGCGAATAAGATGTTCAAAGCAATTATTGCTAAGGAAGGTGGCTTGCAGCACTGGCCGGTCCTCACATGCCAGCATCATGGGGATAGCATCTGTGGAGGGGTCAAAGTCACACTCCCCTAAGGCATCTTAAACACCTCCCTTCCCCTGAGGCCCAGTCCTGCCTTTCCACCATCACATGGTCATTCCACTCTCCAAGGGCCTGGGAGCCCATACTTACTGAGCATACTGACACGCAGGGTGACAAGGGCCTCTTCAGGGCTTGAACTTGGACTAGCTGGCCAGTCAGCATTAAGAATGCGGAAGTAGCCCTCAAGCAGGGTGCGGAGTTCTGGTCCTCGGGGTGGTGCTCGGTTGGCATGCAGGACATGCACTGCACCGACCAGTGCCTTCAGAGCCAGCAGCCGCTGGCGGTGGGCCTGAGCTGGGCCTTGGTCCCAGCCCCGCACCACACCTAGCAGTCCCTGCACAGTGCCAGCACTCACGGCCACCTGCCCGTTCTCCTGTGTGTGAGGGAAGAAGGCAGTCAGCTCACTAGAAGCAAGATGCTGAGAGGGCCATGCCCTGATCCACAAGCTCGCTGCTCAACATACCTTTCCTCCTGCAAGGACAGCACCAAAGAGGTGGATGAGCCGCAAAAGGAACGTGGGAGGCAAGCGCTCTGCATCCAGCAGGCTCTCTGGGTAGTGGGAGGGGCAGGACAATGTCACCAAGGGTGTAGGACTATGGCCCAAAGGACTGCACGCCCAGCATGGGGGAGTGGGGTAGAAGCTGAACCTAGCAAAGTCCCAACCTAAGGGAAGGGGCATCACCCTTCTTTGGGTCTAAAATGTCATGGCTCTATGCTAGGGGTTCGGGGGGAGCAGTGGTGCTTGAGGGACATACGGCCCAGCCCCCAAGAACCTAGGCAGCTTCCTGGATGCTTACACCCAAATGTAAGGGTGTCCCAGAGTGACACACAACCACTGTGCTTCCCTAGAGACCCAGGGTTTGGCTTCTCAGATGCAAATCTGTTCCTTCTGCCACTGTGACAGTGGGAGCTTCTGGTGCTCCGCTCTGGGGACCAGGCTACATCTACTGATCTTTCCTCTCCCCCACTGGGAACTTCTAGGAGCTTTCACAGCCTTACATGTGCCCTTGCTCCAGCCAAGCTGGACAAGGTGCCAGGCAATGAACTGAAACCTAGAAGGCAGAAGGGTCCAGGCCTGAGTCACATGGTGGGGAAGAGGTGGGGAACAGGTGGGGTTGGAGGAGAATGGGGCCTCCTGCCCTGGGGCAAGACCTGAAAATAAAGTTGCCCCATGAGGGGAGAGGACCCAGGCCAGTACCCTAAGAAGGAGTAACTGGTGACATTCTAGGGATTTGGGGACAGGAGTGGGGTTGGAATGAGAATCAATCCTGAGGATATCAGGCTGCTACTGAAGGGTCCTACAGGAAGGAAGCAAATCTAGGTGGTCCTAAGAGTACCTAGGCTGCAGGAATTGGAGGCAGGGTCCCTACCTCCACCCCTCAGAGTTCTCCCCGCCTGGGGTCATGTACCACTGACTTGCTAAATGATCCAAAAGGATCTGCCTTCCCACAGACCTGCTTGCCTCTGTCTAGCCTCTTCCTGCTCTGAGCACATCAAGTGCTGGCCACTGTCTCTCCAATGACAGGAGAGAGAGAAGGCCCCGAAGAGAAGAGCAGAAACAAGTGAATGAATGAAGCCAGGGAGAACAAAATGGCCAGAGGGGCTCGTGCGCACCACTCTTCCAGCAGGAATGAAGTGGGGCTTGAGGAGGCTAGAGCCTGGATGGAGGCTGCAGGGGCTGAGAGACTGGACAGGGAATGGAGGTACAAGCGCTTGGGAGAGTCAGAAGAGAAGGAGATGGGAAATTCAGGGGACAGGTCAACACCCCACCAGATAGGAAGTCCTCATTCGAGCCTAGGGAAAAATTACTTTGCCCTGCATGTCCTTTCTCTCTTCTCTACCCCTAAACTTCTGCTTGGCTGTTGGAGGTTCCTGTGTTTGGTGGATGGGATTAGGGAACCACAGGAAGGGGACCTAGGTTTGGGGGCAGGACTGGGTGGGGCTAGGGCGGTAAGGGTGGAGCCTAACCTTGGAAGAAAGCTTCGAATTCACAGGGCAGAGCAGCAGGAGGGAACTTGTATTTGCTCTTCTCCTTGGAGCTGATGACTTCCCTGGGGGGTGGGGGGGTGGGGAAGAGTTGGGGTGAAGCCGAGCACTGGGATCCATCAGCTGAACTCTCACCTCTTCTCGGTCAGGTCACGGGGTCATTCTCCTCCAGCCTGCATGCAGGCTAGTCCTGTAAGGCTTTACACCACTGATCCCATCCCATTCCTTTCCCTGGCCTGCTATAGGTCACCCTGTCTGAGGGCCGGGTCTCACCCACTGTGCTGGCGCCGCCAGGTCTGGTAAGGGTCAAAGAGCTCTTCACAGAGGAGCAGAGCATGCAGGGCCACATTCTCCAGCTGGGTCCCCTGGCCCTCCTGTGATGATGGGGATCCTTTCAGCTGCAGTGTGGGGAGAGGATGGGAGGGTCAGTCAGCCATCCGAGCAGCAGCTGTCTCCGCCCTATCCAGGCAGGCCCCCTCACCTCAGCTGTCAATCCAGTGAGCAATGCCAGCACACGGGGCACCAGCACCTGGCCCCAACCAGCCTCTACATTCTCCAGGTTCCTGGAGGGGAGGGGTGAAGAACAGGGCAGGTCATGCTAACATCTCAGGTCTCCCTCACTCCCAGACACAGGCTCTGCCTACCCTCAGAGGACACGAGGGAGAAGCCACCTGCAGAGAATGATGAAGAGCTTCAGCAGCAGCAGGGCCTGCTCCAGGTTGTCCTGGTCTAGCTGCTCTGCTAACGCATATAGAGCATCCAACGGTAGCAGAGGGACGTCCGCACCTGCCTCCTCGGGCCTGTGGGAGGGGACAGTTGCTGAGTGCGGAGGACAGTCCTACCTGCCTGGCTCTGGCCTCTAAGCAGATAGAGCCTTACCTTCGAGGTTCCAGGGAGGATAATGAGATACTCTTCTCGAAGGCACCCACAAAGGCCTTCAGCCATTGCTGCAGGTAGCCAAGGTCCTTCTGTTGACAAAGGAGTTCAAGAAAATGAGAGGGTAAAGAATCTCACTGAAGAGAGGAGAGACAGGTATCAACAGGTGGAGTGAACCAAGATAGACGGATTGAAGGCGGAGTGGTAGAGATGGAGAAAGGAGAAGGGGCGTGGGTCCCGGAAGACAGGAGCTTGGAAGGTCAGAACCGGAGGACTGCGGTGTGGACAGGTCACCACCAGGACCTCATCTGCACTGTCCTTGTTCCCACCTTTCTAATGGTTAGGACCCACACAGACAGGCGGAGGAGGAGCTTAAGTGGGGGCGTGGCTCTACCCCACACTAGCACTACTGCTGGTCTCCCATTCAACAGCTACCCGAAGCCTAGCCAGAGCCTTGGGTCATGTCCTGCCCTGCCACCTTCTTCTAGTTCCGTAGCCACCACCTTCTGGAAACCTTCTGGTGCTATGGGTCCTAGGATGCACATCCACTATTGGACAGGCACCCAAGTCACACTTGTACCCTCACACTACAGCCCACCCTTGCACAGGAACTCCCACGAACCCTTGCTGTTTACCTGGACCCCAGGCCCCAGAGTTGGTTCCATGGACAAGAGAGGTGGGTAGTGCCTAAGCCCGTGTATGGGTGCCGCCAAGGAAACTATGGTGTGAACAAAAAAACGTTTCCTCCGCCCCGGCTGGGGCAGGAAGCGCAGAGTCATGGTGGGGGAGGGCAGCCGCTTCCTCCCAGCAGACCGCAGGGATGTGGAGGGGCCCTGGGGCACCGTGTGCTGCTAAGGCAGTGTGGGCAAGGACTGCAGCAGAAGTGATGGGGGCACCCTGTGCTGGATTCCATCCTTGCTATTAGGGTATCAGGTACCCTTCATTCAAAGTACCGACATTTCCTGACCTGTCTTAAGACCTCAAGCCTAGGGGGAAAAAGCAAGGCTTGCCTTTCCCAGGAGCTGCTACCTACTTGGATTCCACAGGTCTCTTGCTCAGGTATCCATTTGCCCTCATTTGCCCTAACTTAATGCCTTTTCCAGGACAGGGAAGTGGGACCTGGCTTATTCATTAGTTCCTCCCTGAAATCAATCACCTTTCCCAAGTTAGAAAGGAGACCAGAACTACAATGGGGAAGGACAAGAGAAATGGCATGCTTCAGTCAGTGCTCGCAGGCCTGAAACTTCTCCTAGGGGCAGGGACCTCCCACTTAAGGCTCTGCAGAACTCTACGGAGCAGCAGTTCTCAACCTTCCTAATGCTTGGGCTTTAGTACAGTTCCTCTTGTAATTGTGCCCCGCTCCAGCATAAAATGATTTTCTTTGCTACTTTATAATTTTGCTACTGTTATAAATCATAATATAAATATCTGTGTTTTCTGCTGGTCTGGGCGACCCCGTGAAGCTGAGAACCGTTACAGAACACAGCTGGCTTGTTTATGCTGCCTGAAACATGGCTCTCATGTAACATGGATGGCCGCCAGCAGAGCTGGAGCAGACTCCCCAAAACCTAGTGGGAGCGACTATTCACTACGGATGCCTTCTTTGCCCATTTTATCTATGATTTATATCGTGTGTGTGTGTGTGTGTGTGTGTGTGTGTGTGTGTGGTCCAGAGGTAGTCGTATGATATTGCTCTCATTCTTCACCTTATTTTTGGAGACAAGGTCTCTCATTGAAGGAGAGCTCACCATGTGGGCCACAGGCTAGGTAGAGAGCCCCCAGGTCTGCCTGTTTCTGACCAAGCACAGGGTCACAGACATATGAAGCCATGCCCAGCCTGTACATGGGTTCTTAGGATCCCAGTTCAGGCCCTCAGGCTCATGAAGCCAGCACGGAGTCATCTCTCTGACCTGGTTTTTATTGTTGTTTCTGCCTTTTGAGACAGGGTCTCACATAGACCCAGCAAGCCCTGACCTCTAGGTAGCTAAGGCTACTCTTAAATGTCCTGACTCCACTTCCTGAGAACTGGGCATTCCCTACACAGACCAGTTCTTTTTGCAAAACCCAGGCAACCCAGAGAAGGGACCACAGACATCAAGAAGCAGGACATCACTGTGACTTTCTGTCTGTCCTGTTACCTTTGTTGACCTTTCCAAGACTTCCTGTCAGTCTCCTTCCCCATCAACCAGGAGGCCAAGGTGCCCAGTCCACCTGAGAAGACCAGATTAGACCTGGACGGCTCGTGTGTCGAAGGCTTGGTCTCCAATGCAAAAATGTGGAGGTTTTGTTTGTTTGTTTTGTTTTTCAAGATGAGGTTTCTCTGTCTAGCCCTAGCTCTCCTGGAACTATTTTTAGACCAGGCTGGCCTCGAACTCTGCCTCTGTCTCCCAAACGCTGGGACTAAAGGCGTGCGCTCAGCTCTAGTGGGATTTTAGGGTTTTAAGTAATTGGATTAGGGGCACTCTAATCTCGTCAATGGATTATTATTGATAGGATTATAATCTGATGGGCCACTGGGAGGGGGCGGAAGTGCCACAGGACTTACCCTTGCAAGCTCTATCTTGTCCCTGTGCACTTACAGCTGACCCGTGCATTTTCTTTCCACCCTAACCCCACCCACCTCCACCCTTTCTGGTTGACATAGGTAAGGCAGCTTTCTTCTGCCATGCCCTTCTGTCATATCTCTGCTCGTCACAGGCATAAGAGCAACAGAGCCAGAGAACCATGGATAGAAACTTCCAAAACCACAAGACAAAATAACCCTTTCCTCCTTTAAGGTGGCCTCTCTGCCATTTATCAGAGAGATGGGAAGTGAGTACACCAGGGCTTCGAGAGCATTTCCTTTGAACCCAGTACAGGTGGGAAGTGGGAAGCCTCAGAGGAGACCCAGCACCCTGGCTCCAGCTACACCTTTCAGCATAATGGAGCCAGATCTTTGCTGTAGGCCAGCGTAGCTAGCCATTTGACCCTGAGCCTGCCTTCTGGGATCAAAAATGTCCCAACATTGGGCTGGGAAGATGGCTCAGTCACAATGTTTGCATGTACGCACAAAAACCCAAGTTTAGACCCTAGCAGTGCATAAAGGGTCAGGGTCAGCAGTGCATGTTCTAATCTCAGCAAACGGAGGCAGAGGCAAGCAGGTCCACAGAGCTTGAAGGCCAGGCAGCCATACTGAAGTTATGGGCTTTAGCTATAGTGAGAGGCTGTGTCTCCAAAAATAAGGCAGTGCAAAAGTCAACCTCTGACCTCCATGCACACACACACACACACACACACCACTATTCCAACACTGTCTTCCCTCTTCTATCCCTAACTAACCCCTAGTCAAACCAGTTTTCTCTCACCCAAAATATGGGTACCTAAATCCCCAAACAGTCCCTTCTCCAACCCTGCTGAGCCTGGCCCTCTAGGTCCCTGGTGCAGCCAAGGCCTGGTTTCTGTCCCCAGATTACCCTCTGGCCCAGGCTTCTACACCCCACATTACCCAACACTATCTCAGTGATATGGGATTGGGGTACTTAGGCAGGATTTCCTATCTTCCTCATGGACACTCCAGCTTTCTATCCCTTGAACCATCATACCCTTGGCCTGTCTTGTCCCATAAACCCAGATTGGGTTGAGCCAGGTTCAGGGCTAGGCCAATCAAGGTGGGCTTCATGGACTTGGAAGGGGCATGGAAGAGTCTCAAAAGCACAGAACAAAGGATAGGAATAGTTGCCTGTCCCCTTCTTCTCCCGAGGAGGCCCCAGGCCAGCTCTGACCTGAACACCTTTGCTTGAAGCTACAGTGCTAAATATCAGGGTCCCTACAGAGGCAGGGTCAGAAGGCAGGGCAGGGCAGCGGGCAGGAGCAAGATGGTTGTTGCTGCCTGTGACAGGGTCCAGAGCCTGGAAGTTATGACTCTGTGGGACTTGGGATCTGTATTCCTATCTCAGAGCACTGCCTCATTGGCTCCTTCCAGACCTTTCCAGCTCTGAACGGGACCCTTAGGACAGATGAGGAACAACCACACAGGCCAAGACCACCTTTTAGCCCATGAGAAAGTACTTGGGTCTTGCTACAGAGGAGAAAATAGACAGCACTGTCTCTAGAAGGATGGATGCTAATCATCATCCCAACCTGTCCCCAACCACCCGAACACACTCAGAGGATATTGAGAGGAAGTGCTCCCCAAGGGCTAGTGAGGCACAAATTGTTCCTGAGTGGGCATGAAACTGTCAGTTTCTTACAACTCTGAGGTGATTCTGGTGGGCTGAGGGCAGGTCTATGCGGCACAGTGGGTGGGGAGAGTTTTCTACCAGAGGGACAGGGGCCACTACGCTGCCGGACACCACACTGCCTCTGAAGCTATAAGAACAAGCTCATGCCCAGTACAGAAAGCCTCCAGAGCACATCACCATCAGCAATGAGTCCATCAGTCCAGTTGCTACTCTGGCAGAGGCTCCACCCTCAGAGCAAATCAATGATCTCCTCTGACATCTGAGGCTCTGAAGAGGTGCTGCCCCTCATCTCCAGTCTTGCTCCCCCAACCTCCATGTCCAAGGGCTTGCTGTTCCCATCCCACAGGGCTGAATATACTTTATTTTCCTTGTTTCTCTTCAGAAATGCCCTAAACCAGGACCACAACCTTTTGAAGACACAGGCCATTGCTGTATAGGTAGGGTTTACTAATTACTAGTAAAACTGGTGGCTGAGGGTATGAGATTTGGACCCAGGTCCTTTTTAAAAACTGGGTAGCTTGCTATGTAACATAAAGCTCTCTGAGCCTCAAGTAGCTTTATTTTCTGTGGGGGCAGGGGAGAGTTGAGACAGGGTCTTACAATGTACACCAATCTGGCTTCAAATTCACAGAGAGATCTACCTGCCTCTGCCTCACAAGTACAGTGATTAAAAGAGTGCATCACCACACCCAGATTCAACTATCTCTTTAAAAGAGTCACCCCTATCACCCAGGGACTCTGGTCAGCCCAAATCCCTGGCATTCTCAGTTTATGAGAGAAAGCAAGAGGCAGCCCTTGGCTCAGTGCAGAGTTGAGGCCTCCAGGACAATCCCCAGCTTGCTGCCTTGTGCAGGGGAGGTAGAGTGTATTTCCCAGGGAAGAGTTCCAGGCAGTACGGAGACAGTACGGAGAGCAATCGCAGCTAAATACTCGGTGATTCCCTTCAGTCAGAGCTACCTCCACCCCCAAGAATAGACAGGAAGAACTAGGGTTGGATAGGTCTGGACAACACAGCTTCTCAAGCCTAAATTCTTCCGTATAGCATCAAAGAGGAGACAGGACAATCAATGTCAGGCCAGAGGTGGCTTCTAGCTACATTATAAGAACTGCAGCCCATGGGATGAAGCTGGAAGATGGCAACTTTTCTGGGGGGAACAGAGCAACTGAGCAAAGTGCCTGGGTGCCCAGACAGTCTCTGGCCCCTTACCTGAAGCACAAAGAGGAATGGACCTAATGGTCCCCATAACACCCTTCAGTACTTAGCCATTTTCCTTGTGCTATCACTATGGAAACTGAGAATTTCCTGCCATGGTTCCCATAGTAACTGAGTCTGTTTCCATGGGGATTACACACTTACCCATCAGCTTCTCAGTTATAACAACCTCAAGGCTACCAGCCTTTCCCCCCAAACCCCAGGTTCTTTGCTAATCTTTCTATCATTAAAGCTCCTCCTCCTTCAATTGCCTTAGCAACAAAAGCAGGGAGAAAGAAACCAAGAGCTGGGTATATATGCCCTTTTAAGAAAGCCAATAAGAGCCAGGCAGTGGTGGTACACGCCTTTAATCCCAGCACCTGGGAGTCAGATTTCTTAATTCAAGGCCAGCTTGGTTTACTGAGAGAGTTCCAGGACAGCCAGGGCTACACAGAGAAACCCTGTCTTGAAAAACAAGACCAAATAAACAACAGAAAGAAAGTGAGGGATCTGGGAACCCAAGTCAGTAAACACCTGCTGCATAAAGGAGTTTAGATTCCATAGTGCCCACCAAAGCCAGGGTACAAATCCACAGCCTCAGCTCTGACAGAGGAGGCACAGGGTATGACTGCAAGCAGACCCCTTAAGCTCACTGGCTAGTCTAGCTTAACCAATGAAGTGGAGATGGCTTAGCAGGTAAAAGCACCTGTCACCAAGTCTGACAGCCTAAGTTCATTTCCTGGGGCTGACATTTCTTTCTTTGGCCTACACATGTGCACACACACGAGGTAAAGTGAGGTCCAGGAAGAAATAGGACCCAGCTAAGGATCTAGAGGAAGAGAGGCCTGGTCAAGTTTCCATGAGACAGGGGAGATCATGGGTCAAGGATAAAAGACCAGAGAGAAAGGTGGGCAAATCTAAAGATCATCTACTCTGACCTAACCTATGAATCCTCCCTCAGGGGCACAGTTGGAGAACTGGGTCCCCTCTCCTGCCATGCTCTTTCTGACCCTCAGCAACCCTGTCAATAGGGGGTATGAGAGGGTGAGTAACACCACAGCTCCAGCCTGCAAAGGGGCTGTGCATTTACATACTATTTTGCATTAACCTTTACATACTTCCCAAGTGCCAGCATGCCAGGTGCTGTCCCTGGCCCTTGAGGACATGCTGGTGGATGTCCTCATGCTTCTCCTCCTCCTCCTTCAGACAGGGCCTCACTCTGTAGACTAGCATGGCCTGCAACTCATAAGAGATCTGCCTGCCTCAGCCTTCTAAGTACTGGGATTAAAGGTGAAATGGAGGTGTCCGAGGGAGCATGAGTGAGACGCAGGAAGAGGGAGGGAGGGCAAAAGAAAGGGAGACGGGAAGAGGGAGGGGGAGAAAGCCATGCCTCGCCACCATGTCTGACTGAAAGCTTGCTTCTTGGATTTCCCACAGTTAGGTGCTCATTCCTGTTGTTCCTGGCCTTCAGCCCTCAAAATCCCAACTCTGCCTGCTCTGGGATAACTTCCTTGACTGGTTGTTACCCTGGGCATCTTCTCAGCCAGTCATTCAGCTGACACCAGGGAACGCTTACTAAAGGTTAGGTTCCAGGAAGCTGTGGGGTGGTGAACGCCATAAAGGTTAAGACAGGCTCCAAGCAGAGGAAACAACAGGTGTGGTCTCAGGTAACGATCCACCTGAGACTTCCTGACCACAAGACTAAATGATGACTAAAGCAGTCTTGATGACCTTGCCTTGGTTTCCCCACGAGGAACTTGAGGAACTTCAAAACTGAGTAATATTCAGGGCCACTCTGAAAATGCCCCCTCCCTCTATCTTTTCCAAGAGCCCACCAAGAGGGCAGGGTCCATGTAGACTAGGGAAGGCGGGTCTAAAGCTGGGGTCTTTTAGGAAAAAGGAAGGGCAGGAACTGGGGTGCTTTCACCCTCTGTCCTCACCCAGACCCACAACTGGGGAAACAGGTTTGCCAGCAGATGGTAGCTCTTGCTGAAGGGAGGGGCCTCCTGTGTTGCTGGCTGGCTGGCTGTGGACTGACAAAAAGGTCTCTTTTCTTTCTTTTTGAGGTTAGTCTCAAAAGTCTGTAGCCCAGATCGGCCTCAGACTTTTGGCAATCCTCGTGCCTCAACCTCTCTCATACTGGGATTACAGGCATGTGCCATCATTCTGGGGCTCTGAGGATCTCGTACCACACGTGGCAGCTCCGTCCTTGCCTTACATACCCCACGACACAAACACAGTGGGTCCCTAGGAGCTCCGTCTCTCCTTGGGAACCCAGCACCAAGGGGTGGGACAGTGTTCTTGGAGTAGGCAGGAAGGCTGCGCTGAGAGGCAGCCTGGCTTCCTCTCCCCAGGCCAGCCTAGCCCCACCCGACTCCTGAGTTTGCTCTCACATCCTGGATTTATTTGTTGGCTTGGTCCCAGGCTGCCCCCTGCCTGTCCAGCCGGTTCGTGTCCCATACCTAAGCCCTCCGGGAGCGGGTGGGAGCACAGCACCCTGCTGGGCTGCAGCGCTCAAGACTACACAGCCTGTCAACTCTGAAAGGGTGCGGTCCCGGGAGGCCGGACCGGGACATCTCTAGCAGCCTACCACCCAGCCTGAAAACCCAACGGTGACATCTCTACAGAGTCGTCAGCGGCGTCAAGCTCTCCTCACCCAGTCATCTCCCTTGTAGAGGGAGACATAGAGGCTGAATGGACAGGAGGCAGGCTTTTCTGACCTACACCAGCCATAGTGCCTCCCTCTCCACAAAGCCCAGGTGGCCTGAGGGCAAAATGGTGTTGATTTTACAGACAGGGAAGGAGAGGCTTAAAGGTGCAATGAGCTTGGACTGGGTCACCGTCGGAGGTGTGTGCGTGTGAGACTCTACTACATGCCAGCAGCCCAAGACCAAAGAAGCTGTGGCCCCTCACACTTAGACCCTAAGTTCCTAAGAGATAGACCAGCCTCTTCAGAGGGCCAGGGCTGAGCATGAAGTCTCCCCATATCTCTGCTCTCCCCGTGACAAGCTGTCCAGGGACACACAATGGACCATTGTGTACATGGCACACCTGAGCTAGGCACCTAGTGCCAAGCAGGTGCAAGGAGGGAGGCGTAACCCCAGGATCACTCCCTGCTTCCAGTGCAAGAACGAAAGTGGAGCTTCTAGATTTTGAATCCCAAGAGTCACAGTCCCTCCCCTCCCCTTCTGGTATCCCCGGAGGCAGCCTGAAACGTGGGTCCTTTGAAGACATCCTTCCTGGCTTCACCTCCCGACCCTGCCCCACTGCGGAACGGAGGTAGGCTAAGGTCGCCTCAAGTATAGCAAGAGCTCTTCAGTAAGTACTTCTCTGGAGAAGTCTGAGGTAACTATCGTCTGACTGTAAGGAGTGTCACCTGCCGGGTCCCTCAAAACACTTGGCATTCTAGCCACGACCATCTATCGAGAATGCGCCCCTCAGGCGAAGCAGTCTATATGCAAACTGAGTCCCTTTCGTTCCAGACCTCAGTTTACCCAGTTGTGAAAGGGGTGAGGAATAAGTAACTGACTAGGGCAACTGAGGCCGCGCGGTTTCGCTGGGGACTTGCAGAACAGTGCGCGCCCGCGAACACGGTCCCGCTGGCACAAATGTCCGAGGCAGCCCGCCGGCCAGGGGCACGCACGTGTGAGCGGGGCTGGAGCCCCGCGTGCGCGCGCCTATCTGCGGCCCGGAGGGGAGCCGGACGCAGGTGCAGCAGGAACGGCGCGCGCGGATTTGGGGGCCCGGCGGACCAGGGGCGGGACGGGCTCACCTGCGCGTAGTACAGCAGCCACAACTCGTAAAGCCGCTCCGAGGCGGCCATGGCCTGACCCGGCTCTGGCCCTGCTGCGCGCCACCTGTCGCCGCCTCCTCCGCGCCGCCCGCCGGCTGCCCCGGGCCAGGCCCATGGGCGGGAGGGCGACACTCCGGGGCGGAGCGGCGCTGCACTGCTGGGGGAAGTCCGAGGCTCTCGATCCTGTCGCCCTCAGTCACCAAAGTCTACGCGCCCCTCCTCCTCCCGACCGACCACAGCCTGGCTTCCTACACTTGGGTGTCTGTCAAGGCGGCGGCCGCCGCCCCGCCTCTCCCAGGACTGTGCAAAGGGCGGGGAGTCAGGCTGGAGGAGGAGCCTGAGGTCAGGGCGGCCCGGGAAGTCTCGCGGAACCCCGCCCCTCGCAGGCAGAGTCCCTGCGGAGCCGGTGCCGGGACCATTACAAGCTAGAGCCTGGGAAGGGCTTCCTGAGTTGTTCATCGAGTACAGAATCTATCGGGCTTGGAGTTAATCGCTATTCCAGGAAGGGACTGTGGTGCGCATGAGGATGACTACGGTCCTTCAGCAAATACTGATAATAACCTAGTCCATGAAGAGCACTTGTGGTGGTAACTACGTGCAAGGTTCTGTTCTAAGAGCTTTATGGAAGACAAGTGCCACCTTGAGTTCTTGTTGAGTGCTGAGCTGGCTGGGAAGAATCACCAGCCGAGGACAAAACGTACCTTCAATGAGCTGCGTCCTTCCACTGGGCAGATCCCTACCAAGCTTAGGCTACCTCTGGCCCACTCCCTCTAGGAAGCCTTCCAAGTGCTCCATTGGTGGCACCCCCCTCTCGCAGGGCCCACCTTGTCTTTTGTTCCTTTGACCTGAGGAAGGTGTGTGCTTCACGCCTGTTTTAATGAATGGAGAAACTGAGGCCCAGAGAGGCTGAATGAGGATTGCAGGGGCAGCAGGAACGAGGAATCTAGGCCTGGCTGAATCTTTCCTGGGGCACGGCTCCCGCCACCCTGTCCCTTTCCTTGTGCCCAGACTTCCTGTGAAGGGAGGGAGCCCAGCCAGCTCCTATTGGTCCTAGGAACTGACCAGTCTAGAGTGCCCTAACTCTTAGGTGGCTAAGAGAGGGCTGCGTCCCTGCTCCTATCCTGTTTTGGGTTCTTGGAGTGGATGGCTCTTTCCCTCTGGCCTTTGTCTCCCTCTTGCCCTGTGCATCTTAGTCTGAGCTTACATTTCGTAAGCATGATAGGTCCTAGACAGAACCCGGTAAATCCAGCGAGGTTAGGGGGCTGTGGCATTTGAAGGGAGCTGGGAGGGAAGATCATTCACCTGTGGGCAGGATGGAGCAACATTGCTGACACAACAGTTATCTCCCGAGAAAAAGATTAGGGGAAAGCAGAGGTGTATGCATGTGTGACCGTCTGCTACAGTCAAACTTTTCTTTCTTTCCCTTTCTTTCTCTCGACAGGATTTCTTCATGTTGTCCTTACTGTCCTGGAACTCGCTCTCTAGACCAGGCTGGACTCAAACTCACAAAGATCTGCCTGCCAAGTGCTGGGATCAGAGGCGTGCGCCACCACCGCCCGGCCAGTCCAACTCTTTTTATACTGGGAGGAATGAGTAGTTCTGGAGCTCTTAGTTGGCCTTGGTTGATGTTTGCTTTTATGCAGAGAAGGTAGCCTGACCCTGAGTATTCTGCCACTCCAGAAAGGGATGAGAGATCGTTTTCGAATTCAGAGAAAAAGGCCATGAAGCCAGGCCTGAAACTGCGCAGGTCTAGATTAGAGAGTGGACAGCGAGGCTTAGGAGCATCAGGCAAGTCCGAGGTGCCACCGGCTGCTGTCTGTAGAGAAGGGAGAGCGTGATCTCAGAGTGAGATGGGAATGAGAGTGGCAAGGGAAGGTTTCTGGGTGTTTGTTCGGAGATGGTGCTTTAGGCAAGGTTTCCCTACGAAAGCCAGACTAAACTGATCCCGTAATTTTGCTGCCCCAGCCTCTGAAGTGCTGGAATTACAAACGTGCACCACCACACCCGGCTCAGGGAATGTTTCCGAAGACATTCGCTCCTTTTCAAGAATCGCCGCAAGTGGATAAGCACGGTTAAGCTTTCCAAGACCGCAATCCGGAGAGCCGGGTGGTGAGTAGGCAGAACCAGAGCAATCGACTCACTCTATTCTCTTCCTTTCAGGTCTGATTCTACTTGCCTTCTCACTGATAAGTGTTGGGCAAATCGAACCTTAACGCCTTTCCCTGAACCCAGCCGGCTCACTCGCAGTTCAGGTTGGCCGAGATCAAAGGGCGTGACCTCTTGTAGCAACTCAGCATTGATTGGTTCTCAGGGCTTCCGGCTCTCCATTCTCGCCCTTGGATTGGCCATACGACATTCTCACTGGGCCTGCGCGGGGCAGGGCCTCGGGGAAGATGGCGGCTGCTCCTGCCGGTGTGGGCCGCCTCGAGGAAGAAGCGCTGCGACGGAAAGAACGGCTGAAGGCCCTTCGGGAGAAAACAGGTCGTAAGGTGAGGAACGTGGGGCGAGAGCTACAGGCATGGCAGCCGGTGCTGTGGGTCTGTGCGAGGGCTGAGGACCGCGCGGGAACCGCTATGGCCAGGAGTGCGCGTGCGCGGGGGGATGGCGCATGCGCGGGGGGTGGCGCATGCGCGGTAGGACGGAGCTGGAGTCTGCTGCTGAGATAGGCTCGTCCACGCGCGTGCGCTTTGGGCAGCGGCTCTCGGGTGACAGCCCAGTTCTCTCACCCGTGCTAGTTGTTGCCGACTTTTGATTTTACCTATTTGTTGGGTTCGGCGTGTTTTTGTTTGTGTGTTTGTTTACCTTTTTTTTGGTTGGCCCCAAAACGTCGAGTCGGAAAAGTCCAAAAGACGTGAGGGTACACTGAGGGAAAGGAGGCTCCCTTTTCCTTCCCGGCTGGCTTTCTAGCCCTCCTGGTTACCGAATGCGGAAGCACCTTTCGTTCCTTTCGCTGGCCACCGAGATGGCCAGATTCATCCCTACTTGCTGGTCTTTCCGAAGTAGTGGGAGAGCGAGAACTCTGAAATTGACTGTGTTGGCCGCGTCACTAGAATTGTTTCATGTTCCCAAGTCTGTTTTTGTTTTGGTTTCCCCCACTTCTACGTTAGAGGAATAAATAACATGTTCAACGTTTCGGGTGTTATTTTGAAGTGTAATAGGGAAGATCAGTAATGAACGGGCCTGAGAGGCTGGAAGTTGTTGGCTATGTTTTATATAGGCAACAAAATACCCGCTGTCCCTCCTTCAGCAAAATAAAACAGATTTGCCAGAAGTGGGGGAAAAATCATAGACTCCACTTTTGATTTAATAAAACCCAGCTGGTCATCCTCGGTTGGCTTTTGTTTTCCTCTCCGACATACCTTGTACTATACTGTGAGAAAGCGAAAGGGGAAGTAGTTGAGAGTGAAAGCTGGCTCGGCTGGCTTCTACTTTTGTTAGCTGCCCTCGAAACTGTCAGAAGAGCCTGACCAAGGGAAGCGCAGGCTAAGCTCATCTGTCCTCATCTGTCACTCCCTGTGTTACTCTTGTGTCTCCTTGAACCTGAAGCTTGTGGTGGTTTTGTTGCTGTTGTTTTATTTTTGTTTTTCAAGACAGGGTTTCTCTGTGTAGCCTTGGCTATCCTGGAACTCACTCTGTAGACCAGGCTGGCCTTGAACTCACAGAGATCCGCCTGCCTCTGCCTCCCTGAGTGCTGGGATCACAGGCGTGTGCCACCGTGCCCCCTTTAGGTCTTTCTTGATTTCATTCCGTCTTACTCTTGTACATATAGTGCATGTGTGTACGTGTGTGTGATGCTTACGGAAGCCAAAGGTTGACATTGGGTGTGAGAGAGGGTCTCTGACTGATCCATGCTCAGGTATTGGTTAGGCCTGCTTGCTGCAGACCGGTGCAGCCATGCTCTGCTTTTCTGTTTTTACATGAGTTCTGGGGATCTGGATTCAGGTCCTCCTGAGTAGAGAGCATGTCCTATATTGACTGAGCCATCGCCGGCCCACCCTCTTATTTTTTTTGAAATAGTCTTTTCTCCCTGAATCTAGAACTTGGTTAGGCAGCTTGGCCAGTGAGCTTCAAGGATACTTTCGACTTCTGACTTCTGCCTCCCTAGTGAAGGCATTATTGAGGTTACAGCTGTATGGCACATGACTTTGGTGCTAGGGATCTCAGAGCTCAGCCATAGTCAATTCTTCCCACCCCCTTCTTTTTTAACTCTTTTGTGGTGCTGGGGTGAAAACCAGGGTCCTGTGAGTGCTCCCCAAGAGCTCCATTTCTGGGCTGATTCTCTACTCATTAACTTACTAGGTGTAAATCTATTCAGTTTTTTTGTTTCTTCATGAGTCGATTTAGATAGTTTGTGTTTTTCTATGAATTTGTACATTTCATATAGATTATCCAGTTTTCTGACACACTGATTGCTCTTTCATTGGGTTAAAATTTCATAGTTCTGGTTTCAGAAAGGTTTTGGCTTATTTCTAGAAAGTTTGCATATGGGAAGTGTACAGCTTCTGCATTAGAATCAAGAGCTTACCATTGGTCCTTGGGGTTTCCTCTCATTCTCTTTAAGAAGTAGGGGCTGGAGAGACAGCTCAGCAGTTAAGAGCACTTACAGATGATCCAAGTTCAGTTCCCAACACTCCTGTGACTCCTCACAATTGTCTCTAACTCCAGTTCTAGGGGATTCAACACCCTCTTCTGGCCTCCATGGGCACTGACTGCATGTGCTGAACACACGTGTAGGCAGGCAAACACACATATAAAATTAAAAAATGAGTAAATCTAAAAATAAAATAGACATAACTGTAAAGCTCCCATCTTTACTTAGAGTTTTTTGCCTTTTGCCTATCCATGAGCTCTTTAGGAGGAGGTGGAGAGTGGTGGTTTTTAAGTCAGGATGCTTATATCCTTGTCTGGGTAGAACTCAGAGATCTGCCTGCCTCTGCCTACCAAGTGCTAGAATTAAAAGGCGTGTGGCAAATAGGCCTGACCCTTTCTATAGGCTCTTAATTTTGTTGTCCCCTGCCCAATCCTCAGTCCCTTTCTTGATTAGAAAAGGGAAGTCGGGATTTTATATTTTATTTTTCAGTTTGTGTGACAAAACATTTGGTTTGATTCCAGATGGGTCATTGGAGCTGGCAGTCCGTTCCTTTAGCAGGAATATATACTGAGCACACTGTGTGCAGGCTTCAGGAACTGCAGCAGCGGAGGGGAAGGTAGCCTCTTCCAGTTTTCTTCTGTTTAGCTGGGGTTTCCATAAATACCAAGTACGCTGGTCTAGTGTTAGATGGCGATGCCCAGTAGAGGAAAAGCAGGAGAGGGAGCTAGAAGTTCCTGGAGCCTCAGGTTCTGCTTGTAACCGCAACGGTTTCGTTTATTGCTAAATGCAACAGCATTTTCAGGGTTAACTGGGTGAGAGTATCACCAGCCTAGCTTATCTTATCTGGTCTTGATGACACCTCGATAAGTCAGTGAAAGGACAGACAGTTTTACTGTTAATTTATGGGTGGCAGCTCAAGTCAGTAAAGGTTACGTTATTTGCCCAGGATCCCATGACTAAGACCAACCGTCCCGCTAGAGGAAGGAAGGAGAGACCCTGAGAAGATATGGTAGCACTTTTTTGTTTGTTTGTTTGTTTGGGGTTTTTGTTTTTGTGTTTTCTTTGTTTTTTGAGACAGGGTTTCTTTGTGTAACAACCTGAGCTGTCCTGGAACTTGCTTTTTAGACCAGACTAGTCTCAAACTCACAGAAATCCTCCTGTATCTGCCTCTGTCTCCCTAATGCTGGGCTTAAAGGCATGTGCCACCCACTGCCTGGTTGGCGATAGCTTTTTCACGCTGAATTTTTACCTTTATTTTTTGTGGTACTGATGATCAAATTTAGATCCTCAAACCAATTAGGCATTTACCACTCTGCCGAGCTGTATATTCCTAGCCCTCTCATTCTGAGACAGGGTCTGGTTAAATTGGCTTTGGACTCATTCTGTAATTCGGGCAAACCTTTTGAATTCCCAGTTCTCCTGCCTCAGCCTTCAGAGCAGTTGGGCTTACAGACCTATGCCAGTAAACACTGCTGCTGCTGCTCCTGCTCTTCCTCTTCCTCACGGGATTGGAAGAAGCTACTGAGATAAGAGTGGGTTTGGAAACTCCTTACCATATAATTTCTCTTATTTTTCTTTTGTGGTACCAGGAATAGAGGGAGTATTCTAACCATATACTCTATCGTTGAGCCACAGTGTGCTCTCTGGGACATTCTGGGTATTGCGAATTAATCTGATTTTTAACAAAAATTGTGTTGGAGAAATGGCTCAGTTGGCAAAGCATGTGAGGAGCTGAACTCAAATGCCCAGAAAACCTACCTAAAGCCCAGGCCCAGCTCCTCTCCTGGCGCTTCTACAGTGAGCTGAGAACAGGAGAGTCCTCAGAAGCTCATAGAGCAGCAGCCTGGTGTACACAGCGTTGAGCTGCATCTAACCTCCATGTGTCCACCAAGAGCACACTGTGTCTGTGCTTGTGCACTGGAAAGCACAGATAACCCCTCCCCCAAGATAAAAACATCAGCTCCTGCCAACTCTCCTTCTTTGCCTCCAGCTCTTTCTAGGAGTGCTGGACATACACTTCTACATCTGGTGTTTTTTTGCTTGGGTTCTAAGAATGTAACATCATCAGGTTTGCATGACAAATGCTCCTAGATTTTAAAGCATTCTGAGTGGTGTGAAATTGAGAGGCATTTGTATAACCTGAAATTTTAAATTGTCAGATTTTGAATTTGTATCATTTTTCAAATTACTTGTGTTTGATATCATCTTCCTTTCATGGTGCTGGGCACTACACGGAGGCTTGTTGTAGCCCGCCTTCTGCTGTTGAGCGGCTGCAGTGAATTTGGGTTTTTGTAGCTACTTTCACTGCTGCCAGGACTGCTAGCCAGCCTGTAGCTCGCCACTCTCCAACGAGAAAGGGTATGGGTAGGTTAAGTGAAGAGGCCTCACTCCCATGGCTTGCACATTGAAGATTGCTCTCAGGTCCAAGGCAGTAAAACAAGTAGCTACAAAAGCAATGTAAGGTGTGCCTGCTACTGGAAGGGTGAAGAGGTTCACCCCAGGCCTGGTACTGTGGTACTCAGTGAGATGAGATGCTCTCAGAAGTTCAGTGAGCTTATCTACAATTTCCCACCACCCGGTATAAGAAATCATTCAAGACTTCAAAACTGATTTGTACATCCAGAGTGTAACCATTGGTGCTTTGCAGATAAGATGGAGGAGGTGAGGCCTGTCTGCCTGGGCCTCTTTGAAGATACCAGCCTCTGCTGTCTGTGCCAAACCTGCAAACATCATGCCAAAAGACACACAGCCACCATATAGGCAGAGAGTAAGTTTAAGAATCCACAGGAGAGGCTGAAGAGCTCAGCAGTTAAGAGCACATACTACTCTTGCAGAGGACCTGGGTTCGGTTTCCAGCTCTCATGGGGTAGCCAACAGCTACCCACAACTCAAGTTCTAGGGGATCAGGCACCCTCTTCTTACCTGAAGGCACCAGGCATATGTGGTAAAGACACATGCATGCAGACAAAACACTCATGCATAAAATAAAATAAAAATAAATTTTGGGAAAAGAAAAAGGAGGGCTGCGGTCTTGTCACAGCTTCTCTTTTCCTGCCCCACCGCTGTCTTCCTTTGTCGCATTTTGTGTGTGTGTGGTAGACTATCTAAAACACGAAACTTGCCGTTTAACTCTTGTTCAGCTGTACTAAGTTTATGCAGTAATCATCACTACTGTTTCCAAAGCTTTTACCAGCTTCTTCAGGAACTCTGTATCTGTTAGGCAATAACTCACCATTTCCTTCACTCCAGTTCTGCAAGGCTTTAACTTCCCTGCTCTAGATACTTCATTTAAATAGTGTGTGCCTATTGTGTTTAGCTTCCTTTGCTTAAGCAAAAGTACAGACTTTCTCTTTTCTTCTTTTGTAATTAGTATTATGATGGGGTTAAGGTGTGCAGGGAGGTCAGAGAACAACTCTGTGGAGTCAGTTCTTCTCCTACCTTGATTCCTACGAGGAATCAAACTCAGTCATTGGGCTTGCATGGCAAGACCTTTACTGTATTGCAAGCCTAGTAGACACTGGATGTTCAGTGTCCTTACAGCACCAAGCATCAGGATTCTGTTTCTTTTTAAGGCTACATAATAGCACACCATGCAGTTGTACCATGTACATTTTGTGGACTGAACCCATGCTAAGCGCATGCTCTGTCCCTAAGCTTCACCCCACTGACTCTGACTCTCATTTTATTAACCATTAATCCAGTGATGGACACCTTTTGACTGTTGTTTGAGTGTGGTTTTAGTGCTTTTGGATACATACCAAGGAATGTAATTGCTGTACTAATCACTAAATCTGTTTTTGTTTTGTTTTTAAAGGGAGGGTCTGAGTATGGAGTCCTGGCTGGCCTCAAACTTGCTATTGGTATTGCCCAGGCAAACTTCAGACTCAAGACATTGCTGCCTCAGCCACCCAAGTACTGGGGTTCTAGGCATGTTCTGCTTTCTCTTTTATTTCTTCGCGTTAGCCTCAACAGCTGCACCGTTTCATCCCCCACCAGGGACATATGAGGGTTCTGATTTTTCTCCACATCCTTGTGAGCTTATATTCTCTCTTCTCTCGGTCTCTGTTTCTCTCTCCCTCTCTTTTTCTCTTTCTCTTCTCTCTTTCAAAACTGTACCCATCTATAACAGGTGTCTTATGGGTTTGATTTGCATTTCCCCAGCAATTAGTGATATTGAACATCTGTGCTTATTTGCTATTTGTGTATCTTCTTTGGAGAAATGTCTGTTCAGGTCTTGGGCCTTGTGATTTTGTTGTTGTTGTTTGGTTTGGTTTTCGAGACCCGGTTTCTCTGTGCAGCCCTGACTGTCGTTGAGCTCTCTCTGTAGACCAGGTTGGCCTGAAACTCCCAAGTGCTGGGATTAAAGGCATTCCTCACCACTGCCCGGTGGGCCATGTGATTTTAATCAGGTTGTCATTTGCTGAGATGGTTGAATTGTTTATATATTCTGAATATTAAACCCTTACCGGGTTGGAGATTTACTCTTATTTTTTTCACTCCCTAGGTCTTCTTTTTGAGGTGCTCTTTGGTCGTGTCCCCTGATGTACAGCAGTTTCTTAAGTTTGGTGCAGTCTGACCCGCCTGCTTCTGGCTGTGTCTCCTGTGTGCTGTCAGTCATGCTTCCTCCGCAGTTTTTTGTTTTAAAGTTTGTTTTCTGTGTGTGAATGTTTTATCTGCATGTGTGTCTATGCTTGGTGCCTGTAGCGTCCAGGTGAGTGAATCAGATCCCCTGGGACTGGAGTTACAGGTGAGCTGCCACGAATTGAACCTGGGTCCCCTGGAAGAGCAACCAGTGCTCTTAACCTCTGAGCCGTCTCTTTATCCTGGGTGTTTTGTTTGATTGATTGTTTTTGGTTTTGAGACATATGTTGCTACATAGCGCAGATTGGCCTGGCCTGGAGTTTATGATGTTCTTGTCTTATGTAGCACAGGCTGCCCTAATTGATCATCTTCCTAACTCAGCCCCCAAGGCCTGAGATTACAGACATGGGCTACCACACCTTACTTCTCTTATGTTTGTTATCTTTAAAAATTTGTCTGTTGGGGAGTTGTTGAGGAGTTTACATTTATTTTATTTTATTTTACCTGTGTGTGTGTGTGCACGTACATGTTCCATGGCACCAGTATGCAGGTCTGCTTTTCAGAGTTTGTTCTTTCCTTTGATCATGTGGGGCCCAGGACAAACTCAGGCTTGGCAGCAGGTACTCTCTCCTCCTCCGAAGTTCTCAGGTGACATTTTTCCCACTTTACTCTGTGTGTGCGTGTCTGTCACTGAGCTACACTCCCAAGCCTTAGTGTGATTTTTAAAAATTTTCCATTAAGATGAATGCCTGGGGGAAAGTGTTACAGAATTAATATGCCTTTCTAGTGAGAAACCACTCTGACCATTTAGAGATTAATAAAGGAAAAACTTTTTAATAATAGCTCTCAACTGGTTCTGGCTAACATACAGAAGGGGAGCCAGCCTCGAACAAAAATTTTACTTATATAGTCCTTAGGCTTCTACAGTTCACATTCACTGTTATCCCTAAATCTCTTTTCAGTGTTCTAACAAGCCTGTTTAGTATACTACTCAGCCTTGAATTATATTGGAGGCAGTGCTCTTTTAGCTAAATTTTACTTTATATGACTTAGTACCTCCTAACATCCGCTTATTATTCCCAGTTTGTCCTGTGTCAGAAGGACAAGTGTCTAAATTACTTTGAGTTAGTTTTCCAGCCCGCACTGGCTTCTTGTACAGCAGGGTGAGTGGGGAGATTGGGAGGAAGTGTGGACTGTGTGCTTTCTGCAGATAAGAGGAGGGAGGAAGTGTTCCACATTTTTTTATTTCAGCCCTTTGACATGACAGTAGACTACAGGGCTAAGTGCTTTCTTGGCCTGTGCCTGCCTCTGGGAGCCCTTTAACCTTTAGCCCCTGTCCAGTGATGGCCCCCAGCAGTGATGGCCCCCTTGAGTGAGCTCCTCCTGGGTGGGTTGTTTCTCCTATTGTTTTGTGCCCTCCGCCCCAACCATAAACTCTTAACTTAATGGCATTGAAGCAGTCCTCACATTGTGGGAAGTGAAGACAGGCAAGATTTGGAATCACATTGTTTCTGTATATTAGGCACACAGGTCTGTGTAGGAGACACACAGCTTTGTAAGTTTACCAAACACTTCCTGGTGAGCCAACCTGTAGGGGAAATGCCAATGCCTGGAATCTAGGGCTGCACCTCCCGTGGGGAGCTGGATGCCATTGAGGTCACGGTGCTGCCTAAAGTGTTCTGTGGTCGGCCAGCCCTGGTAGACAGTTGGAAAGTCTAAGCACAATGCACTGTACTCTGAGGCAACTTCCTGGAAAGACACTTAAGGTGAACCATGGAGTGGGGTGTGAGCCGCAGTCATAGGGGTTGTGGGCTGGAAAGGAGAGTCTTCCAGGGAGCACTTCAAAGGTGGGAACACTCGGGGGCACAGAGGTGACAGCAGAGACACTTTGATGGATTTGATAGCATGTATTTGGCGGTGATTGAGGCAAGTTTGCTCCTGAACGTGCTGCGTGATTGGTGACCAAATTCTGCTGGAACCAGGATCTATGATTTCCAGTTGGGAGATAGGCCAGCTTGGGCATGATCTCCTCTATTTTCTTTTTTCCGTCTTTCCTTTCCTTTTTTCCTTTCTTTCTTTTCTTTTCTTTCCTTTCCTTTCATTACCTTTTCTTTTCTTTCTTTTTGCATTCTTCCAGAAATTTCAGACTAAATGGGTAGGCGAGCAGTTTTAAGGCTCTGTGAAAGGATCTCTTTGGCTCCCCTTCAGTGCTGTCCAGCAGGACAGTTTGAGGCCATGTTGTCCTCCTTTGGTTCCTTTCTTTCTCAGTATCCAAATGTAGTCACTGTAAAAGTAATTAACTCGGCACAAACATCCATGGCTGTTGGTTTTCTTGAGCATCAGGTAGAACTAGCTGTCTCTTGCCTCCATGCATATCATGGAGAGAGACCAGTGGTGTTGCTTACCACCTTTAAGGATTGGATGTGACCTTGGGACCAACAGCTGATTGACAGCTTGTAGGCTCAGCAGCAGCTCCCAGACTAGCTGCTGTGGGGACTAGAGCAGGGCTGTGCAGTAGAACTGTATGTAGTAATGGTTATCTGTAGTCTCCACTGTCCTGACCCATAGCCGCAAGCTCCGTGTGGCTTTTAGTCCTTGATATGTGGCTACTGTGAAGTTCAGTTTTAGTTCATTTATACTTAAATAGCCACCTCTGACTCCTGGGTACCTTCTCAAACAGAACATCTCTGAAGCTCTAGCCCAGGGCATAAGAACCTGAATCCTGTTTCCTAGGATTTGAGGGAAGAGAGTGAGTAGAAGCCCAGAGGCCCCCCAGGCCAGTGTTCGGGAATCAACGGCTGGGCAGGAGACTTGAACTGAAATGTCTGTCTCCATGGCTGGTACCTCCAGCACACAGTCTCAGGCCGCTCGTTTGTACATGTGAGAATGGAGTGCAGTGGCTGTGAGCACAGAGAGAAGGGACAGTGCCAGGGTAGAAAGCACCTTCTGACCTGTGAGTGGCCAGTGTGGTGGGACAGTGAAAGGAGAAGGAGGGACGAGCCCGCAAATGTTGGGTGGAGGGAGAGCGGTCGAGAGAGGAGAGGACTGGAGAGCAGCATGTGGCGTGTGCGTGGTGAGCCACACTGCCCCATGTCCTGCCAGTGGCTCAGCAAAGTGTCTCTGTCCCCACCCTCCATGGCCCAGCCTCATGCCCAACAGCCTGGTTGCAGAGACAGCCCAGAAGGTTGTCCTGAGTTACAACCTCTTGCATATTGACAGTCATAACATTTGTGTAGCCATTTAAGGCAACTGTTCACCTTTAATTCAGTCCCAGAGTTAGATATTAGTTCATATTCACCACACTAGGGAATCTGGGGCTTAAGGAACCTGCCACAGGGATGTTTGAGTTATTGCTGTTCTTGTCTCACGCTTCAGGACCCGGCTTCATAGTCCTGCGTGTCTCACCTCCCGTGCTTAGGGATCTGCAGTCCCATGAAGGAACCCTACCCTTGTCATCACAGATTATCACCAGCCTTCCTGGTGTGGCACAGGCCCAGCGGTGCGGTGGAGATAGCGTGGGTATCAGTGCCAGGCAGGTCTGGCTAAAACCTCAGCCCTGTTCATCCTAGCTCTGAGACCTTGAGCCAATCTTTAAAGCTCTGCTCACCCCCCTCCTGCTTGTCTGTAGGATTGAGATGTGGCTTCTGCCCTCATTAGTAGCTGCCAGATAGAGACAGTGGAGGCTACAAGTGTCTGGCATAGGGCCTCCCTCTCTCAAACATGGATATGTATCTTTTCTTCCTTATCCTCTTGAAGGGAGGAGACCCAGGTAGCCCCCTAGCCCTCTTTGCTAGGTGCTAGTTGGTAGAGCTGGTCTTGCTTTGATGGAAACAAAGAGGTCATTCTCTATACCTTGACTTGACTCAGCTCAGACCTAGTTCCTCGAAGGCAAAGTTCATTCTAAGGGCAACATGTTAATTAAGAAGAAAGTAAAGGGCTGGAGACATGGCTCAGTGGTTAAGAACATGTACTGTCCTTGTAGAAGGCCAACTAGGTTCTATTCCTAGCACCCATGTTGGTGGCTCACAACTGCCTGTAACTCTAGTTCCAGAGGATTTGATAGCTTCTTCTGGCCTCCCTGGGTATTGCACACCCATGCACATACCTACCTGCCCCACATACACATAATTTAAAAATATTTTTTAAAGAAGGAAGAAGAAGGGCTGGAGGGATGGCTCAGTGGCTAAGAGCACTGTCTGCTCTTCCAGAGGTTCTAAGTTCAATTCCCAGCACCCACATAGTGGCTCACAACCATCTGTACTGGGATCTGATACCCTCTTCTGGTGTGCAGGTGTACATGCAGATAGAACATTCATGTACATAAAATAAATAAATCTTTAAAAAAAAAGAGGAGGAGAAGGGAAAGCCCAGCACAGTGATGTCTCATCCTGTTCTTGCTAAGTCTGTCCTTTTCTGTGAGGTTCTCAGACCTAAGATCAAGAAGACAGAGAGAGAACCTTGTAGTGTCAGGTTTGGGGTCCATCAGCACTTCTTGATGGGCCAGCATTGACAGTGTGGATGTACACCCCTGTGTGAAAGCATGAGTCAGAGGTCAGACCTACTTGTATGTCAGGATCATCCAGGGAGACAATTTGCAGTTCTCTGCTGGCCCTTCTTCCAGGCCCCTGTTCTGGTCAGCCACACATCCTGGACACCTGGCATGTTTGTTCCCCAGGTGACCCCAGTGCTACATTTTTCTGGGGTTCTTTGATAGATAGCTCCTGGACATTCTGCTATTGAAAGTAAAATGGCTTCTTTTTCTGGAACAGTAGTTGTCCATCCTCACCAGCTACATGCTAGACCTTGGGATTGCACTACCATACAAACCAGACAGACTCCCCACTTTAAGGGTTTGTGTGAGGGGTGTAGACAGGCTGTCAGCAGGGAACATGGTAATGTCAGAAACTCAGGGCAGCTGGCCATGTTGTAAGAGAGATTGCTTACTGCTTCCGGGCCTCAAAGATCCCTCTGCCTCTGAGGCCAAAGGAAGAGCATCTCAGGATGAGCAAGAACTAACTTTTGGGGGCTGAACAGAGCCTTTTTTGTTTCTTTGTTTTGTTTTTCGACACAGGCTTTCTCTGTATAGACTTGGCTGTCCTGGACTTGCTTTTGTAGGCTGGCCTCGAACTCACAGAGATGGCCTGCCTCTGCCTCACTGAGTGCTGAGATTACAGGAGTGCACCACCATGCCTGGCTCTTAAGGAACAAAGTCTTAAGCGCAGTTTGAGGCCCCACATACAGCAGGTATGGTCACCCCCTTCTTAATCCCAGCACTGGGGAGATGGAGGCAGGAGAGTCAGAGAGAGGGCCAGTGTGCACTTGGGGCCACAGAGTCAGATGGGGACTGGGAATGGATCTTGGCAGGACATGGTGGTAGGTGAGCTTGGTCCTTGAGTGTTTCAGAGAGTATGTGGGAAAAGACTTGCCCAGGCTGTCAAGGTTCGGTGTAGTACAGAGGTCAGAGCCCCACTGAGAAGCAAGTGTCCTCTCCACTTTTGAAAATGGCGGCAGCACTGCTCCATATTCTTCATCAGTAGTGTGAGACTTCCCTCTAACAGCTGAGGTAATAGGTCTCTTACATGAGATCTGTGAGAGAGAATCCCTTTGTGATTAAATGATGAAGCATCTTTCCATATATTTGCATGAAGAACCTGGTGAGTCTTTTCTCTCCACCTTCCTTCTTCAGACAGGGTCTTGCTGTATGGCCCCGGCTGGCCTAGCACTTGCTGTGTAGATCTTGCTGGCTTTGAACTTGAGACACCCCCCTGGCTCTGCCTGTTGATTTCATATAGATAGGCATTGCTACCCCAGCTTGTCCCTTCCCCCTGACACTTTTTTCCTTTGGGAAAGCCTTGCTGACCACAGCCTATAAGAGCAACCACTTGCCCTCTCAGGAAAGGTAGGACCATACTGAGGCGATGGTCTTATAACCATCTAGAAGTGAGGAGCAGGTTGTTTCTGAGGGTTTGGGCCCAGGACCTCTGGCATCCTGGGCAACTAAGCACTCTGCCATGGGGCACCATCTCCAGCTGATTTTTAGGAACCTTTTTTTTTAAATATTGCATTTTATGCCAGGTATGATGGTGCATGTCTGTAATCCCAGCACATGGAGGTATCAGAGGCAGGCGGATCCCTTTGATTAGAGGCCAGCCTCATCTACAAAGCAAGTCTAGGACAACCAAGGCTACTCCTTGAACCACCCCCCCCAGAAAGATTTTTATTACCTTTTAATTGTGTGTAGGTGTGTACTTGTGAGTGCAGGCGCCTGCAGAGGCCAGAGATGTTGGATTCCCAGAGTCATGTGCAGTTAATGAACTGTTGCGGGAACTTAGGTCCTCTGGAAGAGCAGCAAGTGCTCTTAATCACTGAGCGATCATCTCCCCAGGCCCTGATTTCTAGGAATTCTTTGAGTCCTTTGTTTTATATGTTCATATGGTTACTTAGGTATTTCTTTATTTTTTTTTCCTTTGAGGCAGGGTCCTACTATGTAGTCCAGGAGCTCAATATATATATATAGAGAGAGACCAGCCTGGCTTTAAACTCACAAGAGATATCCCTGCTTCTGCCTCCCAAATGCTGGAATTAAAGGCCTGTACAAGCACACTGAACTTAATAGGTTTTTTTTTACCCCCTTGAGATAAAATCTCATGCAATTACCAGGCGTGGTGCTGCATCACAATAATCCCAGTACTTGGGGGTGTCAGAGGCAGTTGGATCACTGTGAGTTCGAGGTCAGCCTGGTCTACAAAGCAAGTCCAGGAAAGCCATGGCTACACAGAGAAACCCTATCTTGGAAAGAACAACAAAATCTCATGCAATCTAGGTTGCCTCCTTTGAATCCTAGAGATCACCTTGAATCTCTAACCCTTCCGCCTCCTGAGTACTAGGCCTACAGGTGTGGACTAGCATACCCAGTTTATGCAGTGCCAGGCTTCAGACTCATAGCTTGCTTTGTGTGTCAGGCAAGTGCTACCGGCTGAGCTCGACATGTTTGCTGCCCCAGTTTCTCAGGTTTCAATTGCAAGAATGTGTTTGCATGCGGCCACAGATTGGCCTTGGGTGTTATTTTTTGGAACAGAGTCTCTCCTTGGGGCCTGGAGCTCACAGACTAGACTAACCTGGCTGGCCAGTCAGCTCCAGTGATCGACCTGTCTCTGCCTTCTCAGTGCTGGGATTTCAGGCATGACCATGCCAGTTTATGTGAATGCTGGGGTTGGATTCAGGTCCTCATGCATGAGAAGCTTTCTCCCTGGCTCCTTAGTTACTTTTTTTTTTTTAATGAAAAAAAATCCTATTTTAAAGTAGTCCCATACATTACTTTACCCCCAATACCTCTGTGGTCTCTTGAGGAAGTATATGTATATCAAGGTCCTGATGCTATTTTCTTACATTGTGTTCTAGAACTGTCATTGTTTTGCTTTCACCTTTAGATAACCAGTCCATCCAGAATTAACTTATTTTTGTATGGTCAGAAGTAGGGATCAAAGTTTGGGTTTTATTTTGTTTTTTTTTCCCTTGGGAATGGCCATTGACTCAGCGCTAATTTTAAATTAGCAGTTGGGGTTTGTTTGCCTGTGTTGGCTTTTTATTTTGTTTTGGTTTTTTTGTAGTTTCTGATAAGAGTTTCGCTACATAGCTAAGTCTGGCCTTGAACTTGAAATCCTTTCACTTTACCCTCCGAAATGCTGGGATTACAGGCATGTGGCACGCTGCCCTGCTTGGGCAGTATGTTCTCTGTTGATCTCTGCAGAGCTCTGAACTAGGATGTTTTTGATGTCTGAACAGGTACTAAGAACTGTTGAATGGGCCCAGACCTCAGCTCAGTCGGCAGGGTGCTTGCCTAACACGCTGAGTCCTGGGTTCTTTCCTTCGCACTCCCTAGCATGGGCCTGGAGCATGCCTGTACGCACAGCACTCTCAGCTGGGGCAAGAGCTCAGGAGTCCATAGTCATCCTCAGCTGCACAGCTAACTGAAGGCCAGCCTGGGCTACATGAGGTCTTGCCTACAAAAACTGAAATGCAGTTCGTGTAGTTAGTTTATTATTTCCAGGGGACGACATTCCATGTTGCATCTTGGGCTTCTAAAAGATACTTCACAACAAATAGCTGTGACAGCCCCATGCCCCCAACTCAGTTTTAATTCAAGTACACATGAAAATACAGCAGTGTGTACTGCACACACACATACACACCGCCGCCTTCTACGTGCAGCAGATCTAGTACCTCACACTTCCCCAAACAACACACTGTATACTCCAGCCCCTACACACATTCCTTCTCACTCAGCACCTCCCCCACCTCATACCGCAAGTGTCCCCACAGTTACCCTAGCCCATACCTACACCTCCAAACCCTCACAAATCCCCATGGATACTGCCCCCATACTTCCAGCTCCACCACTCCTCCCTAAGTAACTGAGAGGGCCTGGACTGGTGGTCAGAGTCTGATGTGTCTGTTTGTGGGGTCTGTTGTGTCCCGCTGTGGAGCCTCACCTTTGATCCTGGTACCCCAGCCTCACTGGGTTTTGTTTTGGAAGCAACAGTTTATACTCTTGAGAGAATTCCAGGAAGAAAAACAATTGTTTGGTTGACAAAGCTCCTGGGGGAGTAGAATCTACATTCTGGGGCTATTCTGATCAGTGGTTCAGAAGAGCTGTTCTGTCTGTAGAGAGAACGCCAGGGATTGGAGCAGGGCACACTTGCCCTTGAATACTCCCTGCAGCCCTCAAGAGTTTTTAGGGCAGGGCAGTGGCTGGATTCCTCATACTTGGCCAAGCTTTCCTTTCCTGGGTCCTAGAGCTGTGATGGACACATCCTTTCTCCATAGGAAGTGAAAGTGAGTGTGTGCTGAGGTCACTCTTGTAAGGCTCACTGCCAGTGGGGGTGTGAGGGATGTCACCATGTTTACTGTTGAGTGCCTCTGTGCACTGTGCCGGGGGATCAAGGTCAGACAGGTTAACCCTTACTTACACAGGGCCAGGCTAAGCCCCATGCACACTATCCAGTACTGTGGAGCGGTGCTGAAGCCATCAGCATCCTGGAGGAAGGGTGAGGCTTACATGGCACAGCTGCATGGGGGCAGATGCTTCTGCACCACTGTGGGTGCATGAACCCCACCTTTTCTCATCAGTTAGATTACAGCTCTCGTTCTCTTCTGGGTGGGGTCCTTGTCCCATGCTGCATAACTCACAGCTTTACCTGGCCAAGGGAGTAGACGATGCATGAGGGATTGAGTGGAAGGCATAGAACAGGAGGAAGGACTTTAGGCTGAGGAAGGGCCAGAGCTAACAGGTAGAGCGGGAGCCTCTAGATTCAGGACGTCCCCTCCCACCTCTGTGTTTCTTGGATGCTATGACTAACTTTTCTTGGCTTGCACTCAGGTTCTCTGTATCCAGTTAGAGTCTGTGCACGCCTGTGTCATCTTCAGGATAAGGGCAGGTCCTTCTTCCTGAGACACTGAAGGGATGAGGTGTATATGCTGGAATATGTTTAGGGGGTTGCATTTGTACCTGTGTGTGCTCGTGCGTGTGGTGCACATACATGTCAGTGGACAACAACAGGGATTTGGTTCCCTCTTGAATCATGTAGGATTAAGCACAGGTTTGGTGTGAGCACCTTTGCCCACTGGCTTTTTTCTGTTGTGGGAGCAGACTGGATGATGTCCAGGTTGGCCTCTAACCTTGAGCTCCTGATCCTCCTGCCTACTGACATTATAGATGTGAGCCTGGCCTTAAGTGGGGAGGTTTGTTAGGTGACCTGGGGACAAGTACAGGAGGGCGCCGCTCTGAAGACATAGGCAAGAGTGTCGGCCTCTGCTGTTTCCGTACCTGTTGCTTTGATGACTTGTTCTGTGCGGCCACAGTACAGAGCAGTCAGATCACACACATGCCCTCGTGTATCTTTCCTTCAAAGTTTGTTGTCACTTGTCAGTGGAAGAAATTGCAACTCTAAAAAACCAGAAACTCAGCCAAGGTCCCATAGTAGATGGGTAGAGCTGCATCAAGTCCTCTTGTGGCCTGGCCTGGCTTTCCCGAGCTCTCAGCTGAACACATGGATTAGGTGAGGATTACAGGCCTCGTTAAGTAGTCCGCCACAAATAAATGTGCCAGTTCTGACTTGTGGCTCAATGGCTTTAATTAGGCTTTTATCACTTGTAGATCACACCAAAGAGGAGACAGCTGTCTTCCTGCCTCAGACTGTGACACTGAGAAGCAGCTGATCAGACCCGAGGTTAAAATAGCTTGTAGTCTCCTGGGGGCTCCAGCACGCTCTGCTGCTCCACAGTCTCTGACTTGCCTGAAAATTGACATGAATTTTGCTTTTTAAACTCTGGGTTCTGAGAGTGTTGTGGCTGCAGGGTCTGTCGTCCCGCTGCAAACAGGGTTGATTTGGCTGACTGCTAACCCTTCCTGGAGCACAACCTTCCCAACAGAGGTGGACTGTTTTCTGAAGGGTATATAGGTAGCCATGCTCCTCCCTCTGCCAGCCCCGCCACCCGGTTCCCTAATCTCCAGACAAACGCAAACTCAGATGCCTGCTGTTGGGGTCTGTCATGGTTCCATGTTAGAATGGAGGGAATGAAATGATGACCGATAGGCTGGTTAAGGGTCTTAGCTTATATCAGCAGCTAGCCTTTGTGGTAGCCAAACATGCAGAGCATGCTGGGATCACAGAACACTGCACTGTCAACTCCCAGCACAGCAGCCTCCACTTGTAAAGTCAGCTCTGGACACAGAACTGTGCCCTTCTCGAATCCCTGTGGAAACAGGAGGCCTTTCCACCCTTCTTTAGGTCACAGCTGTCAGTGGCCATATGTAGCCAGAGCTCTTCATTCCAAGCAACAGGAATCAATGCTGGCTGATTCTAAATGAAAATCAAATGGTCTGTGTATTTGTTTAAAGATTTGTTTTTTCACTGGCTGTGGTGGCACTGGCCTTTAATCCAACACTCAGGAGACAGAGGCAGGTAGAGCTCTGCGAGTTCAAGGCTAGCCTAATCCACAGAGTAAGTTCCAGGCTAACTAG